>OW026454.1:73073078-74323078 GCA_932274525.1 Podabrus alpinus | reverse complement strand
AGCGAAGCGACGACTCCAATTATTGTCTGAGATAGGTAGTCCTTAATGTTCAAGATGCTTATGATGTTTTTTGCGCGACTAAATTTATTAGAAAACATTTAAATGTGTACTTAATAAATAAAAATATGTTAGTCTCTTTATATCAAGTTGCCTTAATGTCGTGGAAACAGACGCGGTAAACATCCAAATAGAGCATAGTCGCGCAAAAAAGTATTTAATTGAAAGTGAATGGGTTATGAAGGAGGAAAAATTATTTGGAAGTGAAAATAAACTTCATTTTTGCCGAGTATCACAGCACTCCATATGAAATTTTAAATGCTTTTTCAATAGGGAAGATGCATAAATTTTTTTTATAGCGTAGTTGGATCAAAAATAACTAAATATACTAATTAATGCTATTTAATTTATTTATTTTCGTTTTGATAATAATTTAAAAAATATTTAAAAATTCGTCAATTTGAATTGAACGAAACGACCGCGCAATTTGCCACAGAACGTGTGACGTCACAGTTTAATTTTACATTTATTTATATTATTTTTCTGTGGTTTTGTGCTTTGAAAGTTGAAGTTTGTTAGTGTCAAAAGCTGTTATTTATCATAATTAAATCAATTAAAAACAAGAAAGTTAAAAAAGTACTTTACACGAGTATTGTAAACATGAAAGTGAGGTTATTGTTATTGTGTCGGTGACTTCGTTGCGTTTAAGGTCACATGTTTTATTTTAAATTATTATTGAATTTTAAAATGGATTATTTATAACAATATACAATAAATAGAAGTTATTTTTGCTGATTTGATATTTACTATATAGGATTAATCGGAAAATACTGTTTTAACTAAAAATTTTTTTTCATGCATGTTCCCCATTGCGATTTTTCTGCACTTTTATAGGCACAACTAACAACTGAACGGTTTCTCGCCAGTATGAGTTCTTAAATGTCTTTGTAAGCTTGATTTACGTGCACAAGTATACTCACATATATGACAACTAAATGGTTTCTCGCCGGTATGAGTTCTTAAATGACTTTGTAAGTCTGATTTCCGTGCACAAGTATACTCACAAATATCACAACCAAATGGCTTCTGGCCTGTATGAGTTCTTAAATGTGATTGTAAGTATGATTTTCGTGCACAAGTATACTCACAAATATCACAAATAAATGGTTTCTCGCCGGTATGAATTGTTAAATGTTCTTGTAAGTGTGATTTCTGTGCAAAAGTATACTCACAAATATCACAACTAAACGGTTTTTCGCCTGTATGAGTTTTTAAATGATTTTGTAAGGTTGATTTCTGTGCACAAGCATACTCACAATTATGACAACTAAATGGTTTTTCGCCGGTATGAGTTCTTAAATGTCTTTGTAAGTTTGATTTTCGTGCACAAGTATACTCACAAATCTGACATCTAAATGCTTTCTCGCCGGTATGAGTTCTTAAATGTTCTTGTAAGTTTGATTTACATGCACATTTAAGGTTACAAATATTACATATAAATGATTTCTTGACCTTCTTGAAAAAATTTGAACTGTTCAGAGTTGCTTGTGTAGTGACGATATCTTCTTTAATATCAATGGAATGATGCAAATCTTCTAAATTAAATTTCACATCTTCCACCTCTTCTCTTTTAATTTCGTAATTGCTAATTGAATTAGTATTTGGAGTTTCCAAAAATATATCCATGTTTTCTACAATTTGTGATTCTTCCGAAGGTAGCACTTGAGCTGCAAGTAAATCGGTAACTGGTTCCATTTGGAGGATGGAGCACCATAAATGTACAGGTACAAAATCACTTTTCTTAATGAAGGCGTTGAAGTGTAAGTGTATAGCGCCATCTATTAGAACTATAAAGAGATTTTCTAAAACCCGCTACACACGATCCGATTTCAAGGTCCAACTTGCGACCCGACGAGATTGGAAGTGGCCTCCACACGATCCGACCGCGTTGGGTGTTCTATCCCATGCTATTGTAACCGCCAACCGTCCTTCGGAACTGCTTTTCCTAGGAATGGCTGGAGCTATTTAAAAAAATAAACAAATCTGCTGATCGTACAAAATTCCACTTAGACGCTTATCGATCTACTAAGAACATTTATTGATTAAGCTGCCACCACCGTTCAACCGATTACGCCCACCGTAGAATTCTGTTCTCAAAAAAAAACATACTATCAATTTGATACGCGACTTTCTGGTATAATGAGCCCCAGACACTCCCCGTTTTGGCGTTACGTTCCCCGGCTAAATGTTGAAGTTGAAACTTCGGTGCGGGCAAAACGACACTAAGCTCGACACTGAAAAAAAAAGTTCTTTTCCTCAACAGGAAAAACGAAAACATTGAATTTTCAAAAACAATATTTATTAATAATGGATAAATTTAAAAAAATACATTGCGGTGTCTCCAGGGGCGGATCCAGGATTTAGGTTTGGGGGGGGCACTACCGGGGGGTCTGGGGGGTATTCCAGGAATACCCCCCAGGGAAAAGGGCGGTCCGGGGAAAAGGGCGGGCCCTCCCCCGGAAAATTTTTAAAAATATAGTCTCTGAAAACACAGTTTTATCATAGTTTTGTTTCAGAAATTCAAAATTCCCCCCTCCACCTAAAAACGGTGATTTTTATAATAATTTTAAGGTTTACCTCAAAATTAAAACTAGTGCCAACTAAAACTCTTTTATAGGTATTTGCTTTTTATATGTAAATAAAGAAAAGGAGTTTTAGTATTAGTTTGTAGTTGTTTATTTAAATATCAAAGTAATTAGATAGGCTATATACAGGGCTTAGGCTTAGACTATTGTTAAAACCAACAAATACACAGAAAAGAAAGGAGTAACAACTATTATACTCTTAAATGATCAATTAATTGAAAATGACAACTTCCGCTTGTGCTTTCTTGCAAACAGTTTCAAAACTTCATCTGCATCTAACTTGGAAGCAATTTCTTGGTGGATGTGCAAACTTGCGAGCCCATTAAGTCGGTCTTCTGTCATGGTAGACCTTAAGTAGGTCTTTAGTCTGCGGAGCGTTGAAAAAGACCGCTCAGCAGTACTACTGGTCACGGGTAGGGTACAAATAAGTTGGAGCAACACTGTTATGTTAGGGAGGTCTGATGAATATTTAATGGCTTGAGCTGGGTGTTTAGGAAAACTCTCTGAACTTGAACCCCACATGTGCTTCCAAATACTCAATTCCCCTTTCAAAGCATCAAAGCATGGTAGATCTTTTTCGTACTGTTTGGCGCCTTCTAAAACAGAGACCTCATATTGATCCGAAAATTTTCCTAGTACTGGAAGAAGCATCTGGAGCTTTCCAATTTGGGTCATTTCAGTTTTGGGGAACCTACTTTCAATTTCACTTATTAGAAAATCCAAAAATGGGATATAAACCGATAGTCGAAAATATTCTTCAATTGTGTCAGTTTGGACATTTGATCTGTGTCTTTGCATACTGACTATTCTAGGTTTTTTCAATTCGGTCCCCATTTTAGTGGCCAGAGTTTGAGCTTTTTCAAACAGTCTTTCAAAACACTCATTGTTTTTGGTCCTTTGTTCTTGAATGCTCTTGAGAGTAGCATCTAGCTTTGAATACATCCATGTACTCAGCTTGAAGTTTCCTTGCCAGTGGTAGTGTTAGAGTCATAACATTTTCTAAAACCACCAAGCTAACAATAAATTCAGATGAAACAATGCTGTGTAGCAAGGAAAAAGATTTATTTCCAGCTCCTTCATCAGAATACGCCATAGTTTCCAAAACAGTATGCAATGAAGGAAGGGAACTCAAAAACGTTAACACAGCGTCATGACGCTCTAACCACCTTGTCTCACACATCTTTTTCACAGCGTGCTTTCCCTTTTTTAATTCCTCATTCATTTCATCATCAAGTGCATGTAGTCTCTTGGCAGATTCTCTAAAAAAGTTAGCTACCGATGAAACCACTCCAACAGCATTTCTTATGGAAGGGATTGTGCAAGCCTTGCTAATAACCAAGTTCAACCTATGGCTGGCACAATGGCTGTACACGGCAAGTGGTTGTATATTTCTGATTCTTGCCTGGGCTCCTTGAAACTTGCCACTCATGTTTGAGCCTCCGTCGTAAGCTTGCCCTCTGCAATAAGCTATGTTAATACTCAGACTGTCCAGAACTTCTAGTATTTTTTGTGCAATATTTTCTCCCGTTAGATCTACTACATCAATGAACATGATGAAATCTTCCTTGATTTCTAGTGACAACTTGTCAAAATACCGTATACAAATGGACAATTGTTCTTTTGTGGACATGTCTGTAGTTTCATCTGCAATTATGGTGAAAAACTGAGCATATTGTATTTGAGAAACTATCTTACTTGTAATGACTTCTCCACAGCATGAAATCAAATCGTTTTGGATTGTCTTACTAATGTATGATGCGTTTTTTCCACATGATTTAATATGCTCTTCAAGATCTTTGTCTCCAGCATCAATTCGAAATTTTAGAAGTGCTCTAAAGTTGCCTTGTCGTGTTGGATCACTGTCGGTTTCAGTTAATAACTGACCGTAATCTCTGTGGCCCCTTAGTGGTATATTCTGTATACCACAAAAATTAATAGTTTTGATGATAGGTATTAACTTTTTTTTGTTGTCTTCTTCTACAGCTTTTTGTGCCACATTCAGTTGAGAAACAATATTAGCTTTGTCTCCGTCCATCACCAAGGAGAAATGCTTGCTGGCTTTCATGTTACCTATGTGGTAATTGGTACCATTATGGATTTTTAATGTTTCAGTAGCCTTCTTGAAGGTTTTTAAAGGTTCCAGCACCAACTTTCCCAGCTTGCCATCACTTTTACCCCCTTCTCCTCGACCAAAAAGTATACACACTTTACATAAACCCCCATCTAATTTCTTACTATACACGAGCCAAGGGTACTGATTTAGCCAACTTGCTTGAAACGATCTGTTTTTCTTTCCCTCTGCATTCAACGGAAACTTAAAGTCTGGTGAAGGTGTCCAAGGGTTTTTCAGCCACTCATAGCGTTCGTTGTTTGTCAAAATTGCTGCATTTTTATTTATTAAATGTCTAAAATCACGAGTAGGAATTTCAACAGATATTTCAACTCCATCCGATTTCGATATACATTGAGATAGGTCGTTTTTTGATGTGATTGTTTCTGATGCTGGTCTGCTTACATTATCGCTTGTGTTATCGCTTGACAATCCATCATTTATAGCCTTTTGATCAACCTAAAAAAAACAGTACTTGTACTCCCGTGAAGGGCTTTTAAATTTTTCTTATGTAGGGGTATAGATGCTATTAATAATCTTAGCCATTATGTATATTGAAGGCTTATATTGAAGGCTTACATATTGCTATGTTCTCCTTGACCAAGGAGTTAAACACAAATGCCCTTCCTCACTAAGCCCCGGTGATGAGTCGCTCAAGGGTGGGTTCCTTGAAACATTCAATATTAGAGGCGATTTTAAAGGTGTTATTTGGCTCTCTCGGGATACTTATTGCTCTCTCATTGAAAAATAAATAAAGATTTCAATAGTCTCAAAAAAAAAATTGTTTATATTAAACAAAAGTGATGGTTATGTTTACATAAATAAATGTTTACACAAATAGTTTTAGATCGCAGATCTAACATTAATTAAATTTTTAAATAAAAACAGTTAATGCAAAAATTTGTTTTCAAAACAAAGCAGTTTCCTCACTTTGTCCCGACGTGCTTGTTTTAGTTGTAAACTAAAACAAGTCTTTCGCTGTACATTAGCGTGTAAAATGGTTTAAATAATATTTGTGCTTATTTAAAGCTTAACCCTGAACAAATCAAATAATAAAGTTTGAATGAAAAACTATCAATGAGGGTATCGAGAATTTGCACTTTCGTAGAAGTCTTTTTTCTCAAATCCTGTATTTATACGCTGAAGGCAAAGTTTATAATCAAATTAACGAAATAATAAATTTCACTGTACCTTTTTCACATCAGCAGAATCGAAATTTTGATTTTTATTTAAAAGGGATATTTTGTGTGTGTCCAGCTTTAGTTGACATCACATGGATGAGTCATCGGCCTTGCATTAATCATACCAGTTATCAGCTGTTCGTGGTTGAGTGAGGTTGTTTCATTGACTTAAATTTCCTTGTGATTTTGTTGGCGTTGTTTACCAAGTCGTAGAGGTTTTAAAATAGAGAAAAAGGTAAGTTGCATATTCTTTGCAGTAAGTTTTGGATCCAGTTTTGTTGTTGAATTAAATCCCTGAATTGTTATTTTTGTAGAAGCATCGTGCAAACGGCCATTTTCATTGTTGTTTACCAATTATGAAATTATTTCCATTTTTTCTGAAAAATCTTAACCATCAATTGTTTGTAAACAATTGATTCGTGAAGAACATCTCGATACGTCTACACAACTTGAATTCACGAAGTCAAAAATTTGGTTAACCTCCAAAGATTTGTAAACATTGTTTTCTCGAGCGCCTTGGAATTGCGTGCACTTTGATCGAATGCACGAGGTCAACTGAAATTCGATCTAGAATCGATGAAATTGGCACCATTGTTGCTTGAAAGTAAGTCAATTTTCATCTTATTGGATTTTTTATGTTTCCATTAATTCGTTTTTATTTCAGATTCATGATCTGCATTGAAATCCATGTCTTTTGATGTGACTCCCATGCTGTATTACTGGTATATTCTGTTTTTATGCCATTCTTTGGACGGCTATTTGACTCATATCTGCCATCTTATATCAACTTTTGGATTTTGCACAAATTTGACCTTTATGTATCTACTAATTTAACGATTTTCACTTTGAAATATTCACTTCAACTACATGCGATGATTACATAATTTTTGGTGTGAACAGTTTTGTACAAGACATGTTAGTTATTAAATAATTCAGTTTACAAGATGTTACATTTTTGTAGGTTATGACGATTTACACATAAAATGTTTTTTTTTTAATTTTGAGCTAATTCAATCTTTTTCATTATTTTTGATGTGACAATCATCAATGTATTTACTCTTAGCAATATTTAACATCTTAATCTTATTCTGAGAGACTCAAATTTGGATGTGAAACTGAAATTTTAGAAAATAAATTTTTCTCGTAGAGCAAAATTTTTAAAGTGCCTACCGATTTAGAATTTTATGCTTATTTTGAATTTAATATACATTTTTGTATCGGGAGCCTTTATTAATCATTTTGAATCATAGCAATATGTAAGTTACATAGAAGAAATACATTCGAAGTTTTGATTTAAATATTGTAGTAGGTTTCATAATTTACTTGAGGTTGAATTTTAATAGACTAGCCGTTAATAATTTACAAAATGCTGTGTATTGGAATGTAGACCATTTACGCACCGCGCATAAATACAACAGCTACGCAACCGTGCGTCCGTAATGGCGACGAGACTGTCAGCGGGCGTGCCGGAAGGCCAAGGTCACTTTTTACGGGTGGCAGTGAAAAGAAATAATAAAATGTGGTTGAGAGTGCCGTGAACTGCTCAGAGAACATGCCAGCGCATTCTAGCGGAATTTGAACGAACTACGTCGACCAAGCTCGACGGCAATGCAATAGAACCGGGTCAAAACTTCAGCGACGACCTAAGTCGACAGTGGCTACTTTTATCGACTTTCCGCACGTCGACTAAAGTCGACGAAAACCTTTAAGGGGTTAATAAAGTTCCATATTATTAGAAGTGTAATTATAAATTATGAATCAACAATTCAACACCGTCACTTTGTGGTTACAAATGTAGCAGATTGTATTGAAAACACTCAGCTGTACCAATTTGATTTAAATTACAATATCAAACAGAACAAATAGGCCTATGCCTATGCTTAGAAACTTCATTGTTATACATTTAATTACTTTGAGTAGGCCTAATAGTAAGTTAAGACTTAGACTTACCTTGCCCTTTTTTGAGAAGAAAGAATGTAATCCTATTTGTCGTTTCATTTCAACCACAAAACATAGAGTTGAGGTTAGTTTAACCTCACTACACTTGCACTTGTTGACAGCTCACTGAGCTCACTCGAGTTTTGATTTAAAAGGCTTTGACCTTGGATACGTCACATCAGCGGGGGAAGGCAGCCTGCGGCCGACTGACCCTAGATCGTTGGCCTAAGCCTAATGCATTTGTTTGGAGATGTAGTTAGTTGCAGTAACGTATCTGTAGTAACAATAATTAAAACGATATAAAAAAAAATCCTTGGGGGGGGGGGCACGTGCCCCCCCTATATCCGCCCCTGGGTGTCTCAACGAATGAAGAAATTAAACATCATTAATTAATTATCAAAAGCAAAAATAAAGCATGAGGTCTCTTAACGCATTGGGAGGTTCGTCGGAGGATCGGATCACATAAAAGCGATAAGTCCTCAACGAGGCAATTGAGTAAAAAGAAAAGAAGGTCCTAGAATGATTAATGTTATTAATAAAGAGAATTGTTCAGTAAGTACGTAGTTTGAAAAGATTAGTTATACGATTCGGCGAATATTTGTGCGAAGAAAATACATCCGAAATACAAACAAAAAACGAAGGAAACCTATGCGAAGTGCAAATCTTAAAATTTTCAGAAAATACAACAAATTGTAATCAAGAAAACATCAAATTAAATAACTACAAAATTCAAAAAATTGAAAACGGAAAATGGATAGTGATAACATCAAATCAATTATTGGCTCATCAAAGATGTAAGGAAGAAAAAGAAGTTATTCCCTTAAAAGGAACATATTGCGATGTACAACAATGACCACCACGTCAATAGAAATGATCACGTCATAATTCAAAGTTTTGTTTAATTAAATAAAGGTAGCACATGACTTATTTGTTCGAACGTAAAGGTTTCATCTGATACCAAAAATTTGGTGTAACGTCATAAATTTATAGAAAGAAAAGGTCACGGAACGAGATGACAAAATAAATTCAAATGCAACGTTTTAATTCTGTTAATATAAAAGTTTGTTAAAATTATAAATTAATTTAAGTAATAATAAGAAATGTAATTTGAAATCAAAATAATTGTTCAAAACATTAGTTATAAAAATGTGTTAAAACGTAAAACTTTTAAAATAGCAAAATTTTTACACGTGTCGGAGTGCTGCGTAATTCAATGTATCACGAATGGAAAAAACATTTTCTTCAAAAGTTACTGGAAGATCACAGGCGATGCAAGTAATTCAATTTAATCTGAAACATAAAAATTTTATTAAAAATTTTATAAGTCACATTGGGCTTAAACCGAACCTGTAAATTATAACGTCAAATATTGATTTTACATCGACCAATGGAACAAAATCACGATTGCCTGGAAAATACAGGTAGCGATGAAAAAACAATTGGTTGAAATAATTAGGTTGATTCTTGATAAAAAAGTTTAATGGTGCGTGAATTTGTGTGCTCCGCTAAAAATTGGATAATACAAGAAAATTTTACAAAGAAATTTAATAAAAAGATTAGTAATCGATAAAATATTGTACTTACGTATTTGGAAAGTAAAATTTTGTGCAAGATTGCGAAGAATCACGATTATTTTTAAAGAAAACTTTGGTCACAACACGAGGAGACGCCACCACGAAAAAGTTGGATCCAGAAATGTTTCACACCCTGAAGGTCATCCATCGAATGCAAGTGAACAAATTAATGGTACATGAACCGAGTAAATAGAAATACCCTAGATTAAAGGTACCGTCCCATTAAAAATTATTTAAAACTTAAAAATTAGTGAAAAGTTTACGATTAATTTAACACGTGCATTAAAACGTCCTGAGTTTATTAAAATAAGATATTTGTCATTTAGCATAAGAACTTTATTACATTTAAATCATTTACACTTAAAATTATAATAAATTACGATTTGCCATATAAAACGGAGCATAATTTTTGTATGATCATTCCAAGGACCATATTATCCCATTTCAGCATTACGACTTGGTCAAGGAAGGAACCCAGCGTGAGAGAAGGTAGGTCAGTGCTCACCGAAATAGTCAAGCCGAGGCATAAATTAATTTTATTTGCTTTTATCAATAAAATTTCTGCATACATTTCTATTGACGAGGTACATTTACGTACACTCGTACAAGGTAATAATATTAAAACGTGCAACCCTAGTAAAGCTCCGAAATCATACAGCACTTTTTGGCTAGCCCAACGTGAGGCTACGTCAACACATAACACTTTTTGACAGCACAACGTGTGGTATTATTAAAGCATTCCGTTCATTACAATATATAATAGAACTACCAAAATTCTGTGAGTTAAAAATAAAAAACACTAACTTTAAAAATTTTTTTTTTTTTTTTTATTGACTCCAAAATCATACAATCTGTCTTTACATTGACAATAAGTACTTGATATAACTTAATTTAGGACATGTGGAGCGACTACCCAGTGGTCGTCCTCCTTTAGAGCTAAGTTACTTTACTTATATGTGAAAAATTAATTAATTAATTAAACAAATTTTGAATCCGAATACAATAATTATACCAGGTTAAATCTGGTAGTTAGGTCTGATGGTTTGAATCGTTTTAGTCGTCTTGGTTCGTCTGATTTACTCATAAGTGTGTTTGCAAGTTTGTTCGGATGCACTTTCACTCTTTCGCTGTATTTTTCACTATAATCCCGCACTTCTTGTCGTATTGAGGTTAACCTCAGGTCTTTTTGTATGGTTAGGTTTGGCACGTACCAGGGCGCGTTCACTATTACTCGAAGCACCTTGTTCTGAAACCGTTGCAGGATATCCATATTTGAATTGCTCGCTGTACCCCAAAGCTGAATACCGTACGTCCAGATCGGCTTCAGGACAGCTTTGTATATCAGTAATTTATTATCTTGAGACAGTTGTGATGTTTTACCTATCATCCAGTACAGTTTGTTTAGTTTATGACCTAGCTGCTTTCTTTTTGTAAATATATGTTTTTGCCAAGTTAATCTTCGGTCCAGGTGTAAGCCAAGATATTTTGCACTTTCTGAATGTACGAGCTGTTTCCCATTCAGTGAAACCGCCGGGCAATCTTCTTTCTTCATCGTGAATGTAACGTGTATTGACTTGCTTTCGTTAGCTTTAATTCTCCAAGTTGTTAACCATTGTTGAATTTTATCAAGATGAGCCTGCAGATTTCTTGAAGCCATTACAGGATTGGTGTGCGATGCTAAAATGACTGTATCATCTGCAAAAGTTGCAGTTGTGGTTAATCTCGTCGTAGGCAAGTCTGCAGTATATAGCAAGTATAGTGTTGGCCCCAGCACGCTTCCTTGCGGTACGCCTGATGATATTAGTTGAAGGTCGGTGTACTCATTTTGGTGTTTAACTAGAAAATATCTTTCAGACAAGTACGATTTCAATAGCTCGTAGACATCATGTGGGAGGTGTTTTTTCAGCTTATAGCATAAGCCAGTGTGCCAAACCTTGTCAAAAGCCTGCGTTATATCTAAGAAAGCGGCGGAGCAATACCTCTTTCCCTCCAGATCATTATTGATTTTATTGACAACACGGTGAACCTGTTCAATCGTTGCGTGATTGTTTCTAAAGCCATATTGGTGATCCGGAATAAGTCCATTTTTATTAATAATTGGTTTTATTTTATTAATTAAAATTTTTTCAAAAACCTTTGACAAGACTGGCAGTAGACTAATTGGTCTATACGAGCTGACCTCTTCTGCTGGCTTTCCGGGCTTAGGCAGCATTATGATCTGCGCGATCTTCCACTCATTTGGAAAGTGGCCAATTCTGGTAGCGGCGTTTAGGATCTGTGTAATAGCCTGAATGGATTTCTTCGGTAATTCCTTCAGGATCCCTCCCGTAATCAAGTCGAAACCTGGAGCCTTTCTTGGATTTATATCTAATTTGATTGTTTGTTTTACCTCGCTAGATTTGATCTTTTTCATTGGCAGGCTCATCTGATATGGAGTTTCAAGATAGTCACACATTTCCTTTTCAGTTTCTGCAGGTGATTCACTCTGGAAGGGTTTGAACACCCCTGCCAGGTGGTTGGCAAATGTAGCAGCCTTTTCTTTATTGCTTTTGGACCAGTTTCCATCTTTATCTCTAATGGGAGGAATTTCCAGTTGTGGTCTCTTTAGTTTTTTGGTTGCTTTCCAAAGTGAGTAGTCATTTAATTCGTTTGCCGTCAGGTTCTCCAGGTAATTCTGAATTTCTTGATTTTTTATGTCTAGCATTAGTTTTTTTAGGTCTTTTGTAGCCTTATTGAGGGCCCTTTTATTTTCTTCTGTTCTTGTATTTTGCCAGCGTTTTCTGATTCGTCGTTTCTCAGCAATCATGTCTTTAAGCACTATGGGACAATTTTCTTCTTTAGTTTTCTTTTTAATTTCTGGGGTCGCTTCCCATGCTGCCCTTTGGATACTTTTAGTGAGGGTATTCACTGCTTCATCGATATCTTGTGCTGTTTTTAGAGGTATTTTCAGATCTGTTAGTTCATTTAGCCTACTTCTGAAGAATTCCCAGTTTGTGTGTTTGTTGCTGAGCATTGGTTGGCTTGTTGTTAGTATTACCTGTGAGTACATGGTTCCTATAATTGCTGAATGGTCTGCTGCTAGTTCGTAGCATGATGTTGTTTCACATTGTCTGGTGTTTATACCTTTGGTAATACAGAAATCGATAAGATCAGGTTTCCTTCTACGATCTGTTGGCCAATATGTAGGCTCTCCCGTGGATAGGTAGTCCATATTATTTTCGTTCATTGCTGCAAGCATCTGTCTTCCATCCGGTCTGGTTATTCTTGATCCCCATTGTTGATGTTTTGAATTAAAATCTCCTCCGGCGATAAATCTATTGCCCAATGTTTTGAAATAATCGAGATATGCGTCTTTTTTAATGATATGCTTTGGTGGACAATACACAGCTGAGATATTCAATGTAGTCGTTTTTTCCTTTATTGCTAGGGTAGTTGATTGTAGGTGTTCTTTATCGTATTTATTTAATTCGTAATGATTGATGTTGTTTCTAATTATAATTGCCGTGCCCCCGTGTGCTTTTCCATCCGGGTGGTTTGTATGATATACTTTGTACTTATCAAACTTGATATGACTTTTTTGAGTGAAGTGTGTTTCTGAGATCAGTAAAACGTCGATTTCGTTGTTTTGTAGGAAATGTCTTACCTCTTGTACTCGTTGGCACAAGCCGTTGGCGTTCCACACTCCAATTTTCAATAGTTGTTGTGTCATTATACTGTTCTGTTGACCAGTGCTGTAATGAGGTTACACATTGTCCCCATTTGTGTGATCAATTGTTTTAGCATGGATTTCAGCTCATTCATGTCCTCTTGTTGTTGAACATGATGAATTACTCCAGTGTCGGTTGTTGGTTGGTTAATATATTGGTTGGTTGTTTGTCTGTTTGTAGATTGGTTTGTTGTTGGTTGGTTTACATATTGGTTGGTTTGAGGTGGCTGGACATTTGGTACTGTCCTTTGGGCATAAGTAATTCCCTGTTGTATGTTTGCGTCTTGGTTTCCTGTTGAAAGTCTGTTTCTCAATTGTGGATACAGTTTTTGTTGTAATTGCTTATGTACCATGCAACCTCTGTAATTTGCGGGGTGGTTTTCATTGCAATTTACACATTTAACGTGTATATCTTTTTCTTTTCTTGGACAATCGGTAGTTCGGTGTAATTCTGCGCATTTTACACATCTGTGGGTCATGTTGCAAAAGTTTTTTGTGTGGCCATACCTCTGGCACCTGGTGCACTGCGGAATAACTCTTTTTGTGCGAGGAGCTTCAAATATTACAGATGTGTTCATAAGTAATTTTGTTTTGTAAATTTCTTTATTATTCTCCTTTTGTTTCATGTCAATAAAGAACATTGGTAGCGATATTTTTGTTCTATTTTGTTTCACGTTCCAAACATTTGTTACTTCGTGACCGAGAGCTTCTATATTGCGTTTTATTTCTTCGATGTCCGTGGAGCCATGCATATTTTTCAAAACAACACGAAAACTTCTTTCTATCTTTGGTTTGTAAGTGTGATATTCAGTTTTTTTCTCTGTTAGGGCTTTAGTAATTTTTGAATAAGCTTCACCAGTTTTTGGTTGTACCTTAACTTGTTCATTATCAATTGTTTTTATAATGTACAGGTCTTTTGCAGTTTCATCCAATAATTTTGTAAGTGGATTAATATTTAAAATACCCACTATAAATATTGGTGGTGGTTTGGGTTCACTCACCTGATTTTCATGATTTCCATCTCGTTCCTTGTTTGATTCCGCTTGATTATCTTCTAATGCACTGAATCTGTTGCCAGTTGTAGTAGCAGGTGCTCCGAGCCAGTAGTCTTTTATTTTTGCTTGTCTTTGGTACCTATTGCTTGCTTCTGGACTTCTTTGTCTTTTTCTATTAGTGACTGTTTTCCATCCTTCTTTGGCAGGTGTTGGTAGAGGTGGATATAGTTGGTTGAAGTTTGGTTGATGTATCAGTTGCATTCCGGTTTCCGGCTGTTGATGTTGGTATAAAGGTAACATATTATTTGGTAGTGTGATAGGATATGAACCTGTTGCAGGCAGTGATGTAAAGTCATTGTTTCCCACGGGTACATAATGAAGAGGTTGGGCATATTGTGGTGGGTTTATTGGTATATTCGCCGCTTGTTGGTTGTAGTACGTGACACTATGTGGGAAAATATTTTGTACTGGCCGAGGCTGCTGTGATTGCACCTGCGGGTTATGGTCATTTATGGGAGAAATAATTGTCGACGATGGTGTTATTATTGGTTGTGATTGCGATGCATCGCTATAGGACGTTGCCGACTCATGGCTCCTTTCAGGGGGCGGTGTTCTGATCATAATTTTTCAGTCACATTTTCTCCAAGTCAAAAAATGCAAGTATCCTAACCTCAAATAACAGTTTGTGCAGTCTTGCGACTTTTTGGGTAAATAACACTTTTGCACTTGTTTTACTAGTCGTTTGTATTTCCTATAAGCACTATTTCACCTATTAAGAACTCTATTTTCCGTATATTTTAACTAATTTGCAAACAGCAAATAAACAACAACTGTCATTTAACGACAGGACCGTACTCTTCAACTTTAAAATTTAAAGGTCGAAAACAAAAATGTGAAATTCTTCAAAATACCGGATTTAAAATTCTCGTCAACAGAAGGAAAAAGTGACGGCTCCGTAATCAAACCATTAGAACTCTCAAAATTGGACTTAAATGAATTCGGTAAAATACAAAGTGAACTCAATAATCAAAAAGTTTTAACGATTTTAATTTATTTGATAATTTTATTGTTAACAATTTATAAAGTTAATATTTATATTAAGAAACGTAGAACTCCTGAGCCAAAACAACAAACTGATGAAACTAAACAAGAAAACGTAGAACTCAAATCAACTACCCCGGACATCCCAAAAAATTTAGTCACCGAAGTTCCAAAATTTTCAAACTTTCGCGGGAGAAGTTATATCTTTCCATAAATTGTACATTACGTAATAAATTCTTCCCGTTTCAATATCAAGGAAGCATTGCACCCATGTGAGGTACGATTTTGCATTTTCCCACAGAAACTGCAGAATCGCAAATTACGCAGAAGTTATAAAAGGAATTGCATTATTTTAAGCAGCAGTAGTATTAGATCATTAGTTAACAGTAGATGTTAGATTATTCATTTAGAAACCTTTTGAGGTGGTGATAAAGGACACTTTTCTAAGACAAATTTTCAAATAAAATTTTTGCCCAAGTCCAAACCCTTGGGGGGTACCTCCCTTTAAAGCAATTTTTTGAATTTCTAATTTCAAACGGCCATAGCTCCGATATTATTGATTTTTTAAGGTTAATGGATTAGAACTTTTTTAAAGATCATTCGCTTGTCTAACTGATTGGAGAGTTCGGATTGGGGGTCAGAAATGAAAGAGGAGAAAGGCTCAGAGATTTTTTTGAGGAGGAACAATATGTTGTACTCAATACATTCTTCAAATTACCCCCTCGAAGGCTATATACTTGGGTCTCACCCCAGGATAACGAAGGAAAAGTGATAAGAAATCAGATAGATTACATAATGGTGAATAGGAGGTTCCGGAACAGCTGTTTATCGGTAAAAACTTATCCGGGGGCTGACATAGCATCGGACCATGTGCTTCTAGAGGGCAAATTTAGAGTGAGGCTAAAGAAGAACAGAGGAGAAAGATCAGAAGCAAGAAAATGGGATTTGGATAAATTGAAAGAGGAAGAAACAAAAATAAAGTTGACAAAGAGACTAAACACAGAAATACAAAATATTAGAGCCCAAGCACAGTCAATACATACATCGCTGGATGAGATGGCAAAAAGTTTCAATGAAATGGGTAATACATATCTGACCAGCGGGGAAAGGAAAAGGAAACCATGGATGACAAGTGAGATATTGCAACTCATGCATGATAGAAGGAAAGCCAAGAAAGAAGAGAGTATATACAGAGATATACAAAAGGAAATAAGAGAAAAAATAAGAGAAGCTAAAGAGAATTGGACAGCTGCACAATGCTCGGAAATAGAGATGCTCGAGGGGAAACATGATGCCTTCAATATGCATAAAAAAATTAAGGAAACGGCTGGAATATATAAAATGGCGGCAGGGTACAAGATAGAGATGGCAAAACTATTGTAGAGCAAGAAGAGAAGATGGCGGTATGGAAGGAATTCATTAGAGAACTGTTTGAAGATAGGAACCGACCGATACACCCACCCTCGTACCAAACAACAGAGCAGCTACCAATAACAAAGGAAGAAATAACGAAAACAATAACTTTACTCAGGAATAGAAAATCACCAGGGCCGTGTAGAAAATCGAAGAGGCGTGATATAAATTTAATCCCACCGTATCCACCAATGTAGAAAACCCGAACTGGTGGTTTAATGTTTATTTATATTCCACCTCTGACAACAATGTAGAAAATCGCTATGCTGGGATGAGTAATTTATATTTAATTAATTCCACTATTAACACCAAGGAAGGAAACCGGAGGTGCGTTATTTAAATAGCTTCTGTCGCTGCCACCATGAGCTTCTTTTTAATTTAAATTACCTTGTAATTATTGGTTCGGTACTTTGGGGAGAGATTAGCTCGACGGAACTCCCTCTTTGAATTTTACCTAACTTGATCGTTTGGTCGTTTCGGAAACGCAGGTAAAGGAGATTTCGACACTAGCACTTGCGTATTTTTAAGCAATAATAAATTGACTTCTTTATAACAAACAAATCTATTGATACCTTTATACACATAAATAAAGTTGGCCAATTATAACAATAAGTACAAAATAAACAAAATTACTGGGAATAGTTTAATACACATGCACAATACCTTTTTATTACTATTCAGCTCGCTAAGTCACCAATGTAAATCCAGAAAAGGAGTCTTTGAAACACGCAAACTTCTCTTTTATTTTACTAACAATAACCTTTTTATAGAATTTGAAATAAACACTCAACCTTTTAAACTCGTACTATAAATTCTCAAAATTTACACTTAATATTTTATTCAATTTTATTTAAACAACTTCGACTTTTAAGTTAATCAACTTTATACTTTTTAATTAAGTATTGACTCAAAATTAATCAAACTAGTAACTGAACGTATTTATTCGAGCACGTACCCGATGGACAACTGCCTAATTTTTCCTAAGTTGGGATTTTTATGACAAATTTCCCACTTTGGATACTCATTTCACCACCCTTACGCCAGGCGAAGATCCAATCTCTTTTATTCTTCGTCCTGCCTAAGTCCAGGGGGATGTGACCAAATCTCCTCGTTTTCAAAACTTATTTCCTTTCTTACATGGGTGGCCCTTTAAAGACCGTGTGACTTTTCCAGCTGCATCTTATTCTTAAAGTTTCCTCGAATTGAGGGTTCTACAAACTATTCTAACACATGATGCAAATGGACCGTTAAATTAAAACTATACTTTTCGTCCCCTTGCTAATACTTATTGACACGGCTCTTTTGGCGGTGTAGCTGTAAATTAACAACTCATTTCCGTCCACATGCAAAATAAGCGCAATGTAAAGTTAAATCTATTGTATGCATTGACTTAAACTAATCTTTACTACAAAATAAGCGGCAGGGCGCCCTTTTGACTACATAGCCGCCAGCATATGTACTCGGCTTTCTCTTGACAAATGATTTCCTGCTCTTTTCGGTAAATACAATGCATCGATGTTTAAAATTTAACTCCTACATAATTATTTTATGTATTAAATTAAATAAGGTATTCTTAAATTACCTCTATTTAATTATCTCAATTACAATTATCTATGTCGGTAATGAAAATACTTAAACCGTATTTTCTTGGTCGGTATTTAAATTAAATAGCTAAAAGCGCGGGTTGTTACATCCGGATGGAATTCGGAACGAGTTTCTCAAGCTTCTGGATGAAGAGAGTAATGGCTGGCTTCTATTTTTAACGAAATATACTCGTCGGGGATAATTCCAGAGAGCTGGCTCAAGTCGATATTCATTAGAATCCTAAAGAAGCCAAGCGCTAAAGAGTGTGGGGATTATCGCACCATAAGTCTGATGAGTCATCTACTCAAACTTTTCCTGAAAATAGTACATAAAAGAATATATTGAGTCTGTGAGGAACAGATCAGCGAAGCACAGTTTGGATTTCGCAATGCTCTGGGTACTAGAGAGGCCCTGTTTAGTATTCAGGTCCTCTTTCAAAGAGCTCGGGATATGAACCACGACATCTTTGTGAGTCTTATAGATTATCAAAGGGCATTTGACAATGTACAACACCCAAAAATGGTAGAAATCTTGGAAAAAATTGGCCTTAGCAAGCAAGACATAAGGATAATTACTAACCTGTACTGGAATCAAACATCGTCGATGCGTGTAAATGGAGAGGAGTCTGGGGGTGTGCGGATTAGACGTGGAGTAAGGCAGGGGTGTGTGCTTTCACCCTTGCTCTTTAACATTTACTCCGAGTTTGTCTTTCGCGAAGCATTAGAGGACATAAATGAAGGAATAACAGTTAACGGAGAAATCATAAATAATATACGATACGCGGACGATACAATTGTTTTCGCAAAAGATCTAGACGGCCTTCAATATATAATGAACAAAATAGTGGAAGTGAGTGAGAGGTATGGGCTGAAAATGAACATAAAGAAAACAAAATTTATGATAATATCTAAAAACAAACAACTAAATGGAGTTCTGACTGTTAATAACCAACCAATACAGAGAGTTAAGTCCTGCACATACCTGATGAGCACCACCGTTACTGAGGACTGGGATCACTCTGTAGAGATTAGGTGCCACATTGCAAGAGCACGATCCGCGTTTCTGAAGATGGTGAAAGTATTCAAGCCTAGAGACCTAGCGATGACTACAAAAGTACGAATGTTGAGATGCTACATTTTCCGTTCTGCTGTACGGGGTGGAATCGTGGACTCTGACAGAGGCTTCATGTAAAATATTGGAGGCGTTTGAAATGTGGCTATACCGCCGGATACTTAGAATTTCTTGGGTAGATCACGTTACCAACGAGGAGGTCTTGAGAAGAATGGAGAAAGAAAAGGAAATACTGTTCACAATTAAGAAACGTAAACTGGAATATCTGGGACACGTGATGAGAAATCCAAACAGATACAGGTTGCTCCAGTTACTTATCCAGGGGAAACTCCAGGGAAAACGAAGCGTAGGTAGAAGACGAATATCCTGGCTCAAGAATCTGCGTACTTGGTTTAATACAACTACAATCGGCTTATTTAGATCAGCAGTCGATAAGGTTAAAATAGCAATCATGATCGCCAACATCCGGAACGGATAGGCACTCTAAGAAGAAGAAGAAGAATAAGCTTGTCTACAAATTAGGTTATAACCCCTTATCGTCTAGAATCAACGGATTTCGAGTTATAAATTAAATTAAGGGAAAAAATGTTTAAAAAATTCAGGTTTTTTTTTAAATTTTCTTGCGAACCCCGTATCTCTTAAACGAAACGTCTAAGAGAAAAACTAATGGCCCAAACCGGATAGAGAATTTAACGGGCTACAACTTTCGTTAAATAAATTTTTTGGGCAACCAACCGTTTTCACAGAAACTCTGAAAATAATGAACAAGGTGTAGGTAAAAAATATAAATTCACATAATTACTAAAAATCTCAATTTGATTTATAGCATTTGTTTTAATGTTAAAACGTATTGTAGCGTTTGACGTTTGAGTGACATTGTTATAAAGCGCATTAGTTTATCGGCAATTACTTTGTTAATTTATATTGTTTATTTATCAATATAATATTGATAATTATATTGTTTTATTAACTTTAAGCGTAATTTCTTTTCGTGTTTTATTATCAATATTATGTTATATTCAAACCTGAAATATGCTGATATGCATTTTTTATACGGCTATTGTAATGGAAATGCATTGGCAGCTAAAAGAGAATACCAAAGAAGATATCCCCAAAGAAGGCTTCCAGATGCAAAAGTCTTTTCTAGGATACACGGGTTTGTATAAAAATTATTATTAAACTCATCAAGATGCATTGAAAAATAAATTATGTAAAAATAAATCCCTGTAGATACTTAACGGAATTTGCAAGATTCCCAAATACGTATAATAATAATAATATAATATTTATTCAATTTTCAATATTTACATTGACATGTGACAAATTACAATTAATAAAGAAAGAAGTCAGAATGCTGTCGATGAAGATAACTTACCAAACAGTCAAGACGTTTTGGATATAGTAGAAAACAACCCGGCAACTAGCATCAGAAAATTGGAAGCTGAACTACAAATATCTAAACACAAAGTTAGTCAAATAATCAAATAGTATTATTTTTAATGAATTTTTTTTTTAAATTATGGAAGATTAATTTGACCTTTTACAATTAGATATGAAAAATTTTACATAAATACCAGTACTATCCATATCATTTATATCCGGTGCATGTATTGGAGAATGGAGATTATGGATCAAGATTAATTTTTTCCAACTACTTACGAGGGCAAGCGAATCCACAAAGATTTGTTGCAAAGATTTTGTTTACCGACGAGGCGCAGTTTACAAGAGATGGTGTAAACAATTATTGTAGAAATGAACATCGATGGGCAGTAGAAAATCCCAGGGAAAAACTTGAGAGAGGACATCAGAGACATTTCAGTGTGAACTGTTGGTGTGGAATACTGGGAAGCCAAATTATAGGTCCTTATTTTTTTCCACAAAACATAAGGCTTACAGCTGCCGGATACCTAAATTTTTTATAAGAAAATCTTCCATTATTGCTAATGATATTCCACTGGCATCAAGACAAGGAATGTGGTTTCAGCATAATGGTGCGCCGGTACATTTTGGACGACAAGTACAAAATTATGGTACAAAATACAAGTACAGACCTATGGAAAAAGATTGCTTGGCAAATTTTTGTAAATGGTGGGCGATAACCAATTCTGAGTGAGAATAAATTAATTTTTAAGAACGTCACGATAATCGAAAACAAGTGGAAGAGATGAAACGTAGAAAAGCCATAACCCGGCAAATGGTTATAAAAAGCATAAGCTTTCGACTTCACCTGCCGCTTTTCCCGCTTCATCCGCCACTTGTCATGCCTGTAGTTGGAAGGTACAAGGCAGCTAGCTCATAGGAATTACCCAGTGTCGGAGCTCGCTGGGTCGCTCGAAAGCGTTCGTGGGTTCGTATAAAAATAATTGATCTGCTTTGCAGAAATAACTGTGCCCGGGCGCCAAGCGAAGAAGTAACAGATTTCAGAAATCTCTTAGTCCATTAAATCAACGCTAAAAAGGAAAATGATAAATAAACGAAAAATATTTGAGCACACACAGTAGCGAAATGGACTCTGCTACAGCTCGCGGTAGCCAAGCGGAATGCTTCTTACAAAAATGAACAAATTCCAAAAATTTAGTTACACAATTTAACTAACAAAGCTTGCTACCAAGGCTAAAGCAGAGCCTCTGCCCGTTGTAAAGGTGGAATAACTAATACCTGGATGTAATGGTACGTAGTTATAAAAAATAAAATGGTAATATGGTTTATGGTGTTAGGTAACCAGTAGGTGAGTGAACCTTAGCAGATTTACCTGATCCATAATGTTATTGGACCAGTAAGCAGACAAACATTACCCACTCAACCTCCCATGTCAAACGCTTATAAATTTCAAAGTCATTGCAGTTGACCAACGCCGGTTGATGTTATCTAGTGAAATTCAAATGCACAAATAAAACTCAATTAAGCACGCATAATCATGTAATATAATTAATTAAAATAATTATCAAAAAGTAAAGCTTAGCATTGGCATTAAAATTCACATATTCGAATGTGTGATAAGATACAATATCTCATCGAGCAGAAATGCGAAACTTTCGGCGTATCACTCATCTCGGTCAAACATTCCAATAAAAGTGCAATACAATGAAAACCAAAATATTAAAATAAAAAAAAACAATAATTAGCACAAATTATTAAAATAAACATAAATTCGGCAATCAGATGGTCGTTGCCTTAACGTGGTATTGGTTTACCACACTATTTAATTTCAAAAAAACTCATAAATACAAATAAACACATAAAAAAATGTCAAGTGTAAAAATCTCAAATTCAGGGTTTGAACGTGCGACATTCAGTTTGGACTTCCAATGCCTATTGCATTCAACCAGCGCCGTTCGATACTAATTATCGAAAATAATGCTTTGTTCAAATTCAAACAACCAATTATTAATTTAAAATTTGAAATCGATTAATAATTTCCAAATATAAAAGTTTGAACATAATGCATTTTCATAATCGACGCCTTGCGAATGCAAAAATCTAATCGGCCTGGTATCACGTCGAACAAAGACGCATACTTGCGAACTGACGATAACCTCGGCAAAAACGTTCTAATCAAAAATGCGAGACAAAGGAAGAGCCAAAATGTTAAAACAAAAAATAAAGAATAATGAGACATAAGCAAAAAGCAATAAAACATTAACGCAAAAAAAACTACAAAGCGTAAAATGATACGACATACCTGTGGTCATCTGGCTAGGTCGTCGCAGTAGCAAATGCGATCAGGATTTTCCCAATGTGGTAGAATGATATTGGTCCGGAAGCGTCAAAAACAGATGCACTTATGCTTCCACACTTAAAGTTAAATTTCACCATCTTAAAACATCGTAAAATTACCAAAAACCATGGGGAGCCAAAATTTTTACGTCTTGCTTGTCGCACAGAATTTTATCGACCCTTTTATCTTTTCAAAAACTGTCGTAACGACCTCTTTGATTTTAATTTTGAAAAATCCTGACCGTCCTTTTGGTTGCCTAACCCACAGGCATAGAAATATAGAAATCCTCAATTAAATTCGGTCGACATTAAGGTGTTGACAATAAATCGACCTACGATGGTATTAAAATTAAGGATTGAAAAATAAACTATTTCGCTGGGCGAAATAGTGTAACAATTGGAATGTTACAGAGATACAATACTATTCAGTTCTTTGTGCTCTATCGAGTAAAGCGAAATTTTCGGCAGAAGGAACCACTTTACTGATTTTGAAAGATTGTCAGATTGGAGAGGCTACCATTCGCGTTGGGTACACCAGTGCATTTATATTTGGACTGTATAGCCAGTCAACCTCATACAGGTGGTATACCATACTATTTTTTGATCAACGCCGGGTGGCATAACCAAGTTATTTCCAATCCAGTCAGGGGACATCGCCGAAGCCCATTTTCTTATATCTGCTAATTACCATAATTCAGTATTGCATTGTTTTTTTTTATTCACTCAAGGCACAGTATCCTACTGCTAGTTTTTGTTCAATATTTGCTTTTGGTTGGGTGTACTTGTATAAAACATTTGCTTATTGTGTGCTTACATTTGTAGATCATGTTTTGTTTATCATGCATATCGACACCTGGAAAAAGGAGATTTTCTAACGGAGCTCTGAAGGACATTTCCTGGATCCAAGGATACTTCTTGTCGATTTTATTAAGTAAGGTAACAGGGGTAAGTGACACAATTAAGTGGCTGTTTATGCTCGTGCATCCAATTTATTTTTTTACTCAAAGGCATTGACATAACCATTTTCTTGGTAACTCGGTTACCTATAAACTAGTAGTCGTGAGTATTGTCGCTTTGTTGATTCAATACCAAAAGCACACACGGCCTTCCGTTTGTATAGCTTCCTTTGTTAGATTTTCTACGGAGGCCTTCAGCCCAGTATTTGTTTGGGACCTTGTGGTCCAGTTGACACTGTCAACTAATTGTTTTGTTTTGTATTAGAGATGGTCAAACATCTTTTGTCTTTTCTGGGGCCCTAAATAAATCACCTTTAAAACTGTAGTGTATATTTTTTGAGGCCTGGCGCCCACAATAAGCTTTTCCTTTCTATTTGAAAGCACATATCCTAAAGAGAAGCAACAAGAAACGCCTGGGCCAAGTGAAGAACCCACGAAACCCTGCTCCGGTACTGTGGTACGAAAAGTACAAAGCCTAGCTGCCGTGAAAACATCAGGCTAAAAGAGGCACTCTGTCAAAGTTCAAAAAACTGCGACAGAAGAACATAAGTGGCACTAAGGTCGGCCCACAGTGGAACGAAGTACCAAAAGCTGGGACATTTTAATATGTTTTGTAAGTTTTAATTATATATAGTTTTTTTTTGGATTGGTACTATATGTAAATGTATATCTATGTATTATCTAAACTATTTTTAATAAAAATATTGACGTGTTCTTTTCAGTCCAGCGACCAAGCATTTATTTTGTTGAAATCCGTGATTTCAAAATTTTTCTTTAAATTTATTTTCTTTCCAAATTACTTTATTCACTTCAAATCAAAACACATTCCTTCAATTTTGAACTAAATTTTTCTTTTTATTCACAACAAATTAACTCTACAAAATTTACCAACTTCTCGCTCAAAGCGTTCTATCCGTTCGACTCCTTAGCGACGACACTTTCAAGCGTCCTCGACGGTCGACTGCCTGGCGTAGACAGTAGACTCCCCTTCTCCTTTCAACGCAAAAGTTCCTTGTTTGCGCACAAGAATATCCATTTCCATATGTTAATTTTTTTTATTTTTAATTCTTGGATTTTTCTGAAATTGGCTTAACATTGAAATACAGTTCAATATATTAATAATAAATAATTTTGTGAATTTGTCTACATAAATGTGGAATTTCTTAAAAATGTTACTTCAAAATTAGTAGTAAATTTTACATCAAAATTTATTTTTAATTTCACTTCAAAATTTATTTGGATTTTTACTTCAAAATTTGTTGCACCCTTTAT
The DNA here is from genome assembly GCA_932274525.1 of Podabrus alpinus. Lineage (NCBI taxonomy): Eukaryota > Metazoa > Arthropoda > Insecta > Coleoptera > Cantharidae > Podabrus > Podabrus alpinus. The sequence continues at coordinate 74,297,878 of OW026454.1, read as the reverse complement.
TTCCGAATTCATTTAAAATTTGCTTCAACAGCTTACTTCAAAGTTTATTGTAAATTTTACTTCAAAAATTTAATTCTAAGATTTGCTGTAAATTTTCCTTCAAATTGTAGTAAAAATCCCTATAAATATGTACTTCAAAAATATTCTAAAAATTACTTCAAATTGATGCGAGATCGATTTGGGCTTCAATTTGAAGTAAAAATTACTTCAAAACACCAAAAATTTTTCTCTGTGCACTTGCTACTGGTTTAACGAATGTGATACCGATTTAGTTGCTTCATCTTTTGTATCATGCATCGTTGATTATTTAGAACGGCATTGCTCATCGAAAAACCTGCCAATAATAATTTATTCTGATGGTTGTACTTACCAGAACAGAAATAATATTCTGGCTAATGCGATTCTAAATTACGCAATGAAAAACAAAGTCACACTCAGATGGAGTGTGATATACTATACTGTTCACAGCTGCATAGAGAGGAAGCTCAAAAATAGAGACATTCATCTTCCAAGTGACTATTTGTCTGCTAGTCGCGAGGCCAGGGTTAAACCTTTTCCATATGAAGACCTAAAGTTAACATTTGACTTTTTCAAAATTTTACAAATTCTTCCTGTTTAAGTTACTCGACCATTCGACCTGGAAGAAAGACAAATGAACCTACAGTTACCGACATTCGGGCCATAAGTTATAACGTGGAAGGAAATATTCAAGTTAAACTTGATTTTGATAGTCCATGGGCCGACTTAACTACTCGACCAAACAAGGACTTTGCCATATTTAATTTTGGAATGTATCCACAATTGAACAAAAGTAACATTCCTATAAAGAAATCCAAGTGGAAGCATCTTCAAGAACTCAAGGCAGTTATTCTGGACCCACTGTCGGAACAATTGACGAAAACCCGGTCAAAACCTATAAAAGATTTTTGCGTTAAACTACAATTTCTATATAGGGATTTGTAGAGAGATTAGGGGTCCATTTAATGGTAAAAACCGCAAGTTTTAAATTTAAACACGAGTGGGCGTACAGCAGTTCAAAGTTGGTCTTAAAGGCGGCCACTCACTATAAGGAACTATTTCGAACGTACTTGTGCAGCAATGTAAGTGAGAAAATTCGTCTGTGTTGTGAAGTAAATAACTTTTTAAATAAGTATCGCATTTTAATTCTGAAGCTTGGAAAATAATCCTGGAGATATGTAGAATATTTTACTATTTTTTAAAAGTCAAATTTTAATGTCCAACTTGTGGAAAAACTGTGTTATTCGGACCTCCACCGGTAACGATAGATCTTAAGGGACGGTTATTTTCAACTAACTAAAAAGTTAGTTTCCGTTCAATACCGAAGCGATTTCTTTTTATGTTGTTTTAGATTGTACTTTTGTCTAATGAAATAAAAAAAAAAGTTGCGCATATTTGCGTATGCAATTGTAGCATTTTTTTAATTAAGGCGCGGCAGTGCTCGTGGAACGTAATATGCAAGTAATATGTACTGTTGTGATACGCTCTATCCACGTTGAGGATATGTTACCAACAAGGAGCGAACAACGATTGGAAACGGTAAGTTCAAACACATTGTTGACATGTGTTTGTTTTTTTTGTCGTTAAGTAATTTTAAGTTTGTTCGTGTTGTATATTTTATGTAAACGTTATATACAACATGCGAAGATCAAAGGTGCAGATAACCGGCGGACATATGTAAACAAACCGGAAAAAATATGAAGCTCCGGTTTGAAAACAAAACGGAAATGGTAACGAAAGTTACGAAAGATAAATAATGGGGTGGCATCGAGATTCCTGAACGGAGTAGTCGCATAAAAGTACTGCAAGAAGCAGTCGTGTGAATAATTGCCGTTAAATTTAAATATAATTGAAATAGATTATATTAGCGAGTTAAAAGGAGTAGCATCGAGATTCCTGAACGGAGTAGTCGCATAAAAGTACTGCAAGAAGCAGTCGTGTGAATAATTGCTGTTCAATTGAAATATAATTGAAATAAATTATATTCGCGAGTTATAAAGTGGTGCTACAAGGGAGAATAATATTCCCAAGTGATTTAAATTCCTTGAAATAGTGGAAGTCGGGCGGTTTCGGCAACAAAGAATTGTTGGTCGAAAATCCTAGGGTACGGGTACGGACGTGAGACCCTGATTATAAATATATCAGGTCTAGTGGAAGAGATCGTTGGAATTGTGGAACGATAATATCAGAACGAGTGTGGATTGTGGAGTCCGGATTGGGAGAAGAATAGAGATTGGAAGAAAACAAGAGCGAATAACGAAGATTGTGCGCACGGTGCGATATAGCAGGTTAGCTAAGATCAATTATTTCAGTGCGTAGAATAGTAGTATGATAAAGATTGTTTTGAGTTGCATGATTGAATGTGAAAGTTTGTTAAATTATTAAAAACCTTGTTAACTGAATCCAATCGTGTTTTGTCTTTGTTGGCATCGAGAATTCGTCTATACCTAAGCTCGTATACAAAAGTGTCGTTGTTAGAGTCAGATCCCGACGCATTTACCCTGAGAAGTAGAGTCGAATAAAGGTAGGTGACCGAAAACGATTGTGTGTGTTCTCGTGCATTTCTCAAGTGCACCAGGCACTACAGTACATACTGCTGTGTAATCTCTATCAAATTTGCACACCCCGGGTTTATGTGTTGAGCGCCAGCTTTTGATAAAAGCAAATTTATAAATATTGAAAAATGAAATTTCCAGGGGTGCAATTTCTCAAGAAATTCACGATCCTTGTCCCTCTTATAGCTCAGTCGTGGAGATTCAACTCAAGGTGTGGTGGATTCATGTACTCAATTAAGGGATGCTGATTTGAAGTTGCATAATTTTCGTAGATTAAAATTGTTGATGTTGTGATAATGGAGATGAACAAATTTGCTTTCGTGGATGTAATCTTTAAACTTTGAAATGCTTACTGTTACTTAATAGAAACGATGAATAAAATATTGTTTTGAATCGAAAAATAGTTTTATATTTATGAAAATAATCAAATCGCATGCGAACACAAATCAGATAAATTTTTATCTGAGAAAAATGACAATGTTTAAAACCAAATAAATCAAATGTGAGTACATCAAAAATATCTTCTTAGGGCGTCGAAATGTTACAATTATAATAAAACATAAAGTTAATAAAAATCTTTCAAATAGTACCTTTAAATTTGTTTGTGTATCCTACTTATATAAAAGTTGCGCAGTAGGGGAAGGTGGGGCAGAACGGGGGTCGATGTGGTTGGGACAGTATTTGAAGGTGTAAATAAAGAGGTAAAAATCTATTATAGTGTTAATAAATTTATTTAACATTTCGTTTAACATCTCCGATGGTCAAAATTAAAATAATGAAAATATTTGTATTTATTTTAAACGTTTGAAAAAAGAAAGGTTATATCCCGTTCTGCCCCATGCATGGGGCAGAACGGGGTATTCATTAAAAGGTGAAACAAAATCATGTTTTATGGCTGGCAAAGTTCACAGATGAGTTGTGATTCATCATCGTCAGTATCAATGCCGGCACAGGAATTATGGGCCCATTTTTTACACTGTATGCATGATATCCAGCCTTCACTCGATTTTGAATATAAGTCGTTGCAATATAAACAGGTCGCATCGTCTTCTTCATCTGATTCCACGCTTTGTTTCCGTGGTTTTTTGTTAACAATTTTCTGTGTTTTTTTCTTTTATATTTTGTTAACAGTTTTCTGGGTATTCTCCTTCCGTTTTTCGTTACCGGTGAACAGTTTTTTCTTAAGTCTACCGGTACCGTGATTGAAAAACTGAACGAATTTAAATTCAATTTTCACCAATAAGAGTTATTTTTTTAAACAAAATTCAAAGTATTCCATAGAGCACGCGATATGAACTTATCGATGTCAATTTTGTTTTTCTCTAATGTCAGTTACAAACATGGTGTTAACTAAAGAGCAACAAATCATAATTTTTAAGCTTTTAAAACAACAATATAGTTTTGCTATGATACAAAAAAGGTGTAAAGACCAAAATTTTTGTGTTTCGAAAGGTACACTCTCTAACTACAAAAAAAATGGAATCCCAGAACTTAAATCCAAAATTCGGAAGAAAGGCAGCGGAAAGAAGCCAACTCTGACAAATCGACAATTATCGAATTTAAAGAAAATGGCATTAAAAACGAATCCTCCGACACTACAACATATGGCTAATCATTTCAAAACATCTGAATATATGAATATATCATTCGGTATAATCTAAATAAAAAATTAAACCTGAAATTAATGAAGAAACCAAGGAGACATCATATTTCTGAAGAAACAATTATTAAACGGCACCAGCGCTCACTAGGATTGTATCACTTACTAAATTGTGATAAATGGCAAAAATACATCACTGTCGATGAAGCATGGTTCCATCTAACAAATGCTGATGGCCAACGAAAAGTTCAGTACTTGAGACGTGAGCAATCGGCAAAAGAATTGGACGTATTCACAAAACAGTCCCATCCGAAGGGAGTTATGGTGTTCATGGGAATATCGAATTATGGAACCACAACGCCAATATTTGTTGAGCCTGGTGCTAAAATTAACTCGGAATATTACATTAAGAATTGTTTGAAGCCACTTTTGACTGACGCAAAAAGATTATATCCTGCTGGTGATTGAATATTTCACCAAGACTCGGCACCAGCTCACGCTTCTAAGAAGACTTTAAATTTTCTTGAACAGAACGGCGTATCTTTTATTCATCCGGATATATGGACGCCATCATCACCGGACCTTTCACCCTGTGATTATTTTTTGTGGGGCTATTTAAAATCTCAGTTAAATAAGTCAAAAGTTACAACCCTTAAACAGCTAAAAAACTAATAAAACGTGAGATAGAAAACATTCCTCTGGAAATGATACAACGATCGCTAAAATCGTGGCCAAAACGTTGTCTTCAAGTGTACAGGAATCAAGGACAACATATTAAATAAAATTATTGAAAGAAAATAAAAATAACTGTGACTTATTAAATTTCAAAATCGTTCAATTTTTCATTCACGGTAGCTGTATTTTCTTTGGCTTGCTTGATCTTCTTAGCATTATTAGCCGCTTCTTCGAGTTCAGTCTTATAAAGGGAAGCTGTCAGGATTGCCGTTTTGCCTCGTTATTTCCTCGTCACTCGCTTTTGTCCCGGCTTTACTCTGGGTATGGGAAGTATATGTTCAGGCGAAAACCTCGGAAAGCTGGTAAAAATAGGGCTAGCTATTGTTATATTATAGTGAATAGTTATAATAGTGAATATATAACAAACACAAAAGAAAAGAAATTAGATCGGTGAAAAATAAAAGTATGGTCGGGGCGGAACGGGGTAGGACCCCGTTCTGCCCTACCCCGTTGTGCCCCAAGTGTTGGTAAACCAAACATCGCAAGGTTAGCGACAGACATGTTACTTCTCCAAGACATGTTAACACGTGAAAAGATACTTTAAACAACGCTTAATTCGGTAGACTAAATTGGAATAACGAAAAGTAATGTGAAATATGTATATCTTACCTTGTTTTCAAATATTCATAAAGTTGTAATTTTATACAGATTTCAGGGAGGTGTTTAATGAACAAAGGAGAAACACTTGGTAATTCACAACGACCGTTCTTATCACTGCACAGATGCATAATGAAGGTGTATAGAGAGTTGCAGCGAACTGCAGTGCTACTATCAGCAAATAAACCTGATCCCCCGTTCCGCCCCGACCCCCATTCCGCCCCACCTTCCCCTACACCAACTCACTAACACACACTTGTCGAACCATGCTGATCAGCTGACGACGGTTGTGAAGGTTGCTTCTGTTGTTGCTGCCTTCTTGTGATTCGCACGGTGTTGATACACGAAAAAGAATTGTTAAACATTTATAACTGATTAATTTAAATGCTGGTAGGTTTTTTTATTATTGTTTACATCCATGATATTTATTATGTCGAATTTTAAACACATTTTGTTTGTAGGCCTCTCATTGACTCGGTAGCCATTTTTATTATTTAACATCAAACTTCATAACAAACATTCGGAGTCTTGGATATTTAGATGCCTCCGATTTTAATTGTTCACACTGGAACTACACACGTCTTGTCGTTTCAAGAGTTCAAATAAGACTGTCCGATTTTGCTGCGCTGTGTTTGAAAATCGTCGAAATTTGCTTATCAGTGAGTAGAGTTCATCACCTTTTGGAATTTTATGATCACCAATTGTTTCTATATTTACAGGAGCGTTTCCATATGTGATGAGTTGATTGTTTGTGTGGTTCCCCGACGTCTCGTGAATACAGGAGCAGATTGTAGGCAAGATTTAGCTGAGTTCTTCACCTTTTTTCTTATCACGAAGCTCGTTATCAAATTGAAGCGAAAATGACCTTTATATACACTTTTGGAGATTTATAGTAGCAAATTATGATTATTAGAAAGAGTAGATTATTTAACAAGTTTTCATATAATTAGTTTGACACAGTATTTGTTATTCATGGAATAAATTCCATTTTTCTAACTCACAGAGTTAGGTTATGTACTATGTGATAACATTCACAGTAAATTTACCATTTTTTTACCTAAACAATCCTTTATTATCAAATTTTGAGGTGACAAAAACCTTTGTGAATTTATTTTACAGCTTTTCATATCATTTACCAATGCTTAAAGATCCCTGTCTGTTCATAATTTAGAGAAATTGCTAAATTTGTTTATCTTTCTTATCATTGATGTTTTAATGAGGTCAAATTTTATGTATAATTTAAATATGAGTAAGAAATTCAATAATTTGCATCGACCTGGTAGCTTAGAACACAGCAATACCTTATGTACATATTGCTGTGTGCTTACGTAAGGCCTTTAAGAGACCCACACTTTATAATACAAAATTGTTATGAATACCCTCGCTAATAGGGTTAAAGGTTCTTGTCGTTAATATTTTATATGGGTGTACGTAGTTGTACCCCGTCAATGGAAAAGTATGTGATATTTTGTAAACACAATTTAATGAAATAAGGTGCCTCAGCTTAGCTCTTTCGTAGTGCATGTATCTTACCTTGTACAGGGTGGATTCGTTCCGTTACCAATGCTGTAAATGAAATTATGGTGCGGAACAGGTCTAAATAAATATCCTTCGTTACAAAGTTATTAATGTTTTTATTAAGCACACAAATGAAAATAAATATTTGGTTATATCAAAAAGTTCTATTATTAAATCTATTATATAAAAATTCTGAACGTAAAATGATGCAAAACACGTGTCGTACGAAGTCCGGAGATTTCACTTAAGTTTATAAAGATTTTATTGCAATGTGCACGATACCTTATTAAATCCAGGAATATTTCTTTTATTTGAAATGGAGATGGTACAATTGCGCGTCAAAGACACTCAAAGGGTTCATTTACCATCGGAAACTTCCAGATATAGTTTGTTGACCTCGTTTTGTTGTGAATTCCTTTTCTTCAAAAATATTTCCAATCTTTTACAATTTTCACCTTATTATTGGTTTTACGTAGGTAAGTAACTATTTTGTTGAATTATGCACTTGTATTTTGTAATTTCACTATTTATTTTTACTATAATTATCAATTTTATTAGGACGATTCTAAATTCGCCACCTTGCACGTGTGAAATCTCAACAACCTCCTTTTATCAATTGTTTTATTAATTCCTTTTACGAAGTTCATCGCTATCTTGATCTTTGCATAGACGTATTTTATTGGTCGATCGAAAAATCAATATTATTTGAAGTTTCACAGTACAGGTATGGACTAAGCCCATTGTGGTTCGTTGAAATTTTATAAGTAAAATTTTTATATTTTCAGATTGGATCGACTTCTTGATATTGCTTCGTGGTTGGATAAATAAAGATGATGGACATGAAATTTCCATACGCAGTTCATTAAGTTGTGACATGCCGAACTCACGTAATAATTTTAACAAACTCATTTTAAATTTAACGCTAACATGGATTTTTACATTTATCAATTAATTAACAAATTTCTAACTTTTAAAATACCTTTCTTATTGCTAACAATTTTTCATTTACTATAAATTAACATTTTAACAAAAACAATTATTAAATGATACATTTCAAATTTATTTTATTCAAACCTGTTTTATGTCCCGTTTTCAACGAATCATTTGACTTTAAGTTAATTTCTTGGTATCGGATGAAGTTTTTCTGATTACTTTGATAAGTTACATGCTTTTATTCATTAACAAAATTTTACTGAAACTTAAATGACGTACTTCCATTGACGTGGTATCTCGATACCGCATTTACCCCCTTGTTAATTTGTAATTTAAAAGAAAAATACCTGTTTTTGTGTTAAATTCCACAATTAACATTTATGTGCTTTTTCTTTTTTATTCATAAACAAACTTAAATTTTTAATGTAACGATTATCATTAATGTTCAAATTGTCTCACTAAATTATATCACATAAACATTAACTAAAAGAATTGAATAAAATTAACTAAATAAATTCAAACAAAACTAACTGATCATCTTCAACATTAATTAACTAACTAAACTATTAACTGTTCAAAGAAAACTAACTAATCATATTCAAATTCTAAACTATCCTATATACTAATTTAACTAATAAATCTGACCAAGATTTCTGATGATAATTTAAATTTATTAAGTTCTAAAATTTTTGTTGTTTGACTTTTCTTTTTATTTTATTTTATTCAAAAAAAAAAACTTGACTCTTTATTTTTAATCTTTCTATCTTTAACTTATTTATATTTGGGTGATTCCTACTTTAGTTCTTATAATTCCCTTTTAGCTATTAACCTTGTGAACAATCATTAACTTTTAATTCATAATTCCTTCTTATTAATTGGTATTCTTTATCTCTGCATTTAATTAATATTTTCCTATTTATTTCCCCATTATTATTCTCTGACCTCTTTTTGGTCCCATATACCTTTTACTTCATATAACTTCATAATTAATTCATTAATTTCCTCATATTATTTGTCTAACTCCGTCTGAGTTAACTATCGTATTATTATTTACCCCCCATTTATCTTTCAACGTTCAACATTGAATACCATTTTCCACTATCAAATACCTCCTGATCTTTTCAAATTAAACACATCATCAGCTATCTTAAATTCCTCCTTCACCCAAATTCTAAATTTAACTTTTCTCTTTCATTAACTAAATTCCTTTTACCAATTGCATTTTTTTTTTTTTTTTTTTTTAAATTGAAATCATTTATTTAATCAAATCTTATTAACTTTTCCTTTCATAAAATTTTATTAATTATTCAAATGTAGCATCTTTTCTATATAAATTTTTCCATCTTGGTCAATTTTTATCATTTTCCTATTCTAATAGCTTTTATCAAATTTACATTGCCATTTAGATTTTCTATTGGTCGTGTCCTAATCATTCCTTAAAATTATATCTACATTTGTCATATCTTACTATTTTTCTTAGCGGTTGTTTTTATTTTTATAGTTGTTAAATTAATTTCAAATTAAGTTTCGCCGTATTCATTGTTGTCATTTATCATTATAGATCCATCGTCCCACCTATAAATCAGATCGATGTGGAAGCGGCCTCGAATTTGTTCTGAATCGGGATGTCTTAGCTGATAGGTGCATTCGGCTACCTTTTCATCGACGATGAATGGTCCTTCATAGGGAAGTTGAAGTTTTTGGCACTGGTTGTGCTCTCTACGTCCCAATCGTAGCTTTTTAACTATCACCCATTCGCCTATTTCAAAATTGCACTTTTTCTTTATCTTTTTGTTCATTTTTCTTGTATATTTTTGGCTCCTTTTCTTGAGCCTTTTTCTAACGTCTTCTAGTATTTCATTGTATTCTTTTTCCGGCTGATCATACACCCATGGTCGTTCCGGTTGCTGATTTAACATAAGAAAGTGTGGTGTCCTTTCCGTAGCTATGCTTGGGATATGGTTGATGAAATTTTCTACCGTTTCGAGTTTACTATGCCATGAAGGTTGATCATTGTGTACCAGGAGTCTGAGGAATTTAATCGTCTCTTGGACATACCTCTCACAGATGTTTCCTTGTGGATGTCGTATGGAACAATACGTGACTTTCACACCACGTTCTTCCCAATGCTGTCTAAATCGTTGATTATCGAAGTAAGTTGCATTATCGACTAAAATTCTTTTTGGTTTAATGATTTCGTTACAGAAACGGTCCAGAAGTTCCAGCGAAATGTCCGTTGTACATGCTACCGTTGGATATAATTGGACGAATTTTGTGAAAGCATCAACTACGACGAAGATGTTATGAAACTCACTACTGGCTATTAAATTACCGATATAATCAACTGCAACTAACTCCCCAGGTTGTTCTAGTTTTAAGCTTTGCACGATATTTTGGTTATGAAAATTTTTAAATTTCCCCATTTGACATAATGTACATTGGTTAATGGTACGTTTTATAATTTTTAAATCTTTATGGCAGAAATAATTTTCCCTGAACATAAGCCACGTTCTCTTGATACCGGCATGCCCAAATTTTGAATGTAACGCGTTTGTAATATTTATTGTGGTAGGTTCATCTACCACATATAATTCTAAATTTCTCACAGTTTTTATGATTACGTTATCTTTATATTTAAATGACTTTGTATTTTCTTGATCGTTATTATCTAATTTAATTTTTAAGCTATCAAAACATTCATTTTCCTGAGCTAGTAAAACATCCTGACGTGTAAACGGAATTTCGTCATCAACCAGTTGGTTTAATGCGATTAAAATTTCTTTAGGCTTATTTTCCGGGTTATCTTTTCTACTAAGCGCGTCTGCAACAATATTATTTTTGCCTTTAATATGCACGATGTCGAATGAGTACTCCATAATGAGCAAACTCCACCGATAAATTCTATTATTCGTAAATTTTGTACGCATTAAAAATGTTAACGCCGAGTGATCAGTGTGTATTTCAAAACGGTTGCCGATTAAATAAAATTTTAATTTTGTGAGCGCAAACACGATAGCTAACATTTCTTTCTCGGACGTGGAATAATTAAGCTCCGATTTCTTAAGAGTTCGCGAGACAAAACTTATCGGTTCTTCTTCCCCATTACGCATTTGTATTAAAGCACCTCCTACCGCAAAATGACTTGCGTCTGTCTTTAGTATAAACTTTTCTTTAAAATCGGGGTGAAGTAGTTTGACGTTCTCATATAATGTATTTTTCATTTGATCAAAAGCTTTTTGTTTGTCATCGTCCCATTTCCACCTTACCGATTTCTTCAGTAGCTCAAGTAACGGAACTGTTAAATTAGAATAGTTAGGTACGAACCTTTTATAATAATTCATTAACCCTAAAAATGATCTTAATGACTTTAAGTTAAATGGTCGACGGTAGTTTTTGATTTCTATTATTTTCCCATTCCCTATCTTAATACCCTCGTTTGAAATTATGTAACCCAAATATTGAACTCGCGTCTTGTAGAACTCACATTTTTCTATGTTGAGCTTCAAGTCTGCATCATTTAATGCTTTTAAAATTTTATCTAAATGAATTTTATGAATTTCTTCATTTTCGCTGAAGATTATTATGTCATCAACATAGTGTGCGCAAAAATGACTAAATTGGTTGAGAATGACTTGTAATGCACCGATGAGTGCCGCGCTGCTAGTGGATAATCCAAATGGAACAACTCGAAAGATATATGTGTTTCCGTCGACGCTAAAACCTGTGTATTGTTGTGAGTCTTTATGTAATTTAATCAGCCAAAACGAATTTCTTAAGTCGAGTTTACTAAAAGTTTTTGATGATCCCAATTTTGATAACAATGACTCCATAGTTTCCGGACTTTCAAACTGGGGTTTTGTAACTGCGTTTAACCCCCTCGCGTCTAAACATAATCTTAAACTCCCGTCTTTCTTTTTAACAATAACGAGTGGGTTTAAATACGCTGTCGGAGATTTTATTATGATGCCGTCATTTAGCATCTTTTGAATTTCTAATTGTACCTGGTGTTTGTAACATTGCGGAATAGGGTAATTCTTACAGCGGAATAGCTTGTCTTTGATAATTTGTAACTTGTGCACGTAATTTTTCGCGGTACCCGACTCCTGATTTATCAATGCATCGTATTTCGTGAATAATTTTATGACTTCGTGAGTGTAATCATTTGGACAATCTAGTTTTATGTTTTTCAAATCCCCTTTGTTTTTATTTATTAACTGTGTATCCCAATTAACATTTCTTAAACCTTTTTCCCTGTCATAATTAACATAATTAACATTGTATTCCCCTTCTATTGAATTCTCTACTAACATTTCCGGTTCATTCCCATCAGTGATTTGATTACCTAAATTGTTTGTCCAAGTGATCTCTTTGTTTAATATTTTTACTACCTTCCGTTCTGCATCAATGATCATATTAAATTTATTAATTAAGTCGATTCCGAGTATGCATTGCATAGATAAATTTTTAATAATTAAGATCGATTCTTTTATAACTACATCCCCTATTTTAATTGTCGCGAGTACGCTTTCGTTTGCAGACGAGAACTTTTTCTGGTTTGGCGTTACCAAATTTACTATCTTTGTTTTTAAAATTGTATCTTTAAAATTTTCTTGATTTTTCGAAATTACCCCCTGATTTATTAATGAAATTTCTGCCCCTGTATCTATTAAACAATTTACCTGAACGTTATTAATATTTACCATAATGTATGGCAATAAATCAAATTTATTTTCATTATTTAACCCCCCCGTATTTTCGATACTGATAAACTCTTTGGGATGCTGATAAGAGCTTATCTGCATATTCATTGGCACGCCGTTTATTGAAAATCCTGTGGAGAAGATGTTTCTTCCTCCACAGCAGGTGTCCTATTTATCGTAACACTATTAATCGGTCTGTTTTCTGTATTGGCTGACGTTCGGTTTGGGAAACGTTCGTCGCCCCCTTGTTGATTATTGTGGTCGTTTGTGCGATTGTCATAACTACGCCAATTTGACTCATATCTACCTCCTCTCTGAAAACGTCCACGATAACCCTGATTATAATTTCTATTATTTCCGTAATAGTTACCTCGACCAAAGTTATTTCGATTTGGGTTGTACCCTGCGTTACGATCATCCTGACTATCCCGATTGTTAGTATTAAAATTATTGTAACCACCCCTACGATTTTCAAAATTATTTTCATTTCTGCCGTAATTATTATTGTTCTGGTTATAATTTCCAGATCGTTCGTAACGGTTGTATCTATTGTCCTGATTATTGCGATTGTCGTTCCCATTATTGTGATAAGTGCGCTGGTTATTCGATTCGCGTTGCCCCCCTGAATAAGTATTGAAATTTCTAGTCGCGTTATTATAACTTGGCCTATTGGCTCTTTCGTCCATGTTAACCGCATCTGTTCTCCTTAACAATTTCGATAATTCGGATATCGTGTTTATATTTTCCAGAGCTACCCGATTAATTATATCTTGGCAGAAATGATTAGATAAGTGTTCAACGATTTCTTCCTCGGAGACTTCCGGTTCAAGTTGCGTTACCTCGTTAATGATGTTCTCCGCGTAATCATTGCGGCGACCGTACCCTTTAAATTTACCGTTCATTAACTCGTTGCGTATTCGCCCCTGAGCTTGCTTGTCCCAGTAACGATCTAGAAATAGTCTTTCGAAACCGACAAAATCTTCAAATTTATCTTGCACACACCCGAACCATTTTTTAGCATTTCCACCCATCATTGAGCAGATGCAATTTTTAAATTTGTTCACATCGCGGATGTGACTTGTGCTGCGGTTCGCGTATTTGATAAATTGTTTAGGGTTAAAGTCCCCTTTTTCGTAGAACTTTATTGCTTGCCCGTTGTTTGTCGGCCACGTGATGTCTTGTAGAGCCGATAAAGTTATTGAACTGTTTGTGCTTTCACATTTTATTTTTACGTTTTCTTCAAGTAATTTTAGTTTTTCGCCCTGATCATTGAATTTCAAGTCTACCCGATTTTCTAATTTACACACCTCTTGACTCATATCCATTTTTGACTTTACAATTTGTTCTTCCAAAATTTGTTGTGTTTGTATCATTTTATTATTAATATCAATTTTCGGTACTATTTGACTTTTAATTTCTGCTACCTCTTCACTTAATTCATACACATTTTCTTTTACCTTTTGTACACTTGAATTTGTGTCATTTATTGCCTGAGCAAATTTATTTTCAATTTCTTCTTTACATTTTTGTAAATTCTCCTTGAGTTCCCTCTTCGTATCTTCTGTATTTTTAATAACCACTTCTATTTTATTGTTCAATTCCTTTCTGGTTTCTTGTATTTTCTCATTTGTGTTTTCAATGATCAACTTTGTGTTCTCTTCTGCTTTCTTTCTATCTTCGATTGACCTTTCTTCTGCTTTCGCTCTATCTTCTTCTGCTTTCTTTCTGTCTTCTGCTGCTTTCATTTGAGCATCTTTCATGTACTCCATCATTAATTGCATTTCTGTTTTCTCTTCTTTCTTAGGTGTCTCGTCAACATCTAATTGTATTAGCATTTCACTGCCTGTCACTTCTTCGGTTATCGATACCCCTTCTTCTGACGTTTCTTCTTCCTCTACTTCCGGATTTTTCTTTTCATACCTTATAGTCCTATCCGATTTTTCTGCCATTTTGATTTATTTTTAAGCAATTTAGTTATAAGGAAATAGTTTTTTTTTTAAGTTAATTGATGATGTACGTTTAATTTTAGTAATAAAAATATTTTTAATTTTAATTTTCAGAAAATTTTTAGTTTTAATGTTATCGTTGTAAATAATTTTGATGAAATTTTTCGTTGTAACTAACCTATCTATTAATTTAATTATATTGACCTAATTTTACTCGCGGTACGAGGTTATTCGAGGTGACTCGAGCCTCACGTTGTTGCGCCAAAAAGTGCTGTGTGCTTACGTAAGGCCTTTAAGAGACCCACACTTTATAATACAAAATTGTTATGAATACCCTCGCTAATAGGGTTAAAGGTTCTTGTCGTTAATATTTTATATGGGTGTACGTAGTTGTACCCCGTCAATGGAAAAGTATGTGATATTTTGTAAACACAATTTAATGAAATAAGGTGCCTCAGCTTAGCTCTTTCGTAGTGCATGTATCTTACCTTGTACAGGGTGGATTCGTTCCGTTACCAATGCTGTAAATGAAATTATGGTGCGGAACAGGTCTAAATAAATATCCTTCGTTACAAAGTTATTAATGTTTTTATTAAGCACACAAATGAAAATAAATATTTGGTTATATCAAAAAGTTCTATTATTAAATCTATTATATAAAAATTCTGAACGTAAAATGATGCAAAACACGTGTCGTACGAAGTCCGGAGATTTCACTTAAGTTTATAAAGATTTTATTGCAATGTGCACGATACCTTATTAAATCCAGGAATATTTCTTTTATTTGAAATGGAGATGGTACAATTGCGCGTCAAAGACACTCAAAGGGTTCATTTACCATCGGAAACTTCCAGATATAGTTTGTTGACCTCGTTTTGTTGTGAATTCCTTTTCTTCAAAAATATTTCCAATCTTTTACAATTTTCACCTTATTATTGGTTTTACGTAGGTAAGTAACTATTTTGTTGAATTATGCACTTGTATTTTGTAATTTCACTATTTATTTTTACTATAATTATCAATTTTATTAGGACGATTCTAAATTCGCCACCTTGCACGTGTGAAATCTCAACAACCTCCTTTTATCAATTGTTTTATTAATTCCTTTTACGAAGTTCATCGCTATCTTGATCTTTGCATAGACGTATTTTATTGGTCGATCGAAAAATCAATATTATTTGAAGTTTCACAGTACAGGTATGGACTAAGCCCATTGTGGTTCGTTGAAATTTTATAAGTAAAATTTTTATATTTTCAGATTGGATCGACTTCTTGATATTGCTTCGTGGTTGGATAAATAAAGATGATGGACATGAAATTTCCATACGCAGTTCATTAAGTTGTGACATGCCGAACTCACGTAATAATTTTAACAAACTCATTTTAAATTTAACGCTAACATGGATTTTTACATTTATCAATTAATTAACAAATTTCTAACTTTTAAAATACCTTTCTTATTGCTAACAATTTTTCATTTACTATAAATTAACATTTTAACAAAAACAATTATTAAATGATACATTTCAAATTTATTTTATTCAAACCTGTTTTATGTCCCGTTTTCAACGAATCATTTGACTTTAAGTTAATTTCTTGGTATCGGATGAAGTTTTTCTGATTACTTTGATAAGTTACATGCTTTTATTCATTAACAAAATTTTACTGAAACTTAAATGACGTACTTCCATTGACGTGGTATCTCGATACCGCAATATACATACATAAAGACTGGAACAGAAAACATGTGTCACTTTATATCTTATAATAAACGAAACCGAATTTATTTTTTCATGAAGTAATATTTTTATTGACAATATAAATATAATACTATTTTACAGGTCATTTTCCATTTTGTTTATAATATTCTGGCTACAACTAATTATTATAGTTAAAATCGTTAAAATAATTTTTTTTTTTAATATAAATCCGTCTAATTGGGTCCGCTATTTTGTTTATGGAATTTATAACTTGGAATTCATCCTCATTTACGTTTTACAAGGAAACCTTACCTCCATCAAGTTAGCCCCCCTTTAATCGAATTTTTAACATTTTCTTATGCCGAACGTTTGGTAATCGTTAGGTAAGATTTGGTAGTTCGATTAAAAGTTTTGGTAGTTCTTTGTTTTTTCGTAATTAACCAATCAAATTTTTTTGTCAAGTTAGCCCCCCTTCAATCGATTTTTTAACTTTTTTTTTTTAGCTCATTTGATCGATTATAATACGCAGAGGTTTGGTACCCCAATAAAAAGTTTTGGTAGTTTCTAATTTGGTGGTAAATAATTAATTAAGTTAGAAGTTTACTTATACGCACGCGCTAAACTTCACGTGTATACAACAATAATTGTTAATTGCCAATTTGGCCTAATTTAAACCATTTTTTAACCTTTTTTTAATGCCAAGTGATAGGTCATCATCATGAAAGGTTTATTAGTTCGATTAAAAGTTTTGGTAGTTCTTTGTTTTTTCGTAATTAGTTAACTAATCAAATTTTTTTGTCAAGTTAGCCCCCTTCAATAGATTTTTCAACTTTTGTTTAGCTCATTTGATAGATTATAATACGTAGAACTATGGTAGCCCTATAAAAACCTTTCGTAGTCACTAATTTGGTCAAATAATTAATTTTGAAGTCTTACTTATGCGATATACATACAATGTATAGCGCAGATTGTATTTCTTATAATCTTATTAAACCATCTTATTAGAATTCCTGTATAATGCATAGTTACATTTTTCATATTTGTTGTATACTTAAATGATTCATCTTATTTACGATATATTTTTTTTTTTGAGTCATCAAACATGAAAAATGAATAACTGCTTGCGCTGCACTCCAATTTGAGTAATAAGCCATTACTGTATCCAGTGGCGTCTTGCGACTTGTTTGTCTGTTGTTTGAAAGCTTGATAAAGAATCACATCAGTATTGTTATTAATAAATTACATGGTTTCTCATTAACTCAACCAATCCTAAGCTCGCATTAAATTATCAGGTGATTTACAACATCATAATATGTACGTATATTTTAAATGTGGAATTCCCCTAAATGTGGATTTTAAATATACCTACATTTGATTTTAAAACTTAAATTAAATTAATTAATTACGACCAAATTTGGCACTACCAAAACTCTTTATATGACTATACCAAACCTCTACACATTATAATCGATCAAATGAGCTAAAAAAAGTTGAAAATCGTTTGAAGAGGGGCTAACTTGACAAAAAATTTGATTAGTTAATTAGGCAAAAACGAAAAAATACCAAAACTTTTAATCGGACTACCAAACCTTACGTATCAATTACCAATCGTTTGGCATTAAAAAAAGGTTACAAATGGTTTAAATTAGGCCAAATGGCAATAAATTATTATTGTTCTATTCACGTGAAATTTAGCGCATGCGCATAAGTAAACTTCCAACTTAATTAATTATTTACTACAAAATTCGGGACTACCAAAACTTTTTATAGGACTACCAAACCTCTACACATTATAATCGATCAAATGAGCTAAAAAAAAGTTGAAAAATCGATTGAAGGGGGGCTAACTTGACAAAAAAATTTGATTAGTTAATTACGAAAAAACAAAGAACTACCAAAACTTTTAATCGGACTACCAAACCTTACCTAACGATTACCAAACGTTTGGCATAAGAAAAAGTTAAAAATTCGATTAAAGGGGGGCTAACTTGATGGATGTGGAAAACCTTTTACAATTTTCCATTATCTACTTGCAACTGTAACCTCCTATCTTAATAAAAATTAACGGCAATATCTTCTACATACATTTATGCATAAAATAAATACTGAATTGTTATTTATTTACTAGTTTTTACTAGTGTTTTTTAATGAACTAGATGAAATATATTAATTACGTATTACTTTCCCATTTACGTAGTAAAGGAAAGTATTGTTATCGAGTTAAAAAAAAAATTTGAGTTAGCATTTTTCCCATGGTCTATGAGCCCATACGAATTGTTTAAGACCAATTTTGGAATGATGTCCGGATGTGTGAAGTGTGATGTGTGGTGATTTTCTCGTCAACGTTTTCAGACAAACGCGTGCACCGATTGAGTTGAAATTTTATACACTAGTTTGAAGTAGCTGTCTAAAGAGCTGATTAGATTTTGGTTGAAAACCGTCCATTTTTAACCCCTTTTTTAGGGGAATGAAAATTGTTAAAAAGCATTGTCGCTTCCCGGTGGAACATATGAGATTGAAAATCATATCAATCGAAAGAGATTATTTTTCCACATCTTTTGATACCCCACACTTGATATTTCCCTCTTAAATTATTGTTAAAATGCAAAAATAAAATAAGGGCTATTAAATGAATATGGTTTGCCTTGGATAATTTTGATCTGTCAAAGTGATTTGTATTGTTCATTACTATAATTTAATATTTTAACTAATTTACTTGTATTAACATATTATGTAGTTAATACCAATTAAAAAAGACCTTGCCATACCAGTATTATTTGATCATCAAGTCATACTTGAGTGGTAGACACTTTTTGGTCAAACATGGAAGTGAATTTACCGACCTGTTCACCATCAATGCAGGGGTGCCACAGGGTAGTGTCTTGGGACCAACGTTATACCTAGTATTCACTTATGACTTGCCAACACTGGAGTCCACAGCAGTTGCCACCTTTGCAGACGATACCGCCATTCTGGCTTCTCACGCTGACCCAGTGACTGCCTCAATAAATCTACAGGCTAACCTAACCGCAATTGAGGACTGGCTAAAGAAATGGCGTATAAAGGCCAACGAAGCAAAGTCGATCCACGTTACTTTTACCTTAAGGAGAGGTACATGTCCACCTGTTAAACTTAATGGTAGCCAAATACCGCAGGCAGAGGAAGCAAAATACTTGGGGATGCATCTCGACAGAAGGCTAACATGGCAGAAGCACATATTCACGAAAAGGAAACAGCTTGGATTAAAGCTCAGACAGATGCACTGGTTAATGGGCAGGGGGTCTGCGATGACGATAGAGAGCAAGGTATTGCTCTACAAAGCCATACTTAAGCCAATATGGACGTATGGCATACAACTTTGGGGCTCGGCAGCAAATTCTAACCTAGAAATCCTTCAAAGGCTTCAAAATAAAGTGATCCGTACAATAGTTGATGCACCATGGTTCGTACCAAACTCCGCCATATTACATGACATTCCACTACCAACAATTAAAGAAGTGATCGAAAGCTTCAGTGAGAAATACCGCGAAAGACTCTCCAATCATCCCAACTCACTTGCATCAGGGTTGTTCACCGAAAACGCCAGTAAAGTGCGTAGACTGCGTAGATTTACCCCTACAGATTTACCAAATAGATTCGGAACAATATAAGATAAATTAATATATTGTAGGGATGGCTTAGCCGGCGCGATTATAAAAAACACTAAAGATTTTTAATAGATTTAATTTCACCATTTAAAATAAACATAAGTTAACATAAGTTGCTTCGACACCATAAAACATAAGTTCATTCGTAAAGTACAATTCATAAGTCATAAGTTGCAAGTGCATACTCTACCAACCTTCTGGTTGTAACTAAAAAGTTACTGCCAAGTGGCGCGAAGTTTGAAATAAATGCCTACAACTCGGCCATACCTGACATAAAATCGACACGATTTTAACAAATTACAATTCTTACTAAATCTAATTTATCTAAGTACTACTATAATTCAAATTAAGACAAGTGAACATTTCAAAACTTAATGCTAAAGCCTAATTATAAAATAATAAAATTTAATTTCTGTACCACAATTTCATATTTGCCGCATCGTAAATGCTTTCAAACGGCTTCTGTGTAACCTGAAAACCCTCTACATCACTAATGACGTATCTGTCGTTTGGTAAACATTTCTTTACATTATATGGGCCCTTAAACTTTGGAAGTAATTTTTTGTTTATTCCCGGAGTTACATCCACATTAGTAATCATAACATAATCACCCTCCAAGTAAGTATTAGCAATTTTATGTTTTTTATCATAATTACGTTTGTTTTCATTCTGAGTTTTTTCTATATTTCCTTCTGCTTTTTCTCTCATGTATAACATATCTCTGTTCACACCTTCATTATCTAAATAAAATCTCAAATGATCATGTATTTCACCTACTTGATTTAAACCGAATAATAATTTGGCTGGCGTTTCTTTGGTAGCCCTATTTATTGAATTGTTAATCGAGAATTCTACTTTACTCAACACCTCATCCCAAGTGTTTGCTGATTCAGTAATTTTTGCTATCATTGGGATATAGTATTTATTATATCTTTCCACCTGACCATTAGCACGGGGAACACCTGCTGCTATTAGCGTATGTTTAATATCTAACTCCAACACAAAGTTTTTAAATAAGTTTGAAGTAAAGCAAGTACCTCTATCTGAAATAATTCTAATGGGTTTGCTATAAGTTGAAAAATAACACTTCAAGTGCTTTAAAACTTCATTGGTATTTGTAGTTTTACAAGGAAAGAGTCGAATAAACTTCGTGAAAGCATCAATAATTACAAGAATATATTTATTCTTCTTGTTAGTGGTTTCTAAAGGTCCACAATGATCAACATGAATAGTATTAAAAGGAATATTACCTTTCGGAATCAAATGCAACAAACCTTCCTTCTTGCCTGAATTTGGGGAGAAAACTATACACTTCAAACATTCTGAAATATACTTCTTAACCTTAGGTTTCAAGTCTGGGA
Organism: Podabrus alpinus; assembly: GCA_932274525.1. Taxonomy (NCBI): domain Eukaryota; kingdom Metazoa; phylum Arthropoda; class Insecta; order Coleoptera; family Cantharidae; genus Podabrus; species Podabrus alpinus. The sequence continues at coordinate 74,276,568 of OW026454.1, read as the reverse complement.
ACCAGTAGGTTCTCAAGATTATTTCGACCACTTTATCTACACCAATGTGACCTAATTCATCATGATAAATCCGAATGACATTATTCTCCATATCTTTCGGGACATAAAATAAACTTTGATTCCTAAATTTACGATAAACTAATCCATTTCTAATTTCAAAAAATTTATCCTCACTGGTTTGAAGACGTTCTCTAATAATTAAAATTTCTGGATCGAGATTTTGTCTAATACTAAGAGTTCGTTCAAAACTATTATCTTCAATAACAAAAATACTATTAACACGACTTAAACAATCTACATGGCGCATTCTTGTATTAACTCGATGTTCAATGGTATACTCAAAATTTTGTAAAATAAGCGACCACCGATAAATTCTTGGATTTACATCCTTTTTCTGAAGAGCTAATTTTAAACTATTACAATCAGTAACAATTTTGAATGGAATACCTTGCAAATACACTCTAAATCTTTTTAACGCATTTACTATTGCTAGCATTTCTAATTCAAAGCTATGATAACGTGATTCTACATCTGTAGTTCTCTGACTATAATAAAATATTGGGTGAAGCTTATTATCATCTTGCTTCTGCATCAAAATTGACCCGTAACCTAAACTACTTGCATCACAGTGCAACTGTGTTTCAGCCTTGGGTGAATAAATTGACAAAACTTGGTTTGACACAAGAGCTAATTTAATTTTGTCAAATGCTTCCAATTCGTTTGGTCCAAAATTAAAAATACAATTCTTTTTTAATAACTGATACAAAGGTTTGGATAGTATCGAGAAGTTGTACACAAATTTTCTAAAGTACGATGCTAAACCAATAAAACTATGTACTTCTTTAACATTCTTGGGTAACGGATAATTACTGATACATTTAACAAAATGATCACTAGGTCTAATACCTTGCGAATCAACACAATAGCCTAAATAAGTGATTTCAGATTGCATAAATAAACATTTGTCAAGTCTCAGTTCTAATCTATTTTGCACTAAAATTAACAAAACTTCTTTCAAAATTTCTAAATTTTCCCCAACTGTTTTAGTTGCAATTAGTATATCATCAATATAAATACAAATTTTACCTTGTTGCAATAATTCATTAAAAATTATGTTTATATAACGGGTGAAAGTGTTAGGACTCTGTTTTAGCCCATACGGCATGTATAGATATTCGAATTGTCCTGCCGGAGTAACAAATGATGTATACTTGACTGATTCCGGGTGCATCTTCACATGCAAAAAAGCATTTTTTAGGTCTAAACTAGTAAAATATTGCTTATCCTTCAAGTTACTAAGTTGATCTTCAATTAAAGGTAACGGAAAATTATCTCTTAAAGTAATTTTGTTTAAAAATCGATAATCTGTACATAATCTGTATTCACCATTTTTTTTTTTAACTAAAACAATAGGAGAGCAATATTCTGATTTGCTTGCCTGTACAATGCCTCTCTCTAACAAATCTTTTACTATTTCATTTACAGCATTATTTTCAACAAAAGACAATCTCCTTGGTTTAAAATAAAAAGGTACATGCTGCGGTTCTACAATAAGTTTTAACTGAAAGTCAGTGTTTGGTTTTTTCGGTCTGACTGGTTCTAAATAATTTTGCACAAATGTATTGTTAACTAATTCAGTACATCTTACATCTAATTTTGAATCTATATTCAAATTTATCATTTCCCCTTCCCCAACGTAATTTATTGACATGATATTATTTAATTCGTCATCGACTTTTTCTATTGGTTCTGCTGCTCTAATTTCAACAGTTAACCCTTTCAATGAAATATGTATTTTAGGATTTGACATAAAGTTTCTTCCCAATAAACATGGAAAAGGAATAACTCCATCCTTAATAACAAACAAACTTAAATTAATTTCTACGTCACCTGTTATAATACAAACATTCAATTTTCCTAACCGTTCTAATTTACTTTGATTTATTCCATTGAAAACTTTGTCATCGATTGGATCAAATGACTGGTTTTTAACCAACGAATAAGAAATTAGTGAAATCGGACTGCCACAATCTAAAACAGAATTAGTACAAAAGCGATACTTATTCGAAGTCAGTTCAACACAAATAGGTAAGATGTATGCTGGAGGTGTTTCTAGATCATTTTTCTCTAGTAGTGTTATTGTCGTACTGTCCGCTGGTCGGGTTGTCTTCTCCTTCTGCCTGTATGTATTCTTCGGACAATTTCTTCGTTGATGCTCCGTTGACTCACATAGATAACAAGATCCTTTTGGTCGTATTGGTTTGGGACACGAACTTGAAAAATGCCCTAAGTCATTACAGTTATAACATCTGGTAGGGACACCACCGGATTTAGTCGAACTTTCACTTGCTGATCTCCAGTTGTTTCCAATAACCTTCTTGTCGGCTACATTTACATTTACTTCTCGGTTGACATCCTTCATAATTCTTAATAGATGGTTAAGAGTACGAAACTCTTTCATCTTTGCTTGATTTTCCAATGCATTATTATCAAGACCCTCAATGATATAACTTATTAATTCGGATTCTTCTAATTTAAGTTTATTACCCAGTAAAACCTTTTCTTGAAAATACTCAACAAATTTTTCATTTTTCTTCCATTTTCGTCGTTCAAATGTACGCATTAAAACAATTGAATCCTCCTTAAGATCAAACAATCTTTGCATTTCCTTCCGTAACTGACCCAAAGATAAAGCTCCATGTTCGGGCTTCGAATTAAACCACTTCAGGGCGTAACCCTTTAGTTTTGAAATAATTAATAACACCGTTTGTTGGTCCGTTAAATTGTATGTCTTTTTCACAGTTTCCGCACGCTCAAAAAATATTTCTACACTGTCATCGTGTCCTTCAAAATGGGGTAATAATGTAGCAAGTTCTGAAGTTTTCGCTTGGACCTGAGGCCTATTTGCTAAATTACATGCTCTCACCGTTGCTTCTATTATGTCGGCTATTGAACACGCAGATGCTTGATCGGTAGCGGTTTGATCGATGGTTTGCTCCATTTTTTAAAATTTTCTTTTTATCCAGCACGTGTAATTTTAACCAAAAATTAATAATGTTTTGTACACTATCCCACTTCTGAAAACTGTAGGGATGGCTTAGCCGGCGCGATTATAAAAAACACTAAAGATTTTTAATAGATTTAATTTCACCATTTAAAATAAACATAAGTTAACATAAGTTGCTTCGACACCATAAAACATAAGTTCATTCGTAAAGTACAATTCATAAGTCATAAGTTGCAAGTGCATACTCTACCAACCTTCTGGTTGTAACTAAAAAGTTACTGCCAAGTGGCGCGAAGTTTGAAATAAATGCCTACAATATAATTTATAATATAACGGAGATTACTTATTGAAGTAATTCTCTACCTGAAATTATCATAATGTCCAAATGAAAGCCTATTGTATTTTTACAGATTGCTTGTAATCCAAAGGAGTTTAAATAAAAAAAAAAAAATACCAAACGAATTTTTTAATTACTTATAAAAAATTAATTCTGACGTCATTACGCCCATAGTTAAAATTTGATTGCATATAGATGGCACGGCATTCCGCAAATTTCTAATTTTTTTGGAAAATTATGTCAATTTTAAAAATTTTTCAATGCAAACATGTTATATAATTATTGTTAAAATGAAAATATAAAATAAGTGCTTTTAAAAAATATGAGTTACCATGTTAAATTACAAATTAAATTTCGTAACTTTGATATCTCAAAGTAATTTGTGTATTTTATCGAGTTAAAAATTGTTTTGTGTTAACATCTGTTGTATTAATATTTAATATAAAATAAAGTGGAATCTACTAAATGGGAAAGTAATGTGTAGTCACATCAGATTTTTTTTTATTTTATTCAACGGGCCATATTTTCTGAAGAAAACAGTCTTTTACTTCTCCTGAGAAGTTATGGATTCTGTAGATAGCATCAGGTATTGGTAGTAAACAGTCGATATGAGATTTTAAATGCTTTTTCAATTGCGATTTTGCTGCACTTTTATAGGCACAACTGAACGGTTTCTCGCCAGTATGAGTTCTTAAATGTCTTTGTAAGTGTGATTTCCGTGCACAAGTATACTCACAAATATCACAACTAAATGCTTTCTCGCCGGTATGAGTTCTTAAATGTGATTGTAAGTGTGATTTTCGTGCACAAGTATACTCACAAATATGACAACTAAATGGTTTCTCGCCGGTATGAGTTCTTAAATGTGATTGTAAGTGTGATTTTCGTGCACAAGTATACTCACAAATATGGCAACTAAATGGTTTCTGGCCGGTATGAGTTGTTAAATGATTTTGTAAGGTTGATTTCCATGCACAGGTATACTCACAAATATCACAACTAAGCGGTTTTTCGCCGGTATGAGTTCTTAAATGTCTTTGTAAGTATGATTTGCGTGCACAAGTATACTCACAAATATCACAAATAAATGGTTTTTCGCCTGTATGAGTTTTTAAATGATTTTTTAAAGTTGATTTCTCAGCACAAGTATACTCACAAATATCACAATTAAACGGTTTTTCGCCGGTATGAGTTCTTAAATGTCTTCGTAAGTGTGATTTTGTTGCACAAGTATACTCACAAATATCACAAATAAATGGTTTCTCGCCGGTATGAGTTCTTAAATGTATTCGTAAGTATGATTTCTGTGCACAAGTATAGTCACAAATCTGACAACTAAATGGTTTCTCGCCGGTATGAGTTCTTAAATGTCTTTGTAAGTATGATTTTCGTGCACAAGTATACTCACAAATATCACAAATAAATGGTTTTTCGCCTGTATGAGTTTTTAAATGATTTTTTAAAGTTGATTTCTCAGCACAAGTATACTCACAAATATCACAATTAAACGGTTTTTCGCCGGTATGAGTTCTTAAATGTCTTCGTAAGTGTGATTTTGTTGCACAAGTATACTCACAAATATGACAACTAAATGCTTTCTTGCCGGTATGAGTCCTTGAATGTAATATTAAATGTGATTTACTTGCACATTTAAGGTTACAAATATTACATATAAATGATTTCATGACCTCGAAAAAATTTGAACTGTTCAGAGTTGCTTGTGTAGTGTCGGTATCTTCTTTAATATCAATGGAATGATGCAAATCTTCTAAATTAAATTTTACGTCTTCCACCTCTTCTCTTTTAATTTCGTAATTGCTAATTGAATTATTTGGAGTTTCCAAAAATATATCCGTGTTTTCTACAATTTGTGATTCTTCCGAAGGTAGCACTTGAGCTGCAAGTAAATCGGTAACTGGTTCCATTTGGAGGATGGAGCACAATAAATGTACAGGTACAAAATCACTTTTCTTAATTGAAGGCGTTGATTATATGTTATCGATTTAGAAAACTACTGCTACAGTTGACAAATCACTACTATACAAAATTATAAAATGGCGACATTAATGAGTCAGGGGCGATTGATGCATGTCAGAGCCGTATAAGTATTATAGCGCCATCTATAAAGAGATTTTCTAACGTACAAAATTATTAAATAATATTTTGACATAATATCTATTTTTAGGGTTAGACACTGTTAAAAATAAAAATAAGATCTCTATTTATCATGCTTCAAATACAATATCTTTAATTTTGTTCAATCAATCGTGTTCAAAGTTTTATGACGCAGAAACTTAACGTAATATTTATACAAATCAATTGAAGTATTATGGTACCTTTTTATTTCTACTCTACTTTTGAGGTCGAGTATTTACGGCGTTTTGTTTTTAAGTGGTATCCTTGTAACTTGTCACGAGTTTTTCGCTCGCGCGCAAGTAAAATTTTTGCAACTTTGAATTGTTTGAATAACATAAATTATTGTTCATTAAAGTTACTTTTTAAAATTTTTTGTAGTATGTGTTTTAAATATTTCTCAAATTTATGTAGTCAAACCATCACCATTTGCTACGTTAAAAATATTTTCGCTGACGATGCTAATTAATCAGATTTGGTAATGTGTAGTACACATCAGTAAACTTAGGGGTCATTTAAGGGAATTGACCAAACTGTCCTACGAAATTGTTTATATTTAAACGAAATAATTCAAAATAGTTCAACAAACTTGGCGAACGTGCACTGACTTGTGCATGAAATCCATTACTCCGGTATTTTTAATTTAAACAAAGAAAGGTATTTCAAGTACCGTCAACGATATATTTAATTCAAGCAGCGAAAATAATTTAAATAAACTTGCAATATTAAATGCGAACTTACCTGGCATTTACACTAACTGAATTTTAATTTCACTAGGCCCGATAATTGAATTAACTGATGGTGATTTATTAATTCCGCTTATTTAATTAGCGCACCAGTCAGCTGTCTAGCAGGGCTTCCAGCAGCACTTGACTTGAATTTGAGAAGAACTTAACTTTACATCAAAATGCATCGTATTTATATTGTTGTCCCCATAAAACTGTATGCAACGGAGTATAATTAGGGGATCCAAAGGATTCCCCTTACGTGGTAGGGCGAACCGCTAGTTGGCTGCTGTCTTTAAAAATCAGACATAAAATAGAGACAGTAAATGTGTCCTTACACGAGATTGGGCAGAACTGAGGTCAGTGTTTCTCCTGTTAAACTAACTAAAATGCAGAATTTTGCTTGAATTTTCGTGAGACATGTGGTCACCAATCCTTGTTTTTATCGAAGATTTTAATTCGTTATCTACATTGCAAGCCATACTTTGATGGTTTTTTGTTGCTTTGAAATGAAAAGATTTCAACATACTGGCAGATAAGACTCGATTTTGAGCACATTTTATCTCTAACGTGAGATAAAACTAAATAATATTGCTTGAGAACTGCACGTGTCTCGTCCAGCTGCATGTCTTCGAACATTCCGACTATAAAGTGACGTTACGTCAACAGATTATCTCTCTTAATTGGTTTTCTTGTTATTACATTATTATTACATTATTATTACATTATTATTACATTATTATTACATTATTATTACATTATAGTTACATTATGTACCGTGTTGGCGCGAATTATTGTCAATAAATACAGTGCCGTAATTAGTTCAGATTGGAAAAGCGTGAATATTATGTCAAAAGTCACTTGTTCGAGTTTCGTTTCTTCGGTTGTCGGGAAATTGGGAGAAATATAATCCCAATATATCGGCGAAAGTTACCTCGCACCTGGAACCTCGCTTAAGAGGGAAATTAATAGAAGAGAACGAACCCACCTCGTAGAAGTATCCATTTTTCCCGAATCTTTATCACCTCTAAATTTGGAGGGATCCTACCTGTCGAAATTTATCGAGATATTCTCACGCTGGGAACATCTGTTTGGAAGCCGAATCTAGGATAAGAAGCCTCCATTTAACTATTACGTAAGCATTGCTTTAATATTTAAGTATTGTTGTATTTTGTGGTCCGATTGACCCAAATTTAAAGGAGCCTTTTGCTTCCCCGTGAAAAAGCCGAATTCGCCCTATTGTATTCTTTTGTTTAGTGTGTTAGTGTTTATCTTGAATGTGGTTTTGCCACACATATGATGTCAATTTTGATAGTCATAGTTTGTTTATTACTAATAACGTAAAGATTGGAATTTGTGTTTCATTTCACATTAATACACCCACGTATGTGGATTTGTGCATTCAATATTTGTGGTTCAATAAACCAACAATATCACCTGTTCCATTTTGATGAACAGCTGTTTGATATTTGCGCATTTCATATTTTGATGGAAATAATCATCCACTGGTATTTTAATGAATTCACATGTTAATATTTTTGCAAACCAACAACGGTTTTTGTAAATTTGATGTACCATTGTTGTAATTTGTCAAGAAGTCCTTGTTATTATTCCGTTTTTCATTATATCTATATTATTTGTTTATTTATGTGTTTTATTATCGCTGCATGTGTGTTGTGTTTAGATATTGTTGCCGAGGTAAAATCTATCTGTTGTAAAGGTAAGGCCATCCAACGAGATTTTACCAGTGTGAGAATCAACGCGACGTATCAGCAAGCTGACGTAAACCAGCTTGGAAGGGTGATATTGCATCCCCCTTTAAATAAACCTCGGTTTTGTTTACGTGGCGCCCATTTAAATAATCCGCGTGTAAATTTACCCTCCCCTTTTAGTGACAACATCCGAAATCACGATTGTGGACCGCTCAATCGTTGATGCGAGACCACCAAATCACGACGTTTCGTCACAAGCCCTTTAGCTCGTTAAATCCACCCACCCCCTTCGCGGCTAGAGCTAGTCAACATCTTGATTTTGTTCGAAAGGTGTCTTGTTTGTGATTTGTAAGGTAACAAACGATATAGACCTATTTTTAAATATCGCGCGAAAATAATTATGAGCATGACAACACTGCGGTAAAATACAATTGACAACGTAGCGAAGAACGATCAATGCGAGGCAAGTTATGGCGGGAGGAATGGACGCTATGAACAAGCGGCCTACTACGCTTGGGTTGAGACAAGAAGGTGGTTGTGTTTTGTTTCGAGTCGTTTGTGAAATAATTTAATGTTACCAATTTTCATTTATGTGCAAGCTTTTGTTAGCTATTTACAATAAGGTGAATATTATTTGTATATTTTATTTTCAAGTGGGTAAATCTCGTCCCTTCTAAATTTGGTAAAGTAATTACTTGCATATTATTTGGATATGTATTTTAATGTTAATCAGATAACCTGAAAGAGCCAGCCAAGTAGTCCTCCGTTACGCAAGTGGCCATTAATTTAAATTAATCAAGCTGCGTATTAGCGTCGGGTTTGATGACACCGAACTTGATACATGCCCCTTTTAGTGATGGTGATTTGATTGAATTTGTTGTTACGTATTGTCAAATAAGTGAAAGCAACACTTATATTTGGAAGGGTCGAATTATCAACTTTCACTTTTGTATAACCAGGTAGTAACTGGTCACGAAGGGAATTTTCTTCTTTGCTTGAAACTACAACATGGCGATCGCATTTCTTAGCTGAAAACCCAGTTAGACGATCAAGCCAATATGAATAATTATTATTATGTAAAACAAAATGTTTATGAATTTTAGTAACAAAGTTACGAGATCTAAATGCACTATGATTATAATTTATAATTAATATGAAATTTATATTGTATGAAAATTTCCCATGAGGTAAAATTTACATGTACCAAATTATAAATGACCAGACAAAACAAAACAATTGAGACATTGAATTAAAAGGAATCAACAACCGACTTTGTGTATTATTTTTGTGTAAAAGTTTTATTTACTTTCCTTTGACTCATGAAATCGTCTGTCCTCGTGTTCATTTACCTATATGGGAAACTTCCGACGAATTTGGGGTAATTTTTGTAATGAAGCGGTTTTTAGGTTAATTACTAGAGATGAGATTTTTAGGTCGTATAAATGTTATACCAGAGAGCGTTAAAGGGTTAATTGATACGCGGCCCCGTTTCTTCTTTCTTTTTCATACAGCATAACTTTCGAACGGGGCCGTGTATCAATTAACCCTTTAACCCTCTCTGGTATAACATTTATACGACCTAAAAATCTCATTTCTATTAATTACACAACGTAGGGTTGTCTACATGGGCGTTTTATCTAGATCACGAGCTTACGGATGGGGGTCACGCGGCCGCGTTTGAGGTTAGGTACGCTCGCTTAGGCGTGAAGTTGGGTTTGCTCTTAGGAAGATGGTAGCAGGAAATTCAAAACTTGGTTGCAAAATTACATCCTCTGTAAAGGATAAATATGGGGTCAATAGGAAAAAAAGCATCTTGTGATGTATTTCCTAAACCCATCAACAAACACGGACAACATCTCCGTTTTGCAAAGGCAAAATTACATTCAAGGTTGTTCCTAGTTGTTATATTATTATTGGCTTGATATATTGGGATTTACTTTGATGTGGGGGGTTTAAGTGAAGGATTAACAAATTTAAAAGTTATACAAGACATCCGCGATGCATTAAAGATCTTCTCCATCAATCAGAAATTCTTGGAGTATAGACAAAACTGGAGATCATACATTGATAGTATAACATAAATATGATGATGCATAATATGTGCGAATGCGCACCATGCATTTATTGCATAACAACAACGACTCAGTCATATCTGAGAGCTCGCACAGTGAAGTCATAATTAAAGTAAATAAATAAAGTTTACGACAACACAAGTTGTATTATTTATTTAGACATATTACTATGTGCCGGTCCTCCTACGACGGGTCACACGTAATGTTAATGGAAATTAAATATGAAAATTTATTTATACCCTTGCTAGCTTTCTTTTTTTTTATCTTTTGAGCATAAGTGAACCCTTACCTCAGAAGTGGCTTCTTTGGCTTATTCTGAAAAATGTAATTTTTGTGGGAATATGAAATTCCCCAATGATACGCCTTTGTTTAAATATGCTGATTTAATTTTATCACACATAAAAATTATTTATAATAAACACAAATTCTTAAAAACAACGAACATAAAACAGTTAGAAAAATTAAGTAATATAAATAACAAATCTTATACTACGCGTGTTTTCCCCAAATAGTTTATTTCACGTGGCGCAAAGAAAAACCCGTTTACTGTTATTTCTTTTAAATTTTCACTCGCGGCTTTTAATAATTTAATTAGTCTTACCGCCGATAGGTGTCTCATTATTTCTTCTTTTCATACGCTACTAGAATAGCCAACGTTGCTTCCGTTGTCTCGTGCTTCTTGTGAAAACGTGTCCAGTTTATTCCAGTTAATTTTCAATAGTGACCAGTTCTGCATTGATCTAACCCAGTATCTCAGAATTCCGTTCAATTGTTTTATGGTAGGTAAAATTTTTTTATTACTCGTGGTTATTTAACCGCACTTTTTATCACAGATTATTATCAACTTTTCCTTTGTAGGACTCCGTAAATATTTCCGTTGGTTTTTAACCAAAATTACCGATTTTTCTCTGGAGCCGGCTTTACGCGTCCGTGCTCGATAGCACGCATTTCAGAGACCTCGTTATTTTTCATCGTATCCTTGGTTTCGGGACGATTTTCTGTGTTTTATTTTCCCACTTGGATTTCCTTTTTTGGTAAGTACATTAAGGGTGGGAATGAATGTATAAATATACGCTATACAGACCCTTCGAATTTCGCTATTCTAAGAAAAACTATATCATGTATGACATTTAGCAAATCGGGATCCTGTAGAAAAAACTATGATCTGTGTTTCTAGAGACGAATTATTAAAATTGTGCCTAAAATTTAGCCATAAAAATAAAAACTGTAACCTAAAAAAAAAATTCCAAACCAAAATGTTTTTCTCTAGAAACACAAATATACTCGTGAAGTTTACAGATTATCAAATTAAATTGATAAAAGTTTATTTATATCAGTTATAATCAATCTACAGTTTCGTTTATCATTATTACCATTTTAGGCAGTTTTTGCGAAAAATAATTCACGGTGTATCATGGTGATGGCGTTGTAGATGCGGTTGCACTTCGAATTTGTTAAGAGGGTAATAAAATCAGGCATTTTTTTCAAAATTCAATACAACATATCAGATAAATGAGGGAGAATAATTAAATCGCTGAAGTTTTGTTATTTATAATGGTGCTATCCTTGTCACTAATGTACATTTTGGTGCGACATCTGTTTGAAATGAATAGCACAAATGGATTTTTAAAATTATTTCAAAAGGTATGAAACTGAAATAAATTTAATAATAATTGCGACAGTAGCGACGTTGGCGGCCATTTTACCAGGTATTTGTCAATTCCCCACCTTAAGCACTGTTGATAGTTAATTTTTAATTAAACTGTCATTGAATTTATTTATAAAGTTTTTAATGTCTGATATTGTTTTTAGCTTTCAACGTCCGTCACTTTCAACACTCCGGAAATTGTCTTCTCGCACCCGTTAGTACCGCCTCGGATGGACAACTGTACTTATCGTTCTACCGATTTGTTGCACCACGTAATCATCCGTTAAAACATTTCTTAAACTATCCTATTTTTTTAACAATATTAATTTAACTAAAACATCTTACAATTAACAATTTTTGTGTGTGTTAAAATTTTATTCTGTTTCAATTTCCCTCAGCAGTATCATTCAGAAATTTAATTCCTTTACCTATATTTTGTTAAACTGCGTTCACTTAACTTTTATCATTATGATATGCTCAAACTTTCTGTTGCGTAAAAGATCACTCGTCTCGTTAGAATAAATTGAACTTATTTGTCCTTTAATTTCTTATTGACATTAATACCAGCGCAATATAAATATATATTGCTATGATACAAATGGATGATAAAGAATTAATAGTTAAATATGCTCGTACGCTAATGACAAATCACATGAAAGTTCTTTCTTGAGGAGAAAATTTCTCGAGGTTACAAAATCATCACAAAAATGCAAGTAAATCATTTAAAAGTAAACAAACGGGTAACGTAATGAAAGATCCCAGATGAAACAAATTATCTTTTTAAAAAAACATGTTCACAATTTAATAAAAATGTTAGATGTAAGAATTTAGTAATATAAAATAAACAATTCTTAATTTTTAAGAAGTGGCGCATTAATGTTAAAAGGATATTTTACGTGGTTGATAAAATCGGTCCAGTGAAATGCAGCGATAAAACTTCATCCGAGACTTCGTGTATGAACAAGGGTTACGTCACATGCAGAACGGGAGTGTAAAATCTGAACGCAACTGAAAAACAATTAAAAGTGCTTCAATCAATTTATAAACATAAATAAAGGATAAATATTATCAACAAGGCGGGAATAACTTACCAATGAAAAAGGTTGATTCAATTTAAACTAAAAATCAGGATTGCATAAACGGGATAAAAATTTCAGGAATAACCCGGGTTACAAATAAATAAAAGTGTGCTTCCACAAGATCGTCGAAACGGGGAACACGTATGATTTCGTGCTCCGTTAAAGAAAGTAATTAATTGATCACAAGATCAATACGACTTGTGGAGATCTGAAAATAAAGAGTAACAAAAAACGTGTGTGTAAGAAAAAGTGCAAATTACAAGAAAATCAAGTACTTACCTTAATGAATGTTGGAAAAGTTGGATTGATAAACGTATTAGGCTGTTTGATAAGAAAATTGGATTCCTGGCGAATAATAAAGGAGATCACTTGGAAAATTGAAGGTTGAATTGCAACACGAACAAAAGAAGTAACCACATGTTTAACATTAGAAGGCGTGTAGAAGCCAAGGTGAGCACTCTACATACTAAAGTTATAACTATAAAACGCGGCGCGTAAATTACGAATTTTGAAAAACTATTTCGCGAACGAAAAGTTAACATTGGGGTAATTTTTAAGTTTTTATTGATGAACTTTAGAATAATCACATTTCATGTTAATATAATTAATGCTTTCATATTATTGTTCTAATAAAAAAATTATTTATTTATCCATTACGTTTCATCTGGCATTTTTGAAGTCGACGACATTACTAAGTTTATTCACGGAATAAAAGTGACAATTAAAAGGTAAGGCGTCGAGGAACTTGCTCTTGAGAAAGAAGTTTCATGCTCTATAAAAGAAATCTACCCAAAGCTAGCACGGAAGATATTATATTTTCAATCATTCAAAAAAAAAAAAATATAGCGGTAAAGCAAAAAGTTAAAAAGACGTTGCATAATTTGTTGCAACATAATTAAATAATTAATTAAAATAAAGTTTACCGCAATATGTTACATGGTGGCAGCGGTAAAAAACTAATTTTTTAAAATAAGTGGAAAAAACTAATTGTTTAAAATAAACGGTGAAAATCACAAAAGTTACTAAAAGTGCAGCCGGGTAAATTGAGTATAAGTGCATTTGTTTAAGAAAATGAAGCAAGATACCGTCAACGTACCAGCGGAGATGAGTTTCTCGGGAAACGTGGCCATGAATTGGAATAAATTCAAAAAACGGTTTACCTTGTATATGGCAGCGACAGAGAAAAATACCAAACCAGATAAACAAAAGATAGCAACCCTTTTAAATCTTATGGGAGATGAAGCGGTAGATATACATGACACATTTTCCTATTCTGAAGGAGAGGACGAGAATAAGTTCGATATTGTATTAGCAAAATTCGATAAGTATTGTCAGCCTCGGAAAAATGTGATATTTGACCGATTCAAGTTTTTCTCTAGATCACAAGAACCAAACGAAACGGTAGATAAGTATGTTACCGAGTTAAAAAAGTTAGCAAATCCGTGTGATTTCGGAGACCAATTGGAAAATTTAATTCGCGACAGACTAGTGTTGGGAATAGCCGACAAAAATGTACAAGAACGGTTATTAAGAGATGCTGATCTAAAGTTAGATAAAGCATTGAATCAGTGTCGTTCAAGCGAAGAAAGTAAGAAGCAGCTACTGGAAATCGCAGGAACAAGTACGAACAAGGAAGTAAGTGTCATGCAAGAAATAGTACCTTCTCCTCTGAACGGTAAGCTAGAAATAATTGAAAAAACACATATACGAGATTGAAAAACCAAAAGGATGTATATATGGCAAGTTTGGTTGAATTTCAAGTAATAAAAAATTGATAATATCACCAGTTCTTTTGTTGGGTTTTGCTGTAATTTTCGCCCTGATAATTATTACACATATTATGTAGGCGACTAATAATCTGGTTACTATTTATGACGGGTGCACTAATTTTGCCCCGGTTTACTGCATACGATTGATCAAGACCAATACTGCTAATTCCCCCAACTATCATCGATCTTCGTCGATCCAATTGATAAACCATTATTTTCGGCTAGAATTTTCCAAGATGGTGGGACGATACCTCCACTACCACTCTGAATTTTCCAAATATATTATTTGTGATCTCCCAAAATATTTCCATAATTCGTATTATCGGAGATAACACCTCTCGCTAATTTTTGCCTACAAACTTTATTAATTTTCGGTTAAATACCACTTTTTAACCGGACTCAAATTTTTACGTGTTTGTTCCATTTATTTTTTTAACAACCGACTTTGTTTCTAGGTAACGAACCTGGTACCTTGATTTCTATTTTGTTCCTTCTAAAGGAAACTGTATGTTTGTTTACCGACACTTCCTAACGCGGCAATTGTGATTAATGCAGCATATCTACTAGGCGCTAAAATTATACATATCGCATTTAAATTTGTATCGGTCTATAGTCTATACACATTAATTAACTAAATATCAAAATAGGAAAATATAAATAATTGTTTTGTTTTACTAAACCATATAAAGCATGATAAGAAAACCTGGAAAGAAAAACGTAATCCAAAACACATAAAGTAACTGCCGTTACCGGCAAATGGATTCACCTCTTCCTAAATAACAACGGTAGAGAGAATTTCCAGGTGCTGGAACAGGCAACTGTTACAATATTCAAAATTAATAAACCAATTAAATGCAATTATAGTATAAATTTTTATAACAATACAAATTTAACTGACTCCAACTCGAGTAAATCCATGAATACCTCGAACAAGGTCATAAGTTCTTAGAATGCGGCTCATTCTTTGATATTTAATTCATATGCATGCATTATCTAATCTACAAGTATACGAAAACAATGGCGTTTTTACTTCTTCAAAAGTTTAGTTTGTTCACTTTTATTAATATCTTGAAAAATTACTTCAATTGTAAAATTTACTTCGAATTGATGCGAGACGAATTTGCACAATTATAGAAAACAAAAGTTGAAATTAAAAAAAAGATCCTGTGTGCAGAATGATTATTGCTTACTTCGGCATGCTATTCTTACTCATTACTCATCAAATAAAAGTAAATTATCTTGTTACGAGCGTTATCAAGTTAAAAAAAGTGTAAAGCCCGCATTTCATTGAGGCTTCTGAAGCCGACTGCACTCACTAGGGCTGCTGCAGGAAGCTGATAACAGGTATCGAGTTTCACAAGTGTAATGTTGAACTTTGAATTTGAATCTCCCGCCGTCATCTTAAAAAAATCTCAACATCCGGAAATTCAAATACCATCGTTCTAAGTCTGTGATCTGTCTAGAAAACCCACACGTTGTAAATACCCTACCGTAGTACACCTCAGTTCTTTTATTGAACGGGAAAGCCCGGTTCGTGAAGATTGCATTACCTATAAACATAATTAGCCTACCTACATCATACACAGTGATTCAAAGAAAGATGCCCTGTTGTTAGATGCAGAATGTGAACGAAGTTCACATTCTAAAACCCAATTAACTAAATAAAACATTAAAACACCCAATTTTGTACTCAGATTTCATTTATTATTTATTTAAAAAAAAAAAGAAAAAAAATCACGGGAATGGATCAACAAGCCAAAATAGTAATGAAAGTTATCTCTTATTGATATTAAACCAAGTGAACACAACTCGTTATTGAGTGGATTTTGATATTTGTAATAATTTGTTCATATTTATTGGTAATTCATTCATCATTTCTGATAATAAGGTCAGTGGTAATTCATTTAATCGTAAAACACATAAATTTCCCTTAGAGAATATTCTACAGTCTAAACTTGTGACTGCGAACTAAAATCATACCTTCGATCCACTGTTGAGATCAGTAAAATATTATTTATAATCATTTGTATTTAGATTCCTCATTTTGAGAATGTTTGTTTGTCATCAGTCAAAATACGACTGGATTCAGCTGGCTTGCAAGTCGGGCTAACTTACGCCTTCAACTTCAATGCAAGAAAGTTGGACAAAATACGTCTACAACTTTTATACCTATAAATAAACCATAATATTTGTTTATAATACCTATAAATTTACACCTCAGTATAACAAAGGTCTCCCTTATCGAATAGAGCAATACCTCCAAGCTCCACACAATGTTCGGGGGGGGGGGGGGTGAAATGTGAACACGTTATACAACCATACAATTCCTAACTACGTCCATGTTCTGCCTCCGGGTCAGAATTTACACAAATCACGAGCCGGCCTCTGGCTTGTCGATGAAATTTTCGCGGGGTGATTTGCTACATGGATTAATTACTTTACACTCATACAATGAGCTTGTAAATATTACTATACCTCAAAGAAAGGACCCTGTTATACCGACATACCTTTAATACCTTATTTACCTAAGCTGAGACGATACTCGTCTCGCATAAATTACCAAACCTTTAATATAGACATAAAAATACCAATTATAAAATATGTGTAGAACACATGTTACCAAATAACCATCTCAACATTTACCTTGTTAAATCATAACCACGTATAACCACAGTCCTTTATCATCATCCATTTTGAATTTACCACCAATAAATAGAACAATAGAATAAATAGAATAAATAGAAATGATTAAGGCAGCCGGACAACAGGGTATTGATATGCTGCACTGTATATGTAACAAAGTGTGGCATTCGGGAAGATGGCCTGACGATTGGGTAAAGTCTATATTCGTGCCAATCCACAAGAAAGGAGCGAAAAATAAATGTAGCAACTATAGAACAATCGCCCTTATCTCGCATGCCAGTAAGGTGTTACTGTGGATCATCAACGAGAGACTGAAAGCCTACATACATCCACAAATACCGAACGAACAGGCCGGATTTATGCCAGGCAGAGGCACAAGAGAACAGGTTCTAAACGTTAGACAAATTGTCGAGAAACTCAGAGAATTCAACACTAAGGGATACTTTTGCTTCCTAGACTATCAGAAGGCTTTCGACTGCGTGGAGTGGGACAAACTTTGGTACATTAATACAATACTTGGCGTCCCCCCACACCTTACCTCCCTCATCAGCAAACTATACGCTTCTAACGAGGCACAAGTCAGAGTGAATGACCAACTATCAAAGACTTTCAAAGTAGGAAGAGGAGTGAGACAGGGGTGCATTATCTCGCCGATTCTATTCAATATATACGGAGAATGGATAATGCGCGTCGCTACAGAGGGATGGAAAGGAGGAATATCGATAGGCGGAAGAAAAATATTTAACTTAAGATATGCAGATGACACGACACTGCTAGCGGCGTCAGAAGAAGAACTGACAGAGCTCCTGGAGAGAATTAAAGCGACAAGCGAAGAATATGGCCTCAAAATAAATACAAATAAGAGTAAAGTGATGATTGTGGATAGGGCAAGTGAGAATCAACGGAATATCGGAGAAATAGGCGGGATTGAAACTGTGGAGGGTATAGTATACCTGGGCGTCCGCATCACAAGAACTGGAGAATGCGAAAGCGAAATCAGACGCAGAATCACGCTGGCAAAGACAGGAGTGGCAAAACTGACGAGAATATGGAAAGATCGAGGAATATCGAAGTCCACTAAAATGAGAATTATCCAATCTCTGATTTTCCCAATAATGACGTACGCCTCGGAAAGCTGGACAATCAAAGCGGCAGATAGACGACGAATAGAGGCTTTTGAGATGTTCTGTTGGCGTAGAATGCTGAGGGTGTCATGGACGGAGAGGCGTACAAATGTGTCCATCCTGAAGGAACTTAACATCAAGGAAAGATTGAGCACATCCATAAATAGAGCTATATTAAAATATTTCGGACACATTATGAGACGCGGGGATGGAACGCTCGAGAGACTCGTGGTCCAGGGCAAGATAGAGGGTAAGAGACCAAGAGGTCGGTCTCCCTCTCGGTACGTTGACCAAATAAAGAAAATGACTGGCTCAACAGTGCAGCAATGCGCACACAACGCAATGGACAGAGAAAGATGGAGAGATACAGTAAACAACTGTTTATCATGAATGATGCCACGATGCCCGGATACGGGCGTGCCGAACAAGAAGAAGAAATAGAACAACTTAAAAACTACGTTATAATATGTGAAGCTATGCCAAACCTTTCGGAAACACCCTGTATTTTTGCATGAACATAATTGAACGATTATTGCCGATATTTTTATGTAATATGCAAGATATTATTATTATTAATTATTAATAGAATAAACAAATCGAATTTCTTCGAGCTACTGTATGTAAAATCATAAAATCAAGATTAATTTACCACGTGACACGTGACTGGATTTTACAGATATCGTGTTAAATACCGGTCATCCTGTATTATAATGATTTATTTATTAAAAATCTATCCCGGTATTTTACATATCTCATGGAATAAAACAATATTTATAACCTTTTCTTGCAAAATCACCGAAAAACCCAAACAGGTGAAATCACGTGATATGATGTTTCACAAAACATAAAGCGTGGAGCACAATGAACGCGAAACCAACGCGCTCTTGACGCTGGCGAAAGTTGAACCAATGTAACGTAATTGGCGCTGTGCACAGTGAACGTTCCCTGTTACGCTCTGACGCGAAACGCCCTATAAAGTTGGGCAACTTTCTACTTTTACGTTCGCAACGCTGGGGTTATAACCTCACTTTGTTTATTTTTGTTGATATTGTGGCGACCTCCTAGAGATAATCCTGAATTCTGATTTATATTATTTATATTTTGTATTAGTATTAAGTTGGTACACCAGGTAAAATTTAAATTTAAATGTAAAATTTAAGGTTAAAATCACTACCTTTGGCGCGCTTGGTTCGCGTTCATTGTGCGCACACAACTTTGTTTGAACGTATTTCTGACAGTTCTCGGCGCCAAGAGCGCGTTGGTTTCGCGTTCATTGTGCTCGACGCTTAAATATATCAAACAAATTTATATTTAAATTGTAACTTACTCTCAGATCTCCGGTATAGTCAAATATTTCACTATAATCGCCCCTTTCGATTAGGATGTTACAAAAATGAAAATCAGAATAAACTTCTTTATCACAAGGCACAGGTGTTATCCGACTAACCAACAAAACCCTTCTGCCCTTGATTTTTAAGATGACGGCGTCCCTTCTTAAATTTTATGCTAAACCGCTCCCTCTAGATTTAAAAGCTCGACTTTCGGTCTTTCTCTCTCTTTTTCCGGTTTATATTTGAATTTTCAAAATAAAACCGCGCTTAAAAAAAAAGAACGCGCCAATTTTAGAAAGAAATTGAAATGCAATATTACACAAGCTTGGCTGGTAAAATGCTAAAGCAATATAAATTCATCTTCTATGCGAGTCCACGTGGACCCGTGTACTTCCCCCCATAAAAGATGAATTTCCAAACCAGCCCGGCTTCTGACAATAATCCAGAAACTTATTCTTCCATAGAATGGGGGGGGGGGGGTCAAGAGTAAACGATTCCACAAACAGTGAACAAAATTTAATAAGATATGGATTAATTTTGACGAATGAATACAATATTTGAGAATATTAATTACCTATAAAATTTAAATAATATTTCTTAAAATATAAATTATGTTGCATAAACCAAATTAATAGAATTTTACTCTTTAAATCAAGTTTGTCAAATTTTGTGCTTAAAATATACACATATAAACACTAATAATTAAATATAACATACAAATGATTAAAATAAATGTGGGCATCCTATAAATGCCAGACACTCTGAAGCGAGTGTCAGTATACAAACATCCAATAAATAAAAATTAAAACAGAATAAATTAACCTCCATTTATGTTGTCTGCTTCGAAGGAAATCGTGACCGGAATAAATATTCCACAAACACCTC
Organism: Podabrus alpinus; assembly: GCA_932274525.1. Lineage (NCBI taxonomy): Eukaryota > Metazoa > Arthropoda > Insecta > Coleoptera > Cantharidae > Podabrus > Podabrus alpinus. The sequence continues at coordinate 74,256,103 of OW026454.1, read as the reverse complement.
GAGTCGAATGGATTTAAAACTACTTAATGCTAAATATATAAAGAAAAATAATACAATTATTTAGGAAATTAATAATTATAACTTTTACAGATATTTAGTGCATGGCTATATGTAATGAACTAAGGAATTAAAATAAGACATTGTTGATAATAATCAACACACAAAGTTTTAACGTTAATGTTTCCAATATGACACTGAGTTTGCTTGAAAACCTCGAGTTTTAATAATGAATAGCTTAATCATTGAAATTACAAACGCAACCTTAACTAGTTTAATAAATTTTTGATTCAACGCAACTAAGTCGTACACTGGTACAATTTTGGGGTATTCAGAACAGTGCCATGTAAGTGAATGGACGTGGGTCAGATAATTGGTACCTATAATTTTTTAATTCTGAGAAGTAATTATATAAATTTAATAAATTATGAATAAATGGAATAGGTAAATAAAAAGTATTTAATTGAAAGTGGATGGGTTATGGAGGGAAAATTATTTGGAAGTGAAAATAAACTTCATTTTTGCCGAGTATCCCAGTAATATGTCTATAGTTACTACTCCATATGAGATTTTAAATGCTTTTTCAATAGCGATTTTTTTGCACTTTTATAGGCACAACTGAACGGTTTCTCGCCAGTATGAGTTCTTAAATGTCTTTGTAAGCTTGATTTTGTTGCACAAGTATACTCACAAATATCACAACTAAACGGCTTTTGGCCTGTATGAGTTCTTAAATGTGATTGTAAGTGTGATTTTCGTGCACAAGTATACTCACAAATATGACAACTAAATGGTTTCTCGCCAGTATGAGTCCTTAAATGTGATTGTAAGTTTGATTTTCGTGCACAAGTATACTCACAAATATGACAACTAACCGGTTTCTCGCCGGTATGAGTTCTTAAATGTCTTTGTAAGCTTGATTTATGTGCACAAGTATACTCACAAATATGACAACTAAATGGTTTCTCGCCCGTATGAGTCCTTAAATGTGATTGTAAGTTTGATTTCTCAGCACAAGTATACTCACAAATATGACAACTAAACGGTTTCTCGCCAGTATGAGTTCTTAAATGTCTTTGTAAGCTTGATTTTGTTGCACAAGTATACTCACAAATATCACAACTAAATGGCTTTTGGCCTGTATGAGTTCTTAAATGTGATTGTAAGTTTGATTTTCGTGCAAAAGTATACTCAGAAATATGACAACTAACCGGTTTCTCGCCGGTATGAGTTCTTAAATGACTTTGTAAGCTTGATTTATGTGCACAAGTATACTCACAAATATCACAACTAAATGGCTTTTGGCCTGTATGAGTTCTTAAATGTGCGTTTAAGTTTGATTTCCATGCACAAGTATACTCACAAATATGACAACTAAATGCTTTCTCGCCGGTATGAGTTCTTAAATGTCCGTGCAAGTATGATTTCTGTGCACAAGTATACTCACAAATATGACAACTAAATGGTTTCTCGCCGGTATGAGTTCTTAAATGTCTTTGCAAGTGTGATTTCCGTGCAAAAGTATACTCACAAATATCACAACTAAACGGTTTTTCGCCGGTATGAGTTCTTAAATGTGATTGTAAGCTTGATTTTCGTGCACAAGTATATTCACAAATATGACAACTAAATGCCTTCTCGCCGGTATGAGTTCTTAAATGTAATATTAAATGTGATTTACTTGCACATTTAAGTTTACAAATATTACATATAAATGATTTCCTGACCTTATGAGCTCTTAAATGACGTATTAAAGTTTGTTTAAGAGCAAATTTATAACCACAAATTGCACACTCAAAGAAATTTGAACAGGTCAGCGTTAATTGTGTAGTGTCGGTATCTTCTTTAATATCAATGGAATGATGCAAATCTTCTAAATTAAATTTCACATCTTCCACCTCTTCTCTTTTAATTTCGTAATTGCTAATTGAATTATTTGGAGTTTCCAAAAATATATCCGTGTTTTCTACAATTTGTGATTCTTCCGAAGGTAGCACTTGAGCTGCAAGTAAATCGGTAACTGGTTCCATTTAGAGGATGGAGCACCATAAATGTACAGGTACAAAATCACTTTTCTTAATTGAAGGCGTTGATTATATGTTATCGATTTAGAAAACTACTGCTACAGTTCACAAATCACTACTATACAAAATTATAAAATGGCGACATTAATGAGTCAGAGACATGGTCAGAGGCGATTGATTGCGTGTAAGTGTATAGCGCCATCTAATAGAACTAAAAAGAGATTTTCTAACGTTGCTTACGTTCAACAGTGGCCGTGATCGGTCTGGGACACGGTGTATAATAGATTAGGTGAGGTTACAAGTAGGGGTGCGCGATTATGGAATTTCATAATCGATTATCGATTATAAAAAATAATCGATTTTTTTCGATTAATCGATTATTAAAAATAATCGATTATTCATAATCGACTATGAGTTCATAATCGATTATGAACTCGTAATCGATTATGAACTTGTAATCGATTATGAACTCATAATCGATTATGGACTCATAATCGATTATGAATTCATAATCGATTATGGACTCATAATCGATTATGAACCCATAATCGATTATGAATTCATAATCGATTATGAATTCATAATCGATTATGGACTCATAATCGATTATGAACTCATAGTCGATTATGAACTCATAGTCGATTATGAACTCATAGTCGATTATGAACTTATAACTATAATAGGTAGGGCTATTAAGGGTTACTAAATTACTATATAATTTATTATTTTGCTAATTGTGTTACGGTGGTGCTAATAAGAAGTGTTGTTAAGCACCAGTTGATAACACATTACGGTCCGGTATCAATCTGTAATAACAATAACTTACCTGCGTAGCCGATTATAATGTTACTTACAGGTGTGTTGATGAGAATTTACGACTCCTTCATAAAAACGCTGATTAAATCTGAAGTACCAAATATTTTGTTTTTAAATTTTAACTGAATGTTACTATTGTATTATGCATTATGTAATTAATTTATTGTTAACAATAATCCATCTAAAAGGCTTCTGATTAATATTCATTTTGTAAAAGTATACACTTTCACTCAAAATATCGGACAAATAATTTAAATCCATATTGATGAAAAAGGGTTGCAATCTTTAATTGAAAAGCAAAAAAATATTTTTTAAAAACTATCAAATTTATAAACAAAAATACCTAAAAGTTGAATGGCAAATCCATATTTGGATCCAAATATGGATTTGCCATTCAACTTAACAACACTTCTTATTAGCACCACCGTAACACAATTAGCAAAATAATAAATTATATAGTAATTTAGTAACCCTTAATAGCCCTACCTATTATAGTTATAAGTTCATAATCGACTATGAGTTCATAATCGACTATGAGTTCATAATCGATTATGAGTCCATAATCGATTATGAGTCCATAATCGATTATGAATTCATAATCGATTATGAATTCATAATCGATTATGGGTTCATAATCGATTATGAGTCCATAATCGATTATGAATTCATAATCGATTATGGGTTCATAATCGATTACGAGTTCATAATCGATTATGAACTCATAGTCGATTATGAATAATCGATTATTTCAATAATCGATTAATCGATTATTATAAAATATCATAATCGATTATGAAATAATCGATTATTCGAATTACGTAATCGATTAATCGATTATATGCGCACCCCTAGTTACAAGCACTGCTTGCACATGCCGCGAAACTGGCCGGCTATGTTAGACAAGGACAGACACACTGCCGCTAGTAGTGGTTGATTTATGCAGTAAATGAGCGATTTTTGACGCTATTTTTCGGTTTTCTCAGAATATCAATAACAAATATTTATCTCTCCGGTTGCATTAGATAGGTTTTTACATTATCTACAACTGCCTCATTTACCTTTTTTATATAGGATGCTTTGTTTTTTCTTAAATCGCAAAAAAACTCGAAAATTGGTAGTTGATTTATACAGTACATTGAATTACTTTAAAATGTAATACTATTACATTTTAAAGTAATTTAATACTATATTACATTTTAAAGTAATTTAATTTATAATTTCACATGTTAATAACCCAAAATATTGCTATGTGCCGGCCTCTCTATGACGGGTCACATACACTTTTAATTAATATTTTAATAGAAAAATTAAACTCTTTTTGAATTATTTTTAATTCCCGTTTTGCTAGCTCCTTTTAAATCTTTAATTTGCATGAAAACACCTTACCTCAGTAGTAAGTTCCTTGTGAGGGACTCTTTGCTTATCCTGAAATATTTTAAAGTGGGTGGAGAAAGTGCATTCGCCAATGATACGCCAATGGATATCAAAAAAATATAAACAATTTATTTTATAATTAACATGAACAAATACAAACCCCAAACTTATACTAAACATGTATTTTTACGTGGAACATTCAAATTTATTAAATTTATTAAATTAAAGTTTATTTGCCGCATTTACGTGTTGTTGTTAGCCGCGTTTAATTTTAAATTAATCACTTTTCCGCGAAAATGTTAAATAAGTTTTAATGTTTCTTACCAAACACAGGTGGCGACGTAACTTCTTGAAATTTCTTTGTGTAAATCAAATAACTAGGGGTGCGCATATAATCGATTACGTAATTCGAATAATCGATTATTTCATAATCGATTATGATATTTTATAATAATCGATTAATCGATTATTGAAATAATCAATTATTCATAATCGACTATGAGTTCATAATCGATTATGAACTCGTAATCGATTATGAACTTGTAATCGATTATGAACTCATAATCGATTATGGACTCATAATCGATTATGAACCCATAATCGATTATGAATTCATAATCGATTATAGACTCATAATCGATTATGAACCCATAATCGATTATGAATTCATAATCGATTATGAATTCATAATCGATTATGGACTCATAATCGATTATGAACTCATAGTCGATTATGAACTCATAGTCGATTATGAACTTATAACTATAATAGGTAGGGCTATTAAGGGTTACTAAATTACTATATAATTTATTATTTTGCTAATTGTGTTACGGTGGTGCTAATAAGAAGTGTTGTTAAGCACCAGTTGATAACACATTACGGTCCGGTATCAATCTGTAATAACAATAACTTACCTGCGTAGCCGATTATAATGTTACTTACAGGTGTGTTGATGAGAATTTACGACTCCTTCATAAAAACGCTGATTAAATCTGAAGTACCAAATATTTTGTTTTTAAATTTTAACTGAATGTTACTATTGTATTATGCATTATGTAATTAATTTATTGTTAACAATAATCCATCTAAAAGGCTTCTGATTAATATTCATTTTGTAAAAGTATACACTTTCACTCAAAATATCGGACAAATAATTTAAATCCATATTGATGAAAAAGGGTTGCAATCTTTAATTGAAAAGCAAAAAAATATTTTTTAAAAACTATCAAATTTATAAACAAAAATACCTAAAAGTTGAATGGCAAATCCATATTTTGAATCCAAATATGGATTTGCCATTTTGAATCCAAATATGGATTTGCCATTCAACTTTTAGGTATTTTTGTTTATAAATTTGATAGTTTTTAAAAAATATTTTTTTGCTTTTCAATTAAAGATTGCAACCTTTTTTCATCAATATGGATTTAAATTATTTGTCCGATATTTTGAGTGAAAGTGTATACTTTTACAAAATGAATTTTAATTAGAAGCCTTTTAGATGGATTATTGTTAACAATAAATTAATTACATAATGCATAATACAATAGTAACATTCAGTTAAAATTTAAAAACAAAATATTTGGTACTTCAGATTTAATCAGCGTTTTTATGAAGGAGTCGTAAATTCTCATCAACACACCTGTAAGTAACATTATAATCGGCTACGCAGGTAAGTTATTACAGATTGATACCTGACCGTAATGTGTTATCAACTGGTGCTTAACAACACTTCTTATTAGCACCACCGTAACACAATTAGCAAAATAATAAATTATATAGTAATTTAGTAACCCTTAATAGCCCTACCTATTATAGTTATAAGTTATAAGTTCATAATCGACTATGAGTTCATAATCGACTATGAGTTCATAATCGACTATGAGTTCATAATCGATTATGGGTTCATAATCGATTATGAGTCCATAATCGATTATGAATTCATAATCGATTATGGGTTCATAATCGATTATGAGTCCATAATCGATTATGAGTTCATAATCGATTACAAGTTCATAATCGATTACGAGCTCATAATCGATTATGAACTCATAGTCGATTATGAATAATCGATTATTTTTAATAATCGATTAATCGAAAAAAATCGATTATTTTTTATAATCGATAATCGATTATGAAATTCCATAATCGCGCACCCCTACAAATAACCAATGCTCGACAAATGGTGAATATTGTAGTTCGTTACCTCGTGCAACTTTTTGTTGGTGCTCCAAAAATTCCTTTATAGACACCTTGCATCCAATTAATTGTAATCACTGTTCCATTTATTTTTAAGGTAAGTACCTCTTTCTTATTTTTCATCAATTTAATTTCGCAAAATTGAATACACTTCTGGTAATCCAGTCTAAGCTTCTTTCTATTTTAGGTTATCACACCTCCAGTTGGATTCTATCCAAATTAAAACTTTCCCCAACAAGAGGATCAAAAACACCTCCGGTTTTTGCAACGCACTCGCGTATCGCACTTCGTCTATTTATTATTATTAATTATTAATTATCGTTTCCCTGGTTTTTGACGATCCTCCAATTTTTATCACTCTTTGATAATTCCTTTTTCACGTAAGTACATAGCATCTTTGATAATGTTTTATTATAATTAAATGTCATTCAATTAATATTTATTTCTGTTCCAGCGTTGTCATCACAACACAATCTTGTCTGTCCACACGTAAACTTTTGGTCTCGGATGAACGAATCGTTGCATTTTATCGTCACTGTTCTAACAACTACGTAATCACTGTTTATTTATCGCACGTACTTAAATTAACCTACTTTTTATAATTCTAACAATTAAAATTATTTATTAAACAAATTTTCTTATCACAAATTATAAATTAATTTGTGGTATCCATAATTTTATACGCATCATTGATGAATAACTTCTTTCTCACCTATTTATAATAATTTGACTTTATCAGAGTCTTTTTAAATTACCTGTTGGACCTTGCTTTCTGTTGTTAAAATGCCTTCATGCAATTAACGATATACAGAGTGCTTATTTAATTTTATTAACTTATCGTTCTTATTGAGATTTATACCAGCGTAATATATTTATATATTATTTTAATTCTAGATTTATGCAGTAGTTGAAATGTTGGAAATAGTATTTCATAATTATAGTACCATCATACCTTCAAGAAATAAATGAACAACTTAAGTACAAAATATTTATTCAATAATAATTTTAGTTTAGGCACAATTCCAAACAATATTAGGTATTATTTTTACATCAATAAAAGTGTGTAGGTACTATAATAAAAGGTTAAGAAATCATATTGTCGTCGCTGTTTTGTAAATGGGCGAATTAACCTAAATGTAAAACTTTACATGCGAAACGTTTATCAATTATCACTATTGTGTGAGTTATCTTAAAGTCCTACTTAAGCGTATTACTTACTATAAAAAACTGAAAAGTGGACAAAAACTTTTTAACAAAAAAAAGGAAACCAAAAAGAAAAAAATAAAAATAATTAGTCTTAATAATAATTAACATCCTAAAGTAATGTAAGTACAACATTTTCATGCTGTTTTGTTTTGATTATATTTTTCTTTAAAGTAATTTAATGATCTTCGTTGATTGTTTGGCCTGGCATTAAAAATTTAATTAATTATGATCGATGCAATTTAGATTTTTTAAACAACGAAACTTTATCGTTATTGCTATTGTATCCACTAGTACACTAGCGCAAAACAACACCTTCGAGACATTGCCAAAAACTAATACAAAGCCGTTTATATTAGTCTTAAATTGCCTTAAAATGCACTGTAATGCATGCAGGACTAATGCATTATGTGTTTTCGCAAGGCGCTGTGCCCATCTCTGTCGATAACGTCTCTCTCGCACACAGACTACATTCGCGGCATGGAAATATCTGATGAAAACATACGCCGTCAGCTCACCTAATCTATTATACACCGTGGTCTGGGACTTTTTTCGCCTTGAAAGATTGACGTTAAAAAGTGCAAACTTGGCGTTCAGTTTGGAGAAAAGCTCGGTCACGCGCACACGCGCTTTCCAAACCGAACGGTGTTTGAACGCTGTGGTGTTTGTATTTTGTTGATGTTATTAGTACTAACCTAACTTTTTGTGTCCATGTAAATAATGTATTTTATGATCCATGTTTATGGGCATTTCACTGATTTAACAACCCACCTTTGACCCTGAGAGTTTCATGCATTGCTGGCCGGTGCATAATTAATTAAGTGCCATAGTATCGTCCTCGCTATAAAAATCAAAATTGTGAATTTACAGGAGCGTTACATGGGAATATATAAACTATATTTTTGATTCATGATTAGCGACTCGAAAAATTTTTGGCTACAACTAATTATAGATAAAATCAATTATTGATCTTATTTTATTTAAGTTTCTATCATCAATTAATCCATATTTTATTTTTAAAATGACATTTCTTCAATTTTTCAAAATTTTCACACGCCCATTATTTTTTTTCAGTCAACCAAACTTTTTAATTATTAATTTTCAGATTAAATTTTCAAGTGTCCATAATTTCTCATTATCAAGGTGCTGTCGCTAATTATCATAAGTATTTACAATTCGTCGTTATCTATTTTTTTTAAACAATCAATCCTCTTGTTCTAAACATGTTTGAAACGCACATGCTTGAATAACAACATCTTGATAATCCAACTTTTAATTTTAGGCTTCTATACAAAGTATAACAAGAAGCCTTATGATCTGGCTCCGTGTCTGTCCGTCTGTGTCCGCATAATTCAAATCTAATTTACGGTATATTAAGATAGGTTGCAAAAATATTCTGTGCTTTTAGATTGTAATTTTCAACCTATATAGTAGACTTAATCCGATGATCTGACCGATCAAGGTATCAACGGATTAAGTTATCAGATCACGGATCAACGGATTTAGTTATCAAATTAAGGGATAAAATTTATTGTCATATTTTATCTACTATATATTTTTCTGAAAAAAAACTTTAAAAAAAGGCTTCTACATAAATACAAAGTATAGCAGGAAGCGTTACGATCTGGCTCCATGTCTGCCTGTCCGCATAATTCAAATCTAATCAGAACCCTCGAAATTGTGATTGTAAACACATCGTATGTATAATAAAACAATAATTTGTTTTAAATTTATTTATTGTTAACCACAGCAGTGGCTTGATGTAATTGGTGAAGTTAAGTTGTAAGTAAAAGAGAAAGAAGAGGATTGATCCACCTCAAAAAATGGACCGTACATTACAGAGAAGTAAAGTTCCGAATGGAATGGAAAAGCTAAATTTAATTAGTGCTGATTATCTGATATTACATTATAAAATTAAGGCGACCAAAAATAACAACAACTTTTCACACCAGAAAAGTAGTTGTATAGAAGATTAGGAACTGCCTTTCTTTTTGTTTCGGTTATTATGAAAAAAAACCGCGTACTTTGGAATTTCTTGACATTCTCTTATTTTTCGTTTTTCTTACGCCTCTAGCTTTGAATTTTCGTTTCGCATTAAATTTTTTTATTTTTCGATATAAGCGTTTAAAACTTTTTCTTCCTTCTACCATGTTAAATTTATAATTTTCTTTTACCCTCACAATTTCACATTTAGTTTTTTTACAAACACATTTATTGTTAATCAAAAATGTTCCTCATTTTATTACGGGTTGAGCCGTAGGCGATTTAGACTTTCGCCGGCTAGCACTACTTACTAAATCGAAGAGCGGACTTCCTACGAATTCTCCCCATCTCAGGTGTTGGTCGCTGCAAACTTACCTTAGGCCAATGCAGAAGAAATAAAATATAAGATCTCGTTTTATACATATATTTAAATCGAAATATATACACTCGTATTTTATTTAAAACAAAATACGTTAGTTTCCTTAAAACTAAGATTCATTCATTACATTCATACTTTTTGACATTAAATACAATATTAGAAAAAAGATAATATTTGAATTGAAATAATGAATATTATTTAAAATATTAAATCAACAAATTTACATACAATAATTATAATGGTAAACAATACCTGGGTACTTTATGTTTAACCCGCCTATGGACTGCAATATGTGTGTTTTGCATTATTATGCAATTATGTCGAATGGCGAATTCCTGGGTTGATTGCATAACATCTTCGTTGAACAAGATATTTTTAATTAATTTTTCGATAAACTTTTGACGTCTTCTTATAACGCACATCGTTTGTTATTAAACGTATTTTGATGATTTGTTAACCCGTTAAAGTTATACACTACTCGACTTTTTATTATAACCAAACCACAGTCCGCACTTTTTTTTAAATTATTTTGCGAGAAATTGTACTCACTGTAGAAGTTTATTAAACGGATATGCTTTAGTTGTGACATTCCATATTTCAACATACTACGTAATTAAAATGTCTTTGTATTGTCCGATTTTCACACACTGGTAACAAAAGTTTATAATCGATTCATCTTCTTCAAAATAACGATGAAATATTGATTATTTCTTATTGCGAGGAACATATTTAAAAGGTAGAGTCAATTATAAGTGCGTTTTCTTTACCATTTACGCCGATGACTGAAGATAACCATAAATTTAACTTATTAATTGCAGTTACTAATTACATGTGCTCACCATTAGTATTTTACTTAATTTGAATTTTTGATAATTATTTTTATACACTATTACTAATTGATGATATTTAATCTAACTTAATCACTGAATATTTTATTAGATACTTGGCATTTTCTTAAAATTATTAACAACTTAAACTAAAATTGAGTGCCTGTTCGATTGGCCAGTCGAAGTAACACTGATTACATCATGCAATTTACATCCGTCTTTGCTTCAACGAGCACGCATTTTTCACGTGATATTTAAAGTAACCAATCACGTAATTTAGATGCATTTTAAAAGTTTTCTAAGACAGAAGGAGATATTTTGCAAATGAGAGAGATATCATTATTCTTGGCAGTTAAATCTTATGATGTCGTTCTTTGATTCCTATTAAAACAACGGCATCGTAATCAAATTTTGTTGCTAGGCATATACAAAAGTACAGCTTGGTAAAGATATTTACTTTTCTATATAAATCTACTATATTTTTATCGTAACTTTATTTACTTAACCAAAATGAACGATCATATATTATTTGAATTAAAATTTTTATAACCCCGTCGTGGTCAATTAAGGGTAGCCGTAACAATTTACAACTAAACAATAATGATACAGCCTTTGTTGTAACTCGCTTCTAACTTTTTCAAAAGTTTCTTTCGTAATATTTTTGCGTCGGATAAAAAAAAAATAAAAAGTTGTTTATTTATTCATGCAAAATATTAATCTGCTAAAAAAAATATAAGGTGTCATTTAAAAAGACAAAGTTGACCTTCAAATGGTCACTAAATTAAAATAACAATTATGCCATATTCTTTCACCCTCGCTATCATACAAGTTTTGTCCGAAACATTTTTTCATCTGACTTGGTTTTTGAGATATTAATTGCTGGAAGTTTTAAAATGAACACCCGGTATAAGACGCTTATGCAGCGTGGCTTAGAGTTTCTAATTCATGTTTTTGTATGTATTACAGTTTCACGCAATTCACCCACACAGACAGGTCCACACCAACCACCGCGAGGTCAGAAGGCCTCCAAAAATCCAACAGTCAATCCCATACAATCCGATAAAGGAGATATTCGGCATAGCCGTGGCGCTGCGAAAAGTACGATACAGAAAAATGGAAATGGCTTACGTACTTGTGCAGCATTGTAGGTGAGAAAATTCGTCTGTGTTGTGAAGTGTAGTAAATATTGCTGTGTTAATTACCGAATTTTATTTTTTTTATATAGCGAAGGATTATATTAAACGGCACTCCTTTTTTTAAATTATGCCTCGGCCAGCCTGCAATGAGAACTCATAATATTTGGGCGTGTAAATGGTCCGACTTAAGAGAAAAAACACTTTGCAAAGAATGCTATTGTGCATTAAAATCTTAATGAATTCAAAACTTGAGAACTATACCAAATATTTCGCTATTCCAATGCTGTAAATGTGAACCAAAATTACTCAAAATAAATCAATTTAAACAAAATACCTGGTTTTATTAATTTGGAATCGAAACAAATCATAAAATTTTATACAACGGAAACAAATTAAGCATACAAATTTTATTCTTAAAACTAAAATAGTAACCCCTTTTAAAATTCGCACTTTAATGTTATTCGCGTTATCAAAGTTTCCTACCGTATAAAAAGAGCGCTCAAACAAAACAGTCTTACCAATATCATTCGAAGATAGCGACGCGGGTTTTTGTGACCAGTGCTTCGTAGAAAAAGAACGGCCTGCTGATTTTGTGTGGATTATCGTGAGAAATTCGGACGTCGACACTCCAAGGATCTTTACGAACACAATTGTATCCAATCAAATATTAGGTAAGTATTTCCAATTATTTAACAACGTCTTCTAATTTGTACCATAACCATCAAATTTCTAATGACCGGTGGTATCCAAAATTTTCATCACCACCAAACGAGATTCCAAAACTTCTTCAATAATTTAATTAAAATAGTAAATGCTGGACGTCAACCAATCTTTTATAATGAATTCAATATGTCGTCCCTTTTTCACGGACGGAGCGAAAACTTAATAATCACGTTGTCTTAATCTCATTGACGGAACAAAACTCGTTCCTTATGTCCTCAAGTCACCGTGGACGTAGCTCAACTCACTTCTTCAATCAATCAAATACGTCCGCCCTTGTTGCTGGACGGCGACCAACTCAATTTATCACGTCCTTACTATTTGGCGGACGAAGCCCAACTTAATTTCCTATCCATTTCCAAAATTGTCCTTCTCCAAACTTCTCGAGCAGGCGCGTTCTACCCATTTAAAACTTGTTAGAAAATAAACCCGTCCTTCTTCAACTCACTCAACACTTTTATTACCACTTAAAATGCGCTTTACCTACCATTCACAAATATTACAAATTTAGCCAATTTGTTTCCTTATTTTTTTTATAAATTACTAACATTTCTGATTTTATGTTATGTTTCTTACACCTTAAAGTTTTTATTATTACAGAGATGGTTTCTATTTAAAGGATTTACTTTGAGCATCAAAACAAATCTGAGGAAATAGCAATATCACGAATTTCAGGCATTACGATAATCTGGTATAGCAAAATTGAACAAATCAGAGTGTTCCAGTGAATAAAAATGCAATGTGTTTATTCTCCAACTTGACCCTCATTTTGGACCATCGCATCACCCCTTCAAGTAATTAGCACAAAAATCATATTCTGAACAAAATATCACAGCAATATGTATAATATTTTACTATTTTTGAAAAGTCAAATTTTAATGTCCAACTTGTTGAAAAACTGTGTTATTCGGACCTCCGCCGGTAACGATAGATTTTAAGGGACGGTTATTTTCAACTAACTAAAAAGTTAGTTTCCGTTCAATACCATTTTTATCATTTTTGGAAGGATGTCTGTATGTATGTGTGTGTGTACGTCTGTGAACATGATAGTGTCTAAACGAAGCAAGCAAATCATTCCAAATTTTGCATATAAGCTTTTTCCTATCGTAGGACGAAGCCAGAGGAAAATAAATTAAATCGTCAAACGCGAAAGCGGGGTTTACCTGGAGCTATAATGACATTATGCGTCATAACTTCGAAACGAAATTAAATATGTAAAAATATTAATAACAAAAAATTACCGCTATTATGGAATTTCCTATATTTTTTGTCCTACAAGTTTTTCTCTAAAATATACAGGGCGTTTCAAAAATTTTCGTACTTGTTAACAAAATAGTAAAACGTATTCTACTAATGAAAATAAGATGAAAAGTTTCTAATAACATGGGTCCAGAACTGCTTCGTTAACAAGATATAGGCATTCAAAAGTTTTTTTCTTCCTATTTTGGCAAAATATAACATTTTTCATCTATTTACCTACTATTGAAATTATGTCACCATTTTATTAAAAAATATAATATAAAAATTTACGTCTGTTCGGAAAGTTATGCGATGGCCATATCAGATTTTTTTAATTAAGGCGCGGCAGTGCTCGTGGAACGTAATATATACCTTATGTACATACATACATAAAGACTGGAACAGAAAACACGTGTCACTTTATATTTTATAATAAACGAAAACGAATTTATTTTTTCATGAAGTAATATTTTTATTGACAATATAATACTATTTTACAGGTAATTATCTTAAACTTAAATATTTCACGAACGGCCATAAAAATTTCGAACCTTTCTTTTTATACCTAACCGCTTGACAATGAAACGTACTGTAAAGTAGATTTTCAACAGCTTCCACTCGGATGATGATATGGAGTTATAATTACGTTCTTTTATAATTTTAACCAATATATTTTTTTAAATATATTTTTAACCCTCTAGAAACCTCCGGGGTGCCGATTTTGGTTCAAATCACACAACTTTTTGACATTAATTCCGCCATATTGGGTCAGCAATTTTGTTTATAGTATTTTTGATTCATGATTAGCGACTCGAAAAAATTTTGGCTAGGGTAAACGGTACAGTTATTAGCCACCGTATAGTAATTGGCCAGTTACGACGTTTGATATAACTATAAGATAATGCGACACCTAATCTTGCTTTTACTTGCACGAGAATATACCTACAGGTTACTGCTTTGCATTAGTTATTAATTTATCCTGCAGGTGACCATTTAAATGTCAAATTTTTAATGTGATTTAACGGCTAAATATTTGTTGCTAAGAAAGTTAAAATTTTCTTAAGGATATTGTTTTAAGTGAATACCTATATTTTTGTTAAAACTTTAATTAATAATTATTTTTGTGGTTTCCAGTTAAGTAAAGGTACGGAAAATTCTTATTTTATAAATTTTACAAAGGCTGAATGTTTTGTAAGGTTTAGTATGGGGGTGGCCAATAACTAATTCAGAAACTACACTGAAAACAGTAATTAGCCGCCTTGGCCAATAACTGTCTTTTTAAAAAAATTTTAGTACGTATGTTTTTTGCTCTTTATTCGTTCAACACATTTCTGTAGTAAAATGCATTAAGTAATTAGTATTTTCGTACTTTCTATACAGTTATTGGCCGTAGGCCAATATCTGTGTTGGTTATGTGGCCAATTACTATAAGTAGTATACGCAAGAAATGTTTTACAGTTTCGCCATGCCAAAAACTCCAGCTTATAGTCCTTCAAAGGTTGACAGAGCACTTAATGATATACAAAATCGTGTCAGCTCAGTTAGAAGCATTGCTAAGCAATATGGAATACCACGGGCTACGTTGCAATTTAAAATAAAAAATCCTGGACATAAAACTAGTTTTGGACCATCTCCTGTATTAACAGACGATCAAGAACTTCTCATTGTTAGGTATAAAAAGTTGCACTAAGCAACTAAGAGCCTCCGCGCCTTATATTCCTCGGTGCAAAGCACCTCGGAATATAATCTTGGCGCTAGGGCAATAATGACGGCCTTCACAACCTTGGCCTATAATATACTATTACGAAACAATAAAATATTTCAATGTTCTGTCTAAATAAAATTCCAATTTCTGAAGCTTAAATAGTTGATGACTGACAGTGTTTTAATTACTATACCTTGTTTACCCAACATATGCACCTAAGCTCCTCCCAAAAAATAGAATAGAATTTTTCTATTGCTCGAATTTTGAAACTCCCGTTTACAATTGGCTTAAATTCATTTTGGGGAGGAGCCTAGGTGCATATGTTGGGTAAACAGTATAGTTTATATTGATTTGATCGTGGCCAATAACTATAAAATTAATGACCAATTACTGTAAAAAATGGCCAATAACTATACATTTTTAATGTATTGCAAAGAAAGTCAAATATAATTTTTATTTGTAAAGAATAAGCTTCTTTTAATTTATTTCCTGAAAGTACATAAAATAAGCTTTCCAGCGATATATATTGCGATGTTATGCACTGACCACGTTAATAGAGATGCGTACGTTAATATTCAAAAGTTGATCAACGATTATAAAGCATGAGACTTATTTTAAAATCATACGGAAAAATTCCATCTGAGAGCAAATACTTTAATTCAAATTCAAAAATTAATTCAAATTACATTCATGGAACAAAGATTAATAAAATAATTTAACAATGTGAAATTTAAATTCCGTTATCATAAAATTTGTTATTTTAGTCTTAAAATCAATTTGTTTAGTTATGAGTAATCCTAATTAATATCAAAATATTGTTGAATAACTTATTAATATGAAAAATTTGTTAGCATAAAATTAAATAGCAAGTTAAAACATTACATGACATTAAAGTGCTTCGTTAATCAATGAACAGTGAATGGATAATACATCTTCACCAATTTTATCGTACAACAACCAAATGGAATGTAGTAAACCAATTCAATCTGGAAAAGATAAAATTTCATTAAAAATTTTGTCAAAACAAAATGGGCAAATACGTACCTGACTATGCAATATCGATGTTGTTGTTTTCAACAAAAATAATAATCAACCTTGCCTGGAAAGTTGGGTATCAAGGCAACAAAAACAAGCGAAAATAATAATAAATAAACGAAGTTTGGTTATGCAAATGGTGATTTGGTGCTGCAATAAAATTTAATTGAATTAATAAAAATTTTAATAGAAATTAACAAGAAAAAGTATAAAATAATTTAAATAATAATTACTTACGTCAGATTAAAGTGTTTTATAAAAGAAAAGTCCAGTGATTAGTGAGATTTTCAACAAAAACTATCCACAAAATTACACGAGGTAAAACTGTGCATCGACACCCATCCGCTGATATCAATGGTACAACAGCTGATCGCTCTACGCAAGCAGATAAGATTCATGGTCAAATATCTTACGAACCAGAAAAACCCTAGATAAAGGTAAATCTACATAAAACTTTATAATTTTTTTTATAAAATTCAGTGCGTGCGTAAAAAAATTATCACCGCGTTGCGCCTACGTTAAAATTAACAGTTTGGGTAATTTTAAGGAATTATTTTATTAATATTAAGAATTTTTATTTGCTATAATTATAATACAAACAATAAAATTTACATTTTGCCTTTGAAACGGAGAATTATTTTCCAATCTTGTTCCGAGATCCAAAAATATTTGATTTCAGCAATTCACAGATTTGGTCACGGAAAGAATCCAGCCCGAGATAAAGGTAGGTTTCATGCTTACAATAAAAATTATATCTAGCCGAGGTAAATATTTATTTGCGACAATAAAATTTCAAACGTCTCTATTGACGGGGTTAATTTGTGTAAACCCGCACTATCAAAGGTTACCGCTCTATTACAAAGGCAAGCTCAGAGCACTTTTTGACAGCAAAACGTGTGGCACTGTTAAAGCACTCGGGTACATAGCAATATACTATAGTAATTGTGTAATATAATATCCATGTTTTAGATTTTTAAACAAAATATTTTCTTAAGTGGCCAATAACTATACCTTTTACCCTACAACTAATTATAGATAAAATCGTTAAAATAATTTTTTTTTAAATATAAATCCGTCATATTGGGTCCGCTATTTTGTTTATGGAATTTATAACTTGGAATTCATAATCAGCGACCTCAAAACCCATTAAATACCAATTTTAGATAAAATCCGACATCTTTTTGACATATTGGTCGGCCATATTGGGTCCGCCATTTTGTTTATAATAATTTTAAATTTAGATTCGTAATCGGCCACTTCAAAAACCCTAGCATACCAATTTTTGAGGTTTTGGCCAGCTTTTCGTCAAACGATCACACAGTGGCGACTGTCATAAGTTTTATGATTCACTTCAATATGCTTAAATTTTTATTTTGTGTAGAGACAAATAGCAATTGATTGAAATGTTATAAAATTTTTGTTTGCATTTTTTAATAATAAAATTTAATTTGTTGTATTAATTTTTTTTACGTTTACAAGGAAACCTTTTACAATTTTCCATTATCTACTTGCAACTGTAACCTCCTATCTTAATAAAAATTAACGGCAATATCTTCTACACTTCTACATATTATATGCATTAAATAAATAGTAGATACTGAATTGTTATTTACTAGTAAAATAGTGTTTTTTAATGAACTAGATGAAATATATTAATTACGTATTTTTTAATTTTATTCAAAGGGCCATATTTTCTGAAGAAAACAGTCTTTTACTTCTCCTGAGAAGTTATGGATTCTGTAGATAGTATCAGGTACTGGTAGTAGGTAAACAGTCGATATGAGATTTTAAATGCTTTTTCAATTGCGATTTTGCTGCACTTTTATAGGCACAACTATCACAACTATACGGTTTCTCGCCAGTATGAGTTCTTAAATGTGTTTGTAAGTTTGATTTCCGTGCACAAGTTTACTCGCAAAGATCACAAATAAATGGTTTCTCGCCGGTATGAGTTTTTAAATGTGATTGTAAGTGTGATATTCGTGCACAAGTATACTCACAAATATGACAACTAAATGGTTTTTCGCCGGTATGAGTTCTTAAATGTTCTTGTAAGTGTGATTTCCGTGCACTAGTATACTCGCAAATATCACAAATAAATGGTTTCTCGCCGGTATGAGTTCTTAAATGTATTCGTAAGTTTGATTTATCAATCTGCACAAGTTACTCACAAATATGGCAACTAAATGGTTTTTCGCCGGTATGAGTTCTTAAATGTTCTTGTAATTTTGATTTAAATGCACATTTAAAGTTACAAATATTACATATAAATGATTTCTTGACCTTCTCGAAAAAATTTGAACTGTTCAGAGTTGCTTGTGTAGTGACGATATCTTCTTTAATATCAATGGAATGATGCAAATCTTCTAAATTAAATTTCACATCTTCCACCTCTTCTCTTTTAATTTCGTAATAATTGCTAATTGAATTATTTGGAGTTTCCAAAAATATATCCGTGTTTTCTACAATTTGTGATTCTTCCGAAGGTAGTACTTGAGCTGCAAGTAAAGCGGTAACTGGTTCCATTTGGAAGATGGAGCACCATAAATGTACAGGTACAAAATCACTTTTCTTAATTGAAGACGTTGATTATATGTTATCGATTTAGAAAACTACT
Organism: Podabrus alpinus; assembly: GCA_932274525.1. Taxonomy (NCBI): domain Eukaryota; kingdom Metazoa; phylum Arthropoda; class Insecta; order Coleoptera; family Cantharidae; genus Podabrus; species Podabrus alpinus. The sequence continues at coordinate 74,236,852 of OW026454.1, read as the reverse complement.
GCTACAGTTCACAAATCACTACTATACAAAATTATAAAATGGCGACATTGATGAGTCAGAGGCGATTGATTGCGTGTAAGTGTATAGCGCCATCTAATAGAACTAAAAAGAGATTTCTAACGTTACGTCGTACAACACTTACAACAGTAAAGGGTCATTCACATCCACGTAACGTATGTTCCGGACATACAATACGTAACGTAGAAAACGTAGTTTTTTATTTGCCATTCACATCCACTTAGTTTACTATGTTTATAATATGTTTCCATAGAAACGAAAAGCATGGGCACCTGTATTTGCATTGGCTATCGGTTGACAGTTTGACAGCATTCATTTTTGTGACTTAACCTTAAAATTGAAAATACAGTAAAAGGGGTGTTGCCTAATAAAATAAAAGCATCTCCATTGGTCAAACATAGCAAACATAACGTACAAGTTGAAGTTGAACGAACTTTCTGTTACGTTACGTTTGCCATGTTTTTCGAATGTGAATGGTGCCATTTGAAACAATGCATTTCAACTTTCCTTACGTTACGTATTGTATGTCCGGAACGTACGTTACGTGGATGTGAATGACCCTTGATTTGTCTTTTGTTAAAATTTTGTGGTGGCAAATTTCAAATTGGAAATTGAATAACTTCTTCTTTTTTAAAATTTTCAATTAATATTTGATAACGCAATCCTTTCTCCCCGTTCCTAATGAGAGAACAGCCCAGAAAAGACAACGACTCACGCAGAAAGCGAAGCCTTCTACTTTTATTCGTGAGTGGCCCTGATGGTATTTTTAAGCTAACTCGTTGCAGCGGTGAACGAGAGTCGTAGATCCCACTCGGTACTATGCTGAAAGACAAACTGAGGGTACGCTTACGTAAAAATTAAACACAACTTATTTGACAATATTTAATGGAGCCAAAACGACTAAGCAATCGTGGTATGGACGTGCTCGACATTCAATGCACGTGAAATAAATTGACAATCGGCTCGTCAAAGATGTTTCCAACGCGGAGGCTACCAGAAGGGTACCTCGCCAATACAAAAGTTGGCGTCGATGACAAAATATAAACCACCAAAATCAAACAAGATGGTAGCAGTCAGCTAGCGCCCACCACTCCAAATAATTTGAAAATTTCCTATTGCAAAGAGGAAGGTTTATATAGTATACTGTAAAAATTTTATGTGCGAATGCATAGTCAAAATTTTGAAATAATCGAATTTGAAGTTTGCAAATTTGCATGTAAAAACTGGTGAAACTTAACGAGATTCCGCGCGTCGCTCATTCTGTTACCGGTACGTGTAATATCAATGACCCTAACACTTAGAGTATTTCGCACCGGCAGTAGCAGCACGTCTCGTATGTTTAGCATCTGCCGCGGAGCGGCTCACGCCATGAAAAACCGCCCGGAGCCCCGGAGGGGCGTAGGGTAGGTTTTTTGATGCGTGTGGCCACAATCGCCTTGTTGTACCTCAAGTGCCGCTTGTCTTGACCGTAGATTGACTGTACGAGACGGCTAGCTCGTAGGGTTCAGTCATGCGTCGAAGAGCAGGGGGGTTCAGATTGTTTTTTTTAACCTTCGTGGGATCGCTTATACTTCTCGTGACTTATCCTTACCTTCGTAACAAAACCTGGGCGCCAGCTGTGAGAACAAGATATCGGGAGTAGATCCGGATATTTGATCCTCTCAACAAAATTAAAACTTGAATAAAACTATTTCGAGTATACACTAAAAGGCACAATAATACAATTGTTGGGCAAAATTCTCTTTTAATATAATAACCAACACTTCAATAAAGACAACAATTATCATGAACTACTGACACTAGACTACCAAACAATAACATTTCAACTAAAACAATTATAATCATGAATAATGAACAAAAGAATTTAAAATATGGATAATTCAATGAGAACAATTATTACTATGAACTACGAATATTTAACCAACAGAAAAACTTATGATTACGATTGCTCGTCTCGTCGTGTCTTCGACAAGACTTGACGGGGTTAATTTTAATGAGGTTCGACTTCACTAATGATATCAAAGGTTGACCGTGGTGGTAAACCGGAATCAACTGGTACCACGATTCCAACGTCTGAACTGAAATATGATTTCTTGCACCTGGTAGGGTCGCTCGACGAAGTCGGTCGTGGATGCCCAACACCAAGCGGTTTAGGTTTTTGACTATTATGGTAGTTCTTTGTTCAGTTTCAAAATGTCTGATTGAGGTCGTAGCGACCTGGTAGTTATGATCACGAGAATTTGACAGTATTAAGCAATTAAATAATTTACTACCTGGTATTTTCACACTCATATAGTAAGTAATGAATCTATTTCGATTACTTACTCTGTGGTGAATGTTGTATTTTCTTCTGGGTGCGATCGATCGACCTTCAGGACGGAATGGAAAATGGTTATTCCTCCTTGTGATGATGACCGTATTTCGTCGTTGGTTTCGTCGAACATTTTGTTCTAATAGTTTTTCTGTTGTCACATACATCCGATTAATGTGGAAATTCGCAATGGCGAACCAGCCAGCCTTTCGTATTTGCACGATTCTTATTCTTGGCTCGTGACCAAATAATCCACCCAAGGTAGTTATCTCGTTCAGGATAATCCACCCAAACCACTGATGACTATTTTCTTTCGTTTGACCCACAATCTTCGACCTTTGTCGAACCGATTGATGCAACTTCAATTTAATCTTTGTGGATCGCGACCACCAAAATGGCTGAACCGCATTAATTCGGCTACGGCCGCTAATTTTTTATTCTTCGATTGAATACTTTTATAATCGTTGCACCACTTGCACAAATCACTAACCCCCTTGTAATAGGGTTCGTAGCGTTAAACTTGTATTTAATTAATTTGAAAATGTTCGTTTTTTTGTAGGACCTTAATTATTTGTGTACTTGCACCTTCTCACTTGTTCTAAAACAACCTCGTTGCCGACCTCCCGTCAATGATAGTTTGATTTTTTTATATTTAATAGCGGTCAACGCGGCGAGTCCTCGCATGCTGTAGCAGCTGCCTACGTATTAGGCGCTAGGAATCGTACCTGCAGTATTTAAAATTATACATTCATTTTCGTGTTATATTAGAATTTTTTAAGATTATTATTTTAGCGAATAGTTTTACACCAGCGGAAGTGGTATACCTTCTCAAAGAATTAACATAAAACCTGGAGATCTAAGTAATCCCAGAACACATTATTTAAATGTCGTCACTGGCCAGTGGAGCACTTTCCAATCTGTTAACGACAGAGGCGGGCAAGATTTCCAGCAGCTGTGACAGTTAACTGTTACATGCGCACAGTTCTGGCCGGGCCGGATCCACCCTAAAAAGTAATTAGCACCATCAAAACCGGCCGCGGGGCAGAGCCCTGCAAGGCCTAGGTTTCCCCATAGTTTTTTATGTTTATTTATAGACCTAATACATGTAAAATTAAGGTACTTTCAAATTGATTTTTCTCAAAATTTTGACTATACATTCGCTCATAAAATTTTTACAGTATACTCTATAAACCTTCCTCTTTGCTATAGAAAAACTTTCAATCGGTTTCGGGTGGTGGGCGCTGGCTAACTGTCCCCAACAAGATAAATAAAAGGTACCTTACCCAGAGCTCCGGCAAGTTTACAATGTATATTGATGACAGTAGGCTCCTTGCTTGAAAAGGCGGTTGTTGGTGTTTTGAAACTAAGGTTCCCCTCTGAATTCCAGGAACAGAACACACCGACAAAACTGAGCAACACGCTGATGATACAAGATGGTCGTCGATAACCATAAAAAATCATAAATCCAACTAAATGTGGAATATTGGTCTGGCTATTGATCGATACGTTAATCTTCACAAATCCGTGAATTCTATCGCGCAAGACTTCTCTTATCATAAGTTCGTTGTACCGGTAATAGCTAAGAGGTATGAATTAAAATTTAAATATAATTTAAATTGTAACAGAATGGAAAAATTTTGTTACATATTTACCAATTTATTTACGACCGTATTCATAGACAAAATGTTACTTATCCTTAGGTACAACTTTACTTGTAAAATTAACATCTTTCTACTTGAGCAACTGATTTTTTACAATGCATTTTATATTAACTTTTTTACTAATTTTCTGAATGTCCAAGTGTTTCCACCTAAAAATGTGTATGATGCGATGGTCCAATAGGGTCAGTTCGACTAAGTAATAAACACACCCATTGTTTTAAAGTAGAGGGTTAAGAAACATCTATTGAAATGTACCTGAATCTTACAAGTACTCTTATTAATTTAGCTGTTTGATTAAATATCAGAGGAATTAGAATTGAATCTCTCCAAAATGTTAATTCATTCCAAAAATAAAATGTAAGGGAACAAAATTATAAAACATTTGAATTATTGTTTAATTTTAAAACTAGAACAAATTAAATAATTTTGAAAATTATTAAGTTGGGTAACGCACAATTGAATTAAGTGATAAACAAAGTGAGAGACGCGAAAAAGGGACAGATTGATTTCCGGAATTTTTGGAAATGGGTAAAGCGCGCCTGCTCGGAAAATTTTGGAAGAGAGTGGTTGGAGGATAAGAGGACTCACGGTGTCTTTTTTGATGATTGGAAAAAGATTATGTAAAAAGACGTTTTTTGGATTAAGAGTTAAATTTAGTTAAAAATTTTTTTTGATTGATATCCAGTGAAGAGTTGATTAAATTAAAAATAAAAATTATTGGTACCAGAGAAGGAACTTTATGGGTAATAATTACGATATTGTTTGAAATTTATCAATCAGGAAGATCAAGGATTTAACTGAAAAGTATGAAAGAAGATTAGTATTTGGAGAACAACAGGAGTTAATGGTTGTTAATTTCCTTACAATTCAAGCTGTAAATGGACTATTTGGATGGTATAACCACGCGAATGCGGACGACTCATGCAGACAATGGAGCGGGTTCGTTTTCTTCTTACGTTGGAAAGAAATGCGGTAAGAAACTAAAAACTGTGCGTGTTATTTGAATTCGGTAGACAATATTAAAAAAATAACTTTGTGCGATGAAATCGGGGGGTGATTAGAAATTTTGAACTCTATTATTATTGTTAATTTAATTTGTTCTTTTACTTGGGTATTGATAATTTTTGTTCATAATGTTTTATATAATTTCTGTTTTGTATTAATAAATGAATGGTTTTGTTTTTGGATAGATATTTAATTGAGCTAATTGTTTAAGTTAAATACAGCAAAAGCCTATAGAGAGGATTCAGGTATTTAGTAAAATTAGTTTTTTTTAAAATGGTCGCGAATAGGTAGCAGACCAATAAGGTGTGTTTTTTTTCTAAAATCGAACCAGTGTCACCCCTATAAAGAGTCTATAATTATTTATGAGCTAGTCCGGAGCAGTTAAAAGTGCCGTACATTTTTCCCCGCTATAGAAATTAAATATGATACAGTAGCTTATCACGGCAATACATAATAATATGCAATATAATGTCGTGTTTTTAAATGTCAAATAATAGCAGTGCAAGTAATAAAAAGTTTGGTTCTCAGAAAAGTAAACAGTTTACTTAAATTCTGAACAATTATTGTCGACGTCATTACCGTAAACACGGCGCGTCACATACGGAAATATAAAAGACAAATTAAACAGGAAAGAATCGTTATATAGTGGTTTATGGTGAATGCAGCCGAAGATATAAGAGCAGATATTGAAAACAACCTTCCATCAGGAGGTAAAAGCTAATAATAAACTCTTAAGAATTTTTAGGAAGACGGAAAGTTTAATACAGGTTAGAATTGATAACAGATAACGTGAAATTTTGAAAGACGGAAATTACACCACGGATTGATAAGAGGAAGATAAATAGTAGTAAACTTATCTAACAACCTGAACAGTGGTAGAGTGGAGGTGTACGGAAATTTTTGGAAAAACGGAAAAATTTAATAAGAGGTTGGATTTGATAACGAATGGTGTAGGTTTGGTTGCATACCTGTTGCAAAGGACTAAATTTTCGAATTGATTAGTGGTCGAAAAATTTAAAGGGTGGAAATCTCCGAGGGGTAGACCCGGATTGAAACCTTAAAACGAGAAAATCATATGAATAACACACCAAGAGATATAAGAAAACGAGATAGAGAGGAGCAAACCGATTTTTCGGAAACAAGTGAAGAACCATTTAAAAGAAGTAGGAAACTGTTTAGATCACCGGTCGGAAGGCTAACAGGAGAGACCACTACGGAAATGGAGGAAAAGATTGATAATTTAACAAAGATGATGGCGAATTTTATGAAGGAAATAAAAAATGATATAAACGGCATGAAATACGAAATGTCTGAAATAAAAAGCGAATTATCGGTGATGAAAGGCGGAGCAGATCGGATAAGAGAGGAAATACAACAATTGAAAAGTAACACCACACAAAATGAACAGGAGTGGAGAAAAAACGTAAATGTACTAGAGAAAAAGAACTAAGTGTTGGAGAGTAGACTTGAAAGTTCTGAAAAGGAGAAGATAAGGAATAATGTGGTGATAACTGGCTTGAATGATAACTGTAACGATCTGGAGACCCTAAAGACACACGTGCAAGCATTTTTTAAAAGAGATATGGAAGTGGAAACCGAAGTGGACAATGTCTACCGAATAGACGAAAAGCGATGCGTTGTAAAATTACCAGGTTGGAACGAAAAGGTGAAGATATTAAAGAATAAATATAAGCTGAAGGGAAGTAGAATCTTCGTGGACAGCGATCAGACACCTGCGGAAAGGAAAATAATGAAAGAGATAAGAAGAGTAGCGCAAGCGGAGAGAGAGAGAAGTAGCAGAGTGAAGATGGGATTCATGAAAATGGTTGTAAATGGGAGAGAAATGATATGGAACACACAAGCTAAACAACTAATAGAGAAGAGACCCATAGACCCCGACCCGCAATCAAAAAACTATGAAATGAAGGAACGGCAAAGAAAAGAGAAATGACGGACTGGCGTGGGAATGGAATGATGATTATGAACAATGGAAATATATTATGCGATGGAAACGACAAGAGATGCAGACTGTTGAGAATATTCAAATGTTCGTGGTTACATTTTGTGTAGCGCGCGCATTTTGTACACGCGCGTATGTGCTATGTGTAGGAGCGAACGACAGTTGCATCGAATACGTCGTATGATTATTAACTATTCATGCTTTATTTTTATTACATTTTCCACTGCAATGATATTTGCATACTCTTATAATTTGAATATAATTAAACTATTAAATTACAAGTGTTACGTTTTTTCATTACAATTAAAAAACTAATATCCTAAAACCCAACAGGTTATTGTGCCCAGGGTGAGAAATAAAGTTGAATAGTGGTGCGATTCGTAAAAACAGTAAAAAAAAAGGTGCTAAAAACAATTAAAAAGTGTTAAAAACCGGTAAGAACAATAAAAATAAAACAATGGCTAACAAGGAGGACACCTTAAACATTGAAAAACTCAAAGACGAAGAAAATTACGGAATATGGAAATTCCAAATTACAATTTTCTTTAAAGCGAAGCAAATATACGATATTGCTACGGGTAAAACTAAATGTGCAACAGGAGACGAAACATCAAAAGAAGAATGGAATAAAAAGGATGCTATCGTCCAAAGGATAATTGTAACAACCATTGAAAAGAAAGTTTTAATGCATCTAATAAATTGCTCAAGCGCAAGTGAAATGTTTAACAAACTACAATTGTTATTTGAGCGTGACAATCAACAAAAGAAATATAACTTACTTCAGGAGTTTTACAATTACAAATTTAAAAGCGGCAGTAATATAACAACATACATATGTGAATTGGAAAGTTTAGCGTTTAAACTAAACAGCTTAAAAGAAGAAATTAGTGAAACAATGATAATAACAAAAATCTTATCGACACTTCCAGAAAAATACCGATATTTTATCAGTGCGTGGGAATCTTGCCCGGAAAACAAACGGAATTTATCAGAATTGACTTCCAGACTTTTGGCTGAGGAGAAGCGCACTAAAAACCATGAAAATTCAAGTGAACAACAAGAAGCAGCGTTCACAGGTGAGCAGAGTAAAAATTTTAAAAAGAGTTTTGTTCATAAAAACAGTAATAAAACATGCTTTAAATGCGGAAAACCAGAACATTTTGCGAGAGAGTGTAAAAATGAAGAAATAAAATGTAATATTTGCAAAAAACAAACCACATTGAAAAAGATTGTTTCTTTCGAAACAAAAACGCTTCAACCAGTGGGAACAAAGGAAAGTCAAATAAAAAAACGGCTTTATTAACACACGAAGGTTCGAGCAGCATAAACGATGAAATTGATTTTTACTTGGATAGTGGTGCCACATCGCACATGGTCAATAAAAAAATTTTCATACAGAACATGCAAAAAAGGGTAACAGAAATTAAAACCGCAGAAAAGGGTGAAACATTACAAGCCTTAGGATTTGGAAAAATCGAAACTGATGAATGCATACTAACAGATGTTCAATTTGCTCCGAATTTAAGTAAAACCTTATTATCAGTGAATAAAATAACGCGAAACGGTGGTGAGGTACATTTTAAAAACAATACGGTCGAAATTTATAAAAATAAAATCATGGAAGGAAAACGTGAAAACGAACTGTATAAAATAAAATTAAATAAAACGGGTAAAAATGCTCTTGTAAGTGAAACCAACAGTGTTGAAAACTGGCATAAAAAACTAGGACATATAACGAGTAAAAACATGTTAAAACTAAAATCAAACAGTATCGGGTTAAATCTGAGTGACGCCGAAATTAAAAAACTTAAAAACATAACGTGCGAGGTGTGCATAAAAGCTAAGCAGATAAGAAAACCATTTAGTAAAATTCGAGAACGCGCAACAAGACCGTTGCAGATAATTCACAGCGACATCGTGGGACCACTCGAAGCAACGTGGGATGACAAGAAATACTTCATAACATTCCTAGACGATTACACACACTTTTGCACGATAAAATTGTTAAATGGTAAGCATGAAACTTTTAATGCAGTAAAAGAATTTATAAACCAAGCTGAGTCAAAATGGAACTTAAAAGTAAATATATTAAGATCGGATAACGGAAAAGAATATAAAAACAATGAAATGATTGATTGGTGTAAAAATAAGGGGATAACAATGGATTTTACGATTGTCCATTCACCACAATTAAACGGAAAATCGGAACGGCTCAACCGAACATTGATGAATAAATCAAGGTCGTTAATGTTTGAAACTAAAGCAAATATTAATTTATGGGGTGAATCTGTACATACAGCCGCCTACTTAATCAACAGAATTCCGACAGAAACAATAAAAACAACGCCATACGAGATGTGGTACAACAAAAAGCCAAACTTAAAATATTTACATATTTTTGGGACTTTTGCTTACGCCAAAAGACTAGGATATTTAAAGAAGCTTGAAGAAAGAAGCAAGAAATTTATTTTTGTAGGGTACGCTCCGAATGGTTACAGACTTTTTGACGAAGAAGAACAAAAAATAATAACTGCCCGAGATGTAATATTCACGAGTGATTACCAAACAATTAATAAAATACCGGAATTAATTGAAAATGACGATATTGAACAAGATGAAATATTTCAATCCGAAAATGAATCAGAAAACGATGAAATAATTCAATCCGAAAATGAATCAGAAAACGAAGAAAATGAAACAGAAGATGAACAACCGACTGAAGAATTGCGAAGATCAAACCGAGTAAGAAAAGCGCCGAAATTATTTCAAGACTACGTTATGTTGACTTATGGAGAAGCCGTAAATGGTGATGACAAAGACAAGTGGGTCAAAGCCATCAACGATGAAAAGGACTCGTTGAAAGAAAATCAAACGTGGACATTAATAAATAAAAGCGATGTAATAAATAAAAAACTGCTAAGTAATAAATGGGTATTTAAAATAAAAGATGACGGATCATATAAAGCACGATTGGTAGTTCGTGGGTTTGAACAAATTCAAGGAATAGATTACCAGGAAACATACAGCCCTGTAATCAGCAGCTGTGCGATCAGGTTACTATTTGCGATTGTAGCTGAACAAAATAGTAAATTAATAAAGTTCGACATAAAAACAGCATTCCTGAACGGAAAATTGGATGACGATATTTATATGGAAATGCCACAAGGTTATGAAAATAACAACCAAATTTGTAAATTACAAAAGGCCTTATACGGGCTCAAGCAGGCATCGTTAAAATTTAACGAACAATTTACAATTTTTTTTAAAAAACGTAAACATGGAACCATTAAAATCGGAAAGATGCGTTTTTAAAAATGAAGAAGGCGACATGATATTAGCCATATATGTCGATGACGGTTTACTAATGGGAACAAACAAAATTAAAATGGACAATTTTCTGAAAAAACTTGAAGAAGAATTTAAAATTAAAATCACCGAGAACCCAAAAACATTTTTGGGAATTAATATCAAACGCAACAAAACGGGAATAGTGCTAAGCCAAACGGAAATGGTTGAACAATTACTAAAGAATACCAACATGCAAGAATGCAATCCATCAAAAATACCATTGCATAAAAGTGACGTTCAACGAAATGAACAAATTAAAAATGTAAAGTTTCCATATCGAGAAGTGATTGGCAGTCTACTATACCTTAATAACAAAACGCGACCTGATATCAGTTTTGCGGTAAATTACGTTAGTAGGTATATGGAAAATCCAACCCAAAGTGACGTGAACAATGTTAAACACATTTTAAAATATTTAAAAGGAAATCAAAATTTTGGAATTAAATTTAATAACGGTACTAAAAACGGAGAATTAATTGCTTTTTCAAATGCAGATTTTGCGGGATGCATTGAAAAAAGAAGAAGTACAACTGGGTACTTAATATTTTACAATGATTGCTTAATAAATTGGGTTTCAAGAAAACAAAGTGTCACAGCGCTAAGCAGTTGCGAGTCTGAGTACATTGCGGCGGCAGAGTGCGTGAAAGAACTAATCTATATAAAAAATTTCTTGGAAGAAATTAAAGGTGAAAATGTGAAAATTACACTCAAAGTGGACAACAAAAGTGCAATAGACCTAGCGAAAAATGGTGTGCTAAATAAGCGAAGTAAGCATATCGACGTAAGGTATCACTTTATACATGAAAAAATAAAGAACGGTACTATTAAAATTGAACATTGTAAGTCAAATGATAATTTAGCTGATATTTTGACAAAACCTTTAGACAGTGTTAAATTTGTTTATTTTAGAGATAAAATTATGTTAAAAATGTTAAAATAAATTTAAAATATAAAATAAACTTGTAATCATGTTTGTAAAACTGCTTAAAATTTTTTTTGTTTGATATAATAACTTGAAAAACTTTTCTTTAATATTAATATTTTGTTAAAAAAAAACCATGTAACATTTGAAAGGGAGTGTTGAGAATATTCAAATGTTCGTGGTTACATTTTGTGTAGCGCGCGCATTTTGTACACGCGCGTATGTGCTATGTGTAGGAGCGAACGACAGTTGCATCGAATACGTCGTATGATTATTAACTATTCATGCTTTATTTTTATTACATTTTCCACTGCAATGATATTTGCATACTCTTATAATTTGAATATAATTAAACTATTAAATTACAAGTGTTACGTTTTTTCATTACAATTAAAAAACTAATATCATAAAACCCAACACAGACGGAACATATGCGAAAAGTGTATATACATTGGAACATGGAATGTGAGGGGAACGTTTGCACCTGGTGATGTCAAGAACTTGGTTAGAGAGATGAAGAAGTACAGAATTGAAGTCTTAGCACTCCAAGAAACCAAACAGTTGAGCGGTGATGTTGTAAATGTCGAAGGAGTCCTTTTCTTCAAGAGCGGAGGAGAAAACAGATTGCTGGGAACGGGTTTTATGGTTCAAGGCCGAACAAGACAAAAAATTCTGAAGTTCGAAGAGATATCGGAGAGGATGTGTGTTCTTAGATTAAAAGGAAAGAGACGCAACATCACATTAATAAACTTCCATGCACCCACGGAAGAAAAAGATGAAGACGAAAAGAACGTGTTCTACGAATCCCTAGAAGAACTCTACAGGAAGACACCCAAGTATGACATTAAAATAGTCCTAGAAGATGCAAACGCGAAGATTGGGAGATAAGAAATGTACAAACCCATCATAGGAAAATATAGTAAACACGAACAGACTAGTGAGAATGGGCAATATCTAATAAACTTTGGAGCTGAAAGAAGAATGGTTATAAAAAGCACGATGTTCCAACAGAAAGATATCTACAAGGGGACATGGATCGCTCCAAATGGAAGAACGGTTAACCAGATCGACCATGTATTAATTGAAGAACAGCACAAGTCCGTTATAACCGGGATTATAAGCATGCGAGGCGCTGACGCAGACTCCGATTACTACTTGGTTAGAATTAAGTGTAAAATAACAAACACCGATAGTGACATAAGTAAACAGAAAAGAACACCCAGATATAGAGACATAGAAATATTTAACACCGAGGAAAAAAGGCAACAATACGAAACACGCATGAATCTTGAATTGGAAGTAATGGAAAAAGGTCCAGAGACGGAGGAGGAGTGGAGTAGGATAGAGAGAATGATAAAAGCGGTCATTACAGATGGGATTCCAAAAGAAAGGAAGGGTAGAATGAAGAAATGGTTTGATGAGGAGTGTGAACAAGTGACACTGCTCAAGACTAAGGCAAGAAGCAAAATGTTAGCAAACAATACCGAAGACAACAGAAAGAGCTACGAACACTTAAGAAGACAAGTAAAACAAATCACAAGAAGGAAGAAGAGAAGACAACAAGAAGAAGATATGATTAGACTTGAAGAACAATATACCACTAGAGAAATCAGAAACTTCTACCAAGAAGTGAAGAGAGCAAAAACGGGATACACACAAGAGACAAGTATATTAAAGAAAAAAAACGGCGAGTTACTGACAGATCCAGAGAAGATAGTAAATAGATGGAAGGAATATTTTAGAGAAGTTCTAGGATCAGATGTCGATATGGAAGAAGTTAATGATGCGAAGATCGAACAAGCGAAGGAAGACGAAGAAAATATAATGGCACCCACACTGGAGGAAGTCACAAAAGCAATAGCTAGTCAAAAAAATCACAAATCCCCAGGTGAAAATGACATAACAGCGGAAATGATCAAATACGGAGGTGAAAATCTAATTAAAAGACTCCACGAACTGATACTTGATATCTGGAATACCGAAAATATGCCTAGCAAGTGGAACAATGCAGTAATATGCCCCATCCACAAGAAGGGGGATAAAACAGTATGTGAAAACTACAGAGGGATTGCCTTGGTGGACACAATGTACAAGGTGATGGCAAAAATTATTAAAGAACGCATTGAGGTATACACAGAAAAAGTAATAGGAGAATATCAGGCAGGTTTTAGAAGAAGTAGAGCCACCACCGACCATATCTTCACAATTAAAGAGATACAAGCTCCATGCCATGAGTACAAGATACCACTGCATGTTTTGTACATTGACTTCAAACAGGCATATGATAGAATAGATAGAGAGACATTGTATGAAGCCATGAAAGAGCTTAAAAACCCCGACAAGCTTATACGACTGACAAATATGACTATAAATAAAACTACAAACAAGGTATATGCTAACGGATTCACCTCAGCACTCTTCCAAGTTGCGAACGGTTTAAGACAGGGGGATCCCCTGTCTGCTCTGCTTTTCAATATAGCACTCGAAGTTGTAGTCAGAAGATCTAAAATAACCCGAACTGGAACGATCTATAATGGTAACCACCAGATTCTGGCATACGCCGACGACCTCACATTAATAGCAAGATCTCGAGAAGAATTGTGCAAAGTAACGGAAAGCATGATACGAGAGGCAAGAAAGATGGGTCTAATTATGAACCAACAGAACACTAAATATATGGTGATGGGATACGTCGGAGAAGGCGGGGTACCAGGAGGGTGTATGGAGGTGAGGTCCGAGGGGAGTGAGAGGTTTGTGTTTGAAAAGGTATCAACGGTTACGTACCTGGGCATCCAGATAACTGACAAGAGCGAAGAAAACACTGAGATAAAGGCAAGAATGACAAGCGCAACAAGAAGCATCGGAGCAATGAGACAAGTGCTAACATCGAAAAATGTCACCAGAAGAACTAAGTTGCGAATATATAAAACAATCATCCGACCAACACTTTTATATGGTTCGGAGACCAGGGCAATGAATGCCACCGATCGAAATAAAATCCGAGTGTGGGAAAGGAGAGTTCTCAGAGGGATTTTTGGTGGAGTGAATACGGAGAACGGATGGAGAAGAAGAACAAATGAGGAGGTGATGAACCTATTTGGAGAACCTGACATAGTGGCGGTTGTACGTGCGAACAGAATCAGGTGGCTGGGACACGTGGAAAGAATGTCGGCTGAGAGAATGCCAAAGATGGTATTTACGAGAGGGCCAATTGGAACGAGAAGACAAGGAAGACCAAGATCCCGATGGAAGGATGCGGTGGAGAGAGACTTATGAGATTTGAGGGTGGGGGAATGGAGGAGGAAGGCGACGGATAGAGAAGCATGGAGAAGAATCGTTGATTTAGCCCTGGGTCTACAAGGCCCGTAGCGCTTTTGTGTATTGTTGTGTCCACCACAAGCTCCCTCATAAATGTGTACGGTTTACACGGTTTACGGTTTACGGATACACAATCAAAATAAGAGGGAGGATATGTCCATTTTATTTATAATCTTTTGTTCAGGATGAATGTGAATAAAATTAAAAATGTTACTAGATTTAAGTTTGGTTTGTAAGGATAATAAAAAATAAAACATAAGCAGTCAGATACGAGTGGTAACCAGGCCAAAATAATAAAGAGCGGTAGGACAGTTACAGAAAAGATGACCTGCAGACCAGTTGTGTTTTGCGGAGTTGCAAAATAGATGACCCGCAGACCGGTCGTGTTTAAGAGTTGCTGATTAGAGTACATCCAGACCAGTTGTGTTTGAAAGCAGTTGATAAATTAAATAGAAGGAGAATTAATTGTGGAGCAGTTCCAAAGATAAAGAGAGTCACAAATCAGTAGGGTTTGACGCAAATAGAAAGCAGGAGAAGTAAGGGTGTTGCAGAATTGGACCGATTTGAATTAAAAGAATTGGTTAATTTGGTTCAGAATTGGACAACGGAACACAAGAAGTTAGTACGTGGAGAAGGATAGGTGAAGGAAGAAGTGGTCTAAAGTTCGTCAGTGCGCGAGATTAAGTGCGATAAACGGAAACAATCAGATAAGGTAAAGCTTTACAATATTCTATCAGAAAATCAGTAGGGATTTTAAGTTGTTTGATAATATGTTGATTGTAGTTAGTAAAATAATTGTATTGTTGGTTGTGGTTATATGTGAATGTTGATAATAAATTGTGTTAGATATGTCCTGTCTCTTATTTTGATTGTGTGTCACGTATGAAGAATCATCACTAATAAGCGACCCTGAGCACTAAGAGGACACAAAAGTATATATTGCTGTAGTGTTTTTTTCGTTCTTTCTGTTAATTTGAATTGGGCGCCGTTGGAATTTTTCTTATTTGCTTATATTTTGTAATAAAAGACAAACGCTTCAATTTTTTTACCAATTTATAATTTATTAAACTAATTAGCAATATGCTATTCGAAATTAAAAGAAATGTCCATTACCATTAAATTCCAAAAGTACGTTTTTGTTGTTTATTATTGAACACTCGCGAATTGTAAGCTTTTATAAATGCAATACTCACAAGCGACTTCTTTTTCGTTGATCAACACTTCTTTCATATAAAACTTTGACCTATCCTTCTCGGTGGTCGCACATCAACTGCTGGCACTCCGCCCTTTTTGAATTTCCTTCTCGTCTTCAAAATTCTGCGCGCGAAATTTTGATCCGTGCATAATTTTTAAAATTTTTAATTGTAATGGAATTCAATTATTAACAAAATAAATTTTCTTTACATGGTTACAAATTTTATCAAAAAACAATTTTTCAACTAAACAAATTAAATTAAATTTTTCATAAAAAAACAAAAATTCATGTGAAATCATCTGTACCATATCAACATATATATATTTACCAATTTATTTACGACCGTATTCATAGACAAAATGTTACTTATCCTTACAACTTTACTTGTAAAATTAACATCTTTCTACTTGAGCAACTGATTTTTTACAATGCATTTTATCTTAACTTTTTTACTAATTTTCTGAATGTCCAAGTGTTTCCACCTAAAAATGTGTATACATAATAATATGCAATATAATGTCGTGTTTTTAAATGTGAAATAATAGCAGTGCAAGTAATAAAAAGTTTGGTTCTCAGAAAAGTAAACAGTTTACTTAAATTCTGAAAAATTATTATGGCTATTATAAACCTTAAACACTGGAAACCTGCATCGTCCACAATACTTATCCCCAGTCTAAACGCAAGATCGTCTTCCGTGCATTCGTCTTTATGCGGCGGGGGAAGGTAACTGTTCGCGACATGCCTTTTCGCGTCGATCTTCCTACACAGTTCTATTAATTGCTGTGGTGGCGTTGTAACAACCCGCGTTCAGCTCATATTATTTAAATACCGACCACGAAATTGTAACACGTAAAATTGAATTTATCAATGAATTTAAATAAAATTAAATAATTAACCAAGTTATTTATTAGTTTATAATTATTGAACCATTTGGCAGATTGTTTGAGGACCTCCGAAATTCTCTAATTAATATTATAAATTTAACAACCCTCTTTTTAAGAAAAAAATGTAACAATGAATCAAGACTTTCATATTTGTGACGAGAATTTCAGAGCTAGTAAAAAAGCTATCAACAAAGATTTAGAATTGTAAAAAGTCATAAAGCTAACAATCATCAAGCAAAAGCTATGCAGTTTTATGACTGCATGTGGTGCGAGCTCCGTGCGAAACGTCGAGTTTCTTTTTTTTTATGAATAGATCAAACGATTTTTAATTTTTAGAAATCGTACACAAACAGTCTCTATTTTCAGATCTTACAAACGTTCTACGTAAAGCAGGTACCAGATTTTCTTTCAGTATCTAAATATTATTGGGGTGTCAAATTGTACAATGTAATACCTAAGAGCATCCAGGATTTGCCTTCAAAGGCATTTAGTAAAACGATTGGGGACATATTAATAAAAAATGCTTTTTACTCCATACAGGAGTACTTAGAACATGAGTTCTAACGTTGCGTTGTACATTTGAATTTGTGTATTGAATATTTATATGTGCATTTTGTATGTTTATGTCTGTGGAATTTTATCTTTTATCTTTAATTGTGAAATTTTAACTTTGACGTTTCTTGTAATATTGATTATATTGAATAAATATATCTGTATCTGTATTAACAGCCTTATGCATAGTCGTACTTTAGTGGCTACTAGTTAGTAGCCACTAATAATATGTAGATATCCATTGTTTTTTTAAATTAAAAAGTTAGTACTGTCATTTTAGTAAATTTTACTAATTCTGACGTTTACTATTATTTATTTGGTAATTTAATTATTCATTTGGATATAAAACTAAATGATACCAATCGAAAGAGATTTTTCTTCCGCATCGAAAGATACCTAAAGCTCAATATTTTGCTCTTTAATTATAATGTAAAATGCAAAAATAAAATCAACAATTTTTAAAAAAATATTATGTGCCTTGGAATAGGTACATACTTACTCTTAAAATGTCTAATGGAGCGTTTCCATTTGACGTCACGAACACTTTTATGTGTGTAAAATTCTTAGGTTAGGTTTACGATTATTCGGCAAATAAAATAAACGGAAGGTACTTACAGTAATAATTTTACACTACACTCTCTACGGTTTATAAAATGTAAAAAAATTCAATTTTCACCATTAAAAAAACACTTTTATTACAAACTTGTATTAGTCCGCCAACAGCTTGACAGCTAGTCATTAAACACGTGACGTATTTGACGTTTAACTTTTACAATTTGTCACTTGGTTATTC
Organism: Podabrus alpinus; assembly: GCA_932274525.1. Classification (NCBI taxonomy): domain Eukaryota; kingdom Metazoa; phylum Arthropoda; class Insecta; order Coleoptera; family Cantharidae; genus Podabrus; species Podabrus alpinus. The sequence goes on along the minus strand of OW026454.1, from coordinate 74,218,885 downwards.
AAAACAAAATTAAGGATTACTACTTATTCTAACCTAATTAATTTGATTTGAATAACCAAGTGACAAATTGTAAAAGTTTTAATATTTACTGAAAGATAATCTGGTACCTGCTTTACGTAGAACGCTTGTAAGTGGCACGAACATTAAGCTTTATTCACAACATCTAAATTAAACTTAGAATTACTACATAAAGTAGTACTTAAAATTTGAACGTAAATTAATGTTTTGGTAGCATTCACAATGCCTAAAATAACGTGCAAATTAGTGTGACTCCATCTAGTGTCAATGTTTGGAACATCTTTTCAATTATTTAAGGCGTCGTAGTAAGACTGATAGGTGGGAGTACCGTAATGCTCGCTTCTAGTGATGAGGTGATAAAGATTCCCTTCGGGTAGTTTCGAGACGGCTACTTCTCCTACATTCTTATCAAGTATTCCTGATTGATCAATATGACCATATATTTGTCCGATTTTATCTGTGAATCTTGAATTGGTGCCCCCTGACGTGCAAACTGATGGTGCATGGCTATCTGATAAAGTGAATATATCCGATTGTTCTATCGTTACGTTGGGGTTTTCGCGAACCTTGTCTTCCGATAGTAGTGATAAAAATTCTTTAAGGGGGGGGGAAATCCGTGAAATAGGCCCGACTTAAAGCGTCCGCATTACCGTGCTTTACGCCTGGGCGGTGTATTACTTCGAAGTCGTACTCAGTCAACAGTAAGCTCCATCTCGCTAAACGAGAAGTTGCTTCTTTTAAATTCAAGAGCCATTTTAGGGGTCTATGGTCGGTGATTACCGTGAAGCGTTTACCGTATAAGAAACACCGGAACTATTTAATTCCATAAACTACTGCAAGACACTCCAGTTCTGTAACTGTGTAGTTCATTTCCGCCTTTTTTAATTTATAAGTACGTCTTCTGACTTTACGGCTGTCTTTAAATTACCTATTGATTCTAAGACCTAGGGTGAAATTAGAAATTTTGTTTCCTTCTTGGTTAGATTAGTGAGGAGTACTGCTAAGTTCGCGAAATTTTTTATGAATCTTCGGTACCAATTTACTAATCCTAAAAATGATCTGACCTCTTTTACCGTTCTGGGAATGGGAAATGACTCTATGGATTTCAACTTTTCGGGATCGGATTTTACACCATCCTTGGTGAAAATATGTCCCAGATACTTAACCTCCTTTACCATGAACTTACATTTTCTGGGCTTTAGTTTAACATTAGCTTGCCGTAATTTGACGAAGATCGCGTTTAACCGCTGTAAGTGTTCGTTTACATTATCTGAACTAAAACAAATTATGTCGTCTAGGTAGACTAAACATGTACTGCCAGTCAATCCGGAGAGGGTGACGTTCATAAAGCGCTGGAACGTGGCTGGTGAGTTGGTCAGCCCAAACGGTAAGCGTTTGTACTGGTAGTGGCCAAAGGGGGTGGAGAACGCTGTCTTCTCTTGGTCTTCCTTGTGAACCTCGATTTGATGGAAGGCTTGACTAATATCGAGCACCTAGAACATCTTCGAAGAGTGGAAGTACTGCTCTATGGTCTCGTGCAAATTGGGTAGGGAATAAACGTCGCGCTTCGTTACCGCGTTTAGTCCGCGATAATAGATACAGATCCTAACCTTGGATTCTCCGTTGGGACTGTCTTTTACCACTATTACGACCGGTGAAGACCAGGGTGAACATGCGGTCACGATCCCTGACTTCATTAATTTATCGATCTCGCTTTGTAAAACTTCGCGTTGATGGAAGGGTACGCGGTAAGGTCGCTTTGAAATAGGGGGGACATTCTCGGTTATGATCCGGTGCTTGACCCCGTGAACACTAGTTAAGGGTTCATCGTCGGTTATAAAAACGTCTATGTAATTGAGTATTAGTTTATATAATGAGTTGGTGGTCACCTCGTCTAGGTGATCCATGTCAAACTGGGATAATATTTCGTTGGTGGTTGTTCGTGACCGCTCTATCGAGTTTACTTGGTGGGAAAAACTTGCATTGCATTGACCTTCGTTTGGAATTTTCACGTTTGTGGAAACTTTACCGACTTGATCCGCTATATTTAGAACTACATCAAAATTGTTAGGATTTATAACGCGTGTTATTACATCTCAGTTATTTCCGTACACTAGGGAGGATGCCAAAATTAAATTTCTATGGTTTTTATCGTCTTGTTCTATTAACAGTTCGCGTTTCCCATTTAGTTGGGGCGAGTTTATACCGCGGCTCGGTTTATATTTTATTGAGAACCGCTGTTCACTTTTCGAACGCCTTGGGATGATCATGTTGACGCCGGTTGTTAGAGTACCTACAATGTTCACGTCTATTGAATCATCTACTGTCTCGCTGTTATTAGAAATTAAATTCGGTTGGGTTAAATTTTCATCGCCCTTTAGTTTGTTACTGATTCCGTTATTATTTATTGCACTCTCATTCACATTCACTCTTAGACCGCTCAACTTTCGCTCGGGTTCATTTAATCTCTCTCGGTACCGTTTTACTACCTCTGATTCACTTTTATCTAAACTTGGTTTCAGGCCCTGCTTAGTTGCTTACCGTCTTTAATTAATTCGCTTAATTCAATTTCATCAATATACCTCAATTTTATTAATTGCTCCTTATTAGCTTTTGAGTACTGCTGACTCTTTAATTCACTTATACTAATTGTTTCATCCTCGGAGTGTTCTGTTACACCCGCATACCTAATTTTCTTATCATTTTAACTTTTATAAACCCTACCTCGCTTTTATTAATTACTTCCTTTTTACCTTCAGCAAATGTAACGTGTTTATTTTGTACCTTTTGAATAGCGCCGTTGCAAGCGACTTTACTAAAATAATCGTCTTGAACGAACCTCGTACAACTACTTTCGCTTCTACCACTTATACTTTCCTCTGAAACCGCTCTAGGCGATGGGTTAATACCTACGCAGGGGTTCGACGTCTCGTACCGTTCAAGCCCTTGGTTACTATCCTTCGTACCTGGCAGCGAATGTTCACATTCCCTATCTAAGATCGGTGTTTTTGTAGATTCGCGCTTGCCCCTAGGCGATGCGGCTACCTTCCCGTCGTCGGATAATGAACCGTGTTCGGTGATTAAAATTCGGGGGAAAATGTGTTCTTCATACTTATTAATTTTATCAACATCTATTAACTCGGTACCTTTTGCTTGCACCTTTTCGTTCAGTTTACTTTCACTCTTACAACTCTTGGTCCTAATTGGCCTATCATAAATTTCCTTATAACTTTTCTTTTCCTTATTTAACAAATTTAATTCGCGAATTGCGATCAATAAATGCCAGATACGGCTGGTATTGTGGCGCTATGTTTTGCCCCAAAATCTCAAGCTTAGCCGACTCAGAAATGTTAACCTGAAGGCGCGAGAAAAGGTTTGTCATCACCGCGACATTCATGCCGATACTCTCCCCCTTACCTTGCGTACGCCTCTTTATCTCTTCAAAGAGCTTTTGATCATAATTTGGAGGAAGGTACTCTTCGCGTAACATGGCTACTAAACCATCCCAATTACGAACCCTGTTTTTTACAGCACGGAACCATATCCTAGCATCATCTGTAAAAAGCTCTGCGGCCGAATTAAATAATTCTACCCGCGATATACCCCTACGTACGCGCATTTCTTCAATACGCTCTAAAAAGGCGTGAAGTTATTCTCCAGAACTCTTGCCGGAAAATTTCACTCCCCAATCGGGCACGGGCAAAGGTTTTTGGTGACGTTGCTTAACCTTCAGCTCGACTTCAGAATCTGTCGAAGACTCGTCGGGCTCAGATACGTCCAGGGTATCAAAACGCAGGGATTGTCTAAGGATACTCAAGTCAAAGAGACTCTCGCGAGGTTTCTTTGCTTTTTTCCCTTTCGAGTGAAAATCATCAACCAGGATCAAAATTTCCGTATTTAAGGACGCTTTCGCTTTAGTTTCGTCCTCTGTGGTCGGAACCGATCGTCTCAACCTTCCAATTGAGTGGGCAAGCGTTGACGAAACCTTTTTGAACAAGCTGTCGCGTTCTATGCCATTATATTCGTCAATTAACGCTCTAATCTCCGTCACGTTACCTTGTACCGCCACGAAATTTTCCGCAACGGATAAGTAGGCGTAGATCGTCCAAGCTCTGACTTTTGATTGTCAGGGCCGACTTTAGCATTTCACGAATTACATCGACACCTTTATCACCGCAATCTACAGCCGTTCGTACGGCGACTTCGTATATCAATTCATCTTTCGACAACCTGAAGATGTCTAACTTAATGGGTTCAGCCCATTGCAACCAAAACAAAATAAATACTCGTGTCAATCAGTAAAAGTGGCGACTCTACCAGGGAGCGTTCAAGTATTACGTAACGAATTTGGGGGGAGGGGGGGTCTTGTAAAACGTTACGATGCGTTACAGGGGCGGGAGGGGGGTTTGAACTACGCGTTACGTAACATTGTTTTTTTTAATAACAAAGGTATTTTAGCGACTTTCCGGTACTTTACGCCACATAATTGTGACTTTTAGGTAAAAATGGTCACTTGGTGGTTACGTAACGTTTTACTAGGGGGGAGGGGGTACATAAAAACGTTACGGCGCGTTACATGGGGGGAGGGGGGGTCAAAAATCTCCAAAAATTGCGTTACGTAATACTTGAACGCTCCCCCAGTACCGTAGCGATTAACACGCAATTATGTGCAAATGAATGATTAATATTATCGTACGTATTGCTATGTTCACTTAGGTATTATTATAATTGATTTCCACCCTTGGAAACACACCACTTTATTTACTCTTAAAAATCAGGGGCTCTCAAAATTCGAGCATTTCGCAGGTTCCACGACACTGGTGATTCCCTATATTATTTGAATTGCCTTTTCATTCACCTTGAATCAACCCTTGAGTGGAAATCATCAAAAAAAATAAAATCAACCATTAAAAATGCTATACTTTTAATTTCAGATAACAATTAATAGTTTTCACGTACAAAAATTTTCATTTAAATAAGAATACATTTTCTTATTTTAAATATACCAAAAATTTACACTGATTTTCTCAAAATAAAACCCAAGTTTGACGACGCAATATTATTCGCGAATGGTTCGTAGCACATAAATTTAAATCTTAACAGTTTCTTACTCTTATTTTGTAATGATCGTTGTTTCCATATAGTTGATTTGAGCTTCTTGTTCTTAATTATTAGTTTTCCAAAATTTGTGTTCTTACGAATCAATTTACATATCCAAATCATCCAATGTGATAAATATTAACAAATTATTCAATTTCCAGTTTAGAATCCAGATCGGTAATTCCATTTCATCTTCAAACATTTATTTTCCATCAATTCTCATCAATTATCACAGATTCCATATTTTCCAAATGGTAAGAAAATTAACCTCTAAAAGCCGCTTAAACACCCTTTTCTTTCTTTTATTCTCCTGACACGTCTTTTTATTTTTAATGATCAAGAAACAATGTCCACAATTTCGTTAGTTCGCGCAACTTCGGAATTACCGAAAACTAAAGTCAATTGTCGATCCAATTTAATCAATGTTCTATTGATTTTGTTATTAACGAATTTTAATCTCTTCTTCAATAGGTAAGTGTAGTTTTAAAATTCACTTTTTAGTTATAAATGCACTTGTTTTATCTTTTAGGTTCACAAAAGCCGCCAACTTGGATTATTATTACCTTTACAGACAAATCAAATTTTCTTATCTTCCAATATTCCAAATATACAGTGTGTAACTCAATTATAAATCAAATTTTACAAATAAATTATACATTATTCCATTATTATCCTTTACAAATATCATTTTACAATGCAAAACAATTTTTTTTATGATGTCATGAAATAGTTCAAAATATCGCATCTTTAGTGTGATTACTTATTTATTCACTTGTTTTTGAAATATTTGGGTGTTCTTAATTGACTTTTTGTAGCAAAACACGACAGTATGTACTTCGAGCCACTAAGAAGAAATACCAAAAATAAAAATCTCTACCTTGCTACTGAGCTCCCTGTCTATGTGTATTACGTTTGTCTATATCAAGAACTAAGGTCTGGCACCGATTTTACAAAAAAAAATTGGTGACCACGCAGAACCTCTAATCTTAATGGCCCCACGTTGGGCGCCAAATTTGCAACACTAAATTAATCAATAGGCAAAATCTTTATTCACTACGCTTATAAACCCTACCTGTATCTCCTAGCCCCTAAAGCGACGCTACGGCTCCGCTCAACAGAGAGTAATTTAGGGGGGTTGTGAAATCGGGAGTGAATACCCGATTCCACTCTAACACAAAAAAAAGGCGCCACACACTTATCGTCGCAAAACAGGATGGTAAGCTTGAAAGTGTGAAAGCAATTTAGTGAAATGAAGCTAGTTGATACAGACGGCACGTATAATGAATAACACTGAAAATATTAACAAATAGACAAATATACACGTCAAAAAAATAAACAGTTTGCTCAGTCGCAGCTGAAAATTAATATTCCGGCGTCAGATCTGATGTCGTTTGCAGAAATAGTAAGTACAAAGGCTTACGCCTTTAATAAATCAAACATTCAATTTATTTAGGTTGATATATAATAAATCTTCTCCTCGCTCGGGTACGCACGTGACGTTATATGCGTTGTCGACACAACACGGAACAATGAATCCAGAAAAGAAAACGACAATGGTACATGCTTACCCCAAAACTCGGTGGTACGGTACTGCTTTGGGTACGCCCCTGTGGCAAATTCAATGTATCCGATAAGGCTAAAATTTTAACTGCTTATCGCCCATTAAGTCTCAACAGAAGCTGGTTGACAGTTTGTTGTTTATGATAGGTAGATTGACGACAGGTGATCTCGTAAAAATAAGGTAAATGGAGTAACTCCGTTTGAAAGTACGATGTCAAATCCGAACTATTGGCCCTGCACTAATACGATTATCGTGACAACTTTGGAATGGCACAAATTTGGTATATTCCAAATAAATGACGGCGAACTTCTCTTCATATAATCTTGCACTCAAAAAATTTCGTCTTAATCCTGCCGGTGGCAGATAATTTACGGTCGTTTCGAACAATACCATAAAACGACTGGTAAAAAATATTGTAAGATGCAACTTTTGAATTTGAACTTCGCGCCAACGTCCTCTCCAGAAAACCGCCATCTCTTGAGAACTAACAAAGTTCAAATCTAAAATCACACTTCTTCGACGACACCGAAAATAATCTGGACCACCACGTTGTGAAATACCTATGATCGTCATCTAGTAACCAAATTCTTTCTTCCGGTGTACAAAACAACATAATGTCAAAAACAACTGTAACAAAACAAATGATCGCTCCAAGGAGAGACGACCATTAACTTCCAACACAAATAAAACTACCAAATTTGGACAATGTCAATTCTTTTATTTACTTTAAATATTCTTGTTCGAGGACATAACCTGAAATTTGAAATTTCGCAAAAATGTCCGTTTTCAACTTGTACAAAAGTTATCGTTATCCACCCCCTAAAATTTTATATCGTTATCTTCCTTATGGTATTAAAATTAAATACGAGTACCATATATAAGGCGTTACTAAATAAATGGTAAGATGTGTATTATGCCCTATCTAGTACCGATCTACCTACATATATCTAATCTTTTCCCGATAAGCAACCGCATAACAGTAGCCCAACTTACCGTAATATCTAAAAGTGAAGACTACAACCTCAAAACCCATTGGCGATTTACATTTAGCAACACGCCACCATGCGGTAGAATTTTAAGTTAGAATGCTACGTATAACATGCGATCAGTTGTCAGACGTTTAAAACGTGTGTTTATAATTTAAAGGACTTGTTACTGTGTGATATTATGAATAATAGACGAGTAAATAATGTAAATTGTTGTGTTTACTTTCAAATTTATTTCACGAATACGTAGCTTGTCGGCCATTGTTTACATTCTAGTGGCGCCACCAACGGTAGGGTAAATCGCCAATTGAATACCAATTTTAGATAAAATCGGACAACTTTTTGACATATTGGTCGGCCAAATATTGGGTCCGCCATTTTGTTAATAAAAATTTAGATTCGTAATCGGCGACCTCAAACACCCTAGCATACCAATTCTTGAGGTTTGGCCAGCTATTCGTCAAAAGATCCCACAGTGGCGACTGTTATAACTTTTATGATTCACTTCAATTTTCTTAAATTTTTATTTTGTGTAGAGACAAATAGCAATTGATTGAAATGTTATAAAATTTTTGTTTGCATTTTTTAATAATAAAATTTAATTTGTTGTATTAATTTTTTTTACGTTTACAAGGAAACCTTTTACAATTTTACATTATCTACGTGCTACTGTAACCTCCTATCTTAATAAAAGTTAATGGCAATATCTTCTACATATATGCATTAAATAAATACGGAATTGTTATTTACTAGTAAAATAGTGTTTTTTAATGAACTAGATGAAATATATTAATTACGTACTTTTTTATTTTATTCAACGGGCCATATTTTCTGAAGAAAACAGTCTTTTACTTCTCCTGAGAAGTTATGGATTCTGTAGATAGCATCAGGTATTGGTTGTAAACAGTCGATATGAGATTTTAAATGCTTTTTCAATTGCGATTTTTCTGCACTTTTATAGTCACAACTGACCGGTTTCTCGCCAGTATGAGTTCTTAAATGTCTTTGTAAATTTGGTTTCTGTGCACAAGTATACTCACAAATCTGACAACTAAATGGTTTCTCGCCGGTATGAGTTCTTAAATGTGTTTGTAAGTATGATTTGCGTGCACAAGTATACTCACAAATATCACAACTAAACGGTTTTTCGCCGGTATGAGTTCTTAAATGACTTTGTAAGTCTGATTTCTGTGCAAAACTATACTCACAAATATGACAACTAAATGGTTTCTCGCCGGTATGAGTTCTTAAATGTGTTTGTAAGTTTGATTTATGTGCACAAGTATACTCACAAATATGACAACTAATTGGTTTCTCGCCGGTATGAGTTCTTAAATGTCTTTGCAAGAGTGATTTTGTTGCACAAGTATACTCACAAATATGACAACTAAATGGTTTCTCGCCGGTATGAGTTCTTAAATGTATTTGTAAGTATGATTTCTGTGCACAAGCATACTCACAAATATCACAAATAAATGGTTTCTCGCCGGTATGAGTTCTTAAATGACTTTGTAAGTCAGATTTTCGTGCACTAGTATACTCACAAATATGACAACTAAATGGTTTCTCGCCAGTATGAGTTTTTAAATGTTCTTGTAAGTTTGATTTCCATGCACAAGTATACTTACAAATTTCACAGCTAAATGCTTTCTCGCCGGTATGAGTTCTTAAATGTCTTTGTAAGGTTAATTTCCGTGCAAAAGCATACTCACAAATAGGACAACTAAATGGTTTCTCGCCGGTATGAGTTCTTAAATGTTCTTGTAAGTTTGATTTCCATGCACTAGTATACTCACAAATATCACAACTAAATACTTTCTTGCCGCTATGAGTCCTTGAATGTAATATTAAATGTGATTTGCTTGCACATTTAAGGTTACAAATATTACATATAAATGATTTCCTGACCTCGAAAAAATTTGAACAGTTCAGAGTTGCTTGTGTAGTGTCGGTATCTTCTTTAATATCAATGGAATGATGCAAATCTTCTAAATTAAATTTCACATCTTCCACCTCTTCTCTTTTAATTTCGTAATTGCTAATTGAATTATTTGGAGGTTCCAAAAATATATCCGTATTTTCTACAATTTGTGATTCTTCCGAAGGTAGCACTTGAGCTGCAAGTAAATCGGTAACTGGTTCCATTTGGAGGTACAGGTACATACAAAATCACTTTTCTTAATTGAAGGCGTTGATTATATGTTATCGATTTAGAAAACTACTGCTACAGTTGACAAATCAGAACTATACAAAATTATAAAATGGCGACATTGATGAGTCAGAGAAATGGTCAGAGGCGATTGATTGCGTGAAGTGTATAGCGCCATCTAATAGAACTAAAAAGAGATTTCTAACGTTACGTCGTGACGATTTGTCTTCTGTTAGAATTTTATGGTGGCAAATTTCAAATTGGAAATCGAATAACTTCTTCTTTTTTAAAATTTTCAATTAATAGTTACCAATTTATTTACGACCGTATTCATAGATAAAATGTTACTTATCCTTACAACTTTACTTGTAAAATTTACATCTTTCTACTTGAGCAACTGATTTTTTACAATGCATTTTATCTTAATTTTTTTACTAATTTTCTGAATGTCCAAGTGTTTCCATCTAAAAATGTGTATACTGTTGTGATACGCTCTATCCAGGTTGAGGATAGGTTATTACCAACAAGGAGAGAACAACGATTGGAGACGGTGGGTTCAAACACATTGTTGACATAATAATAATAATAATAATAATAATATTTATTGATTGTATATAAAATTAAACAAAAGGTTCACAATTATAACACATCAAAAGGCAAAGGTTCAGCAGAGCTGTTTTTCAACCTGTACCTAGTTTCCGAGTCGTTGGCAGTGTCGTTGATTAATTGTAAGTTGTTCGTGTTGCATGTTGTATGTAAGCGTTATATACAACATGGCAAAAATCAAAGGTGCAGAGAACCGTCGTCCATATATAAACAAACCGCGAATTATATGAAGCTCCGGTTTTAAAAACAAAACGATATGGTAACGAAAGTTACACAAAGTAAATAAGATAGTATCATCAAGATTCCGAAACGGAACGGTCGCACAAAAGTACTGTGAGACGCAGTCGTGTAAATAATTGAGATTCAATTAAAAATATAACTGAAATAAATTATATTCGCGAGTTAAACGGTGGTGATACAAGGGGTGAATAATTCTTCCAAGTAATTAAAATTCCTTGAGATAGTGGAATTCGGGAGGTGTCGGCAACAAAGATTTGTTGCTCGAAATCGTATAGTACGGATACGTATGTGAGATCCGAATACAAAAATATCCGGTATATTAGAAGAGATCGTGGAAATATTGGGACGATCAGATTAGAACGAGAGTGGATCGTGAGAAGATTGGAAGGAGAGATTGGAAGATACAAGAGCGAAGAACGAAAATTGTGCGCACGGTACGATATAGCAGGTTAACTAAGATTCATTAATTCAGTGCGTAGAATATTAGTCCGATAAAGATTGTTTGAGTTACATTGTTGTATGTTAAAATTTATTAAATTTATTAAAAACTTGTTAACGGAATCCAATCGTGTTTTGTCTTTGTTGGCATCGAGAAGTCGTCCGTACATAAGCTCGTATATAAAAAGTGTCGTTGTTGAATCAGATCCCGACGCAGCTATCCTGAGAAGTAGAGTCAAATAAAGGTAGGTGACCGAAAACAATTGTGGGTGTTCTCGTGCATTTCTCAAGTGCACCAGACGCTACAATACATAATAATATGCAATATAATGTCGTGTTTTAGGCTTCTATACAAAGTATAACAAGAAGCCTTATGATCTAGCTCCGTGTCCGTCCGTCCGTCCGTCCGTCCGTCCGCATAATTCAAAATCATACAGAGCGTTTCAAATCGTGTTGGAAATACTCTGTGTGTATAGAGGTCTAAGAACTGGGTAGCCAGTGCGCTACTTTTAGGCTTCTATACAAAGTATATTTATGATTAGGGCCAATTTATTTGTCAAATCGTCTTGACGTTTCTTCGGCGAATCGCCCATGAAAGCTGCGGGTCTCGCGGAAGGAGGAACAACCGGTAAAACCGTCACGATCATCCACTCGGGTCGTGAGTATTTCGGATCCATTCCCAGGGCGCTGCAATCTGCGTCGCTAATTTGTCTAAAGATATGCAGCACTTCTTCCTCCAACAAATACTTTTTTTCTTGCGGAACCTTTCCGTCGGATTCCTTCCATTCGGCCGTCAAATCGAGACCCGATTTTCTAATTACAGGTTGGTGATTTCCACATCCACCATCCGCGTGACTTATTGTTTGTTCTTTGCACATACCGTACACTAGTTCTAAGCGTTTCTTGGAATCGTCTGTAGTTATCTTCTGAGCGTGTTCATAGTGGTTTTGTTCCTTTGTGTTCACTAACAATTTACTGCAATTAAAGCAGACGCAGCGTAAAACTTTCATGACATTCTTAATCATGCCAACGTGAAAGATAGGTTTGGCCAATTCGATGTGACCAAAGTGACCGGGGCAAGTCTCCCGGTCGCCTTCGCATGTTTGACATGGTAAAGTGCTGTCAAACGCTCCAATCCTCGGATCCATCAGGCCGCCCACTTTTGGAAGACTTCCTTCCATAATTTCTACATGATTTATACCTTCTGGGACGACAGACATGCTACGAATATCTTCCGGACTAAAAATACCAAATTGCACATTCTTTACAGTTTTGAAAGCAGATTTGTTTTCGATTAATGCCATTGTTAATACCGTAATTTACTTTTACTTAACGCGCGAAAAATTAGCCAAACTGTTACATCTACTATACTCATAGGGCGATGTCCTATATAAGCAAATTGATCTGATGATACGTTGATCCGTTGATACGATGATACGATGATACGATGATACGATGATACGATGATACGATGATACGATGATACGATGATACGATGATCCGTTGATACGATTATACCTTGATACGATAATCCGTTGATACGATTATACCTTGATACGATGATCCGTTGATACGATTATACCACGATACGATTGTCCGTTGATCCAATTATTCTTTGATACGTGGCTTACTGGTCTAACTGCCGCAGGGATTAACGGCCAGAATAAAGTGAAGATAAGGTATTGTCCCAAGGATATGATTTACTAGGATATTGGATATCAGGGGACGTGTTAAAGAAAGACTACGTTTTGAATCGACTAGTTTCGACCCTCTATCGGGGTCATTTTCAAGACTGTAATAAAGGAAAATGTACATAAACAAGCGAAAAAATACAAATCGAATGTAAAATATGTCACCTCTCAAAACAGATGTAAAATGTTTTCTTGTGTAACACATTGTAGTAAACATACAATGAATATGGCCAGAATAAAGTTATAAAGTAATAAACATGGCCAGAATAAAGTTTTACTAAGTCCGGAATGTAACTAGGCATTCAGCATTAGCAGCAACGCACTTAACCGCTTCAGCTGACGATCTATATGAAACATCTAAGCCCTCGTGAATAACTTGATCCAGTACGCCCCTGACTTATTGTATGACAGCTGTTTACAGATAACAAAAATTAAACAAGGTGGAACTCGCTTTAGCGGCAGTTCTTAGGCTTCTATACAGCTACCTTTCTGGTGTGGAAAGTTGTTATTATCTGGTTATTTTTGGTCGCCATATAATGTAACATCACATAATCAGATAATCTGCACTAATTATTTATTATTTTATTTTAACCACAGCAGTGGCTTGATGTGGATAGTGAAGTTAAGTTGTAAATAAAAGAGAAGGAAGAGGATGGATCCACCTCAAAAAATGGACCGGAAATTACGCGAATTTCGAAAGCGAAAGCAAATTGCCAATATGACGTCAGAACAAATTATTCAACATCGCGAAAGAAATCAAATTGCCAACATGACGTCAGAACAAATTGAACAAAATCGCAAACGAAAGCAAATTGCCAACATGACCCCTTCGCAAATATTACATCGTTCACGTAGTCATGCAATTCGCCGACAAAATCCACGAAGTAAAATCGCAGATGTTCTTGAAGTAGGTAACGTTGTAGAACCAAATGTCGACGTTCATAACGGTATTATTTACATAACTTTTCACCTATATATAGGAGAAAATATAGGAAATTAAATATATAGATATAGAAATATTAAATACGTTGATCCGTTCATACGTTGATCCGATGATACGTTGATACGATGATACGTTCATCCGATGATACGTTGATCCGATGATACGTTAATCCGATGATACGTTGATCCGATGATACTTTGATCCGATGATATGTTGATACGTTGATCCGATGAATCGATGATAAGTTGATACGATGATACGTTGATATTAGGCTTCTATACAAAGTATAACAAGAAGCCTTATGATCTGGCTCCGTGTCCGTCTGTCCGTCCGCATAATTCAAAATCATACAGAGCGTTTCAAATCGTGTTGGAAATACTCTGTGTGTATAGAGGTCTAAGAACTGGGTAGCCAGTGCGCTACTTTTAGGCTTCTATACAAGGTATAGAAAGAAGCCTTATGGTCTGGCTTCGTGTCCGTCCGCATGTTTCAGAGCCAATCATAACGTTGATCAACTGATACGTTGTTATATTTTAAATACTTCGTCTATATAGTATTGCGTTCATCTGTTAATCCGTTGCTTCGATTCGCTAATGCAATTTATAAATACGCAAATGTTCGAAAGAAATTTACTAAGTTAAAGATATTTTCGAAGAGGTCTCCCTATATAAACTACTTGTTTTACTTTGATGTGAAAAAATAATTTTTTATTGATGTGGTTAGTGAAGTTAAGTTATAAATAAAAGAGAAAGGAGAGGATTGGTCCACCTCAAAAAAGGACCATACATTACAGAGAAGTAAAATTTCTAATAGAATGGAAAAGTTTGATTGTTATTACTTATATAGTAAATGATAATTACCAATCGCAAAAAATGGTGCAGATTATCTGATTATGTGATGTTACATTATATGGCGATCAAAAATAACCAGATAATAACAACTTTCCACACCAGAAAGGTAGCTGTATAAAAGCCTAAGAACTGCCGCTAAAGCGAGTTCCACCTTGTTTAAATGTCAAATAATAGCAGTGCAAGTAATAAAAAGTTTGGTTCTCAGAAAAGTAAACATTTTACTTAAATTCTGAAAAATAATTACGGCTATTTTAACCTTAAACCTTAAACCTTAAACATTTAAACCAAAAAGTGCTAAAACAAAACACAAATTTTCTTATTCAATAAATGAAAAAAAATCTTCTTCTACTTTTATTAAGAAGTCTTCCTCTTAATATAGGTCGAAGACCTGTTCTTTGCTAATTATTGCAATTAGTTCTGTGAGCATTTTTGTTTTTACATCTCAGGTAGCTTGTTAGGCTTTCCTTTCGATGTGCCTGCGCCCTGTTTTTAGGCTTCTATACAAAGTATAGCAAGAAGCCTTATGATCTGGCTCCGTGTCCGTCTGTCCGTCCGCATAATTCAAAATCATACATAGCGTTTCAAATCGTGTTGGAAATACTCTGTGTGTATAGAGGTCTAAGAACTGGGTAGCCAGTGCGCTACTTTTAGGCTTCTATACAAAGTATAACAAGAAGCCTTATTTTCTTATTTATTATTTACATAATTTTTCACCGATATAGGAAATTTAAATACGTTGATACTGTCACGATTAGCTTTGGTTTTACTAAGTCGTGGATTATTTGGGGTGTGTAGCTCAATTTGGGATCACTAAAAAGTGGGACGGCGTAACAAATAATAAATCAAAGTTCATAACAATTATTTATATTAAAGTTAATAACATATTTACAATTAATATTTTACACTAACCTTACAATTATCATTTCAAGGGTAGTTGGTAGCCGTACAGCCTGGCGTGCGAGAGGTCATTTTGGTAATCCTTTTTAGGAACTAATAACTTATAACAAATGAACTTTAACTTTGAACCAACATTTTAATTGACATTACACACGCAGTGGCTTACTTAGCCACTCGCGTATTACCGACGTAACTCCGACGTAACTCACTATTATTTCTTCTGTTGCCATATTTAATAACTTTCCCTCATTTGGCTCGCTGTACTCGCTTGAACCCTTATTCTGCTAACATTGCAGTTCTCACGACGTTACATAGAAGTAACGTTCATGGGGTTCCAACTACCTTCTTATCTTTTGCAATAATGCATTTCACACACATCTACCAGACATATGGCATCGTAATATTATCTATCACGTCCTGTTGAACTTTCCATAATTATAATATCACATATGCGACGTTGTCACGTCTGTCATATTTAAACTGAATAATGATTTTTGAATGTTGACTTTTCAAAGTGTGACATAACCCCCCTTGCAAGGAAAGGCTGTCCCAAGCCGTTTATGGGTGCCGCCTGACTTTTCAAAGTGTGACAATACGTTGATCTGTTTTTTCAATGCAGACCAAATATAAGTTATAGCTGGCACGGGCGGCGTTTGCCGCCCTTAGCCATCTAGACCCAGAATAGATTCGGCTTCACAGGGGGAGGACCATAATAGATCCGCGAAGGCCATAGTTGTTCGGCCTTCGGCCTCACAGGGCGGACCATAATAGATCTGTGATGGCCATAGTTGTTCGGCCGTCGGCCTCACAAGGCGGAGCGTAATAGATCCGTGAAGGCCATAGTTGTTCGGCCTTCGGCCTCACAGGGCGGACCATAATAGATCCGTGAAGGCCATAGTTGTTCGGCCTTCGGCCTCACAGGGCGGACCATAATAGATCCGTGAAGGCCATAGTTGTTCGGCTTTCGGCCTCACAGAGCGGACCATAATAGATCCGTGAAGGCCATAGTTGTTCGGCATTCGGCCTCACAGGGCGGACCATAATAGATCCGTGAAGGCCATGGTTGTTCGACCTTCGGCTTCACAGGGGGAGGACAATAATAGATCCGTGAAGGCCATAGTTGTTCGGCCTTCGGCCTCACAGGGCTGACCATAATAGATCCGCGAAGGCCATAGTTGTTCGGCCTTCGGCCTCACAGGACGGACCATAATAATAACTGCAAAATTCGGTTGAGATCGGTCCAAGGTCCAATATCGCATTTATAACAAGTATCAACATTTGGTTTCTTAAAACATAATTTCAGAAGATGGAATTCTCTGTCATAAATGGTCCTACCAACTGGTGTGATATTATTTTCCTCCTTGTATAAATCGTACATAATTCGTAAGTTTAAGTGAGGTGGAAGGTATTTCTTATCATTGCTTTTCCTTGTATAGTGGCTCTCATAGGAAGAGAAAGATTTAACATGGGCACGCACTGCTTCCACTTCTTCTTCACTTTTCTTATTTGCGGTACATCTCTTACCACGTTGATCTCCCACAGTTTTTCCAGACAGGTTTTCCTTTTCTTTAGAGATTAATTTTTTACAGCGTTGCTTGTAAACTTTGAAGTTTTATCTATAGGGTTTTACAAAAGCAATATTTACAGACTGAGATTCTTACTCTGTTTATCTCGAAAACGTATTCATAAGTGACTTCTCTTACTTTTGTGCAATCGGCCTTTCTTTTGCGGTTTACTTCTGTATCTCTTATGTTTACAAGGTTAGCTACAAATGATACCCTCTTATCGTGAGAACCCAGAGACCAATACTCGTCAAACAAGGTCTTTCTTAAAGTTTCATCCAACCACGAATCACACTTTTTTCGGTACTGCTTTAGCGGTATCATTTTTCTGCCATCCACAAGGTGTCCTGTTGCACTCACATAACTTTTGGCAGACTGACGATTCAATGTTCTCTCCTTTCTAATACGTCTTGACCACTTCTTTGGCACGTTTTGTTGTAAATCTTCATTAGCGAGTTCACTACTATTGATTTCGCCAACTTCTTGGGGCTCTGTTTGTATTTGCATTGCAAATGAAGCGTCTTCATTATTTGTTAAATTCCTATTTATAAGCTTCGGTCTTTTTCTGATCGGTGAATGACAAGTATTATTATCATTATCGCTATACGTACTGTGATCATCTTCAGGCACATAGGATTTAACCGCACTGTCGCTCATATTTTTTAACAATTTGTGGTTCCTGCTGATCAAACTTCGATTATATTTTTATATATCGAAATCTATTTTACTTATAGGTGTAATAAAATTTTTTTACCAGCTATTTTTATCTTTAATCCCTTTATTACCGCATGGTATTAAATTATATATAGCGGTCTAAAGTCAACTTACGCCCTTTATACCGAACAGAATAAAATTTTATATAGCATATATTCAAGAGCGTAAGTCTACTTATACCTTTTGTACCGAACGTAATAAAAATTATTAGCGACCATAAGGGCATAAGTCAACTTATGCCTTTTGAACCAAACGGAATAAAATTATACTAAGTAGCACATACTCAAGGGATTAAGTCAACTTATGCCTTTTATACCAAACGGAAGAAAATTATACCTATCAGTCTCAATGGCATAAGTCAACTTATGCTCTTTATACCAAACGGAATAAAATTATAAGTAGCGGTCTTAAGGGTATAAGTCAACTTACGCCCTTTATACCAAACGGCATCTAGTTATTTTTGACTTAATACCTTTAGACCACTCAACTATCACACTAATAAAAAATATTTTATTTTAGTCCTTTATACCAGTCAAAAAAGCATTCAAAATAGGATTAATTTCAGCAATAAAAAAAAATTCCAATTTCTGACTTAACCCCTTTATACCAAACTGCA
Source organism: Podabrus alpinus (assembly GCA_932274525.1). Classification (NCBI taxonomy): domain Eukaryota; kingdom Metazoa; phylum Arthropoda; class Insecta; order Coleoptera; family Cantharidae; genus Podabrus; species Podabrus alpinus. The sequence goes on along the minus strand of OW026454.1, from coordinate 74,200,513 downwards.
AAGATATAGGACCAACACCATAGTAACTAAAGCACGCCCATATCATAATGCTAGACCCCCCATGTTTTAAAGTTTTTACGGTACATTTTGGATTGTATTCTGTATTGGGCGGACGTCTTACATAATTCCTTGATCCAGTATGGCCATACAAAACAATCTTACCTTCGTCCGTCCATAAAATATTTCGGCATTTCTTAAAAGGCCAAGTAACATGTGCTCTTGTAAATGTTAGCCTTTTGCCACTATGGCTTTTCTTCAGCAGTGGAGTCATTCGTGGACTGCGAGCATGTAAATGATGTTCGATCAACCTTCGGCGTACTGTTATAACGCTTGCTGGTACATTCAAATCCTTTTTTATTTGAGTTGCCGGCACTTTTGGGTTAGCTTTTGAGTATCGTACTAAGCGTTTTACCGACTTTGAAGACAAAACACGCTTACGACTGTAACGGTATAGACCTATTTATAAATATCGCGCCAAACAAATTATGAGCATGACAACACTGCGGTAAAATACAATTGACAACGTAGCGAAGAACGACGAATGAGAGACAAGTTATGGCGGGAGGAAGTGACGGGATGACCAAGCGAGATTACTACGCTAGGGTTGGGACGAGAGGGTGGTTGTGTTTTGTTTGGAGTCGTTTGTGAAATAATTTAATGTTACCAATTTCTTTTATGTGCAAGCTTTTGTTAGCTATTTACAATAAGGTGAATATATTATTTGTATATTTTATTTCAAAGTGGGTAAAAACTCGGCACTTCCAAATTTGGTAGCGAAATTACTGCATATTATTAAGATATGTATTTTAAATGTTAATCAGATTACCGGAAAGGCCTGGCAGGCAGTCCTCCGTTACGCAAGTGGCCATTAATTTAAATTAATCAAGCTGCGTATAGCGTCGGTTTAGATGACCCAAGCTTGAACACCCATCCCTTAGTGATGGGAATCTGATTGAATTTGGTGTTCGTTTTATATATAATATAAGTGAAAGTAACACTTATAGTTGGAAGGGTCTAATTACCGACTTTCACTTTTGTATAATCCTTGTCAGGTAGTGAGTTGACAAAAGAAATTTTCGCTTTGTTTGAAACAATACATTCCAACATGGCGGTCGCATCCTTAGCTGAAAAACCAGCGGGACGACAATAATACCAATTACGAATAATTATTATTATGCAAAAACAAAATGTTTATGAATTTTTACTAACAAAGTTACGAAACATAAATGTACTATGATTATGACCTATAATTAATATGAAAATTATATTGTATGAAAATTGCCAAAGAGGTAAAATTTATATGTACCAGTTATAAATGACAAGACCAAAACAAAACTATCGAGACATTGAATTAAAACAAATCAACAACCGACTGTGTGTATTATTTTTGTGTAAAGGATTTTACTTTCTTTTTCCTTTGACTCATGAAATCGTCAGTCTTTGTGTTCATTTACCTACATGGGGAATTTCCAACGAACTTGGGGTAATTTTAGTAATCAAGCGGGTTTTAGGTTAATTACACAACGTAGGGTGTCTTTCATGGGTGTTTTAGATAGATCACGAGCTTATGGATGGGGGCCCCCGCAGGCGCGTTTGAGGTTAGGTGTGCTCGCTTAGGCGTGAAGTTGGGTTTGCGCTTAGGGCGATGGTAGCGGGAATTTAAAACTTTCTACCTTTTCTTTATAATACTTAGCATTCAAAATCATTTTTGCCGAGCACCCGATCATTTCTTGCACCACTTTGTAGGTTTTTCCATCATTAATTAACTTACAAATTAAATTTTGCTTTTCTGGCGTGCAGTGTTTTCCCCGCCCAATTTCTCTAAATATATCAATCAAATGCCGTATTGAAAACTTAAAGTAAACTATATTGTTTATCTCTGCACTAAAATATCACTTAAACTTTTGTAAATTTGCTGTAAATTCAATGAACAAGTTAGCACTGCTATTATTTTGAACGTATGAAAACTGAACAATTTCAATCAAGTGAATACCAATATATTACTGCCTGTAACAGAAATTAATATTTTATGCAGAAACAGACGTTAATTTGCTCCTCGGCTGCTCAGTTGGGATGAGTGAAATCTTCCTTCAGTTTTCTTATCTCAGAGGTGCGTTCTTTGTTTTTAGAGATTTGTTTAATAGCTTTTTAGGTTAACGAAAGAAAAATCAGATGTACTAATATACTGTTGTGTCTGCCGCGAACGAGGGTAAATTCGTTTATTTTATAGCAATACATCGAAAGAGACACAATTATTGTTTGTTGCTATGCATTTGTATAATTGTATTTGTTAGGATTAATCATTGTTAAATTAAGTTTTGTTATTATTAATTTAAATGCGAGTGCGAGAAAAGGCAAGGAAACGGGTTTTCAAATCAATAAAAATAAATCTGGATGGCAAGAAACATGAAAACAAAATGAAGAGGGAATCACCTTGGTAAGACAACAGAAAACAACCAAGATAAAAAGGAGTTCGAAAATTTGCGAGCGAGCGAATAGTCGCAAAATAATTTGCTCCGTAAAAAATAAAGTTCGAAGTTTGAATTCAAGTGCTAAGCACGCACTACAAAGCCAATTAGTACCCCACAGTTGGGGGCTATTGGACTGAATAGTCATTCCACTCGACCTCGAGTGTTGGAACGGCATCGAAAAACGGAATCCGAGTACCGGAATTCCGAAGAGTATACGAAGAACAGAATTGTCAAAGAGAAGCTGGAAGCCACGATCCAAAGAAAGAACAGGATTGTCCAGGAGAAGCTGGAAGCCACGAGCCAAAGATTCCGAAAGTGCGCAGAACAAAGTGCACTGATAAGCCTAACCTCGCAGGTATTTACGTTAACAGTTATATTTTGAGTACGTTTGTTTTTAGTTTAAGAAATGTTTGTTAATTTGTTCTATAATTTGTGTTTATTAAATATTGTTCATGTTGAATTGTGTCTTTTTTGTGTTTCCTCCGATCAAGTCAGTAAAGCTTAATAGTAGGCACCCTGAGAGCCAAAGAGTCAATAGAAGGTAGGTGCTCATCGATTTGTTGTCGCACGTCCTCTGTCCATAAAAGCGACACAAGAGGAGGTGACACAACAATACATATTGCTATGCGTTGACGTAGCCTCACGTTGGGCTAGCCAAAAAGTGCTATGTACCCCCTCGCTAATAGGGTTAAAGGTTCTTGTCGTTAATGTTTTATATGGGTGTACGTAATTGTACCCCGTCAATGGAAAAGTATGTGAAATTTTATAAATACAATTTGATGAAATAAGGTGCCTCAGCTTAGCTCTTTCGTAGTGCATGTATCTTACCTTGTACAGGGTGGATTCGTTCCGTTACCAATACTGTAAATAAAATTATGGTGCGGAACAGGTCTAAATAAATATCCTTCGTTACAAAATTATTAATGTTTTTATTTAGCACACAAATGTAAATAAAGATTTGGTTATATTGAAAAGTTCTATTATTAAATCTAATGTAAAGAATTCTGAACATAAAATAACGCAAAACACGTGTCGTATGAAGTCCGAAAATTCCACTTAGTTTTATAAAAATTGTATTGCAATGTGCACGATACCTTATTAAATCCAGGAATGTTTTCTGTTATTTGTACTGGGGATGGCACAATTGCGCATCAAAATACACTCGATGGGTTCATTTACCATGGAAAACTTCCAGATGCAGTTTGTTGACCTCGTTTTGTGGTGAAGTTTATTTTCTTTAAAAATATTTGCAATCCTTTACGATTTTCACCTTATTTATGGTTTTTCGTAGGTAAGTAACTATTTTGTTAAATTATACACTTGTATTTCGCACTTTCACTAATTATTTTTACTATAATATCAAAATTTTATAGGACGATCTAAATTCGCCACCATACACGTGTGAATCTTAACACCAACTTTTTTATCGATTGTTTTATTAATTCTTTTTCGAATTTCCTCGCAATCTTGATCTTTGCATAGACGTATTTTATTGGTCGATCGAAAAATCAATATTATTTGAAGTTTCACAGTACAGGTATGGACTAAGCCCATTGTGGTTCGTTGAAATTTTATAAGTAAAATTTTCTTTTATTTTTAGATTGAATTGTCTTCTTCTCAAGTGTTTAGTGATTGGATAAATAAAGATGCTGGACATGAAATTTCCATACGCAGTTCATTAAGTTGTGACATGTCGAACTCACGTAATAATTTAACAAACTTATTTTAAATTTAACGCTAACATGGATTTTTACATTTATCAATTATTTAACAAATTTCTAACTTTTAAAATACCTTTCTTATTACTGACAATCTTTCATTTACTATAAATTAACATTTTTAACAAAGACAATTATTAAATGATACATTTCAAATTTATTTTATTCAAACCTGTTTTATGTCCCGTTTTAACGAATCATTTGACTTTAAGCTAAAATTTCTTGGTATCGGACGAAGTTTTTCTGATTACTTTGATAATTTACATGCTTTTATTCATAACAAAATTTTGCTGAAACTTAAATAACGTACTTCCATTGACGTGGTATCTCGATACCGCAATATATTAAATACCAAATAAATTATCCTATACACAATAATTACACAAATATAAATACATAAGGAACTTAAATTAAGAATGGTAAATAAATAAGAATCTACGCTGCCAAAAATTACTATTATAAAATTGGTTACGCCTGCTGACGCTGCATTAAAATTAATCAAAAATAAACGATAACATCAAATAAAGAAATGTAAAAATAATTAATTTCTACGATATGAGGTTTACACAAATAATTGGTCGCAATTTTGGATATACCTTGTTTTTATTGTAGTAGATGCGAGGATGGTACTTGAAGTTGGCGGATGCCGTTGCGAAATTAGGTAGATGGATTTCGTTGAGCGACCATTCAGAAAGAATCCAAAAGATATTTTGTATTTTCCAGAAAGCGTTGATACGATGTTGTGGACAGATGAAATATTGGTATACAGTTTTTCGTTACACTAAATTAAAAAGACAGGTCACACTAAATACGTATGTAGGAGCACAGAAAGGGTAGCCAATGTCGAGGAAGAAGAAGTGAAAATCCTATCACATCTGAATCACATAGGAAAGTCAAATAGTGATGCACCGGTGATGGTCAAAGCGATATTAGGAAAGGTCCAGTTCGAATTCGAAATTGATACAGGAGCATGCAGGTCCGTATTACACATTAAAGATTTCAGTCGGTTACGGGGTTTATGTGATATTATGCAGGTTCCATTCAAACTCAGAGTGGTTACAGGAGAAACGGTCAAGATCGTAGGTGAAACGCATGTGAACGTATTGCTATGTACTTTTCTTTGTAAAACTTACACACGTCAATTAACTTGGGCGCCACTTTCAAATGAAAGAAAAATTTATAAAAATGCAAATATTGAACTTGGCGAGCTAAATTTTACTAGTAAGTTCACCACCTCGTCCCTCTTGTATAGCTCAGCCTAAGGCTCTCTCAGAGTATTGCAGGTAATAGTTTAAAATAAGGGATGTAACTTTTAGGGTTGAAATGAATTTGTTTTGAAATGATTAAAAATGTTGGTTGATTTAGAATGAAATGCTTAAATGTTTGACCAGATAAAAACGATCCACTTTTGTTTTTGAATGATCTCAAAAATTCAGAGTACCTACCGACCTGTAAAAGTTGTTTGATAATAAAAGAGATTGTATTAACTCAGAAATGATTTTATATTCAAATAAATATCGCTAGCGCAAAATAATCAATGTTAACAAAATTAATACAGATAGTTTTTTTTTCAAAATTTTTGCAAAGAGTTTTATTGGAAATTATACACATAATAGATCAACGCGTAACTCATGTTTCGAAATGACTATCCAATCGGGCGCAATGTTCAAAGTTTGACAGATACGCTTAAGAGTGTATTCGACGATGATATGGCACGACCAATCAAAGGATTCACAGCCAGCATTCGATTAAAAGAAACCGTAAAACCAGTATTTCATAGGGCATACGAGATGCCCTACGCACTGAAGACAAAAGTAGAAGAAGAAATAAACAGGTTAGTCAAGTCGAAGGTTTTGGTGAAAGTAGAACATAGTGCATGGGAAAGTCCCATCGTGGTGGTACCGAAAAAGGACAAAGAAGTAAGGATCTGCGTGGACTTCAAGCGGACCTTAAATCCAAATTTGGAAACTAGTTCCTGTTCGCTAACAACACCATCGGATATTTTCGCGACTCTAAGTGGAAGTAAGTACTTCACGGTGTTAGACTTGAAGGGGGCCTATCAGCAGTTAGAAGTAGATGAGGCATCAAGGGAACTGCTGACCATAAATACACATTTGGGCCTGTTTCGATTTCTAAGGTTAACGTACGGAGTCAGCTCGGCGTCTGGTATTTTTCAATCGTTCACGGATTCTGTAACAGCGGGGTTGCCAAGAACCAGATGTTATTTGGATGATATAGTTATTTCGGGAAGTTCGTTGCAAGAATGTCATGAGAATGGCTCTAAGGTGCTGAAACAATTACAGAAATACAATATCAAGGTTAATGACAAGAAGTGTGAATTCTTTAAGACAAAGCTTAAATTTCTTGGGCATGTAGTGAGTGAAGCAGGCATAAGTCCATGCGAAGACAAGTTGGAAGCTATTAGAAGCACACCCAATCCAGGAAACGTATTGTCACAATTGAAAATTCAAATTCAAAAACCAAAATTATTAAATATTGAAATCAGGAAACGTGACAACCTCGCAAATTAAAGAAATATTATATTTTATTAAAAGTTCAGTAACACGACAGAATATGCTGGATAAGAAATGATATCACGATACGAGAACGTCTGGTTAGGTGTGGGAAGTGATGAGTTGAGATACAGTTCCCGGGAATCTCTTAGTTGTATTACAGTTCCTGGGAAACGCAGAATTGACAAAATCTTTGGGAAAGGTTGAAATCCGTACAGAGTAGCTAGGTGGTAACAGAGGTATTAAATATAGGAACGCAGAGCTCAAGGGACAGTTAGTGAAGCCCGGAATACGCGCGTGGTCAAGTAAGACACCGCGAGTGTTAATGTCTGTTCAAAGTTACTAGTTCATAAAGGATTACTTTAAAATGACCTCTCGAACGACTGTACTGTACGGATATCAAACAACGCTCGTAGTGATAATGTCAGGTTAGTGTAAATAGTAATATTAAAATGTGTGTAAATATGTGTATAAATTAATTCCGATATTATTTTGTTACAATATATAAAAGTATTATAAAATGAACTTATTAATTACGCTACGTCACCGTTAAAAAATCAATCCATCTGACTACATCCCTATTAGAGCACGCTAAACTACCCTTAAGCGCGACAGTATCGCAAGTAAAATCATACCTGGGCTTATTAAATTATTACGGGCAGTTCATTCCGATGCTGTCATCCAAGTTGAAACCGTTATATGAATTGTGCAAGAAGGAGGTACCATTCGTATTGTCAGCGGAGTGCGAGAAGTGTTTTAAAGAAAGTAAAGAACTATTAATCACGGATAAGGTATTAGTACATTATGATCCCAATGCGCTTCTATTCATTACAAGCGACGCCAGCTCTTACGGAGTAGGAGCAGTACTAAGTCACCGAATGGAGGGCCAAGATAGACCGATAATGTTCGCTTCATCAGCGATATCGGACGCGGAGAAAGGGTATTCACAGATCGAACGGGAAGCGCTGGCAATAATGTTTGCGGTAAAGAAGTTCCATAAGTTTGTATTTGGGCGAAAGTTCACGTTAATCACCGATCATCAGCCACTGCAATACATATTCGGCAGTAATTCGAGAATTTCCATAACATCGGCGAATCGCCTCCAAAGATGGGCAATTATTCTATCGGGTTATAGTTATACAATAGAATACAGAAAAGGGAAAAATATCGGTAATGCGGATGCACTGTCAAGGTTACCGCTAAAAGAAAGTACTAATATACCAGAAGCATTGTACTCGTTTAACACAGTCAATTGCGCACCTCTGAGCCATATCGACGTAGCAGCGGCATCTAAGGCAGATGAGGTAATATCAAAGATATTGGAACTTATATGGAAAGGTTGGCCGGGAGCAGTCAAAGATGAAAGATTTAAGCCTTATTTTGCAAAGCGACAGGAGTTGTCGGTGGAATCCAATTGTTTAATGTGAGGCAATAAGGTGGTCATCCCGGAGAAGATACGTCAGTGGTTCTAGAACTATTTCACGACCAACACATTGGCGTGGTAAGATCCAAAATATTAATGCGTTCATGTTGTTGGTGGCCAGGGATGAACGAGGACATCGAAAAGTTTATCACATTGTGTGACCGATGCCAAGAAGTACAAAATTATAGAACGCGCGCGCCGCTACAACCATGGCCAAGTGCAACCAACAATTTTCAAAGGGTGCATATCGACCTATTTTATAAATTCGGCTACAATTTTTTGATTTGGGTCGATAGCAAGTCAAAGTGGATAGATGTGAAATTTATGAACAAAGAAACGTCAGCAAAAGAGGTAATAGTGACACTAAAAGAGATCATTTCGGTCGTAGGTTTACCAGTGGAGCTAGTATCAGACAACGGCCCCCCCTTCAGCGGGCAAGAATTTGTGAAATTTTGTCAATAAAATGGCATAAGGCCAGTAAAATCACCACCATATCATCCTCAGTCAAATGGACTAGCAGAAAGGGGGGTACAAACGGTCAAAAGGGCGCTGGAGAAAGCAATACCAAGGGCAGTACAGCGACTGACAGAGAACGAAATAAAAGAACGTTTGGCGCATTTCTTATTCTCGTATCGGAACACGCCAAGCACAGTAACGGGGATGTACCCATCAGAATGCGTGCTAAGAATGAAACCAAGAGTAAGATTTCATCAAGCCAGCAGTTAATGTACAAGAAGGTATAATGGTGTACGTGAAAAATAAAAATGAGCACTCTGGAATCAAATGGCTAAAAGGGAAAGTCGTGAGAGTGATTAGTTTCAATACATACTTAATATCGGTAAATGGAACAATAAAGCATGTTCACAAGGATATGCTAAGAAGTGCACCTGCCGGAGAACCCAGCGTCCAGGATCCCCAGATTATACAACCAGTAGAAAGGAAGGAAAGGTTGTCAGGTAAAAGGGTAGTTAGTATCACAAGTCAGCCGAACGAGGAAGTAGTGCAGAAAGACGTTTTCATGGGGGAGGCGAAGGAGGTCGACCATGGTCCAAGACAAGGAGAAACCGGAGTGGTGGGGGATAGTACTTCTAGTAAAGATATGTCGTCACCTCGACCGCCGCGTATAGGCATTCCGCCAAGTCAAGGGGCACCTACAGAAATCCCGATTAGAAGGTCCACTCGAGTAACACGACCTCCTGATCGTCTCAACATTTAAAGGGGGAGTAAATGTAGTGTATGGAGCCGTCCCTGCATGGCGGGTATTAACCATTTGAATATTTAGTAGGTTGGCTAGCCAGCTACCAACCTACGGAATCCTAAATAATGGAATATACCCATGATCCTTTATACCATGACCCATGACCATGTTGGGAGATTGAAAAGTAAGTGTATATTTTTGTAAATATTAAAGTAAATAATACAGATAGTGTATCTTGTCGAATACTTAATATATAACAATACAAATGTAACTAACTCCAACTCGAGTAAATCCTTGAATACCTCGAACAAGGTCATAAGTTCTTAGAATGCGGCTCATTCTCTGATATTTAATTCCTATGCATGCATTATCTAATCTACAAGTATACGAAAACAATGGCATTTTTACTTCTTCAAAAGTTTAGTTTGTTCACTTTTATTAATATCTTGAAAAATCACTTCAATTGTAAAATTTACTTCAAATTGATGTGAAACGAATTTGCACAATTGAAGGGCCTAGTGGAAAAAGTAGTTAAGTCACTTTTTTTTCAATTTGTAGTTGAGCACATTTTCATCATCATCATCATGCACCAGCGCTATGTGTTCCATTTTTGGACAATTGCCTCCCCTAGCTGCTTCCATTCTGCTCTATTCGTCGTCAGGCCTAACCATTGTTTGTCCCCTATTTGCTCCAAATCATCTCTCCATCTCGCTGTAGGTCTTCCACGGCATCTCTTCCCAGTTCTCGGTCTCCATTCGGCGATCTTTCTGCTCCACCTATCATCTTGTCTTCTTCATAGGTGGCCCGCCCATCGCCACTTAAGTTCGGCTATGCGCTCCGTCGCGTCCTTTACCTTGGTCTTACTTCGAATCCAGGCGTTTGTTTTTCTGTCCAGTAACCTCATTCCCAACATAAATCTTTCCATGCGTCTTTGAGTAACTCTAATTTTTCCAGATTTGTCTCTGTAAAGCTCCAAGTCTCGGAAGTATTTTCACACTGCGGCATTTATTCTCTACAAGTTAGTATAGAAATCATATCTTAAAAGTGTTGGTAAGTCGGTCATATCGCGCACCAGCCGGCCCTGCTATCATCGCGTTCGGAGTACAAAAGTAGGCAAGTCAGACTTAACAACTTTTTACCCGAATGAAAAACCAACTTGCAGTGAAAAAAAGCAGTAAGTCATGACTAAGGTTTTATTACAAAACAAGGTGGAACTCGCTTTAGCGGCAGTTCTTAGGCTTCTATACAGCTACCTTTCTGGTGTGGAAAGTTGTTATTATCTGGTTATTTTTGGTCGCCATATAATGTAACATCACATAATCAGATAATCTGCACTAATTATTTATTATTTTATTTTAACCACAGCAGTGGCTTGATGTGGATAGTGAAGTTAAGTTGTAAATAAAAGAGAAGGAAGAGGATGGATCCACCTCAAAAAATGGACCGGAAATTACGCGAATTTCGAAAGCGAAAGCAAATTGCCAACATGACCCCTTCGCAAATATTACATCGTTCACGTAGTCATGCAATTCGCCGACAAAATCCACGAAGTAAAAACGCAGCTGTTCTTGAAGTAGGTAACGTTGTAGAACCAAATGTCGACGTTCATAACGGTAGTTTTACACTACCAGAAAAGTACGGTCTAGTACAATTGGGCGCGATCGATTGGGCGCCATCGATTGGGCGCGATCGATTGGGCGCAACGACAACTGGGCGCAGCGACAACTGGGCGCAAATACAACTGGGCGCAAATACAATTGGGCGCAAATACAATTGGGCGCGAGGGAAGATTTATCCATTACATATTACTTATTATAACTGATAGTAAGAATTTTTTTTCTAAAAAACTATTATTTACGTAACTAAATCTAGAAATGTTTATTTAGCCAATAAAAAAAATTATAATTAAAAATTTAAACTAAATGTTTTTAAAATGTTTATTCCTTCTAACTTCCACTAAAATTTAGAAATAATGTTTATTTAGCCAATAAAAAAAATTATAATTAAAAATTTAAAGTAAATGTTTTTAAAATGTTTATTCCTTCTAACTTTTACAAATAATAACAATGCCTATTAATATAGTACCCAACTGATCAGGAATTCATTTCATAATTATGGGAAATGCCTCGCAAAAAGTCTATAACACTTCTATTCGCGTAATCCTCTACTAGATTCTTGATGCGCGAATCAGCCTCCAAGTAATGGAGGCTGATAACCTTAACCTTATGTTGTTAGCAGGAGATTAAGGTTATTGAAATTTAAGAACGGCTTAAATACAGGGCCAGCGTATGCCTGTTTGGCGCACGGTTATTTTTGAAAATTAAACCAAACTTTATCATAAAAGGTTGATCGTTAGCTTTTGTTCCATTGCTGGCGGCCGGCAATGTTTTCTCCAGATTTGTGGTCAGTGTATAATCGCGTCTTAACTGACACGGGAACAAACAATCATACTGAAGCGGCACATAGACGATTAGAGGCAGAGCTAAGTATGGATCTAAGCTAAGTATGGAGCTAAGTATGGAAACATTTGGAAATTAATTTCTAGTTTAAAAGTTATTCAACGTGGGCGAGATCTGTTTTATGAAAAATTAGTTGCCGGAAACAATCCACCTATTAAGAAAAGAAAATAGTCGGAGGCTGATGCGCGCATCAAAAATCTAGTAGAGGATTACGCCACATAGGGGTCGTCCATAAATTACGTCACGCAATTTTAAGCAATTTTTAACCCCCTCCCCCCATCTCCACACTTCGTCACACAAACCTAGACCCCCCTCCAAATATTACGTCACATATTCTTGACCCCCCTCCCCAATGTAGTTTTATTGACTTCTTAGTAAATTTTACAATCGGTTTCATTTTGATTTTTATAACAATTTATTATAATAGATTTATGACGGCTCTGTATATTTATACATAAATATACACGTACAGATTACCAACTAAAATTAAGTTTTTTAATCTTTTAATCTTTTTACGTTTTTTAAAATTTTAAAAATCATTTTGAAAGTTCAAAAAATAGTATTTTTGAAATACTTGTTAGAAGAAGGAGAACACGAGGGGCCAAATTATACGAGGGCCGGTCCTGACCAATGTCAGGACGTTAGAAACCAATTATTGCATGTGTAAAACATACTTTTATCTTAAGTTGTCAAGTTGGCAACCTGTTACTAACTCGACATTTCAAGAAGCTTTTACGTTTTTAGAGAGAGAGAGAAATAAAAGCAATAATAATTTTAGTGACGTCACAATTTTTGAACCCCCCCCGCCCCCCATCGTCACAAGGGTCGGAACCCCCTCCCCCCCTAGGAGCGTAACGTAATTTATGGACGACCCCATAGAAATATTATAGACTTTTTGCGGGGAATTTCCCATAATTACGAAATGAATCCATGATTAGTTAGGTACTTTATTAATAGGCATTTTTATTATTTGTAATTGTTAGGACTAAACATTTTAAAAACATTTAGTTTAAATTTTTAATTATAATTTTTTTTATTGTCTAAATAAACATTTCTAGATTTAAAACATTTTTATACGTAAATACCTATTAGTTTTTTATAAAAAAATTCTTACAATCAGTTATAATAATTAATACGTAATAGATAAATCTCCCTCGCGCCCAATTGTATTTGCGCCCAATTGTATTTGCGCCCAGTTGTCGCTGCGCCCAGTTGTCGTTGCGCCCAATCGATCGCGCCCAATCGATCGCGCCCAATCGATCGCGCCCAATTGTCGGTCACCGCAGAAAAGTACACTACCACAACTACCAGAAAAGTAGTTGTATTTTATTTTACTTTGATGTGAAAAAATAATTTTTTAATGATGTGGTTAGTGAAGTTAAGTTGTAAATAAAAGAGAAAGGAGAGGATTGGTCCACCTCAAAAAAGGACCAAACATTACAGAGAAGTAAAGTTTCGAATAGAATGGAAAAGTTTGATTGTTATTACTTATATAGTAAATGATAATTACCAACCGCAAAAAATTTAATTGGTGCAGATTATCTGATTATGTGATGTTACATTATATGGCGATCAAAACTAACCAGATAATAACAACTTTCCACACCAGAAAGGTAGATGTGTACGTGGTGTGAAGTAGAAGCCTAAGAACTGCCGCTAAAGCGAGTTCCACCTTGTTTATATCTGTGGTAATTCTGATAATCTGAATTTTTAATACCTACCAAGCTAAAAAATATTCTAGTATAGTATAAGTAAAATTTAGTGACAATAAGAGATTTCGATTATCAGATTAGTATCTTTATTATCGGATAAAAAATTATTTTTTCACATAAAAGCAAAAGAATAGCATTTTAAGTTCAAATATAAATCTCAGAATATTTCATTTCTTAAATCTGTTGTATAGAAGCCTAGGAACCGCTGCTAAAGCAAGTTCCAACTTGTTTCTTTTTCTGTTCGGCAGCAATCAGTTTCTCCACTCTTTTTCTGTTTCTTATACGTTTTGCCGCCACTTTTTTTTTCGCAATATTTAAATCAATTTTACGCATTCCATTGCTGCTAAACTCACGAAGTGCCTCCTTTAACGAATTAATAGTAGCTCGTTTGAATTCTTCTCTGACTTCAAAATCTTCGTATTTTCCGAACGATAAGTCCCTCTTTAGCGCCTGTTCCACATCCTTTATTAATTCACCTGAAAACATTTTTCGTTGACGTTCAACACTTATTATTTCGTTATAATGTAATTCTGCTTATATAGTAATTTTGAGTAGGATAATCGGATTAACTTATCCGATGATACGTTGATCCGATGATGCGTTGATACGATGATACGTTGATACGATGATACGTTCATCCGATGATACGTTGATCCGATGATACGTTGATCCGATGATACGTTGATGTTCGGTTTGCTTCGGGTATTTCCGTGGGACAGACAGAAGGACTTGGCCTTTTATAATAAGAGATTTGGTATGCATTGAAAAAAACAGATCAACATATCAACGGATCAACGTATTTAAATTTCCTATATAGGTGAAAAATTATGTAAATAAAATACGTATAACTTATATTTGGTCTGCATTGAAAAAACATGCGGACGGACACGAAGCCAGACCATAAGGCTTCTTTCTATACCTTGTATAGAAGCCTAAAAGTAGCGCACTGGCTACCCAGTTCATAGACCTCTATACACACAGAGTATTTCCAATACGATTTGAAACGCTCTGTATGATTTTGAATTATGCGGACGGACAGACAGACAGACAGACAGACGGACACGGAGCCAGATCATAAGGCTTCTTGCTATACTTTGTATAGAAGCCTAAAAGGGAGGAAAAATTGGCTGCTGCCTATATGAAGAAGAAACAGAAAGAAGAACAGGAATTGGCAATATCGCTGCGTGCTTTCGAAAATTCTTTATTAGAAGACGAATAATAGTTCATATTACAATATCTTAATATATAAAATGCCAGCTCTCTCCTGCGGCGTGTCAAAACCTAATCTCATTGGTCCAAATTTGATACCAACATAAGCACTAATCGAAGTTATGGAAGGGGAAGGATCTGAACGGAACGAAAAGAAGAAACAAAAATCGAGGAGATAGAAAATAACGGTTATTAATGATTAACTTAAATCCGGATTAACGGATTAACGTTAATACGTTAATCCGTTAATATTTAATAAAAATACTATATAATCCAAATGATTTATTATGACTTAAATGTGTTGAACGTGAACTAAAAATGTCTTTACAAAAAATGGCTTTGCGAGAATTAAATAAGGTTGTGGAAGGGGCGCTAAACAGGGCTTTATCGTTCGCTAAATATGAAGATTTAACATGGAACCTGTTTTTCGGTACCAAACCATTTATCATAGTTTTCCTCGAGATTTAGGGGTGCCGCGGGAGTGGCGCCTATCTCGTTTCTTCTTCTTTTTACCGTTTTCCGAAGTGCTGCGTAGTTGTGTAACCGTGTATTACACGTAGTTGTGTTACACGGGGGATAATCCCTTAATTTTTGTGTTGGTAATAAAAAATTTACTAAATAAGCAAATTTGCTTTTTGCGATCGGTTTCGGATTTAAATTTTTGGTAATGAAAATTTTGTTATTGAAAATTCATTATTGTGAATGGGAAGATGTTATTCGATAATCTACTCTATTCAAATTATAAACTATAAATTTGAATTATACATGTGGTGCCAATTTTTGGTATCGATTTTTGGTGTCGGTTTTTGGTGTCGGTTTTTTGGTGTCGATTTTTGCGAGGTAACGACCGTGAAAACATGTTCCATGTTAAAAAACTCAATGGATCAATAGATCAACGGATCAAATAAAGAGATCAACAATATATAGGTAAACCACTCAGTTATGTATATTTCAGCAACCTTCTTCACATATCTACTCATTTTCAGAGTGTTTCCCAACACAATTTGGAGCGCACTGGCTACCCAGTTCTTAGACCTCTATACACACAGAGTATTTCCAACACGATTTGAAACGCTCTGTATGATTTTGAATTATGCGGACGGACAGACAGACGGACAGACGGACGGACGGACGGACGGACAGACACGGAGCCAGATCATAAGGCTTCTTGCTATACTTTGTATAGAAGCCTAAAACAGATATAAGTCTATATAAGACAGCTATTTCCAAAATAATAGCGCACTGGGTACCCAGTTCTTAGACCTCTATACACACTGAGTATATTCAACACGATTTGAAACGCTCTGTATGATTTTGAATTATGCGGACGGACGGACAGACAGACGGACGGACGGACAGACGGACGGACAGACACGGAGCCAGATCATAAGGCTTCTTGCTATACTTTGTATAGAAGCCTAAAATGATGCGGAAAGAAGATATGGAAAATATTACCCAGCACCAGGCAGAAATCGAAACAATCGTGCACAACGAAACTGGTGAGGAAGTTATTTTGGCAGAAAACGGTGATCGAATGAAGGCCAAGAAAAGGCGTTGTAATCCTAGTACATGGAAGAAAGAAGTGTTGAAGAAAAGAAGGGCAGAGGAAAAACAGTGCACCACGATATCTGGAAAGGTAATCCCTGAGTGTGTTATCCATAATTGGAAGTGCCGATGTAAATGCTCAGTGAAGTTCAGTGATGGCGAAAAACGAACATTGATGGAAAATTTTCGCAAGTTAGCTACACATACGGAGCAAAACATTTACCTTCGAGGATGTATGGAGGGGATCAATAAAAACCAGCGTCGAATGCGGAACGAAGACATTGGAAATCCAAGGGCCGTGTCCTACAAATACACTGTTTTAAAAATCGGCATTACTACGAAAGTTTGTAAAAAGGCGTTTCTTTTATTACATGGTATTAAAGCCAGCCGACTTGAACGAAAGGTTCGACATTTTGATGAAGACATTTCAGACCATAGAGGAAAATCCGCCAACCCACACAAAATCCCTGATGCCATTCGCGATCGAATAAAGGACCACATAAATAATTTTCCTGCGAGAGAAAGTCATTACAGCAGGGCAAGTAACACGCATAAGAAATATCTCTCTTCGAACCTAAGCATATAGCTGCTCTACACGGAAATTTTATCGAGCAGAATCCCGATATTGCATTTATGTGAAGTACTGGGTGTATAAGCAGATATTTAATTTTGAATTTAATATCAGCTTTGGACAGCCAAGATCCGACATCTGCGATGAATGCGAGATTCTAGAAAATCGTTATCGAATTTCCCAAGATCCGCACGAGAAAGAGACACTAAAAGAACAAGAAACTGACCATGTTTCTAAAGCAGACATGTTCTACGGCCAACAGACTGAGGTAATAGAACTGTGTGAACGTGATCCTACTAATGGCGTAATTTGTTTCGATTACGAAAAAAGTTTCCCTATTCCTGTAACAAACGTAGGTAAAGAATACTATATGCGTCAGTTATGGGTATAAAATCTTGGGGTGCAAAATATGAAGACGCGAAAAGATACAATGTTTATGTATTCCGAGCATTTCTCCAACAAAAGTGCGAAGGAAGTGATTTCTTGTTTGGAATGGTATTTTACCAACGTTATTCCAGACGAAGTTGACAAATTACATGTCTTCATGGGCAACTGCTGTGAGCAGGGCAAGAAATCGATACATGTTTGCGTTTTGGAACTACATTGCACAGGATAGGTTAAAAGAAGTTCATCTGTACTTTCCCATTCCAGGGCACAGATTTATGCCAATAGATCGAAATTTTTCAAAAATTGAAACAAAGCGAAATACTCATAACAAGATTAGCCACCCGTCAGAAATCGTGAATATCGTGAAGACTTCTCAGTCGTTTTCGAAAATAGATGGAAACTGCGATGTGCCAAACCCCTTTCAAGTTGTCTATGTAAAATACCCATTAACAAATAATCTTCAAGACGACGGAACGCCAGTGGTCGACGTAAAAGATTATAAAGCTAGCCTGGAAAAAGTAATCAAGCCAAACATTCCGGGAATCAGCACTGCTCGTGGGTGTAGCTTTGTGCGTGGTAGCAATCCGATATGGCGTCAAACGATGTCGACGATTGGTGGAACGTCTACATTCAGCTTGTTGAAACGAGGTAAACAACATTCTCATGTTGTTGCAGCGATGACAACTGCAAAGAAATTGGAAGATTTTGTACCAATAAAACCATCAAAATTGATAGATGTCAAGGAACTACTTAAATATGTAACCCTGAACGAAGGCACAACGTTTTTCTCAACTCTGAATAGTACAATAAATGCCGTGGATGAAGATGAAGAAGAGTACGAATAGTATTAATTTATTGTTTTTATATTTGATTTTAGTATTATTATTTTTATTAAAATAAATTAACGCAATTCCAAAACTTTAAAACCAATTTTTTAAAAAATTCCATTATAATATGACTTAATGACTTCTTCCACTAAGTCCTTCAATTTACCTACTTTACTGAGGTGTAGTGGAAAAAGTAGGTAAGTCATTTATAATTTTTTCCGCTTATTTACATTATTTTTTACCAAATGTATTTTTTTACTCTTGAATTACATTCTTTAAGCTCATATCTATCCATGCCCTGCATTGAATTAAAAAAATTCCGAATAAAAAGTATTATAAACGCAATTCCAAAACTTTAAATCCAATTTCTAGAGAAACTCTAAAACATGACTTAGTGACTTTTTCCACTAGGCCCTTCAATTATAGAAAACAAAAGTTGAAATTAAAAAAAAGATCCTGTGTGCAGAATGATTATTGCTTACTTCGGCATGCTATTCTTACTCATTACTCATCAAATAAAAGTAAATTATCTTGTTACCGCGTTATCAAGTTAAAACAAGGTGATACTCGCTTTAGCGGCAGTTCCTAGGCTTCTATACAGCTACCTTTCTGGTGTGAAAAGTTTTTGTTGCTACTTATTTTTGGTCGACATAATATTTCTAATGTTACATCAGATAATTCGATAATCTACACCAATTAAATTTTTCGAGATAACTTCTTATTAGGGTATCAACTTCTTAAGGTATCAACGTCTTAACGGATCAAAGGATCAACGAATCAAAGGATCAACGTATCAACTGATCAACGTATCACCAGATCAACGTATTTAAATTTCCTATATAGGTGAAAAATTATGTAAATAAAATATAACTTATATTTGGTCAGCATTGAAGAAGAAGTTGTTATTTTTGGTCGCCATAATTTTATCATGTAATATCAGATAATCTGCACTAATTAAATTTTTGCGGTTACAATCACAATTTCGAACGTTCTGATTAGATTTGAATTATGCGGACAGACAGACGGACAGTCGCGGAGCCAGATCATAAGGGTTCTTGCTATACTTTGTATAGAAGCCTAACAAGTAGTTTATATAGGGAGACCTCTTTGAAAATATCTTTAACTTAGTAAATTTCTTTCGAACATTTGCGTATTTATAAATTGCATTAGCGAATCGAAACAACGAATTAACAGATTAACGCAATACTATATAGAATAGACATAATATATAGAAAGGACACGAAGCCAGACCATATAAAGGCTTCTTTCTATACCTTGTATAGAAGCCTAAATAAGGCTTCTTGTTATACTTTGTACAGAAGCCTAAAAGTAGCGCACTGCCTACCCAGTTCTTAGACCTCTATACGCACAGAGTATTTCCAACACGATTTGAAACGCTCTGTATGATTTTGAATTATGCGGACAGACACGGAGCCAGATCATAAGGATTCTTGCTAACCTTTGTATAGAAGCGTAAAAGTGTAAAGCCCGCATTTCATTGAGGCTTCTGAAGCCGGGCTGGTGAAGCCCGGCTTGTAAGGCCAAGTTTGTAATGCATTGCCTTATAATATGAGACTGCACTCACTAGGGCTGCTGCAGGAAGGTGATAACAGGTATCGAGTTTCACAAACCTGGCTGGTAAAATGTTAAAGCAATATAAATGCATCTTCTATGCTAGTCGATCCACGTAGACCCGTGTACTTCCCTTCATAAAAGATGAATTTCTATACCAGCGCGGCTTCTGAAAGTAATCCAGAAACTTATTCTTCCATAAAATGGAAGGGAGGGGGAGTCAAGAGTAAACGATTCCACAAACAGTGAACAAAATTTAATAAGATATGGATTAATTTTGACGAATGAATACAATATTTGAGAATATTAATTATAAAATTTAAATAATATTTCTTAAAATATAAATTATGTTGCATAAACCAAATTAATAGAATTTTACGCTTTAAATCAAGTTTGTTAAAATTTGTGCTTAAAATATACACATATAAACACTAATAATTAAATATATTATACAAATGGTTAAAATAAATGTGGGCATCCAATAAATGCCAGACACTCTGAAGCGAGGGTCAGTATACAAACATCCTATAAATAAAAATTAAAACAGAATAAATTAACTTCCATTTATGTTGTCTTCGAGGGAAATAGTGACCGGAATAAATATTCCACAAACACCTCGAGTCGAATGGATTTAAAACTACTTAATGCTAAATAGGTATATAAAGAAAAATAATACAATTATTTAGGAAATTAATAATTATAACTTTTACAGATATTTAGTGAATGGCTATATGTAATGAACTTAGGAATTAAAATAAGACATTGTTGATAATAATCAACACACAAAGTTTTAACGTTAATTTTTCCAATACGAAAACTGAGTTTGCTTGAAGACCTCGAGAGTTTTAATAAATGAATAGCTTAATCATTGAAATTACAAACGTAACCTTAACTAGTTTAATAAATTTTCGATTCAACGCAACTATGTCGTACACTGAATGTTTATTAACATTTCAGTTAAATTATGAATCGTTAGTTATAAAAATATCTCATTTGAAATAGACTATAAATCATTTGCACTGTAGTTAAATCATATTATACAAGAAATAACCATTTCATTAAATTATTATCTTACATTAACTTAATAATAATTATCAGATTTATAGAAATCTTATTTAATATCAATAGAATTTTCATCTATTGTTTTGGATAAAATATATACCTTAAATAGTGTCGAAAGATTTTGTTATATGTTATTCGTAAATTTATTTAATTAAATTCAATGTTTTTTTGATATAGTTTCCATAGACAACTTTCCCATCTCTGACAATTCGAGCAATCCCATTGCAGTTCACTCGGTTGACGTGTTCATTCCATCCTCTTCTTCTTTGTCTGGCCCATCTTACTACATCCAGTACTTCACCTGTATCTCGAATTACTTCAACGAAAATTTGTTATTCTGTATTACTTCTCTCAGGCATCCCGATACGGCACCTGCTTTTACAATCTGGTTACGTACCTCCTTTATGATGTCTCACAGATAGACAATATTATTGAAATATTATTAGTATAAATTGCTGTGCTGCCTCGGAGCTTTACTAAGGCTGCACGTTTTAAAGTTGATGTTTTGTACGAGTGTACGTAATTGTACCTCGTCAATAGAAATGTATGCAAAATTTTATTGAAAGATGCAAATAAAATAAATTTATACCTAGGCTTAACAATTTCGGTGAGCACAGACCTACCTTTTCTCACGTTGGGTTCCTTCCTTGACCAAATCGTAATCCTGAAATGAAATGTTGTGGTCCTCGGAATGATTACAAAATTATGCTCCGTTTGATAATGCAATGATAAATTTTATTGTACAAAATGTAATTAGTTTTAAATAAATCGTTAACATCAATTAAACAATTCCTTAAAATTACCCCAAAACTATAAATGCTAAGTCGAAGTTACGCGGTAGAAATTTTTAAGTTCGCACTAATTTTTGTGAAATTAAAAGTTGTTTGGCTTTACCTTTAAAAAACTGGTTCTTTTCTGGTTACCAAGATGAATGACCATGAACTCCAGTATAATTTTCTTGTGGATGATTTCCAGTCGCTTGAATACAAGTGGATACGTTTTGCAACACGTGTAAAATCGTATAACGTTATTTGTGAAAAATATTGTGGATCCTTTAATATCTTTGATCAAAAACACTTCCAGCACACGTAAGTTGACTTCACTTTTTATATTTTATACCTTTTTCTGGCTTTAATCGCAAAATTTACTAATTAACTTTCTTTTTATTAGCAGCAACCCAAAACTCGACCACCATTAATTAAAATTAAAAATCAACAACCACTTTCCAATTGTTTTTCACCATCGCTACCCGTATTTCAAGGCAATCGTGATTTTGTTCCATTGGTCGAAATAAATCAATATTTATTGACGTTATAATTTTCAGGTTTGGCTCCAGCCCAATGTGACTTGTAAAATTTTTAATAAAATTTTTATGTTTCAGATTAAATTAAAGTACTTGCATCTCCTGTGATCTTCCAGTAAACTTTTGAAGAAAATGTCTTTCCCATATGTGGTACATTGAATTACGAAGCACTCCGATACGTGTAAAAATTTTTCTTATTTTAAAGTTTTACGTTTAACACATTTTTATAAATTAACTTTGAACAATTATTTTGATTTCACATTACATTTCTTATAATTAATTAATTTAATTTATAATTTTAACAAACATTTTTATAAACAGAATTAAAACGTTGCATTTGAATTTATTTGTTATCTCGTTCCGTGACCTTTTCTTCATATAAATTTATGACGTTAAACCAAATTTTTGGTATCAGATGAAACTTTTACGTTCGAACAAATAAGTCATGTGCTACCTTTATTAATAAACAAAACTTTGAATCGTGACGTTATCATTTCTATTGACGTGGTCGGTGTTATACATCGCAAAATATAACAATATTAAATAATTAAAAACCTGCAGGTCAAACTGACGACCATTTCATTTTTGTTTTTGTGCTAACATTTAAAAATTCAATTTAAAAATTTTAATTTTTTTTAGGCTTATATTTGAGTGGACATGCGATCGAATTGCAAATTGTTTGAAATATTTTAGCTATAAAACATATAACTCGATCGTAAATTCTCACCAAAAGTGCAACTTGTAACATTAAATTATCGCTGCATTTCATACCCCAAAATTTGTAATTTTTACTGGAAGAGAAATATTTTAATTTGAATGAAGCGGTACTAAAGGATGTTAGATAAGCACGATGCAGAACATTTGCCATGTAAGTGGAATGGACGAGGGTCAGATAATGGGTGCCTATAATTTTATAATTCTGAGAAGTAATTATATAAATTTAATATATTATGAATAAATGGAATAGGCAAATAAAAAGTATTTAATTGAAAGTGGATGGGTTATGAAGGAGGGAAAATTATTTGGAAGTGAAAATAAACTTCATTTTTGCCGAGTATCACAGTAATATGTCTATAGTTACTAGTCCATATGAGATTTTAAATGCTTTTTCAATTGCGATTTTACTGCACTTTTATAGGCACAACTAACACAACTGTACGGTTTCTCGCCAGTATGAGTTCTTAAATGTCCTTGCAAGTTTGATTTACGTGCACAACTATACTCACAAATATGACAACTAAATGGCTTCTCGCCGGTATGGGTTCTTAAATGGCTTTGTAAGTTTGATTTCCGTGCACAAAAATACTCACAAATATCGCAACTAAATGGTTTTTCGCCGGTATGAGTTCTTAAATGACTTTTTAAGCTTGATTTATGTGCAAAAGTATAATCACAAATCTGACAACTAAATGCTTTCTTGCCGGTATGAGTTCTTAAATGACTTTGTAAGCTTGATTTATGTGCACAAGTATACTCACAAATATCGCAACTAAATGGTTTTTCGCCGGTATGAGTTCTTAAATGACTTTGTAAGCTTGATTTATGTGCACAAGTATACTCACAAATCTGACAACTAAATGCTTTCTCGCCGGTATGGGTTCTTGAATGTCTTTGTAAGCTTGATTTACGTGCACAAGTATACTCACAAATATCGCAACTAAATGGTTTTTCGCCGGTATGAGTTCTTAAATGATTTTGTAAGTATGATTTCTGTGCACAAGTATACTCACAAATCTGACAACTAAATGGTTGTTTCTCGCCGGTATGAGTTCTTAAATGTATTTGCAACAGTGATTTATGTGCACAAGTATACTCACAAATATGACAACTAAATGGTTTCTCGCCGGTATGAGTTCTTAAATGTGTTTGTAAGTTTGATTTTCGTGCGCAAGTATACTCACAAATATGACAACTAAATGGTTTCTCGCCGGTATGAGTTCTTAGATGTTCTTGTAAGTGTGATTTCCTTGCACATTTAAGGTTACAAATATTACATATAAATGATTTTCTGACCTTATGAGCTCTTAAATGACGTATTAAAGTTTGTTTAAGAGCAAATTTATAACCACAAATTGCACACTCAAAGAAATTTGAACACGTCAGCGTTAATTGTGTAGTGTCGGTATCTTCTTTAATATCAATGGAATGATGCAAATCTTCTAAATTAAATTTCAGATCTTCCACCTCTTCTCTTTTAATTTTGTAATTGCTAATTGAATTATTTGGAGTTTCCAAAAATATATCCGCATTTTCTACAATTTGTGATACTTGAGCTGCAAGTAAATCGGTAACTGGTTCCATTTGGGGGATGGAGCACTGTAACTGTATATGTACAAAATCACTTTTCTTAATTGAAGGTGTTGATTATATTATATTATCGATTTAGAAAACTACTGCTAAAGTTGACAAATCACTACTATACAAAATTATAAAATGGCGACATTGATGAGTCAGAGGGTCAGAGGCGATTGATTGCGTGTAAGTGTATAGCGCCATCTAATAGAACTAAAAAGAGATTTACTAACGTTACGTCGTATCATTGATAATGGGGTTGTCCCGTGTTGTCAAAAATATAATTTTTACCTATAAAAATCGATGGCCCATAGCAAAATACTATATAATTTTGCAACCAAGTTTTGAATTTCCCGCTACCAATCTCCCAAAGCGCAGCCCACCTTCACGCCTAAGCGAGTGCACCTAACCTCAAAACGCGACCGCGTGGCCCCCAGCCGCTAGCTCGTGATCTATCTAAAATACCCCGGTAAGACACCCCACGTTGTGTAATTAACCTAAAAACCGCTTGATTGCAAAATACCCCAAATTCGTTGAAAGTTCACCGTGTGGGCAAATGAACACCAAGACAGACGATTTCATGAATCAAAGGAAAGAAAGAAAATACAATACTTGACACAAAAAAAACACAGTCGGTTGTTATTTTGTTTAATTCAATGTCTCAATAAATTGTTTTGTTTTGGTCTTGTCAATTAGAATTTGGGACATGTAAATATTTACCTCGTGGGCAAAATTCATACAATATAAATTTCATATTAATTATAATCATAGTGCTAGATGTCGTAACTTTGTTACTAAAATTTCATAAACATTTTGGTTTACATAATAATAATAATAATTCGTATTAGCATTGTCGTCCCGCCAATTTTTAGCAAAGGATGCGACGCCATGTTGGGTTTCAAACCAAGCAACATTTTCTTTGTCAACTCGGACGATGTTTATATAAAACGAAAGTCGGTAATTCGTCCCTTCCAATAACAAGTGTTACTTTCACTTATTTTACATTACGTAACAACAAATTCAATCAGATCACCATCATATAGGGGTGCATGTATCAAGCTCGCCATCTCAACCCGTCGCTATACGCAGCGGATTAATATCAATTAATCTCACCACTCGCGTACGGAGGGCGCTCGGCAGGCCTTCAGGTAACCAGATTAACATTTAGATACATATTTAACAGATACATATAAATAGCTAACAAAAGCTTGCACATAAATGAAAAATGGTAACATTAAATTATTTCACAAACGACTCGAAACAAACACAACCACCCTCGTGTACCAACCCAAGCGTAATCATGGCCGTCATGCCGCTTGATGTTAGCGTCCATCCCTCCCTTCCAGTCACCATCTCGTCTTCCCTTCGTCGTTCTTCGCTACGTTGCCAACTGTATTTTACCGCAGTGTTGTCATGCTCATAATTCTTCGGCGCGATATTTAAAATAGGCCTATATCGTTACAATAATTACAAATATATAATTTTAAAACGCTATACTAATTAAATAAAGTGCCGTTTTTAAACGTATACGTTTGAAAAGTCGCCATTCTGTGACGTACCAAAAGGTAGTCCAATCACAATTTGCAATTAAAATTGCATTTACCACGATGCCACGTTTATATGTATGCGAAAATGACATCCTTGAGTCGACCCATGTGATGTGTTTAAAAATTGTTAAAAATCCGTAAATTCAAATACTAATTATAACTTGGCAACCATGCATACATAATACGCCATCTACGTTCACTATGAAAATATGCAATTTGTAAATAACTTTTAAGGTTATAGTATACCAAGTGACATTTAAAAATAATTAACCTTCAATAGTGGGAGTGTATTGGGTTCTTATTGGCTTACCTTTTGATACGTCATTATTTACCGCGTTTTAATTATTTAAAAATATTTCAATATTTGAACTTCAATACGATCGTTAAAATTGCTAAAAAAAAAATTTTTTACGCAAGAGGGGTTTAAAATCACTTAAATTTTCGATTTTAATGAAAAAAAAAATTTGAGGGATTAGCCCATTGTATTCAGTGTCACATGATGGTCGTTTCGACCAATCAGCGTGCGTTAATTTACATTGTAGATAAACGAATACAATTCGTGCACCTAGTGCAATATCCAGTTATATTGGGCGTGTTTTTAAACTACTCGAGCAGCTGTTCGAGTACTCGAACAAAAAAAAAGTGTTTTTAAACTACTACATCAATTGTCATCAGTCGTTTTAAAACTCCCCCACTCTGCTCTAACGCATTACTCGAGCAAATTTTCATGCACCGGATCGTAAGGTAGTGCCTTACCTGCTCGAATTTGGTTCGAGCAATTATTGCTCGAACAACCGGTACAGTTTAAAAACACACCCATTGTCCCATTGAAATCCTACGAATTTATATTCAAATATCCAGTTAAAATCATTGCCACGAAAGTTGACATCTCGTCATAGATTGACCGAATATAGCAACGACGTATTGCTTATGAGCATTACCAGTCATTTTGTATTGATATGACAAAGCACGAAAATATATTGCACGTTTGACTAGGTAGTATTAGCTTAGTTCAGACGATTATGCTTTTATGACGAGACGTCAACTTTCGTGGCAATGACTATATATTGAAATCCTACGAATATATTTCAAATAACCATACATTTTTTATATGAAATAAAAATTCGCTGTCGGCAAGATTCGAACCTCGGATGTTCACATTGCAAACATGTACTATGACAGTTACGCCATGCAGCTGACATACAAGGTAATGCTTTAAATTGTCAAATCTGCTACCAAATAACCATAGAAACACTACTTCATTTATATTTAACCTCCAAATTCTAATGCGTCAAATAGTCATAATAACCATAGAAACATTACTTTATTTATATTTATTTATTTTTATTTCATATAAAAATTCGTTTTTATTCGAAGTTGTGTCGTTTCTTCACGGAATTATCACCAAACAGCAACGCGGGTTCCGACAATATTCAAAGATTCATCTCGTACAGGTTTTAGCTGCGGAGATTGACACTCACTCGTTCACTCCGCTGCGCTACGCTCGTGCAATCTCCTTGCTAAAACCTATATTCGCTGAATCTTTGAATATTATCGGAACCCTTATGCTGTTACATACGAGTATTCGCGATTACAGCTAAGTGAAGCGACGTCTGGCGGCAGAAATGTTAACTCGCTAAAACGGGTTTTGTCATAAGTTTATATGTGCATCTACTGCATGTTTATAGCCAGTATTAACGTTAAATATTGCTTCTAAGTGCTTGTGTTTGAAAATTCCTCCAAAATTAATTTGTTATTAGGCAAACGACAAAATGAATACAGGTAAATCAAAATCAAAAGCGTTTTGTTGTGTTCACGGATGTAATTCCAGCGCTAGAAAGAATTCTGACCTTAGTTTCCACAAGTTTCCCATGAAAGGGAAATTCAAAGTGAAATGGACAAATCCGTTGGGTGAGGTGGAAGTAATTGATAGCAGAAAAGCGTGGATGAAAGGCTTCAAAATGGGAAAGGAGCCTTCAAAATACATGGTTGTGTGCAGTAAACATTTCAAACCAGAAAATTATTATTTACCAGGTTAGTAAAATTGTAGAAGTTTACAGGTTTTGAATAGATCTTATTATGAGCATTTATTTTTTAGGTCACCCCATAAAAAAAGAAAACTCTTAAAAGGGACAGTGTACCTTCTATGAATTTGCCCGAGCTTCCGAAAAGAGGGACAATTGTAAAGAGTCCATCAAAAGTAGCAGCAGTAAGAAGACGGGAGAGAATATTAAAAAAACACAAACACCAGGAAGAAACACATCGGCACAAACAATTGATCGGGAAGTAGCAGAAATTTGATTACATTTACACGAGGCCCGTCCACTGGAGCCAATTGAACGACGTCTTGAAATACCTCTACACATCGAAATTCCTGAGACATCATCTACCGATCACCAATCAGCAATGAGTTCTGTGTCGACACAAGTAACAAGTGGTGATTTCGTGGCTCCTTTTTTAAGCTACATTAATACTGAACAAGTATTGAATACTTTGTGTGGTATTCCCACATTTGACATTTTAAACTTTTTATGCGATGAAGTTAGTGCCATTGTAGTTGATAAAAGACTGCACAAATTAACTATAAAAGAGAGAGTTGTGTTAACACTAATGAAACTAAAACAAAACTTCTCTCTAAGAGTATTAGAAATACTGTTTAAAATTATAACTGTAAGTACTTGCAAGAAAATTTTTGTAGAAACGCTTGCAGCATTGGCAAAAGTTTTGAAATGTGCCATTCCCTGGCCAAGCAAGACTGAAATCAAAAATAAAACACCAAAATGTTTCCAAAATTTTGAAAATGTTAGGATCGTTTTAGATTGCACCGAAATTCCGATTCAAAAACCCAAGTGCTTAGCTTGTAGGATAAAATTATATTCGCATTATAAGTCTGGTTTGACTCTGAAATTTATGACTGGTGTGACTCCAGCTGGTTTAATAACCTTCACAAGTCTATGTTATGGAGGAAAAACATCAGATAAGGCGATTTTCGAAGATAGCAAAATATTGAACTTGCTTGAAGAGGGAGACTCCGTCATGGTTGACAAAGGGTTTCTCATTAATTCCTTATGCTTTCAAAAAGGAGTTAAGGTAATTCGTCCGCCTTTTTTAAGGAGTGAGAAGCAATTCTCTAAGGAGGAAGCTTTGTTGAACAAAGAGATCGCTCGTGCTAGAGTACACATAGAAAGGTCTAACCAGCGTATTAAATTATTTAAGTTTTTTAATGGTAGATACGAGTTTTCATATTTAAATGTTGTAAATGAAGCTTTTACTGTGGTATGCGGTTTAGTTAATTTATGCTCACCTATATTGGCAAATGATAAATTTTGATTAAGTGCATAGTAATAAAGACAATACTTTTCAATTAAAAATTGTTTAATTTACAAATTTCAGGAAGAAGAAAACTGAAGTACTTTGTTTTTAATGTTGGTAAAAAAGTTGCTAGGAAATCATGATTAACATGAACATAAAAAACAAGTATTGAGTTATCTTTGCTACAATAAATAATGAAGTCGCAAACTACCACATTCAATATTACCATCCCTAATTGTATTTGGCCGTAATAGGAATGTTTTTGCTTTAACTCGTACATCTGTGATTCATCATTAAAAACCAAATAATCCAAAGTTGGCAGGAGGTCTTCAATGGTTAAATTGCGGCCCTCGAATGGGCATTTAATTTCAATGAGCTTGACAGGTCTCCCACTCTCAACGACAACACCATCGGGGCTAAAACCTAGCCATGGGTTCATCTCGCTGACAACTAGACCACACTCGACAACGTTGCATTTTAAAAGTTGACGGTATGCATCTCTGGCGAATGGTTCATATTTCTTTCCGTGTTGCACACATTTATTTGTGAATTCCTTGGGAAGGAACAAACTCTTTGTTTTTTCACTCCAATTATTTCCTTTATAGGTAAATAATGGGTAGCACGTTGTACCTGGAAAGAAAGAAAAATTAATGTTACTCGTAGTAGATTTTGATTTAAAACTCTCACAGACGGTGTAATTTATCTCAGAAAATGTGTCAACTGAGCTGTGCCAAATTGCAAGTACATTTTTGCCAGAGATAAACTGCACCGTGCATGGGGTTCTTCAAAGTTCATAACATTCTGTTAAAAATTAAATTAAAATTTACAACTCACCAGTAATTCTATATTTTTTTACTTGCAGCCAATCATCCTTTCTTATCTTCTCACATAATTCCAAGCGGTTGAGACATACAATTTTCTCGGTGTAAAATTTCCTACAACAAGATTGTGGAGTATCTATTTCAAATTTACACAACTCCTCCATATAATGTCCTTCGCTTTGCAATACACATTTAATTTGTTCATCGACATGGTCTTCTAGGAACTCAGTTTCCATTTCGTCAGAAATGCAGCCCATTGCATGTAATGCCACGGCAGTATTGGGAAGTCGGTTTAACACTCTTTTGTACCTATCTTGATTGTCATCGTTATGTTTTAAATTTACTTGAACAGGAGTGTAGTAGCAACAGTATTTCGTAACATCTTCTGTTACTTGATATTTGTCTATAGCCCCCTTTCTCAAGTTAGACCACAAACATTTTTTGTCGGTTACAGAGAGCTTTTCTAAGTCGTCTAAATTATTTCTGAAATCGAAAAATTATAAATAAATAAGTAAACTATCTTCAAAACTTAATCTTACCTGCTACAATATATTAAAACTGCAACTACATGCTTACAGCATTCCGAAGCCCCAGCTTTGCACGAACAAAAAAACTTAGATATCAACAAGCTTTTTTTGTCAATTAGCCCTGATATCTCATGAGGCGGTGCGACAAAGCTGTAGTTTGTAAAACTAAGCTATATAAATATGATGGAATCCGTCGTTACTAGGCGTTTTCCCACACAACACAACGTGCTTAGCGTTTGCCAAAGCTTCACCCTCACAAAAGTTTCTAGCCTCAGAACTCCCACAGAATTTCAAAATATTGTTTATTGTTAATTGTTTATTCATATTGAGATATTATTTAAACACAAACGAATATAATAAACAAACCACAACACGTTTCTGAACCCGTTAATGTGCATATAATAACCTTGCTTATGATGGCAAAACATAGAACTACTCATTTTGAGCGACCATTTTGAATATTTGGTCACTTGATTTTCCTTAATCGAAATCGCGAATAAGAATTTAGTTAAGAGACGCAACGAGCTCGACCAAATGCGAATTGTATGTCCCTCTTACTCGAACAACAATCTGTAATAAAACGGAGTAGCGTTATTTGAAATTTAATCCCACCAATAACAACATGTAATAAAACCGACGTATGCGGTTTAATGATTGACGGGGGTTGATTTGATTTCGGATATTGAAATAATTAGCTGCCACCACTTAATCTTTGTTTGCTGGTACTAACCACCTTGGTGAGGTTAATTACTGAGGTAGATTAAGAGAACCTCTAAATTGAATACCCTTTCAATTTCACTGGACGTTGCTATTTGAACTAAGGTAACGTGCCTCCTCTATTGTTTTGGAGTCGTAGGAAAACCCAGAGAGATAATTAACATTACCAATTTACAAGCGGTTGACGGAGTGACAACCAGGAAAAGAGTTGAGATTGGTATAATTGCGTATATTGAACAAAATTAAATATTGTACAAAAATATACAAAGTACACAATTTCCTCAGAGATGTTACAAAATTCTACAAGGTAACAATTTTAAACTTATATCAATAAAATAAGAAATCCACACCCACAATACAAAAATATTACAATGGTTAGATTTAAGATTTGCATAAATACCTATTCCTTACAAGAACCCTTGGTTCCGGGGTGGTAAGTTTTGAGATGGTAGACTCCTCCTAATGTAATCCCAAATGGTTACACTTGTTCGTTTAACACAATCGTTTCGTTTAATGATTTAAAAGTTAATGACAAGCAAAATGATTTTAAAATATTGATCTTTATCACTTTAAAGAAATTGTTTATTCGCGTTTCTCGAACTACCGAAGTTTCAATTAATAAAAATATGATTAACTAACTCTTTCACTTGACTTAGAAAGATTTACCCTTGACTTTAGTATTGAATGAAAAATTTGAACTTAGATTTGTGCCGAAATGTGAGCTCGGCATTAGCTCTTATATAAAACAAATGATTTTACGACTTGACTCTGAACGAACTCACGAACTTCCGACGGACTCTCTGTATTTTGGGGTCCGCGGGCCTTTTATCAACTTTTTCCCGTATTATGAATATTACTATCACGCCTTAGATTTGACTTCTTTGACCAATCGCGTGTGTGACTTTTTCGTTAACTTTAGAAGAGGGGTGTCTTTTTAATTGGATATCTCAAAACTTACTTCCCTACACGTGTGGAACGAATTCCCATCTGACCAGGGTGGTTTCCCACAGATTTCGTATTTCTTAATTTATAAAATAATTCCTAACCTCGTTAAAGCAAATGAGGCATTAAGTTGGAATCACGCCTTATGAAGAATTTGAATATTTCTTAAAACGAATCTTTTGGCGGTATATCCTTGATAATTTCTCATTTCCTTGCACGTGTGGATTTTTCAACAAGTGCGGTATTTCTTACCAGCTGCATTGATTTAACTAACAACCCTTGGTGCCGTGCCGAAGTTTTTGTTAAACAGGTGTTTGCACCCTAATTTTTAAATGAAAGCAAAACGTTTATTAGTTAGATCAATGTACCGGGTGTTTAAAATTCTTTACCTAAATATTTATAATTTTTATACTAGTAGGGCATTCTAATTGTGCCTCTGCTGGTTTATTACTTCAATTTACTCATGTCGGAAGTTGGTTGTACAAACTTAATATTTGTATCGTAATTATGAATGAAATGAACGGGCGGTTTGTTACAAATCCATCCTCTTTCATCTTTACTCTCCTGCCGTCCCACGTCCTAAAACTAATCCTATCAACAGGTAGCGCGGTTTGATTACGGCGGACGACTCTATGAACTTACTATATCAATCTGTTATCACTGTTTTAAATTACAAGAATAAAATAGTGCACATTCATACATTTGAAAGAAATTGTATTTATTCCTTTTTACTGTTATGTAGGAATGTAGGCACTCTAAATAATATAATAAATTATGCATTGCAATATTTTCTTTACAAATGATAAAATTTTGAAAAATTTGCCAATTTATAAATCCGAAATTTAAAAATAATAACAAACTATTGAAATGTTAACTTTGCAAGCAGAAAAATAATGATTTTATCTTCAAGCAGTATTAGTAACTTAGGGCATTTAAAAAATAGAAGATCGATCATTGCATTTTATAATTTATTGCAGTATTTCCTTATTTTGTGATTTCTATAATTTAAAAAAAAAAATTAGCAACTTATTCACGCCATGGACGGTTGCAATCGCACATTATATTATTGTCAATGTGCAGTCCAAGACTCAGTGATCATTTTGGTCACGTCATTTCACCAAGAAAATTTCATAATTTATTACGTTAGCATAATTTATTACGTAGTAAGTGGCGATCATAAAACGGACGGTCTGGCATCTGGCTGCTAGAACCCGGCCCGACGATCTACCACTAAAGTCGCCAAAAACACGATGCAATCACGTTATAGTACCAACGCTGATTTTTTTTGTATTAACAGCCTTCATAATATGTTATTTAAAATCACAGCCAGACGTTTTAGGACGTCCCAGGGGAATGCCAAACGTCCATAAAGTGGCATAATTTGAGGGTCATTTACGTTATAGTACCAAAAAATTTTTTTACTAATCTTTAAACCTTAATAATTACATGCAATTGCCAGTCGAAAATTTCGGGACCAGGACCCCGCCAGACATCAGCAAAGATTCCAAGATTAGTACTCCTGTCGCACCGATAAATGTAATTAAAATACTTATTTAAATTAAAACTACAATTTTTGTAGTAGGTATTAAAGAATTGTAAATATTATGTTTACAACCACTGCCGAATGTTTTAGGGTTTTAAGTGGGTGCCAATAGAGTAATTTACGACATAATACCAAATTTTATTTGTTTATTAGATTTCTTAGTGATCATTCCGGTGTGTTTTTTATTATCTTTAGTTGGCGAATTTGAGAAAAAATAGGTAAATGGTGAATATCGGTAACGGACAATTGGGCGCGACCGATTGGGCGCTGCCGATTGGGCGCAAAGACAATTGGGGCGCAAAGACTATTGGGCGCAAATACAATTGGGCGCGAGGAAAATTTTATAAAACTATTATTTACATATTAGCTTCGTTCCAACAAGCAGTTCTGTTATTGTTCACGAGCAATAAATATTCAACAGAGTTGTTGCTATCGTCCCAACTACAATCATAAGAAAAAAAATTGCATAGGAAATGGCAGCGTTTTAAATAAAAATTTAAATTTTCTACATTTCCTCATTTTTTAAATTTTTTACAAAATTCTTTCACTAACATGTTCCAGAAAGATTCCAGATTAATAATAAGTACTATATAAAAAAAATGTATTTTTTGAAGTGAAAATAATGGAATTATTCTTAAATCTAAAATTTAAAATGAAACAGTTGCTGTTGCAACAAATGAACACGATCTGTAAACAAAGTTTAAACTCGTTTGCGAATTCGCGCACGCGTATCCACTTTAAGAACGCTTGGTTCTTGCTCTAGGGCAAGAATCGTTTGAACTCGTTTGGCCGATAATATTACTAATTCTAAACTTGTCGGAACTGCAGATTTATAGTAAGGGGCCGTTCATGTATTACGTAAGACGTTTTTTCCTACTTTTAGACTCCCCCCCCACCCCCTAGTAAGAAAAAATAAGAAAATGTATAACCCCTCCCCCCCCCCCACACTAATCTTACGTAAGGTAAATTATTACCCAATGAGAAGCCAGATATTAATTATAAACAGATATAACAGATAAAAACAGTATTGTGTTTCACATTAACATTAAATAATTTTTAAATTTTGAAATTTAATTAAAAAAATAAAATATTACGTAAGAAATTGTCTTGACCCCCCTACCGAAGCTATTATAACAATTTTGTAAATTATTAACTAAATCTGGAAATG
Organism: Podabrus alpinus; assembly: GCA_932274525.1. Lineage (NCBI taxonomy): Eukaryota > Metazoa > Arthropoda > Insecta > Coleoptera > Cantharidae > Podabrus > Podabrus alpinus. Next base: position 74,165,674 of record OW026454.1, on the reverse strand, counting down.
TTTATTTAGGCAATAAAAAAAATTATAATTAAAAATTTAAAGAAAAAGTTTTTAAAATGTTTATTCCTTCTAACAATTACAAATAAAATAAAAATGTCTATTAATAAAGTACCTAACTAATCACGGATTCATTTCATAATTATGGGAAATGCCCCGCAAGAAGTCTATAATATTTCTATTGGCGTAATCCTCTACTAGATTTCTGATGCGCGCATCAGCCTCCAAGTATTTCCTTTTCTTAATAGGTGGATTGTTGCCGGCAAGTAATTGCTCATAAAAAAACATCTCTCCCATGTTGAATGATTTTTAAGCTAGAAATTAATTTCCAAATGTTTGGGTGATCAGTTATAATAATTAATACGTAATGGATAAATTTTTCCTCGCGCCCAATTGTATTTGCGCCCAATAGTCTTTGCGCCCGGTTGTCTTTGCGCCCGGTTGTCTCCGTGCCCAATCGGCCGCGGGTGAATATTAATCAAATTGATAGAATAATAAATTTACATGAAGCACATTTCCGGCATATGTGCGTAAACGGATATAAGTCTAAAATACGCATTTTTTTTGTTATTTTGCATATTACATAAATACGTCATGCAACCAAAATTTCTATGCACTTATCTAATGTGAAAAATCTCGATATAAGTGAGGTACCAGAAGGTCTTAAGGAATCTTCTGAAAGAAATCCTGAAGCTTCACATGTTGCCTCTACATCTTCGGTATCATCTGGGTCAATCGCTGTTGATTTTAAAAATAGTCAGATTGCCGAAAATGTGGAAATAAGTGAGGTACTAAGTCCTAACAAATCTTCGGACACAAATCTCGAACCATCAAATAATGCATCTTTGGAAATTTGTTCAGTTGCGTACGTTGCGGGATATGTTTGTTTTAAATTAATTAAAGACACTAATTGCGAAAACTGTAAGGACTATTTGAAACAAGGTGACGATCTCAATTTTACTGACAGAAACGAATTGCTTATTTTACTTCGAGATTACAGTACAGAAGGAAATATTAAATATTTAAAAAAACGCATCTTTAGTTACCTTGGTAGATAACATTTTAAAAACATTTAACCAAAGTTTCAGTACCCATAAAGCAGAGTTAAATATTTCAAAACTAATTAAAAGTGATATTGTGAATTTCCTAACGACAAAAACAAATTTTTTTACATCGGGATGTACAACTACGACACACAAAGACCAATTTCTTGACATCATTATTAAAATGAAATTGTTTAGGAATTGCAAGTGGGAAATTGAGAGATTTACTACTTCAACATCTACTGGAGCGAAACCTCACAGGAAGGTCAAAATTTTGTCACACTAGTAATGTTATAATATGGACTTTTTGTATAATGTATTTTATAAATTTGCAATTGAAACATTAATTTTTCTATTAATTTCTGTAGTACAATACCGCTTTCATAACGCAATATTTTATATAAAATTATGTTAAAACGAAATTTTTGTTTTGAGTTTTATTTTAAATAATGATTTAGTGCCTATTTAACAACGTGTCTTATTTTGTTTTGTATTATTTGGTACTTTTTAGTATTTCCATGATTCCATGTATTTCGAATATTTAATTAATTTTTTTGAGTATTATATTATCTTCTAAAGAAAATATTACACATGTAAATTTTATTCAATAAAGTGCTTAAGTAACAAATAGGAATAAATATAATTTCTTTCAAATGTAGGAAGGTTAATTTTATGCAAGTATTTTTAAAACAGATAAAAGGTAATTGTGCACCACATCTTATCATGCAACTATCATGTTTCTTATTAACTCTACCGTCCACGGTACGTTGACAACATACGAATGCAACAGAGTGCTGCAATAGAATGACCGCGAGAATCACACGCGAAAATCTCACGGTCTAAATTGAAAACATCGAGTAGCGCCATCTAGTTGTCGCGATAATTTTGTATTACATTAATTTGCATAAGGTTGCGCGTCTTAATAAACTCATTCAGTCAACGGTCGTATCCACAACAGAGAATCGATTTGTCTTCTGTTAAAATTTTGTGGTGGCAAATTTCAAATTGGAAATTGAATAACTTCTTTTTTAAAATTTTCAATTAATATTTACCAATTTATTTACGACCGTATCCATAGGCAAAATGTTACTTTAAGGGGACGTCCATAAATCCCGTGAGGTAAAATGGCGGGGGGGGGGGGTCCGGAAAAATCGCACCAAATCTCACCTAGGGGGAGGGGGGGGGGCTCAAAGAAAATCTCACGTCAACTTTTTAATTCAGCGAATATATTAGTATTATAAAACTAGAGACCGAATTTTTAGCCCTTTTATGCATATATCCTTAATATTGAAGGTAATCTAAAATTTTTTTAAAATAAGCCTATATTAATATATTCAGCGGTGGATTTACGCTTTACGGCAAAAATTTTGCTTTTGTCCAAGAACGTTAGGTTTAGGCACAATAATATTTTCTCTTTATTATAAATACTTGGACGCCTACTTATTTGTTTTGATAGGTGAGTGGTGTTAATTTGTAATTGAATATCTTGCGAATCACTTTTAGATTAGTTAATAATAAGTATTTCTTTAGAAAAAATGTATGATATCATTTCTCGTAAGTATGTAATTATGTTCCAACACAATTTTGCAATGCAAGTGTCTGAATTCTTTTAGATAAAATACACAGCAGATATCATTTTAAAATTGCGAAATTGTAATTTTAATTATAAATCTTTGAAGTAGTACAAAAATTGTATATTGTTAGTTTTTGATCCGCGAATAACGAAATTTTCAACCGCGAATACAAGAAGTGGTTCCTTTTTTTAAATCCGCGAATACTGAAACCGTGAATAAGGAGCTTTCACTGTATTTCACGACATGAATTTATATCAAAATTTTTATAATGCGTATGTTAAGCGGCATTCCGCTAAGACGAAGCAATCTTGCCAGCAAGAAGTTAATCGTTTGTGGAATGTGGCAAAGCTGAAGTTCATCGATAAGAGTGTTCTTAGTGATCATATAATAACAAGGTGGAACTCGCTTTAGCGGCAGTTCCTAGGCTCCTATACAGCTACCTCTATGGTGTGAAAAATTGTTGTTGGCTAGTTATTTTTGGTCGCCGTATAATGTATAATATCAGATCATCTGCACTAAATAAATTTTTGCGGTTGGTATTTATCATTTACTATATAATCAATAATAAGCAAACTTTTCCATTCCATCCGGAACTTTACTTCTCTGTAATGTACGATCAATTTTTTGAGGTTGATCAATTCTCTTCTTTCTCTTTTATTAAAAGCTTTTATTAAACTTGCTCAGGATGTTTGTTTGTTGGTACGCATACATATTGCTGTGACCTCCCTTATCTTTCTCAAGCCCTATGTTGGCTAGACAAAAATATGCTATGTTTAACTTGTTCAAATAAATTTGTTGTTAAGGGATGTTTAGCACTTATGCCCCTTTTTACTAGCTCAATCAATGACACTCTCAGAAGTCGGTTCCTTGTGATTTTAATTAGAGGTAATCGTTGAAATTGATTTAATTTGTTCTCTCTGGATAGGTAGAAATTGCTTTTATGAAGTGAAGTAATTAAAAAGGCTTCAATAGCTTGAAAGAAATATTTATATTCACATAAAAGAATCGCAAAGCGCATATAAAACAAATGGTTATACAAATAATTGCAGATCACAGATCTACTATCAAATAATGGTTCACAAATAAAGCATTTAAGTTTCATAAAAATACATAAGTCAAAAAGATCTCTTCCTTTCTTCTTAGATTTGCTTAATTAACTTTCATTAATTAAGTCTTTCGCTGTCCAATAGCGCGTTAAATGTTTGAAAATTATAGATTTGCTTTTGTTAAAGCTTAAAGTTGAAAAAGTAAATAATAAAGTTTCTGAATGAAAAACCTTCCAAAATTAGGGTAGTCAAAAATACACTTCCGTGAAAGTCTTGATTCAACGTCCTTTATTTTAAATGCAGATGGCAAAAGTTTATAAATGTTAAATAATAATGATTCACTGTACCGTAAGTATCATCAAAATTGTAGTTTCAAAAATAAAAAGGATATGATGTGTGTGTTGTCGCCTTTAAATAACTTAGCAATAGATAACCAAAACAACTGCGCATTGTTGATGCACTTCTATATCGGAAGCTGTATGACATAACCTGGCCTCGTGTTGTTGTGAGTTTGTTCCAAATTTTGTGTTCATCGAATTTGTTGTTTACGAATTTTGTTGTTGCAATAAAAGTTACTTCTGGTAAGTTGAATGAATCGATAATTACCCTTGATTACAGTGAATTTGTGAGTTGATTACAAAAATCATAATTTTGCAAATTTGCTATTTATTGTTAGCCATCTTGGTCTTCTAACCTCCCAAAATTTGTTAAAAATCCTAGATATAATGAAAACACGTCCGCACCACTTCAACTTTCGGGATCAACTGATTTATGCATCGAAAATCGATAAATTGGTATGCCTGTTGTTCAAACGTAAGTCAAATTGTTGTATTTTGAATTTTGAATTTTCTTAAAATAATATTTCTGTTCCAGGTTATTGGTCCACATTGAAATTGTGTTTTAAAAAGATGTTTTCCATACGATTCCTTTGATATATGCTGTTTTTATGGTTTAATTCGGAATGTTTCTGACTCAGCTCACGCCATTTTATATTATTTTCAAATTTGTGCGATTTTCACCCTTATTCACAACTTCGACGATTTTTGTCTCTAATCTAACGAACCGGGGCTGTCGGTTATGTTGTTATTACCTGTTGCCGGTACTATTGTAGTATTCCACAGTTGGACTTTGGGAATTAGCTGCCACCAGATTATCTTTAATTAATATGAAAATAATCAAACTCATAGGTAGTCGTGACTCGGTAAATTGAAGACGTAGGGAATAAACTCGTTTGCCAAATTAAACACAGCGATAATTTTAACGGGGGGTTTATTAATAAAGAAAAAGATACACAAAAACATAATAATCGTGCGAAATATAATTAAATGGTGTAACTATATAACAAAAATGTATCGATTCTCTTACCTTGTCAAAAAAATAATCCTTAATAATTTGTATGTCGGTGTCGCGTCACTAATAATATTAAAGAATTTTATTTTTAATGATTTTATAATTTGGAACTTTTTATATTTGAAAATGAATACTTCAATAAAACACTTAATTTAAATTCAAAATTCAAACCGGCGTGAAGTATTTAGCTCGTGAAAATTTAAGAAGCGACTGACGAATTGACTAATTTTTCAGTCGTATTTATGAGAATTTTGTCCCTTAGGGGAAAAGTTTATCAAATGATAAATTAGTTTTTAGGTTGAAGACTGACCCCTGTGGTCGTATTTCTGGTAAGTTAATTTCCTTTTTAAGTAAGAGAATCGATTTGGGCTTAAATTTAATAATTAGTGTGTCAACACTTATTTGATAATATTTGTTTAACAGATAAAAACAGTCTCTTTCAATTGATTTTGTCACAATTGTAATTCTTAATTTAATGAAAATAATGCAATTTCACCGGTTGTTAAGTTTTAATTATTGATTTATTGTTTCTAAATATATTAATTGAATCTTTGCTAATATTTTTGATTGCTCAATGATCTTTTAAAGTTCATTAGGGCGAGAATCGCATGAATCCCATAAAGATAAAAAATATTTTAAGAAATTTTTGTGACAGTTTGAATCAATTAAAAGAGATTGTGGTAGGTCGTAAAAATTAATGGGTTTTGTTTAACATATTGTAGTGTGATATCGTAGCTTCACGTTGGGCTACAAAAAGTGCTATGTACCCTCGGAGCTTTACTAGGGTTACACGTTTTAATGTTAATGTCTTGTACGGATACACGTAATTGTTCCCCGTCAATAGAAAAGTATGCAAACTTTTTATTGATAAATACAAATAAATGAAATTATACCTCGGCTTATCAATTGCGGTGAGCACAGACCTACCTTCTCTCAAGTTGGGTTCCTTCCTTGACCAAATCGTAATGCTGAAATAGAATAGTGTGGTCTTCGGAATATGATCACAATAATTATGCTCCGTTTTATAATATAAATGGTAATTTATTATAATTTTAAATTGTAAATGATTTAAATGCAATAAAATTCTTAAGCTAATTAACAAGTGTCTTATTCTAATAAACTTGAAATGTATTAATGCACGTGTAAATCTAATCGCAAAATTTTCACTAAATTTTTATGTTCAATATAATTTTTAATGGGACTGTACCTTTTATGAGATCTGGGGTGTTTCTGTTTACTGAGTTCATATATCATGAAACTATTTACTTGCACTTGATGGATGACCTTCTATGCACAAAATAATTCAAGATGCAAATTTTCTTGTGAGTGCGTCTACCTCGTGGTGTGACCAAGTTTTTCTCAAAAATAATCGTGATCCTTCGTAATCTTCTATCAATTTTACTTTTTAAATACGTAAGTACGATGCTTTTAACTATTAATATGCTTTTTTGTTAAATTTCTTTATAATTTTCACTATTTTATCTATTTTTAGCTGGACGCGCACAAAAATTACCACCATTGATTAAATTAATTCAACAACCTCCTCTTCAATTGTTTTTACCATCGCTACCCTTCTTTTCAAGGCAAATGTGATTTTTCTCCATTGGTCGAAATAAAATCGATTTTATTGACGTTACAATTTGCAGGTTCGGCTCAAGCCCAATGTGACTTTGTAAAATTTTAATAAAATTTTTATGTTTCAGATTGAGTTAAAGTTCTTGCATCTCCTGTGATCGTTCAGTAAACTTTTTGAAGAAAATGTCTTTTCCATTTGTGATACATTGAATTGCGAAGCACTCCGATATGTGTAAAGATTTTGCTTATTTTAAGATTTTACCTCTAACACATTTTTATAAACTAACATTGAACAATTATTTTGATTTTAAATTACATTTCTTATGATTCATTACTTTTGATTTATAATATTAACAAACATTTTTATTAACGGAATTAAATCGTTGCATTTTTGAATTTATTTTGTTACCTCATTCCGTGACTCGTTCTTCATATAAATTTATGTCGTTAAGCTAAATTTTTGGTATCGGATAAACTTTTACGTTCGAACAAATAAGTCATGTGCTCTCTTTATTAATAAAAAAAACCACAATTTTGAATCGTGACGTTATCATTTCTATTGACGTGGTGGTCAGTGTCGGACATTTCATTTGCCTCCTGTGTTAAAATTAAAATTTATCCGGAAATACTTATTTTCGTGGTGAATTTTTAAATTTAACACACACGTGCATTTTTTTTTATTAAACACAACAAACTAAATTTATAATGTAGCGTTATGTAACTAACACCTATCAAAATTGAATTAAATCAAATGCTCAAAAATTAACTAAGTAAATTAAATTAACTGTTCAAGAATTAACTAACTAATTCAACAAAACTAACTAATCATATTCAAAATTAACCAACTAAATTATTAAAATATTCAAATTAACCTACTTATTTTAATGAACAAACTCGACCAAGATTTCTGATATCATTTTTTTTTAATTAATTAAATTCAAAGAAATTTTTATAAATTTGTACTTTGTTTTGTTAATTTGATTCTTAAAAATTTTTTTTTTTTTAATCTTTCTAACTTTTGACCTATTTCTTTTGGGTGATTCCTGCTTTTGGTTTTTTTATAATTTTCAATCATTAACTAGTAGTTCATAACTCCGTCTTATTATTATTTGGTATTCTTTATCTCCTTTTAATCAATATTTTCCTATATAGTTTCCCCATTATTTTTTGGTAACCTCTTTTTGGTCCCATATCCATTTTAATTCATATAACTTCATATAATATCATAATTAATTCATTAACTTACACCTGTGATCTATTCTTGTATCCTCAGGTATCTATCTTCACCTAACTTCTACTAGTTACTCCGTCTGAGTTAACCATTAAATTATTTACCCCCCCATTTATTTCTTATCATTCAACATTGAATACCAAATTTTTATTAAATACTTGCTGATCTTTTCAAATTAAATTCATAATTATTTATCTAAGTTCATGTTTCACCCAACTTCTAAATTTCAAATTTCTCTTTAACTAATCAAATTCATTAAATCATTTTACTAAATTATTTTTAAATTGAAAAAAATTTTCTAATTAATTGAATTCTTAATAACCTTTCCTTTTATAAATTTTTAATTATTTTAAAAACGTAGTATCTTCTTTAAATTCTTCCATCTTGGTCAATTTTATCGTTTTCTTCTCATAGCTTTAATCAAATTTACATTGCTATTATATTCAAATCAAATTATAATTGTCGTATTCGATACTTGTCTTTTTCATTTCTTAAAATTATATTTACAATTGTCGTCTTTATTTCCTACTATTTTCTCGAGCGGTTTATATTTATAAGTTGTTAACATTTTATTTTTAATTTAAGTTTCGCTGTGAGCGTTTTGAATCATGATTGCCCCATCGTCCCATCGATAAATCATGTCGATGTGGAATCGGCCTCTGATTTGTTCTGAATCGGGATGTCTCAATTGATAAGTGCATTCAGCTACCTTTTCATCTACGATGAAAGGTCCTTCGTAGGGAAGTTGGAGTTTCTGGCACTCATTGTGCTCTCTACGTCCCAATCGTAGTTTTTTAACAATCACCCATTCTCCTATTTTAAAATTGCACCTTTTCTTAATTTTCTTATTCATTTTTCTGATATATTTTCTACTTCTTTTCTTGAGTCTCTTTCTAACTTCTTCGAGTATTTCATCATATTCTTTTTCAGACTGGTCATACACCCATGGTCGTTCCGGTTGCTGACCTAACATAAGGAAGTGTGAGAAGGAAAAGCCCCTCTCCCGCTGATGCAGGCTTGAGAAATCTCCTCCCACGCGAAGTGGAAAACCACCTCACTTTTTAACGTGGGGAGCCCTGGATGGAATTGACTAGCTCCTCTGATGGTAACGTCGGTCTGCGAGGGACGTGGGTCCAGATCTCTAATCTCACTGAAAAGGCTTAAAGGTATCCCCTCTTCCAGGGAAATAAAATACGGTTTAAATAGAACAATTTAATGATCACAAAAATCAATCAAAAATGTACACAAAAATACACAACGGTGGCAACAACCTTCGGTGGCAAATATAAGTAAATACTGACTTCTGATGGAAGTCAGCCAAAAATACAAAGCGTAAAGCAATCCTCCCCGTGAGGGAGACCCAGTGAACTACAAAACTTGAGGTGTCAAAATAATAGAACCTCTTAATGACGTTAAAAAAATACTCGTTAAAGATATGTTGCAATCACAACCAAACAGAAATAGTAGTAAAAATGTCTCACCTGAGTACTCAGAAAGCTCACAAAATATTGGTGACAGGTACCCCAAATCCGCCTGGATGGATTGCACACGAGTGTTGTTGTTGACTGGTCCGCTAAGCCTCGAATCACTAAGAAAGGACCGCACGCTATTTGTGATGACGTCCTCGCAGCGACCCCACGACTTGGCAACAGAACTATGGCTGGACTTTCCACCCCAGAGAGTTGTTCCAATATACTCTGGTATTATTTGGTTCCAGCAAAATCCAATTCCAATGTCACGCAGTACGTTGGCTCGCCCGGTTAATTGGCGGGTCGTTCCACAACAAATATGACAGTTCGACGATAGCACAGGCAACGGACACGACAATCAAGACTCTTTCACGGAATAAACAAAAGCGGTTAGATGTTGAATAGATGTAGCTCGATGTAGCTTTTGTTGACAATACTTGTTCAACTCAATCCCCAAAGAGGGCGCTCTAGCATGCGCAGATTGTAACCGGATCGAAAAGATAATCGATGTACAAATAATGGTGGACGGCCAGATGTTTAAACGAAAAAATAATACGGCAACCTCCGTATTCCAAAAAATATGTGCCAATCTCACCCTCGTGCACTCGACGTTGAAGCAGAATTAACTCGGTATACTAATTTATACTTGCACCCGCAATTAAATTCACTTGATTACAACTACGCACACTTTTAGAACTCTTCGCTCAGCTGCCCGGAATAAAAGTGAAGATAATCCACCAGCATGGCCGTCGTCATGCGCTCTCTACGAAAGACACGAAAAATATGGGAGTGCTCAATAGATTTGAATGAAATAGCAGTGTTCAACAAATTATTGCTGTAGGTTGATTGATAACGGATATGAGGTCTAAAAATCCGTTATACACCCCCCCCCTAAGCGTCTTTGCCGGTATGATAGGGCTAAAGGCTCAAAAAAAATCGCCTGTGGCTCAAAAAAATCAACCGATCTCTAAGTGTCTTCCGTGAGCGCAAAACGCGCCCGCTGAATGGTAAAGAAGAATGTCGCTTCGCTCAATGTAAAAATTCCAATCGTAATAAAATTAAAATCTGTAGTAATAGGTAGTCTTTGATTTCATCATGGCAGGGACAGTGGAATAAAAAAATTCCAAAAAAAATATCATAAATATTAGCTCAAAAGTGATGACACATCACCTTGAAAGCCGCATAAGCGTGAACTAAGGGTTAAGCGTAAATCGCTATTGAAAACCACAAAAAAATTGTATGTAATTTTCCGATGGCATAAACGCATCCATTCGGAATTATCATTGAATGATAAGCGCACGGCTCGCATCGGACCCGCACCAAAACAAAAAACTGAACAGCAAGATTCAAACAACACTTGACTGTCAACTAAGAGAAGGGAACACATGGGACCCCTCCTATGAAGTCGAAGGAACGCTCTCGCTCCCCACAGACTTACTATGTATTCTGATGCAAGGCACTCAACGACCTTAACATACAGAAAAGAAGCTAATAAATCTAATACTCGGTTAATGAAAACCAACAAAAACACTGCCATGAGAAACAAAGATGATCCTCAGAAAAGATGGTATAGCTAGCATCTAGGTGTCATGATTACTAGCTATGTTGTAAAAACCAAGGAGAAAAAAACAAAATATACCCTGAACCCAACCCTGGAAAATTTAAAAGGTTCCCAATGTGAAAGAGGAAGGAATGTTTGGTAGGATTGAGGTAAGTGGAGTTGGAAATAAGGAATTGTGGGAAAGGATAAACAACCCTAATGGCCGATGCGTCCCCACCCCGATGATATGAGCGATAGCTCGTCCTCGCGTATGGGTGAAAACAACGCGTCGTGGACCGCCAGCTAACAAACGCACACCACCGAAGCGAGAAGACAGCGGGCACCAGGCCATCTTTGAGGATGGGAGGAAAGGTTAACCCCGGGGAATGACAATATGTCATTGAGAGACGTGAAAAACTCACCCGGTTCTCTCTCAAAACCGGGATCACAGTTGGGGAATGGCTGAAGGCACTATGGTCTCGACGAAAATACGACCGACGACCCCCCCCACCCGTAACAGGAGGAAGACTTGCCGACTACCAACCAGCAAGGATTGACAAACCCCACTGCCAACAGTGCAACGGCACGCCTAACCTAAGCAGGGCGTGCAGGTATAGCCAAATCCCACCGATGAAGCAACCGAACAAGCTCCCTTTGTTCCTGCACAAGGCAAGGAGTCCGACGGCCCCCATAAACGCCAAGACCGAAAACTAATTTGGGTCGGGACTTGTTGACCCCACGGAAATGGTGAGTCAGTAAACTGACTTACGGAATACACGGAACACAAACAAAGCCATGATCAAGTGGTAAAGCGATCACAAGTTAGAATGTCGCCCCGAGGCCGCACGAAGACGATTCAAAACGCAAGTTGGAAAAAAAATTGAATCGACGACAGGAAACACGCTGTTAGTTATGATCTGAGATGTTTATAGACCAATTAGTGACATACATTACACCAACCTCCCCCCTAAGCAATGTGAATCTACCCCCTATTCAACTCTTGTACGCTCCCAACGTCATCGCCCTCAGGATGCTGCTTGAGATCTTTCGCATGAAATATACCCACGTCTTTACCGCGCTCATTCACCAAACGATAGGTTAGAGGACCCGTGACCTCGCGTACCTTGCATTTAATATATTTAGGTGCCAACTTACTGCACCGTTTTTCGCCAGCGTTGGATAAAACAAAATTACGACGCCAGACTACGTCGCCGACCTTGAAACTAACAGGCCGTTTTCGAAAGTTGTAGTGTTCGGCGTTCTTTTTGTACGCATCGTTTAAATGCTTGGTCACGTTCTCGTAAACCTCGTTTAGTTTACGCATATCCAATGCAACGCCCTCGCGACCATCGAAAGCCAAGTCACCCTCCCCTAAATCCCTTATGCGTCCGTAATAATCTCCACTAATTGGAACGGTCCGCCCCAGATTCAGAAACGAAGGAGTGAACCCAGTAACTTCGTGCGTCGCGGCTCTAATAGCGTGAGCTATTTTGTATATTTCGACATCCCAGGTACGATGATCGCTTTTTACATAAGACCTCATGGCCGTCCCGATAACTCTGTTGTAACGCTCGACGAAGTTGACCTGCGGATGGTAGTTAGCGTTTCTCCAGACATGAGAAACCTTGTATCTGGTCATGAGTTCCCGAAACTCCGCGCTTATAAATTGAGCACCATTATCCATCATACAAATCTGGGGAACGCCAAATAAAAGAAACACGTCGTTCTCCAAGAATTCACATACCGACTTAGATGTTGCCCGTCTCAATGGTTTAACTAGCACGAATTTCGTAAACCAGTCGCAGACTACAAGAAGCATGGTGTTGCCCTTCGCCGAACGAGGAAAGGGACCCATAAGATCCACGGATATGCATTGGAACGGAAACCTAACTTTCTTTTCGCGTCCCATTAACCCAAAACGAGCTCCCTGGCAAGCTTTGGACGACAAACACACAGCGCACCGACGCACATAGCGAGCAATATCAGCGCGCATCTTAGGCCAATAGTATTGTTCGCCAACCTTACAAAAAGTTTTATAAATACCCAAATGAGCTGAAGTCGGGTCATCGTGACATTGTTTTAAAATGTCCTTCCGACGCGACTTGGGTATGAGTTGCTTCCATTCAACTAGGTTTGAAGCAATATCGTGTTTATTGGCAACCAGCTTGAAGAGCCTACCTGATTCGATACGCCAATCAGGGTAATTATCTGGCGTTTCATTTACTTTCGCTAACATGCGCCGGTACCACCTGTCCAAGTCGCCCTCGGACAATACCAAAGATGAGACGCTCAAAGGTTCGCGAGATAAGGCGTCGGGGACCACGTTTAATTTCCCTTTACGATGCCGGAGATCGAAGGAATGCTGTGCCAAACGGATTGACCAACGCGCAAGCTTGTTCTTGGGATCCTTCATGTTCATGAGCCAGAGTAAGGAGTAATGATCGGTGATAACCGTAAAAACTGTACCCTCCACCCATGGTCTAAACTTCTCTATCCCAAAGATAACCGCGAGGCACTCCCGTTCGGTAACCGAATAATTTTTCTCGGCTTTATTCAGGGTACGTGATGCATAGGCTATGACACGCTCTCTCTCCCCTTCACCCTGCGTCAAAACGCAACCCAACCCCAGGTCTGATGCGTCACACTGTATGTAAAACTTTTCCTGAAAGTCAGGACTAGCCAAAATGGGAGCCGAAACCAACAATGACTTAAGGTCATCAAAACATTTTTCGGCTTCCGGAGTCCATTTGACGGTCTGGCGCTTAATGCGACCCTTGGTAAGCTCAGTAATGGGAGCAGATAAAGTTGAAAAATTAGGGATGAAACGACGGTACCACCCCACCATCCCAAGGAATCGTTTGACGCCAGTGACGTTAGATGGTTTCGTCAGTCTGGTGATAGCCTCCACTTTGGCCGGATCAGTGTGGAGTCCAGACTTGTCAATAACATGACCTAGGAAAGTTAAACTGGACCGACAAAATTCGCATTTGTCCAAGTTGACAGTTAGGTTGGCGTCCCGGAGTCGTTCACGGACTTCTTCCAGCAGACTCATGTGCTCGTCAAACGAGTTTGACACGACGATAATATCGTCCAAGTAGATAAAAATTTTCTCTCCAATGAGAGGTCCAAAAATGTTGTCCATGAGCCGCTGCTGCGTGGACGGAGCATTCGAAATACCAAATGGCATGACCGTGTATTCGAACAAACCCCGACCCGGAACGGTAAACGCTGTCTTTTCGCAAGAGTCCGGAGAGAGAGGAACCTGCCAAAATGCCTTTTTTAAGTCAATGGATGTTAAAAATCGCGCATCCTGAAGTCGCATTAAAATGTCCTGTAATCTCGGCAAGGGATAAGCGTCTTTACGGGTCACCGAATTTAATTTTCGCCCGTCAAAACATAAACGATGAGTGTTATCGGATTTCCGAACCAAAAGCATAGGTGAGTTCCAACCAGATGAACTAGGTCGCACGACGTTCATCGCGAGCATGTTATCGAGCTCTTTGTGCGCAATTTCCTGCATTGCAGGTGAAAGGGAATAAAAACGTTGCTTTATGGGACGCGCATCCCCCGTGTCGATTATGTGCACGACCTTGTTGGTACGTGTCAACCTGTCATGAGCTATCCCCTTAAATTTTTCTTTGAGTGCAGTGAGAACAACTTGCTGCTCAACGTCGAGGTCATGATGAGACTTAATTGCCTCCAATGAATTAACCTCTCCAACTAAAAATTCGTCGCGTCTAAAATCAACGCGTACGCCAAAAAGTTTACAAAAATCGACTCCAAGAGTCAGGCCAACTTTAATGCTACGGCATACCACCACGCTCAGGCTTTTTGTAACCCCACATATCGTGATGGGTATATCAACTTGGCCCAACACATCCTGAGGAGTACCGTCCGCCGAACGCAGTGAAAGCGCCGCACCACGCCTAAAACTTAAGTCGAGTTGGTCGATTATATAGTGAGCTTCCGTACCCAAAACGGATAGTGAAGCTCCTGAATCAAGAAGAGCAGTCAAGGTGATCCCACGCACTGTCAAATTGACAAAAGGTCGCGCATCTGATGTAGGATGAGAAAATATGGCGGAAGCGCGCGGATCCGATCTGCAAAAATCGCGAACACGCCCCAACCATTTCCCCCATGTTAAAGCTTCGGCTTTTCGGGCACGCCTGAGGGATGCGCCGTGACATCGCCTCGCCCCTAAGCGTTTTTTAAATGCCGCCTCGGGCAACCACCCGTTGTGACCCCCTTACGTCCGCATCTCAAACAAAATGTTCCCAAGGGTTTATCGCAATATGTGAATCGATGGGGACCCGAGCAATTCCAGCAAGCACCGGGGTATTTCTTTTTAGAGGGTCCGGGCGTAACCGTCGCCGCCGCAGGAGATTCTAGCGTTGAAGTCGTGGCCTCGAAAGTAGAGGTCCACTTTATTAATTCCTCGGCTGAAACGGCAGCCTCGGACAATTGCTCCATCGTTAAAATGGGGTTAGTACCCATTGCGAGTGAAATATTCGGAAGCATATTCTTTCGGATTGTTAATATACGCTTAGCTAACGCAGGTACGGGCGACAATCGCGAAAACATTTCGGACATGACTTCCAAGTAAGAAAACACTGACTCGTTGGTTTGTTGTTTCCTATTTCTTATCTGATCTTCGTAATCAGACATAAAATCTCGCGATAAGAAACGAAGTTTAAGCTCATTGAGCAATTCTGCCCAATTATTAACCCTTGAATTTATTGTTCGAAACCAACGTAGTGCTTCGCCGGAGAAAAACTCAACCGCATGGCTGAAAAGTTGTTGTTCCGAAACGTTCCGCGACCTCGACAACTCGCTAGCGCGGTCCAAAAATTCGAATACTTCCGCAAACCCCCCAGTACCATGAAACTTAAGGTTCCACTTGTATACCGGTACTTGCTTTGCGGTACCCACATCGCGGTCAACCAACCGATTTAAAATAGCTGTTAATTCGGCGCTATGCCGGTCATTATCAATTTCTACATCAGCTCTAGGTGAAATTACAGAGGACTGTCCTCTAGGAGTGCCCAACAGCTGATTATGTAAGGGTTCCTCGACTTCCGGATGTTCAACTTCGCCCCCCACCGACTGTTTTTGCAAAATAGACTCAAGTTTCTCGCGCATTAATTTTAAATTATGTAAAAGCGGTTGTCGTGCTTCATTAGCCGATTCCTCTAGGGCTTCTAAGCGAGTGGAATAATGCGCCATTCTATCGAATGTCTTTTGCAACAGATCGAGGTTAGGCAAGGTCTCTAAACGTGTTACCACACCCATCAATTCGTCAATGTTTCCCTTACATAAATTTATTTCTGCCGCTAAATCTAAGGGTTTGTTTTTTAAAATGGTAGGTCTTGATGTACACAGTTCGGACCGATTGATAATCGCTAGCTCTCGGCGCTTTTCCGGTACCGTTTTTGCATCAATGGACAAACCCCGCATAAAGAATTCTATATCGAGCTCCTCTGCTCGCAAATTCATAGCGTACTCTCTCCTAGGCATGATGAATGAAATCGGAAATTCACACGGTAAAAAGGTTTCTCGCCGATGCGAATTCCAAATAAAGCGCAATAAATCGCTTCGTTAAACCCTGGTAAATTGTTGCAATATATATTCGAACCCACAGTAAATAAGGAAATGTCACAACACGGTATCTCATGCAAAATAAGACTGATCGATAAATATAAGAAAAATGGTTTCTCACCAGTATGATCTCAACAAATATTAAAATTATTACACCCAACAACAACAGGAATACTTAATTAAGAAAAATAATTAAAATCCCACCAAATGCACACCTTGGCAACAGCCCGGGTAGTCGCTATGGCCAGTGACAGAACCCACAAACAAAGCTAGCCAACACGCAGCTTACAAATGGTTCTTCACCGATAAGACGACTCGTGATATAACAATACACGAACCCCGATTTGCCAAGTGCAATAAAAAGGTGTAATAATAAATAAAATAAAATATGTCGTGCCGTATAGTACTGCCCTGCTTCGCATAAACCTGCAAAATTTGTCGCACAAAAATGACAATATAAGCACAATAACCGTACGTAGCGTAGCCCTCGTCTGACGTGACTAGTATCAAAAAACACAAAGCTTACTAAGCAGTCCAGCCAAGTCCACACCGTCGAACGGGTCGCTGAAAACAAAGTTATTACACACACTTATAGAAGTCGCCACCTGTGTCACCGTATGAGTGAAAAACCTTTTCAGCTCGATGTTCGAGATCACGAACCCTCGCCAACAATCAACTAAGGGTGCCACTGAGACAACCCCAAGTGAGACAAAGCAATACAGGAGTCCCCTAAAAACGTTGGGCGCCAGTGAGAAGGAAAAGCCCCTCTCCCGCTGATGCAGGCTTGAGAAATCTCCTCCCACGCGAAGTGGAAAACCACCTCACTTTTTAACGTGGGGAGCCCTGGATGGAATTGACTAGCTCCTCTGATGGTAACGTCGGTCTGCGAGGGACGTGGGTCCAGATCTCTAATCTCACTGAAAAGGCTTAAAGGTATCCCCTCTTCCAGGGAAATAAAATACGGTTTAAATAGAACAATTTAATGATCACAAAAATCAATCAAAAATGTACACAAAAATACACAACGGTGGCAACAACCTTCGGTGGCAAATATAAGTAAATACTGACTTCTGATGGAAGTCAGCCAAAAATACAAAGCGTAAAGCAATCCTCCCCGTGAGGGAGACCCAGTGAACTACAAAACTTGAGGTGTCAAAATAATAGAACCTCTTAATGACGTTAAAAAAATACTCGTTAAAGATATGTTGCAATCACAACCAAACAGAAATAGTAGTAAAAATGTCTCACCTGAGTACTCAGAAAGCTCACAAAATATTGGTGACAGGTACCCCAAATCCGCCTGGATGGATTGCACACGAGTGTTGTTGTTGACTGGTCCGCTAAGCCTCGAATCACTAAGAAAGGACCGCACGCTATTTGTGATGACGTCCTCGCAGCGACCCCACGACTTGGCAACAGAACTATGGCTGGACTTTCCACCCCAGAGAGTTGTTCCAATATACTCTGGTATTATTTGGTTCCAGCAAAATCCAATTCCAATGTCACGCAGTACGTTGGCTCGCCCGGTTAATTGGCGGGTCGTTCCACAACAAATATGACAGTTCGACGATAGCACAGGCAACGGACACGACAATCAAGACTCTTTCACGGAATAAACAAAAGCGGTTAGATGTTGAATAGATGTAGCTCGATGTAGCTTTTGTTGACAATACTTGTTCAACTCAATCCCCAAAGAGGGCGCTCTAGCATGCGCAGATTGTAACCGGATCGAAAAGATAATCGATGTACAAATAATGGTGGACGGCCAGATGTTTAAACGAAAAAATAATACGGCAACCTCCGTATTCCAAAAAATATGTGCCAATCTCACCCTCGTGCACTCGACGTTGAAGCAGAATTAACTCGGTATACTAATTTATACTTGCACCCGCAATTAAATTCACTTGATTACAACTACGCACACTTTTAGAACTCTTCGCTCAGCTGCCCGGAATAAAAGTGAAGATAATCCACCAGCATGGCCGTCGTCATGCGCTCTCTACGAAAGACACGAAAAATATGGGAGTGCTCAATAGATTTGAATGAAATAGCAGTGTTCAACAAATTATTGCTGTAGGTTGATTGATAACGGATATGAGGTCTAAAAATCCGTTATAAGTGTGGCGTTCTTTCCGTAGCTATGCTTGGAGTCTGATTAATGAAATTTTCTACCATTTCGAGCTTACTATGCCAGGATGTTTGATCATTGTGTACCAGTAGTCTAAGGAATTTAATCGTTTCCTGGACATACCTCTCACAGATGTTTCCTTGTGGATGTCGTATGGAACAATACGTGACTTTTACACCCCGTTCTTCCCAATGCTGTCTAAAACGTTGGTTATCGAAGTAAGTTGCATTATCAACTAAAATTCTTTTTGGCTTAATAATTTAGTTACAGAAACGATCCAAAAATTCCAGTGAAATGTCCGTTGTACATGATACCGTCGGATATAATTGGACGAATTTTGTGAAGGCATCAACTATGACGAAGATGTTATGAAACTCACTACTGGATATTAAATTACCAATATAATCAACGGCAACTAACTCCCCAGGTTGTTCTAGTTTTAAGCTTTGCACGATATTTTGGTTGTGAAAATTTTTAAATTTCCCCATTTGACATAATGTACATCGGTTAATGGTACGCTTTATAATTTTTAAATCCTTATGGCAGAAGTAATTTTCCCTGAACATAAGCCACGTTTTCTTGATCCCAACGTGCCCGTATTTTAGATGTAACGCGTTTGTAATTTTTACGGTGGTAGTTTCATCCACCACATATAATTCTAAATTTCTCAAAGTTTTTATGATTACGTCATCTTTATATTTAAATGAATTTGTATTTCTTTGATCATTATTATTTAATTTAATCTTTAAGTTATCAAAACATTCATTTTCCTGAGCTAGCAAGACATCCTGACGTGTAAATGGAATCTCGTCATCAAGCAGTTGGTTTAATGCAATTAAAATTTCTTTCGGCTTATTTACCGGGTTATCCTTTCTACTAAGCGCGTCTGCAACAACATTATTTTTGCCTTTAATGTGGCAAAAAAAATGTCAACGCAGAGTGGTCTGTGTGAATTTCAAAACGGTTGCCAATTAAATAAAATTTTAATTTTGTGAGCGCAAACACGATAGCTAACATTTCTTTTTCGGACGTAGAATAATTAAGCTCCGATTTCTTAAGAGTTCGCGAAACGAAACTTATCGGTTCTTCCTCCCCATCGCGCATTTGTATTAAGGCTCCGCCTACCGCAAAATGACTTGCGTCTGTCTTTAATATAAACTTTTCTTTAAAATTAGGATGAAGTAGTTTGACGTTCTCATATAGCGTGTTTTTCATTTGTTCAAAAGCCTCCTGTTTATTATCATCCCATTTCCACCTTAGAGATTTCCTCAATAGCTCAAGTAATGGAACTGTTAAATCGGAATAGTTAGGTACGAACCTTTTATAATAATTCATTAGCCCTAAAAATGATCTTAATGACTTTAAGTTAAATGGCCTACGGTAGTTCTTGATTTCTATTATTTTCCCATCATCTATCTTAATCCCCTCGTTTGAAATTATGTACCCCAAATACTGGACTTGCGTCTTGTAAAATTCACATTTTTCTATGTTGAGTTTCAAGTCTGAGTCATTTATGCCCGTACTAATAGTCGAGAATTGATCTCGATTCCGGAATTAATTCTAGTTTCTACCAATCAGATTACTGAAATTTGTGCCGTATCATAGCAACAGCAGAATTAATTCCGGAATCGAGATCAATTCTCGACTATTAGTACGAGCATTAATGATTTTAAAATTTTATCTAAGTGAACTTTATGGATTTCTTCATTTTCACTGAAGATGATTATGTCATCGACATAATGTGCACAAAAGTGGCTAAATTGATTAAGAATGACTTGCAATGCACCGATCAACGCAGCGCTACTGGTCGATAATCCAAATGGAACAACTTTAAAGATATACGTGTTACCGTCTACGCTAAAACCTGTGTACTGCTGTGACTCTTCATGCAGCTTAATTAGCCAAACCGAATTTCTTAAGTCTAGTTTACTAAAAGTTTTTGATGATCCCAATTTTGATAATAATGACTCCATAGTTTCAGGGCTCTCGAACTGAGGTTTCGTGACTGCGTTTAACCCCCTCGCGTCTAAACATAGTCTTAAACTACCGTCTTTCTTTTTAACAAGAACTAGTGGGTTTAAATAAGCTGTCGGAGATTTTACTATGATGCCGTCATTTAGCATCTTTTGAATTTCTAATTGTACTTGATGTTTGTAACATTGAGGGATAGGGTAAGTTTTACAGCGGAATAACTTGTCTTTGATAATTTGCAACTTGTGCACGTAATTTTTCGCGGTACCCGATTCTTGATTTATTAACGCATTATATTTTGTAAATAATTTTATGACTTCGTGGGTGTATTTATTTGGACAATCTACTTTTATGTTTTTCAAATCCCCTTTGTAATTATTTATTAACTGTGTTTCCCAATTAACACTTCTTAAACCTTTTTCCCTGTCATAATTAACATAATTAACATTATATTCCCCTTCTATTAAATTTTCTACTAACATTTCCGGTTCATTCCCATCAGTGATTTGATTACCTAAATTATTTGTCCAAATGATCTCTTTATTTAATATTTTTACTACTTTCCGTTCTGCATCAATGGTCATATTGAATTTATTTATTAAGTCTATTCCGAGTATGCATTGCATAGATAAATTTTTTATAATTAAGATCGACTCTTTTACAATTGCATCCCCTATTTTAATAGTCGCGAGTACGCTTTCATTTGCAGACGAGAACTTTTTCTGGTTTGGCGTTACCAAATTTACTACTTTCGTTTTCAAAATTAAATCTTTAAAATTTTCTTGATTTTTCGAAATTACCCCCTGATTAATTAATGAAATTTCTGCCCCTGTATCTATCAAACAATTTACCTGAACGTTATTAATATCCACCATTATGTATGGCAACAAATCAAATTTATTATCATTATTTAACCCCCCTGTATTTTCTATGCTGATAAACTCTTTGGGATGCTGATAAGAGCTTATCTGCATATTCCTTGGCACGCCGTTTATTGAAAATCCTGTGGAGAAGATGTTTCTTCTTCCACAGCAGGTGTATTTATCGTAACACTATTAATCGGTCTGTTGTCTGTATTGGCTGACGTTCGGTTTGGATAACGTTCGTCGCCCCCTTGTTGGTTATCTCGATCGTTCGTGCGATTGTCATAACTACGCCAATTTGACTCGTACCTGCCTCCTCTCTGGAAACGTCCACGATAACCCTGATTATAATTTCGATTGTTTCCGTAATAATTGCCTCGACCAAAATTATTCCTGTTAGAGTTGTACCCTGTATTACGATCATCATGAATATCCCGATTGTTTGCATTAAAATTATTATTAGCGCCCCTGCGATTTTCAAAATTGTTGTTCCCCGTATTATTATTATTCTGATTATAATTTCCCGATCTTTCATACCGGTTGTACCTGTTGTCTCGATTATTGCGATTGTCATTCCCATTATTGTAATAAGTACGCTGGTTATTTGAGTCGTGTTGCCCCCCTGAATAGTTGTTAAAATTTCTAGTCGCATTATTATAACTTGGCCTATTGACTCTTTCGTCCATGTTAACCGCATCCGTTCTCCTTAACAATTTTGATAATTCTGATATCGTGTTAATATTTTCAAGAGCTACCCTGTTAATTATGTCTTGGCAAAAATGATTAGCTAAGTGCTCAACGATTTCTTCTTCGGAGACTTCCGGTTCAAGTTGCGTTACCTCATTAATGATGTTTTCCGCGTAATCATTGCGGCGACCGTACCCTTTAAATTTGCCGTTCATTAACTCGTTGCGTATTCGCCCCTGAGCTTGCTTGTCCCAATAACGATCTAGGAATAATCTTTCGAAACCGACGAAATCTTCGAATTTATCTTGCACACACCCGAACCATTTTTTAGCATTGCCACCCATCATTGAGCAGATGCAATTTTTAAATTTATTCACATCGCGGATGTGACTTGTGCTGCGATTCGCATATTTGATGAACTGTTTAGGGTTGAAGTCCCCTTTTTCGTAGAACTTAATCGCTTGCCCGTTGTTTGTCGGCCACGTAATGTCTTGTAAAGCCGCTAAGTTTATGGAACTGTTTGTGCTTTCACATTTTATCTTTACGTTTTCTTCAATTCGTTTTAGTTTTTCACCTTGATCATTTAATTTTATGTCTACCCGATTTTCTAATTTACACACTTCTTGACTCATATCCGTTTTTGAATTTTCTATTTGTCCTTCCAAGATTAGTCGAGTTTGTATAATTTTATTATTAATTGCTATTTCCGGTATGATTTGACCACTAATTTCCGATACCTGTTTACTTAATTCACCTACATCTTTTTCGACCTTATTTACATTTGAATTTGTTTTATTTATTTCTTGAGAAAAATTACCTTTAAGTTCTAATTTTAATTCTTTCATGCTTGATTTGAGTTTATCCTCTGATTTTGAAAATGCTTCAGCAGTTTCTTTTCTTGCCTCTTGTATTTTCTCGTTAAGTTCTTTTTTTATATCGTCTGTCCTCTTAATGATTAAATCTGTTTTTTCATTCATCTCCTTCTTAGTGTCTTGTATTATTTCTTTTAATTCCTTCTTGGATTCTTCTGTATTTATGCATAACCTGACTAGCATATTTCGATCTTCTGCTGCTTTCATTTGAGCATCTTTCATGAGCTCCATCATTAATTGCATTTCTGTTTTCTCCTCCACCCTGGGCATCTCGTCAATCTTCGTTTCTACCGAACCTTCACTATCCGCTTTCTCTTCTCCTTCAGTTATCGACACAATTACTTCTTCCAACACGTCTTCTTCCTTTTCCGTTTCTGTCTCTCCTACTTCCGGATTTTTCTTTTCGTACCTTAACGTCCTATCAGATTTTTCAGCCATTGTAGTTTATATTTTTAATTAATTTATTTATAAGGAAATAGTTTTTAAGTAGTTGATAATGTACGTTTAATTTTAGTATTAAGAAAATTTTTAATTTTAATGTTAACGTTGTAAATAATTTTTAAATTTCTCGTTGTAATTAACCTATCTAGTATTTTTAATTACGATAACCTAACTTTATTCGTGGTTCGAGGTTACTCGAGGTGACTCGTGCCTCCACGTTGTGACGCCAAAAAGTGTAGTGTGATATCGTAGCTTCACGTTGGGCTACAAAAAGTGCTATGTACCCTCGGAGCTTTACTAGGGTTACACGTTTTAATGTTAATGTCTTGTACGGATACACGTAATTGTTCCCCGTCAATAGAAAAGTATGCAAAATTTTTATTGATAAATACAAATAAATGAAATCATACCTCGGCTTATCAATTGCGGTGAGCACAGACCTACCTTCTCTCAAGTTGGGTTCCTTCCTTGACCAAATCGTAATGCTGAAATAGAATAGTGTGGTCTTCGGAATATGATCACAATAATTATGCTCCGTTTTATAATATAAATGGTAATTTATTATAATTTTAAATTGTAAATGATTTAAATGCAATAAAATTCTTAAGCTAATTAACAAGTGTCTTATTCTAATAAACTTGAAATGTATTAATGCACGTGTAAATCGAATCGCAAAATTTTCACTAAATTTTTATGTTCAATATAATTTTTAATGGGATTGTACCTTTTATGAGATCTGGGGTGTTTCTGTTTACTGAGTTCATATACCATGAAACTATTAACTTGCACTTGATGGATGACCTTCTATGCACAAAATAATTCAAGATGCAAATTTTCTTGTGAGTGCGTCTACCTCGTGGTGTGACCAAGTTTTTCTCAAAAATAATCGTGATCCTTCGTAATCTTCTATCAATTTTACTTTTTAAATACGTAAGTACGATGCTTTTAACTATTAATATGCTTTTTTGTTAAATTTCTTTATAATTTTCACTGTTTTATCTATTTTTAGCTGGACGCGCACAAAAATTACCACCATTGATTAAATTAATTCAACAACCTCCTCTTCAATTGTTTTTACCATCGCTACCCTTCTTTTCAAGGCAAATGTGATTTTTCTCCATTGGTCGAAATAAAATCGATTTTATTGACGTTACAATTTGCAGGTTCGGCTCAAGCCCAATGTGACTTTGTAAAATTTTAATAAAATTTTTATGTTTCAGATTGAGTTAAAGTTCTTGCATGTCCTGTGATCGTTCAGTAAACTTTTTGAAGAAAATGTCTTTTCCATTTGTGATACATTGAATTGCGAAGCACTCCGATATGTGTAAAGATTTTGCTTATTTTAAGATTTTACGTCTAACACATTTTTATAAACTAACATTGAACAATTATTTTGATTTTAAATTACATTTCTTATGATTCATTACTTTGATTTATAATATTAACAAACATTTTTATTAACGGAATTAAATCGTTGCATTTTTGAATTTATTTTGTTACCTCATTCCGTGACTCGTTCTTCATATAAATTTATGTCGTTAACCTAAATTTTTGGTATCGGATAAACTTTTACGTTCGAACAAATAAGTCATGTGCTCTCTTTATTAATAAAAAAAACACAATTTTGAATCGTGACGTTATCATTTCTATTGACGTGGTGGTCAGTGTCGGACATTGCAATATACAGGGTGGTTACCACACTAAATTACTTGAGTTACACAGATGAAGAGATTACATAATTTTTGATATGAACAGATTTGTACAAAACATGTTATTTTAGAAGTAATTTGGTATCAAAATTTTACATTTTTAGGTTATTGTAATATTCAAGATAACAATACAATATTAATTAATTTCTAGCTAATTAAATCTTTTAGTTACATTTCGATGTGACAATCATCAATTTAATTATTCTCAGCAATTTTTCACACGTCTTTCTTATCCCGAGAGATTCAAATAATGTCATAATTCTCGTAATCTGAAGTTTTTAAGTGTATTCTTACTTAGAATTTTGTGTTCTTTTTGAATATGTAAGGTTAACATTTGAATTTACCGCCAAGGTAACCGGCTATAGTAAGACATGGTCGGTATAGAAGGTAGTCTTAAGGAAGTTAAGTTGTTAGCGAGTAGCGAAAGTGTAATTCCTTTTTATTGTTAAACTAGCTGACCCGGCAGACGTTGTCCTGCCCAAATTTCAATTTTTGCCTAAATGTATTTTTTAGATCCAATCCGCATAATGGCCTTGCGACTTATTTGGTCATCGCAAATACCAAACGTATTAAAAAAGGATTAAATAAATAAATTAATAAAAAATACAAATCAAGGTTTAATAAAAAAAAAGTTTAACAAAACTGTTTAGTATTCACAAAAACCACAATAATTTCTAATTTTACTTTATTTTATTTTTGCCAATTACTCTTGTTCTTTGTGTTCTTCCTTTTCCTCCTCCCCTTCGTCTTCTAATAAGGAATTTTCGAAAGCACGCAGCGATATTGCCAACTCCTGTTCTTCTTACATACATACATTGAATTTTATATATATAGATATCGTTCGTTAATACGTTGATCCGTTGAAACGTTGATTCGTTGATCCGCACTAACGTTGGTCAAGCTAATACAGCGCTTGACCAAAGTTCGCGGCAAGATTCTAAAGTAGCCTATGTTTTTTGTAGCATTGTAAATAGCTTCTACACCAAATTTGGTAGAGATTGGTCAAACGGTGTAGAATTGTATAGAAAACATACATACATACATACATACATACATACATTGAATTTTATATATATAGATATTAAAGTGTTAAATATTTCTTTGTTTATTATTCGTACACCGAGTGATCCTCACAAATATATTATTCATTTTTGAATTGTGTGCATCTATAGAGAATTTTGGAACACAGCAATATATACACGGTGAAGTTACCAGTGTGGCAATCGGATTATCGGATTATCTACCTATTACATTACTATTGTCATGTTCCGCTTATAAGAGATAGGGGGTATGACGTAATTGGGTCGATTTATTAAAACACTCATAATTTTATTAATTCAATAAGACCATAACAAGCAATTAATAGATTGTATCTGAATCTTCTTTGATTGAAAGATTGTTTGACTGCTTCTGCCTCACATATCTGGAAGATGCAAACGCTGTTGAATCTGAAAAATATGATAAAATTGTAAAAGATAAAGTATTGGTGGTTGTTTGATTTAATGAAAATAAGAGAAAACAAATTAAATTAATTTGGTTTATTTGTTAAAGTAGGATTTTCGTTTAAATAAAATAAGTGACGATTTGTAAGATTCGTGAATGCGCGAGTGGAGAATTGAGTGGGGTTTGAAATGATAAAGGAGCAGAAAAGGGGACTCTCAAGCCAGCCGTCGGAGAATTAAGACGTGCTGTTCGTATTAGTATTTGGAAATAAGTTTTTGGATTGAAGATACTCAAGCCAGCCGTCGGAGGATTAAGACGTGCTGTTCGTATTAGTATTTGGAAATAAGTTTTTGGATTGAAGAACTCTCAAGCCAGCCGTCGGAGTATT
Organism: Podabrus alpinus; assembly: GCA_932274525.1. Classification (NCBI taxonomy): domain Eukaryota; kingdom Metazoa; phylum Arthropoda; class Insecta; order Coleoptera; family Cantharidae; genus Podabrus; species Podabrus alpinus. Next base: position 74,138,752 of record OW026454.1, on the reverse strand, counting down.
AAGACGTGCTGTTCGTATTAATTTTTGGAAATAATTTTTTGGATTGAAGATTCCCAAGCCGGCCGTCGAAGAGTGAAGACGTGCTGTTCATATTATAATTTTGAATTTAGTTTTTGTATGGAAATTGGGAAGTGAGTCGTCGAAGTGTGAAGGGTCGTTGGAATTGGAGAAAATTAGTTTTTGGATATTAAGTTAGAATTTTTCGAGTCAGTCGTCAGCAAGAAAAGACGTATTTATTATTTTTGATGATAGAAAATAATTGGAAGTGATTGTATTTGGATTTGGTTATAATTTTAATATTGTCTGAAAGAGTAAAATTAAGTTCAATTGAAAGTTGATATTGTGTTTGATGAAGAAATTTATGGAAAGTTTTGGAACCACTGACGCTAACTTTCATGATTATGTTTTATGGTTGTGTAAATGGGAATTTATTGGAGAAAAATCATTCAAATTGCTTACCTGTTATTGATTGTACGATTCGGAGGAAGATAATTATTCACTGGTCGTTCCTACCTGCTTTTGTTTGGTCCAAGATCAGAAGTTGTTTTTCAACTGTAATCTTCACGCTTTGATGCTCCACAATATACCGGCCGCATCGGTAAACTCCGGAAAAACATTACACTTCGGTAAGAGTTTTTGTGACGCACTAATTATTTGATAAATAGACAAATCGTTTTAAAATTCGGGCGCGTATAAACTTTGGGGGATTTTATTACGAATGTTTGATTTTGTAAAATTTAATTTGTTTAGGTATAAGAAAACTAATATTTTGTCTAAAATTTCTATTGTGTTAAATAAATTCCATTATTTTCGTTTTGATAACGTTTGCGTTTAATTTCATTTATTCATAGCAGTAGTAGATCGAAGAATAAACAGATACAATTTTCCATTTATTTGAGTCGTCTTTATAAGAAAGATCACTGATTAAGTTGACGTATATGAGTGTTTTGATTGATTTAGATGAACCCAAGTTTCGACCCTAATTATCGAGTCTGTCATGCATAGCTGGTCGGAGCATTATTGAATTAAGTGCCATTACAATCCCCACTATATAAGTAAAAAATTTTAATCTGTACAGTAGCGAAACATGGCACTATATAAGTAAATCAATCAATCAATAATATCAAACAACCCGACCAAAATGCTATCAAGACATCCAGAAGACAAGAAAAACAAAATGGCGAAATCAAAAGCCGAAGAAAATTTAACGCAAAGGAAGAAACGGTTAGAACAAGAACGGCAACGGCAAGCAACCTCAAGATCCAAGGAAAATTTATCGCAAAGAAAGGAACGATTGGAACAATGTCGCCAGCGAATGGCATCTTCAAGAGCCAAAGAAAATTTATCGCAAAGAAAGGAAAGATGGGAACAATATCGACAGCGAATGGCAACCTCAAGAGCCAAAGAAAATTTATCGCAAAGAAAGGAAAGATGGGAACAATGTCGACAGCGAAAGACAACATGCAAAAGGAAAATGTATTAATGAACGTTTAAAAATATTTCATCAAGAAATTAACAAATTTTGCGATAATATTTGCGAAATATGCACAAAAAAATGTTATCCAACACAAATAAGTGAATATAAACTTCATGATGTTCCCCCATATTTACCAGATAATCTTAAAGAAAAGCAAAGCTTTCTCCTATGCTATCGTTGCAAAAGACATGTGAGTAGTCGGAAAATTGTATGTCCTTCTAAAGCTTGGTGGAACAATCTTGATCCCGGAAGAATTCCACATGAAATTAAAATACTCTCTCAACCTGAACAGCGATTGCTCTCCCGAGTAATAACATTTGTGAAAGTTGTTAAGTTTTCTGGTGTTTATGGACAGTATGGTTTTCGTGGCCAGGCGGTTTTCTTAGCACAAGATATATTCGAAGTCACCGAGAAACTTCAGAATATGCTTCCACGGTCATCTGATATGACTGGTATGATAATAGTTAGTGAGCGCCTTGAAAGTTTGGAATTTGCCCGTGAATTTTCAATTTGTCGCGATAGAGTGTATGAAGCGTTACGAAGAACTTGATTGCACAAAATTAACAGGTAAAAACTTTGTTTTAAAATATTTCATAAATGAAGATGAAATTCTATCAATTAAATTGGACTGCAATAAAAGTTTTATATATTGCGGTGACTGGGTTTATATTTATTTTTGTACGTCACCCGCTATATTTTTTTTAAATTTGAGATTCACTTTTTGTTAATTTTAAATTATTGTGGTTCTACCACGGCTAGCTCTTTGTATAATTACCTTTCGCATGAAAACCCTTTTCTCTAGTAGTCGGTTCTGCGATTTTGCTCCTTCGCTCTTATTCTGAAATTGAATCTCTATTGACGGGACAGAAAAATCCCCGAATGATACCACTATTTTTTTATACAATTTATAATTAAATTTTATTTTCATTTATTAATTAAAAAAAATTGACCTTTATAACATTAAACATAATAAAACATTTTTTAACTATGATAACACAAACTCTTATTATTAAATCGTAATCTTGCCCCAAAGTTAATCTCGTTTTTTTCCCGAAACCGGTTTAATGTTATTCGAATTCGCGAACTCATGCCGCGTTATAAAAATTAAGTTTCAGTGGGTTCTTACCCTTACGTGTTCGTCACTCCTTTCCGCTACCAACTTCACACTCAAGCGGTCGATCTGTTGTACGTCTGTGATCCAGAATTCTCTGTTTTTATTTTCGATTCCACGGTGTGCATCTAGGCTCCAATTATTATTATAGGATTGTTTGATACCTTTTCCATTCCCATCATTCCAAATTATACCAGGTAAGTACTCACAATTTATTACTTTCGCACTTAATTTAATTTGCCCACGTGCTTATACTTGTTTACTTTCAGTTCTACACACTTTTTTAAGTTTGATTTCAAATCAATTAACAAACTTTTTCGGAGCCGAATTTACACGTGCTCCACGCTTTGGCGTTCTTGGGAGAAGCATTTATTTACCTAATCGTTGCTAGGTTATCTATCAAAAAAATTCCCTTTGTTCTTACTTGATACTTTCTGTACCTGGTAAGTTTTCATGCACCTTTGATAATTGATTAATTTACTAAGTGTCATTAAATTATTTACACCTTTGTTTTTATTTTTAGCGTTCATCGTTCAATCCGCCCGCCGTTGCGATAATCGCTTGCTTGCAACACTTCAAACGCCTCGGACAAACATCGTTGCATTACTGTTCAACCGATTTTAAGAACCCACGCAATTTCTTCTTTTGGCGCACAACTTATTCTAACATAATTATACATTTTTTTATTTACTAACAATTTCTTAACATCTAACAATTTATTTAATGAATTAATTTGTGAATATTAGATTGTACTTTTCGATATCATTCTTGGATTTTCCCATTCCTTACTTGTTTTTATCCTTAACCGAATTTATTGTACCTTTCTTCGAGTCTCACGTAATGTCGGAGAACCTTCTAAATCGTAAAATAATTTTCATGCTACCTGTAATTGCTTGTTTGAATCACTAATGATTGTCAATCCCTATTGACGATTGAATCATGAAAATATGTAATCTTTTGTATGACTAAAAAGTTGAAAAAAAAAATTAAAAATTTTTAAAAAAAAAAGCTTCCATTAAATGAAAAAAATTAAATAAAAATGTACTAAAAAGGAAAAAAATAATTTAAATAAAAGAAACAATATCTCATAAGTGGTTGTATTGGTTATAATTACAAAACCAGGTGAATATTTGCTGTGGCTATAGAATAGATGTAAATTTGAAGATATAAAATTACAAAATACATAAAAAGTTTTGTTACACAAATATTGTCCACGATTATTAAAATAATAAGATGCTTTCGAAACTTTCAAAAATGTTTTAATTAAATTTAAGCAAAAGTTACCTTTGTTTAGTGCGCCACTGGGTACGATAATCTTAGCTTCTGTAGAAACGAGTAGAACAGGTGCGTTGTTATCAGTAAACTCAACAGATGTGTCAGTGTCCTTGGATTCAAACAACGGTATCACGTTCAGATGATGTTCAATGGTGTATCCATAACAATCAGGCACGTAGTAATCAATTGTAATATTTGATTTAGTGATGTTGAAATTTATTACCTTTGACCAAATTTTACTTTCAGGTAACCTCCAAAATTTATCCAACGAAACAAAGTTTTCAAGCATAACCAGGCCGTGCTTGATACAATAAGCAGCAATAAAATTTTCCAACTGCTGTACAAAATTGCTCTCAAAAATATATCCAGCATAAACCAATATCGATTGAAATCCAATAAATTTTAATCAATCTCGAAATCGCATAAAAATTTCTGCCAACTATGAAATTTTTCTCCCGTACCAACTGTTAATTCTAAACTAACCAAAATATTCTCAACTTTTCGAAGTTTACTCGAGCACATTACAAATACAACTGAGCGAAATTAAATTGTTCCAAGCGCTTTTATAGACTTCGTGCGTGGACCGGAAATGGTTGGATAATAATTGCAAAAAATTCAAAATTGTTGACGGAAATCCCAGTGATCCGGACTTGATAGACATTCGGTAAATATCCTTTTGATTTTTAAACACACACTGCACTCATAATTTTAATCAAAACACTAATTTTAACATAATTTTCAGATTTCAATCCGTAATCATAAAACATTATAGCAAATTTCACCCTTATTAAATTTTATACAAAATTGGCGCAAAACCACAGCAAAAGTAATGTTACATAACATAACAACAATACAAAGAGGTAAGTTCAAATCTACATCATTAAAAACTTAAAATTTATTGAAAAATAATCAAAGCAAATATTTCAGTTCAATGACCTCGAATCACAGCTGAGGTCCTCAACCAACCATGAGAATTGTTCTGCACAGATACCATTGATCTGAATTAATGAAGAGAAATTAAGCCCCCTAATGTTTCGCAGGGATGTACCAGGAAAATATCAAATTTTTGCTCTATTGCGAACAAACATGAACTCAAACGTAACGTCACCGAGGATGAGTCAGACTTGCAAAACTTAAATTTCCAGTTCAATATAAATGTAGGAAAAAAAATTAACTTGCGCCTTATATCACGAAAAATAAAAGCGTGTGGCGTAAACATTTCAGCATTACTACAGATTTCTCTTAACTTACAGACGATGCAAAGCTGGCGACATGCCCCCCAAAGTGGGTAAATGGGACATTATAAACGGCGATATGAGGCGCAAGTTAATTTTTTTTCCTACATTTATATATTGATTATTTTATCCTATTTAGTAAATTTCAATTATTTTTTTCCTTCTTATTTACAACTTAACTTCACCAATCACATCAAGCCACTGCTGTGGTTATAATAATAATAATGTACAATTTATCGGTACATTTGATGCATTACCTTTACTTGGGAACTATTTATTCTCTTTCGTAGAATTATTTTTCAATATCTTTCAACGAGGCACAGAGTGCTAAAACACGCCGATCAAGATTTGAATTTTAGCTTACATTGAAGCTCTATTTAATTACTGACGCGTAATTTATGTCCCTATGCAAATATTCATTTTCTTTTAATTTATAAAAATTAATTAGTATTGACCGTTTATTTTAAAAGACATTTTAATAACTGAACAACGCTTAGGTGATCAATTCTTTGCTGTTGAACCGAGTAAAAATACTTTTTGACATTTTTCGACATTATAATTTATGAAATCACAAATTTTTTATATTTTGAAAAATAAATTTTCAATGCATTCCTAACTTCCGCATTTGATTTTATGTTTAATAAAATTTTCTATTAGTCCGGTCAAATTAGACCAAAAAATAGGAGTGAGGTTACAATAATTCGCACCCAGCTGAAAATTGGTAGGATTGTTCAAAACACCATCATAAATGAAATCTAAAAAGTCCTCATCGATCTGACACCTGGAAAAAAATTTATTCGGGGTCAAAGGTCACAAACACGGGTTTTTCGCGATTTTCAGCAAAACGGTAAGTTTTATCATAAAATTATCCCATTCAAAAATTGTAGATTAGATAATTATCTATAAAAAATGTCTAAATACTTTTTTTCCTAAGAGTCACCGTTTTTGAGATATAACGATTCGAAAAGTTGAAAGAGTTGTAATCGTCATTTAGGTGCAAATAAATAAAATGAATTTGTGGAAAAACTATAATGGTGCCAGCTTTCATAGAGCTGGTGCTAGCTCTAAGTATCCCAGTGCAAGGTTTTTGGGTAAAAATAATAACCGGGGGGGGCTAGCGTTACTTTGGCCCCCCCGGTTTCAAAGTCGATTTGTGAAAATACTGTAATGGTGCTAGCTTTCATATTTGGGTGCTAGCTGTAAGGATCCCAGTGCTAGGTTTTTGGGTAAAAATATTAACTGGCGGGGCTAGCGTTACTTTGCCCCCCCCCCGGTTTCAAAGTCGATTTGTGAAAAAACTGTAATGGTGCTAGCTGTCATATTTGGGTGCTAGCTCTAAGGATCCCAATGCTTGCTTTTGGTGTAAAAATATTAACCGGAGGGGGCCAAAGTAACGGACCCCATATTATGACGATTACAACTCTTCCAACTATTCGAATCATTATATCTCAAAAACGGTAACTCTTAGGAAAAAAAGTATTTATACATTTTTTATAAATAATTATCTGATCTACAATTTATGAATGGGATAATTTTATGACAAAACTTACCGTTTTGCTGAAAATCGCGAAAAATCCGTTTTAGTGACCTTTGACCCCGAATACATTTTTTTCCAGGTGTCAGATCGATGAGGACTTTTAGATTTCATTTATGATGGTGTTTTGAACAATCCTACCAATTTTCAGCTGGGTGCGAATTATTGTAACCTCGGATGTCTAAATTGACCGGACTATATCCATCAGCAAATTTTTTTTGTTCGTGTTGAACTTTGTATTAATTTATAATTTCTTTACAAGATATTTGTTGAACTTGTTCTTTATTACCTAGTAATGAACAACTTAAATAAAATTTGTGTATATTCTCAAAAACCATTTAAAATATTATTTCGGAATTATTGTTTAATCCGATTGTTTTAAATTAATGCAATTTATTAAAATTTAAAATTGTTAAAATAAATTTTGATTGCCTTATTTTAAACTTCAACTTTTTAAAATTGCTAACATTGAAATTGCAAATATTACTTTTTAAACTATGCATTTTAATCTTTAGCTTATAATAATTAATCGTCTTATATTTATTGACTTTATTCTTGACTGACGATATAGCAAATAATTTTCAATGCCAAGGTTAAAAAAAAATTTGTGTTAATTTTTACGTTTTCCTAACTGAATCCTCAAATAAAATTTTTAAATTCTTTTAGTCAATTAAATGTAACCTTTCTTAATAATATATGCAGATACTTGCGTACAAAAAAAATTATTAATTTTCATTTAACCAATTAAATTCAATATCATTGAATTTTAAATAACTTTGTTAAAATAATTATTACTTTAAAATATTACTAATTAAAATTTTTAATTTTAACACATACAGACAAACATTTTTAATTACTAAAAACAATCTGAATCACTTCTTTTCTTTTCTGAAATCAAAATTATGAACATTTATTACTACTAATGAAGATTCAGGTTATTTTTTAAATTTATCAATAAAACAAAATTTTCAACATTTCTATAAAACTTACTTATAATTTTCACTTCATTTTCAATTTTTCACTTCTGACATTTTTCATTAATTAAACTTTTTAAGCACTGTTTGAAATTCTTGGAACCATTTTCGATTTCCAATTGATATTTCTTCCTTAACCCAAAGTTTTTTCATCATAAAATAACAGCTGATTCTTCTTTCCGTTGCATTTATTATTCCCAAATTTGACTCCATTAATTTCCAATTTAATAAGTAACACGATAATACTCGATATTTCCAATTGTTGCATTTTTATCACTAGTTCGCATTTTTTTTAAAACATTTCACTTCACGTAATTTTCAATTTAACGAATAATTTAGATTTTTACCATTTTTGTATTTTTCTTTATAATTTCCACATTTTATCTTCTTCCAATTTTAAGATTTCCTTTGATTCGAATTGGCAAGATCGCCATGTGATAAAGGAGTAATCCTGGTAAGATCGCCATGTAATAAAACAAGATAGCCAGGAGATAAATAATGAATATTCCATTTTTAGTGAAGTCATTTATTTGTTACACTACGTATATATATACATACTCTTACAATACTTAACTTAACTACATCTATCTATTCACTACCCTTATCTACATCTCTACTGCCTCTACTTCATCTCTACTACTCTCGTATTAATTATGGCTCCTATTTATATAAAATCTGTAATAAGCTTAATAATCAATAGTTACATATTAACAAATAGTGGTCTGCATACCAACTATGTTCTATTTGTATATTAAGCATTATTTGCAATCTTATATTGTTCTACTTACTAATTAATACACGTGCGGTACAATAATGCCGGTCTCACACGATACATAATAATTACCCTGCATCATCATACTACAATCCAATAAATGCCAGACACTCTGAAGAGAGTGTCAGTATACAAACATCCAATAAATAAAAATTAAAACAGAATAAATTAACCTCCATTTATGTTGTCTTCGAGGGAAATAGTGACCGGAATAAATATTCCACAAACACCTAGAGTCGAACGGTTGAGATTTAAAATAATAAAAGGTTAGTAAATTTAAAACTACTTAATGCTAAATATATAAAGAAAAATAATACAATTATTTAGGAAATTAATAATTATAATTTTTACAGATATTTAGTGCATGGCTATATGTAATGAATAGAGATGAGATTTTTAGGTTTTGACCTTTTCTTTTATTTTAAGTCCTATTTTTATGATATTAGTACCAAAATTTGTTTCGTGGAAAACTACGTTATATAAGCCCTATTTGTTTTGACCTTTTTTGGGCTTTTTTGGACCTTTTTTCATTTTTACGATCTATTTTAACATTTTGGAAACTTTGCAGTTGAAATTGAGAAAACATTTTATTTAATTCAAATTAATTTAATTTTTTTTTCATTTAAATTTGGTCCCCGGTGGTGCAAACCCACCATGTACCAACCTAAAAAAATTTTAACACGTTGGGGCACGTGGTTAAGTGCAGCAACTTTTTATTGTGAAAATTTTGATAAAATTAAAATGGTTATTTTGGAATTGGATGACGAATCCACCAAATCACTTATTAAAGCAAAAGAATGCTTTAAAAATGAAAGCTTACAATCGGACCTAATTTACATTCAAACGAATTTTAAAAACATAATAGACGTTATAACAAAATTGGAAACCGTAGGATTGCCACTAGCAACATCTTTGGATGATTTTTTAAAATTGAAAAACGAGTTGGCATAGTGCGGTGGTTCAATTGCAAAGAAAGTGGTTGAAAAATTAAACAAAGTATTGGATCGCAATCCGGGTTATGTAACTGTTAAAAATTTGTTTGATATTTTTACTGGCAATGGTCAAAATGTAATTTTAGAAAACATTTCCACTTCGGAAGCGGTTTTGTATAAATACATACCTCTAACATCGTGCGATGTAGAGAGGTCATTTTCAAAGTACAAAAATATTCTAACTGACAAAAGACACAATCTTACCAGTGAAAATATTGATACTGCAATACTGCAATGATTCAAATAAAATTTTTTTTAATAATTAATGCCGTTATTATTTTAATACCTAATTGGTGGGTTTAGTTACATAAAACCACTAAAACTTTGCAATACCAACCTAAAATAGCATTTTTTTAGTACCTTTTTTAGAATTTATACGACTTAAGTTAACTTTTAACAAGGAACATGTTTTTATTTTTAGAACCTTTTTAGTAGGTACCTTTTTTAGAATTTATACGACCCAACATGATTTTTTTTAGAACCTATAAAGGTGCCTTTTTTTGAATTTTTACGACCTAAAAATCTCATCTCTACTACCTTAGGAATTAAAATAAGGCATTGTTGATAATCAACACACAAAGTTTTAACGTTAATTTTTCCAATACGACACTGAGTTTGCTTGAAGACCTCGAGAGTTTTAATAATGATTAGCTTAATCATTGAAATTACAAACGTACGAGTAACTTTAACTAGTTCAATAAATTTTCGATTCAACGCAACTAAGTCGTGCACTGGTACAATTTTGGGGTATTTCATACCCCAAAATTTGTAATTTTTACTGGAAGAGAAATATTTTGATTTGAATGAAGCGCTACTGAAGGATGTAAGATAAGCACATTGCAGAACAGTGCCATGTAAGTGAATGGACGTGGGTCAGATAATTGGTGCCTATAATTTTTTAATTCTGAGAAGTAATTATATAAATTTAATCAATTATGAATAAAATGGAATAGGTAAATAAAAAGTATTTAATTGAAAGTGGATGGGTTATGAAGGAGGGAAAATTATTTGGAAGTGAAAATAAACTTCATTTTTGCCGAGTATCCCAGTTATATGTCTATAGTTACTACTCCATATGAGATTTTAAATGCTTTTTCAATTGCGATTTTTTTGCACTTTTATAGGCACAACTGAACGGTTTCTCGCCAGTATGAGTTCTTAAATGTCTTTGCAAGTGTGATTTCTGTGCACAAGTATACTCACAAATATGACAACTAAATGGTTTCTCGCCGGTATGAGTTCTTAAATGTGATTGTAAGTGTGATTTGCGTGCACAAGTATACTCACAAATATGACAACTAAATGGTTTCTCGCCGGTATGAGTTCTTAAATGATTTTGTAAAGTTGATTTCTGTGCACAAGTATACTCACAAATCTGACAAATAAATGGTTTTTCGCATGTATGAGTTCTTAAATGTCTTTGTAAGCTTAATTTACGTGCACAAGTATACTCGCAAATATCGCAACTAAATGGTTTTTCGCCGGTATGAGTTCTTAAATGAAGTTGTAAGTATGATTTCTGTGCACAAGTATACCCACAAATATGACAACTAAATGGTTTCTCGCCGGTATGAGTTCTTAAATGACTTTGTAAGCTTGATTTACGTGCACAAGTATACTCACAAATATCACAACTAAATGGCTTTTGGCCTGTATGAGTTCTTAAATGTGATTGTAAGTATGATTTGCGTGCACAAGTATATTCACAAATATGACAACTAAATGGTGTCTCGCCGGTATGAGTTCTTAAATGTAATATTAAATGTGATTTACTTGCACATTTAAGGTTACAAATATTACATATAAATGATTTTCTGACCTTATGAACTCTTAAATGACGTATTAAAGTATGTTTAAGAGCAAATTTATAACCACAAATTGCACACTCAAAGAAATTTGAACACGTCAGCGTTAATTGTGTAGTGTCGGTATCTTCTTTAATATCAATGGAATGATGCAAATCTTCTAAATTAAATTTCACATCTTCCACCTCTTCTCTTTTAATTTTGTAATTGCTAATTGAATTATTTGGAGTTTCCAAAAATATATCCGTATTTTCTACAATTTGTGATTCTTCCGAAGGTAGCACTTGCGCTGCAAGTAAATCGGTAACTGGTTCCATTTGGAGGATGGAGCACCATAAATGTACAGGTACAAAATCACTTTTCTTAATTGAATGCGTTGATTATATGTTATCGATTTAGAAAACTACTGCTACAGTTGACAAAACACTACTATACAAAAGTATAAAATGGCGACATTGATGAGCCAGAGGTGGTCAGAGGCAATTGATTGCGTGTTAGTGTATAGCGCCATCTAATAGAACTAAAAAGAGATTTTCTAACGTTGCTTACGTTCAACCACGTTCAACAGTGGCCGTGTTCGGTCTGGGACTTTTTTCGCCTTGAAAGATTGACGTTAAAAAGTGCAAACTTGGCGTTCGGTTTGAAGAAAAGCTCGGTCACGCGCTTTCCAAACCGAACGGTGTTTGAACGGTACTATAATTGACATTTTATTTTATTACATTTTAATCATAACCAAACTATTATTTTTAACAAAGGAACTATCTATTTATTTTAACAAAACAACTATCTATTTATTTTAAAAATCACTTATCAAAATTTAACTCCCGATTGCACCACCTACACTTAAAATTAAAGGGTCTGTGGCGACCTTGAATTTCGATTGTTAATTTTATTATTTTTAATTTAAATTCAAAAGTTGTCGGCGCCAACTCCTTTAGGTTGGCAACCAGCCACGCAGGAAATGACTGCGGGTAAAAAAAGTTTTTTTAGTTCAGACGGAGTAGTAGTCCGAAGCAACAGCAGTTCACGTGAATCATCTATGTTTTGTATTTTTTAAGTGTTTTTTAACGATTAGTTTTTTATCTGTTTTTTGCTGAATTGACATTATAATCGTGTTATAATATTTACATCGTTTAAATATATTTGTTATTCGTTGTGTGTGATTTTTATTAACGAAGATCCCACACTGGTGACCTCGACAGAAGAACATCCACGTTGTGCCCAAGTTGAAGGAAATCAGAAACAAAATAATAGTAACTATCAAATTTACATCATTGCAACTTATTTCATTTAAGGTACTGGTCAATCGTCAGCCACGTGTTATTCGATTTTCGGAGCAAGAAAAACCCAGTTCGAACACGTGTAATCATTTTAAAAAACATGTCTAACACACAAGCAGAAAACGAGGGAACTGCACATCAATCAACCCAAGCAGATTTGGAGACCAAAATTAACGAACTGCTCAGTCAGGTCAGTCAGTTAAAGTCACAGCAACAGTCGTCCAGACAAGAAAGTTCCCCAAATGTCGAAACGTGCAAAGTATCAACAAAGGTCCCACCATTCCATCCAACCAGACCAGATCTTTGGTTCTATCAGGTGGAGGCACAATTCCGCAACAGTGGCATCAAAACAGACCAAAGCATGTACGACATTGTTTTAGCATCTTTGCAACCGCAATTTTTAGACACCGTAGCGGACATAATCATGAATCCACCGTTAACCGAGAAATACGAGGCTCTAAAAAATCAACTAATCCACGAACACTCGGACTCTCAAGAAAAAAAAATAAAAAAATTAATACAAGGCATAGAATTAGGCGACGACAAACCCTCCACATTGCTACGGAAAATGAGAGATTTGGCTGGAACATCAATGACAGAAGAAGTGATTGAATCCCTATGGCTTTCCAAACTTCCCGAGACAACTCGTTCAATAGTAAGTTCTTTAGAAACCAACTTAAAAAAGAAAGCTGAAGCGGCCAATAAAATCCAAGAAATAACAAAGTTCGAAACTTCAGCAACAACAGCAAAAATAGAAGACACTGATAATTCGTTACAGAAACAAGTACACGAGTTAACTGAAAAAATTGAAATCCTGGCATCAAGAGTTGAACGTAGCAGATCACTTTCAAGAGACCGCAGTCAGTTTAGAAATCAAAGTCCATCCCAAGGGAAGTATGATATATGCTGGTACCACTACAAGTTCAATCAAAACGCTAGGAAATGTACGGAATGGTGCAAATTCAACACCCAAAACCAAAAAAACTAGCTATGCAGTCCTCATCCACGGCGACGGATGAGGTACGAGGCATTCAATCCAGTCGTTTGTTCGTATATGATAAAACTCAGAACCAAAAATTTTTAGTTGACACAGGATCGGACCTTTCCATAATACCACCAACGCATCAAGACAAAAAATGCAGACTCGACGATTTCAAACTTTTTGCTGCAAACGGTTCAACCATCAGCACATACGGACGGAAGTTATTGACCTTAAAATTCGGTTTACGCAGGGAGTTTGCATGGCCTTTCATCATCGCCGACGTCACCAAACCAATAATAGGCGCAGATTTTTTAGATAAGTTTGAATTGCTAGTAGACCTACGTAACAAAAAATTGATAGACGGAAAAACAAATTTGAAAGTCGCAGGAAGAATTGAATTAGTCACCGACCTCGATGTGAACATCACCTCTATCCCCCTGGGTTCCGATCACTACTACCAACTCCTGCAAGAATTTAGTGACCTAACTCAACCCAACATTGCCACCGAATCCCAAGTAAAGTCAAACATTTTTCATCACATCGAAACGCAGGGCCCACCCGTGTTCGCCAAAGCACGCAGGTTACCGCCCAACAAATATGAAATCGCAAAAAAAGAATTTTATTACATGGTCCAACAAGGCATCTGCCGGCCTTCCAATTCAGCTTGGGCTAGCCCGCTGCATATGGTTCCAAAGAAAAATGGAGACTGGCGACCATGCGGCGATTACAGAAGATTAAACGCCATAACCACCCCGGATCGATACCCAGTCCCACATATTCAGGACGCTACCATCAACTTAGCCGACTCACAGGTTTTTACAAAAATCGATTTGACGAAAGCCTACCACCAAATTGCAGTGCACAAGGATGACATACCGAAGACCGCAATCATAACACCATTTGGACTTTTTGAATTTAAAGTCATGACATTTGGGTTACGCAACGCTGCTCAAACGTTCCAACGATTCATCGACCAGGTACTAAAAGGTTTTAGTTTCGTATTCAAATATATCGACGACGTAGTGATAGCGTCAAGAACTCCAGAAGAGCACACAAAACACATCCGAATGGTTTTTGAAAGATTCCGTGAGTACAACATAAAAATCAACATCTCGAAATGTGAATTTTTTAAAACCGAAATCAACTTCCTGGGTCACGTGATCAATAAAGAAGGGATACGCCCATTACCCGAAAAAATTGAAGCAATAAGAAACTTTCCGCAGCCCAAATTAGCAAAGGAATTGCGAAGATTCCTGGCCTCAATCAACTTTTATAAACGTTGTATCCCACAGGCAGTAATATCGCAAGGGATTCTACAAAAATTGCTAATCGGAAATAAAAAAAACGACAATACTGTGATCATATGGAATAACGAAGCCGTAGCTGCGTTTGGAAAGTGCAAGGAAGAGCTAGCTAATGCCGCGCTATTAGCACATCCGTCTCCCAACGCCGAGTTATGCCTGCATGTCGACGCTTCAAACAATTCCATCGGAGCTGTACTCCAACAATTAATAAACAATAACTTGCAGCCACTAGGTTTCTACTCGAAACGATTAACCGAAACCCAAAAGCGATATAGTACCTATGACAGGGAGCTACTGGCCGTTTATCAATCCGTAAAGCATTTTCGATCATCTCTTGAAGGAAGACACTTCACAATCTACAGCGACCATAAACCGTTAATTTTTATGTTTGACAAAAAGCCAGAGCAGGCTTCACCTCGTCAATTGCGCCAAATTGACTTTATTAGCCAATTCACAACGGACATCCGACACGTCCCAGGCCCAGAAAATGTGATAGCTGACATGCTATCAAGGGTTGAGGCCGTGTCTCACCAAATCATCGACTACGAATCGTTAGCTGCACAGCAAAAAGAGGACGAAGAACTTCAAACAATATTGAAAGGCGACAACGCGAAAGTATCTTTACAATTAAAATTGTGCACCTTTCCAAATTTGAATTCTCAAATCTACTGTGATACGTCAACAGGAAAAATCAGGCCCTTTATTACGAAGACATTTCGAAGAGCAGTCTTTGACACGATCCACAACTTGTCACACCCTGGCGTCAAATCTACAATTAAATTAGTAACCGATAGATTTGTCTGGCCATCAATCCGTGAAGAGTGCAGAAAAATGTCTCAAAATTGCCTGGCCTGCCAAAGATCCAAAATACAACGCCATAATAAACCAGCACTAACCACCTTTCTAGTTCCAGGCGAGAGATTTAGCCACATCAATATCGACTTAGTCGGACCACTTCCACCTAGTAACGGATTCACCTATATCCTAACGTGCATCGATAGGTTCACTCGTTGGCCTGAAGCGATCCCGATTCAAGATATGACCGCTGAAACTGTCGCAAAAGCCCTCGTTAGTGGTTGGATCTCAAGATTTGGCATCCCACGCAATATCACAACGGATAGGGGAAGACAATTCGAGTCAGGGTTATTCAACGAGTTAACTAAAATGCTCGGCATCAAGCATTTACGGACAACTTCATATCATCCGCAAGCCAATGGTTTGATCGAACGGCTACATCGATCGCTAAAAACGTCCATAAAATGCTATGGGTCAAAAAATTGGGTCGATCTACTTCCAACCATCTTGCTCGGGTATCGTGCGGCATTTAAAGAAGATATCCGCGCAACTCCAGCTGAATTGGTTTATGGCACGACAATTCGATTACCTGGCGAATTTTTCGAGCATTCACAGGCAACATCACCGAGCGAATTCGTAAACCAGCTGAAGGAAACGATGCAAAATATACACCCGACACCTACTGCAAACCATGCAACTAAACGTCCCATATTTGTTCAAAAAGAACTGAAAAGTTGCAAGTACGTTTTTATTCGAAATGACGCTGTCTCTCCACCATTAACACCACCTTACGACGGCCCCTACCAAGTGATCGAACGAAAAAAGGTCACGTTTATAGTGAAAGTAAAAGGTAAAAATCAGGAAGTTTCAGTCAACCGACTGAAAGCAGCTTTTACCGACGAAACGGAGGATGAAACTAGCGAACCCACTCAACAACCTGTTCCTACCGTCCCACCTCCACAAATAAAAACCAACAAGGTGTCTTTTTCAGATCCACCCCACCAAGTAACCACATCAAGAACAGGACGACACATCAAAACGCCGTCCAGGTTCATCGCGACTTCGTCACTGGAGGGGGAGTAGTGTGGCGACCTTGAATTTCGATTGTTAATTTTATTATTTTTAATTTAAATTCAAAAGTTGTCGGCGCCAACTCCTTTAGGTTGGCAACCAGCCACGCAGGAAATGACTGCGGGTAAAAAAAGTTTTTTTAGTTCAGACGGAGTAGTAGTCCGAAGCAACAGCAGTTCACGTGAATCATCTATGTTTTGTATTTTTTAAGTGTTTTTTAACGATTAGTTTTTTATCTGTTTTTTGCTGAATTGACATTATAATCGTGTTATAATATTTACATCGTTTAAATATATTTGTTATTCGTTGTGTGTGATTTTTATTAACGAAGATCCCACAGGTCCCTTAAATCGTTAAAAGCCCCTTATTCCAGCGCTCCGCAACCGGTGTGCCGTGAGCCGATACAGGTGTGCCGCGGTCAAATAAGACAATATTTGCTTTTTTTGTTATTTTGGTTGGAAAATTTTTGAAAAAATTTACCTTTAGATTACCTTAGTAATTTATCTTACAAAAATTTATGTACGATGAGTAAGTGAACATAGATTATATGTACACTGCAGCTCAAAAAGATAAGTACACTTAGATTTTTTAAGAGTTTTCAAAATTTTACACATTAAACCCTTTATGAATCAATTATTTTAAATGAAATCAAGTAATATAATTTATTTACAACAAGTTTAAGAAAAAAAACTGAAAAAATGTTATTATGTTGGTTAAATTCTGGTTTCTTACGAAAATCCACCTTTTGCTTTTATAACAGCTCGGCACAAACGAGGCATTCTTTGGGTGAGTTTATGCAAAGTTTCAAATTGAATTGCATTCCAAGCATTTTGCAAGACTTGTCATAAATGGGTTTGTGATTTTGGGCACTTTAGTTGAACGTTCCGATCCAGTTCCTCCCACAATAGCTCTATAGGATTCAAATCCGGGAACGGATGGGCAATCCATATAATTTAGCACTCTTCGTTTTTCATTTTCTCTCAAATAGTCTCTGGACAACTTCGATGAGTGCTTGGGATTATTACCTTCTTGAAAAATGAAACCTCTCCCAATTAAACGTCGACCTGATGGCAGCACATTGTTTTCCAATATTGGTTTATAACCTTCTTTTTCAAAATTCCTTCAATTTTAATAATATCTCCGAGGCAATTGTTGCCAAAAACTTCAAAAACGTAAAGATAAATTAATTGTAAGGTATAGCATTCGAAATTGGAGAATGACGGCACCTCAAGCTACCGCTGAAATCAACGAAACTCGTACAAATAATATCAGTTTGTCGACGGTAAAAAGAAGGTTACAAACAGCTGGCCAATTGAAGAATTACTATGCGGAAACTTTTGTTAAGACCTCAAAACATAGTGAAGAGACTAGCTTGTGCTAAAAAACATTAAATGTAGTCAATTAGTCAATGGAAAAAGGTTGTTTGGTCGGATGGGTCGAAGTTTCAAATCTTATTCGGTCCTCATCAACCAGTTTTTGTGAGAAAGCTCAAGGGAGAACGGGCTTTGGATGAATGTATTGTCCCAACGGTGAAACACGGCGAAGGGTCCGTTATGATTTGAGGATGTTTTGGCAAGAATTGTGTCGGAGATATTATTAAAATAGAAGGAATTTTGAAAAAAGGAGGTTATAAACAAATATTGGAAAACAATGTGCTGCCATCAGGTCGACGTTTAATTGGGAGAGGTTTTATTTTTCAGGAAGAAAATGATCCCAAGCACTCATCGAAGTTATCCAGAGACTATTTGATAGAAAATGAAAAACGCTTAGTGCTAAATTATATGGATTGGCCACCCGTTCCCAGATTTGAATCCTATAGAGCTATTGTGGGAGGAACTGGATCGGAAGGTTCGACTAAAGGGCCCAAATTCACAAACCCATTTATGACAAGTCTTGCGAGATGCTTGGAATGCAATTCAATCTAAAACTTTGCATAAACTCACCCAAAGAATGGCCAGTTTGTGCCCAGCTGTTATAAAAGTAAAAGGTGGATTTTTGTAAGAAACCAGAATTTAGCCAACACAATAACATTTTTTCAGTTTTTTTTGTTAAACTTGATGCAAATAAATTATGTTACTTGATTTCTATTAAAATAATCGATTTAAAAAGAGTTTAATGTTTAAAATTTTGAAAACTGTTAAATAAAATAAGTGTAGGGGAAGGTGGGGCAGAACGGGGGTCGATGTGGTTGGGACAGTATTTGAAGGTGTAAATAAAGAGGTAAAAATCTATTATAGTGTGAATAAATTTATTTAACATTTCGTTTAACATCTCCGATGATCAAAATTAAAATAATGAAAATACTTGTATTTATTTTAAACGTTTGAAAAAAAAAGGTTATATCCCGTTCTGCCCCCATGCATGGGGCAGAACGGGGTATTCATTAAAAGGTGAAACAAAATCATGTTTTATGGCTGGCAATGTTCACAGATGAGTTGTGATTCATCATTGTCAGTATCAATGCCGGCACAGGAATTATGGGCCCATTTTTTACACTGTATGCATGATATCCAGCCTTCACTCGATTTTGAATATAAGTCGTTGCAATATAAACAGGTCGCATCGTCTTCTTCATCTGATTCCACGCTTTGTTTCCGTGGTTTTTTGTTAACAATTTTCAGTGTTTTTTTCTTTCCTATTTTTTTAACAATTTTATGTGTTTTTTTCTTTTCTATTTTGTTAACAGTTTTCTGGGTATTCTCCTTCTTTTTTTCGTTACCGGTGAACAGTTTTTTCTTAAGTCTATTTTCTTTGGCTTCCTTGATCTTATTAGCATTATTAGCCGCTTCTTCGAGTTCAGTTTTATAAGGGGAAGCTGTCAGGATTGCCGTTTTGCCTCGTTTCCTCGTCACTCGCTTTTGTCCCGGCTTTACTCTGGGTATGGGAAGTATATGTTCAGGCGAAAACCTCGGAAAGCTGTTAAAAATAGGACTAGCTATTGTTTGTTATATATATAGTGAATATATAACAAACACAAAAGAAAAGAAATTAGATCGGTGAAAAATAAAAGTATGGTCGGGGCGGAACGGGGTAGGACCCCGTTCTGCCCTACCCCGTTGTGCCCCAAGTGTTGGTAAACCAAACATCGCAAGGTTAGCGACAGCCATGTTACTTCTCCAAGACATGTTAACACGTGAAAAGACACTTTAAACAACGCTTAATTCGGTAGACTAAATTGGAATAACGAAAAGTAATGTGAAATATATCTTACCTTGTTTTCAAATATTCATAAAGTTGTAGTTTTATACAGATTTCAGGGAGGTGTTTAATTAACAAAGGAGAAACACTTGGTAATTCACAACGACCGTTCTTATCACTGCACAGATGCATAATGAAGGTGTATAGAGAGTTGCAGCGAACTGCAGTGCTACTATCAGCAAATAAGCCTGATCCCCCGTTCCGCCCCGACCCCCCATTCCGCCCACCTTCCCCTACTTATATTTTTGAGCTGTACTGTACATGTATAGATTATTTTACTTGTACGGCTATTTTTTTATCAACTTCTATTAGGTTGGCAATGGATTGTCAGTTATCATATTGACATGGCGCTTGCGTGATAGTGTTAAGTCATCTATCTGTCAAAACTTCCTAACCGGGTCCCATGTAGCACACATTGTTGGCGCAATAATGGTCCAATATTGAAAATCAATATTGCGCCAATATAGAGATGTGAACATTCTGCTATATTGGTCCAATATGGATTTTCAATATTGTAGCAATATTGATTTTCAATATTGGACCAATATTGATTTTCAATATTGGACCAATATAGCAGAATGTTCACATCTCTATATTGGCGCAATATTGATTTCCAATATTGGACCCATATAGCAGAATTTTCACATTTCTATATTGGCGCAATATTGATTTTCAATATTGGACCAATATAGCAGAATGTTCACATCTCTATATTGGCGCAATATTGATTTTCAATATTGGCGCAATATTGATTTTCAATATTGGAGCAATATTGCAAATAAATATTAAACCAATATTGCAAATAAATATTAAACCAATATTGCAAATAAATATTGGTACAAAGAAAAAAAGATTTAATTTAACTTTTTACGTATTTATTGTGATAGATACCTAATTATATAAATATTATTTCAGTCTGGTTTTTTCCTAATTTGTATGTTGCTACCTTTTTCTTAATGTTTGTAATGTTGTAAGTTTTGAGCCTCCACTAAATGATATAGTTGTATCTGACAATCATATTAATTATAATTTTTTTGCTTTCAAGTATCCTTTGATTGTTGTAGTACCGAAACATCATATAAATCTGAAATTAAATTAAATTTAAAGATTTTTTTTTACTTACCGCTACCGGGGTTCGAACCCATGACGTTCCTTTTGAATGTTGCGAAAGCCTCCACCTGTTACCATTTATCTACGAAGCTTACTTATTTAAATCTATTTGCTCTCGAGATTAATGGTGATTATCAGGGGTGGCCAACTTTTGTGTACGTAAGATATACTTTTTATTTTAAACATGTGTGGGATCTTAGTTGAAAACATATTTAAAAGAGAAAGCACAAATAACGTAAAAATTTGAAAATCTTGACTCAATTTGTTTCATTCGTAATCCGACGGCTCTTGCCAGATCAGTGTAACTACTTTTTCCCTATTTTTATGTAATTCGTAATCTCCTTTGCTTAATAATCTAAAACACAACATTTAACAGTAAAAAATTATTGTACTCTCGCAAAGAAAACAAATCCTTTAAAATTATTGGACCACTGTATAGTAAAAAAAAGCGATACTCTGTGGCTTTCCAACTATCAATTTCATCAAAGCTCCGTGGTTTTCTATTGAATTCACTTGGAACCGTTTGACCACAATTTAAAGATCTTGCTGACATTTTTTTTCTGAAAGCTGGAAGAATTCTAAACTCGGACGATGATTTTTTCCAAAAATTTATAAGTGTTCTCGTAACCCCTAAGAACACAATATGCATGGAATCTAAAGGAATGTGACTAATAAAATTAAAATCTTTAATTTTAATTAAAGGTGATTGTTTTAAATGATGATCAGGTTGTGCTTGGTCGAAAAAATTCGAATTGGTTCTTAGCTCACAAATTTCGTTTCCATACAAAAGTTTATGGTTTTCACTTCTTTCGCAACCAAAATATCCAGTGTGGCCTTTAATGCATTTAATAAATGCCCTAGCAGGTGCATCGCATACTAATACCTTTTATTTTGACAATGTAGATTCTATTATTATATTGTAAGACAACTTACAATATTGTAAGTTAACAATGTATTAATTTCTTCTACAAATTTCTCGAAAAATTGATCTACATCGGAAGGTTTTGAATTTCCTAAATATAATGCTACAACAAACGGCTTTATCTTAAAATTTTCAATATAGTAAACTTGACACAAGATTCTCATATAAAATTCCCGTGCGTCGGTCGGCTTTTACATGTTAAATTTGCTAAGTTCAAATTCGATTTATTCAAAAGTTTGGGCCCCTTTCTCGAAAAATATTTTTACAATTTACTATATTATAAACCTTGTTCTTTAGTGTGTAGCACACGAAAAGTTGATTTGAGTGGGGCTACTTATCGAACTCTAGCCAAAATTTATATTTATAGCAAAACCGTGTTGTAGTAAAGCAAATTTTGAGAGATCTTACAACTTTTAGGACAAATATTTGTCCTTTATAATTGCGGCCCTAAATAAAATAATTATGAATACTTAAATTAAAATTTATTATTACATTTTACATTGAATGTTGGTTTCAACAACTAAGCAAGACTTTTACGCATTATTTAATTATTTAAAAATTAGTAATATTGTGTAACTAAAATAACGTGTTTAGTTACAAAATATAACTAAACACGTTATTTTAGTTATAAAATATAACTAAACACGTTATTTTAGTTACAAAATATAACTAAAATAGTTACAAAATATGAGAAAATAGGCATATTATTTTTTTATTACTTGAAATTGTTTTGAGTTGATAAAATTTTTACAAACCTAGTTTTGGTTTAGTGGCTTTTGTCAATTTCACCAACTTTTGGGTGATTTTGCCAACTTTCTAAAATATTGAGGGGGGGAAGCTCCCCCCCCCCATGGGCACGTCCCTGGATGTGCTCTTCGCAATTGGAACTCCAACTACATATTAGTTCTGTTGAATTACTGCCAATATTTACAAAAACCTTTTTCTAATCCACAATTTAAACTTTTTTTAAAATTAGCTTCTATCCCAAAATAATAGAAACTACCTGAATCTGGTAATGATGAGATCTTATTTAAATATTTTCTAGACGTTTTAGGAACTGTTCTAGCACTTAATGGTAGTTCTGGGTGATATGGCTTTAATATATTTAATAATTTATCTAATTGTAAATGATTGATTTTTGTTTCAATCGCCCAGTGACATTTCTAAAGAACTATTTGAATATGATTCTGATTCGTTATTTACAATTTACATCATTATCCCTACCACTCTCTATCGAATCGCTAAAACTACTATCCTTGTACGCTTCTTCCAACTCGTCGATATTGTGTATGTCATCATTATTACTGCCATTGTTTATCGAAGGGAACAACTCTTCTTCCAACTCGTCGATATTGTATAAACTATCATCACTAGGATTAATTACATTAGCAAGCATAGATTCGCTACAACTATTATCATCAGACACAGATTTTTGCATAATTCTGTCTAATTCACGACGTACGAACATACTTTTTGCAGATCTACTTGTTTTCGACATTTTTCGTTTTCTTTTCTCTACTCTCTTCGATAATACGTTGGTTGTTTCAGTTTTTATTCGAGTCTATATCCTCGTATATGTATGGTTTCAGTTGGTACTCTCCTAATCTTCTTAATTAAAAAATGCGTTTGAAGCTAAATGATAATCTGCTCATAATATGACGTCAAGATTGGGCAATGGCAATTTGTTTTGTTTTGGAAGCATGAACAAAAAATCATATTTTATATATTTTTATATCCTAAAATTAATATTAATAAATATTGTGGAGCGTAATATAACTTATGGCACAACAATATAATTATTAACAAATTTTATTTATTTTACATAAATAATGAATTTTATAAAATACAAGACTTGTTCAAAATAATAGTAAACCAATTTCTGGTGGTCTCATTGGGGGTCGTTCATAAATTACGTCACGCAATTTTCAGCAGTTTTATACCCCTCTTCCCCCCCCCATCATAACGCTTCGTCACAAAAATCTAGACCACCTCCAAATATTACGTTACGCACCCTTGCAACCCCCATATTTTATTATTTCCCTTTTTAATAAAGCCCAAACAACGAAAAAGTTATTACCGACTAGAAAATAGTTAATACATTTAAAAGAATTTCTCGAGAATAAAGTGCAGGATAAATATCCGATTTTGTAACATGCAGAACCCCCTTAAGGGGAAGTTCGGAAAAGTAGGACATTTACCCTTCACTTTTTTGAGAAAACTTTTATTCAGAAATGATTTATATTTAATTTTGATTAAGATAAAACTATCCCGAAATCCCAATGTTGATTATTAAAAATATTAGCCTAATTTTAGTGGTATTTGAAAGGTTTCCTGTCAAAATTGGGATCTTGGGACAATTTTATTGTAATCAGAATTAAAAATAAATAATTTCTACATAAACATTTTCTCAAAAAAGTGAACGATAAATGTTCTACTTTTTCTAAGTTGGCAACCATACAGAAGCGTGACGTCACGCATTTAGAAACCCCCTCCCCCCAGCGTTCCATACGGTGCTGCTCTTACGTGAAATAATTGAATTAAATATCTCAAGTAATTTTTATGCTATGTCATGGATAATTTTTTAGATACGTCGTGCAGCCCACGTATTTTAACTCTTACGATAAGAACACCATTAAATTAAAATTGCGATTATTTTAATGCAAAACATAAAATAAAGTCATTGCCACGAAAGTTGACATCTCGTCATAAAAGCATAATCGTCTGAACTAAGCCAATACTCCCTAATCAAATGAAGTGTATTTTAAAATAAGAATATATTGGTTATCTTTTTTTTTTAATTTTCTTTCTCACTTTCCTTTTAGTTAACAAATTTGAACTTGTCACCTGTCAAACCAAATATAGGTTATGCTGAAAGGAAACTTTTATGTTTTTATTGTCGCTTACCAAATTTATTTATTTATTAAGCAATAGTTATGAACAAATTCAAAATAAGACACAGCATAAGTATAGGTATACAGCACCTGTGCAATGCAAAAGCAAAACAATGAATGGCAAAAATTGCGATTTTGAGATTTTTGTACCGTTGCGTTGATAATTTCTTTGTCAATCTGTTCAGAGCTTTACTCAAAACTAACTTTTGGCAATTACATTGTTTTGCCTTTTCACACAGACCTGAAGAAAAACAAAATTGTGTAACACCCCACGGCGTTAAAGAGTTGAATTAATTGAAATTTTTCGGATTAACTGCCACCACATCGAAAATTTTTGGTTACTTTACCTGAAACCTGAGCTTTACGATGAACACTCAATTTGGGAATACGTAGCGCTGACCATGATCGAATTTCGGAAGTCGTAGGATGATTAAGATTAAACAACGTCTTAATTATTTCAACAATAAAAAAAAAGAATCGCTCTAATTTAATTATTTATTAATTATCAAACAAAAATAATTAATGTTTTGGACATAAAAATTGTACATATTAATTAGCATTAATTAGCAATAAATAATAATTTTACAACAAAATTTCTCGTATAAAAAAGGTGGAGAATTTAATTCTCTACAAATTTGGTTCTCACCATTTTTAGCGAGAAATGCAAAATACTCCTGCAAATTACAAAACAAAAATAAAAACAAAAATCCAAAATTCCGGAAACAATCAGTCGTAATCACTTTCTTCAGAATCACTGGAGCCATTAGCATGGATGATAAGTTCATCGACCGTTATATCTAAAGCCTTTTCTCGCTCATACCAATCTTGTATTACCTTTTCGGTGTGACAAACACAGTTTTTCCATACTTCAGGAGAACAATTTTCTAATGCTTCATTCCACATATCAATTACGTTTTCATTACCATAACCATCTCTTCCAATGTGCTTGTTGTAGTAAGTTTTACAATGAGCCCATACTAATTCAATTGCATTGAATTCACAATGGTATGGTGGTAACCGTAAAACTTCATGTCCGTGGCTTCTTAATAATTCGTCCACTTCGTAGCGTTTTTCTTTTTTATGTAGTTTAGCTAGAGCTAGCAATTCTGGTTTAAAGCAGGACGGTTCAAATTCAATATTGTTTGCAGTTAACCATGCTGCAATATTTGGTTTTGTCCATGCCGAAGTAGGCATTTTTTCTACTACAGTAGAATGATACGATGCGTTGTCCATAATTATGAGAGATGGTTCTTCTAAATTGCATATTAATTTTTCAGCAACCCATTTTTTAAACAGTTCACCATTCATTTCACCGTGGTAATCCTCTTTTTGCGATTTTGAAGCAAACACTAATGAGGTATTATTAATAAATCCAGATTTTGACCCAGCGTGAAGTACAATGAAACGTTTTCCATCATAACCTTCTGGTTTCCTAACGCTTTTTGTAGAGCCATCTTGCCACGACATTCCAGGATTACCTTTAGAAAAAATCCATGTTTCATCTAAAAACACGACATCACGTTGAAACTGAGAATTTAAATTATTTCTATAATTCTGAAAAAAATGAATTCGATCTATTGCAATACTGCTTTTTTCGACCAATGCTCTTCGATTATTTTCTTTAGCAAATTTAAAACCAATTTCGTGCAAAACACAATTTAAGCTCCTGTTGCTTAGTAAAATATGCAGCTGTTCAATCTCCTTGTTTAACAAAGCAACGGTTAAATGTCTTTCTGCAAAAAATACACAAATTACATTTTGTGTTAATTATAAATGACAACGAAACTTACTTTGACTGTACATGTTATAAATTGTGTTTCTAATGTTCATTTTCGATGATTCTGGTAAATCGCTAGTTTTAACTTTCCTACGTTTTCGGTTTTTACCGGGACTTGATAATTCTGGATTTAGTGAACTACGGTTTCTAATCCGGGCAACAGAAGATACACTGATTCCTAAAGCATTGGCAACACGCTGCAATTTATAAAATATTTTATAAATATAAAATTAATGTAAAGTAATCTTTTTATATTCACCTCTTGAACACACTGTAATGGAATTAAACTGCCCCCGTGCTGTTTTTCAAGTTCAAAATAATTTAATAAATTTAAAATCAACTGTTGCGATTGAGATTTTAATGTTCTTCCACGTACAGAACTAGACATTTCGAGAGTTCTGAAAAGAACTAATTTTGTATTTTGACTAATTTTGACAAGCTTAAATCCACAAACCGAAAACTTAAACCACGAAAACTCCAAACTTCAAAAATACTAAAAGTGACAGAAATTTTATATAAATTACTACGCGAATCAAATTCTTTTTCCGGTACTAGTTACGACATGCTATGAGTATATCTGTCTTTTACTATCGTCTAACAAACGCAACAGCGTATGTCGTTACTGGAAACACGTGCAATATATTTTCGTGCTTTGTCATATCAATACAAAATGACTGGTAATGCTCATAAGCAATACGTCGTTGCTATATTCAGTCAATCTATGACGAGACGTCTTCTTTCATGGCAATGACTATATCATCACTGCACTGCGCATGTGTTTTATTTCGCGCTCTAAATTTTAGCACGGATTTTAGTGTGATATCTTTTACTAGCCGCTTACATATTTTATGAATAAATAGCGATTTTTATTGCTTATTGTATGTTATTATTCTGTGAATAATAATATTCATTATTGTGAATTTGTTCAGCTCGAAAGTTTTAATTAGGTAAGTTTGGTTTAGGTGTAATTTTCTGTTTGTTTTAGATTTTTACTTCAAAATGTTAAGTACATTGAAAATAAACCACAACAATATGTCAATCGGCGTGAAGCGCATTCTTCTCATTTCGTCTGATGTAGACCCCATCTCTTCGGTGGTCTTCCAGGGTTTTGTTTTGCCGATAATTTCAGGTCCTTTGCTATTTTGATAAGTCGATCACTGTACCCTCTGTTGATATGTTTTTTTAATTATTGGTCCTATATACAATTATTATTCTAAGTAAATTTTAAGGTCAATCCGATGATAATAAATGGATGCAAGAGCGATCCCTTCGTCTAACGGCATCGAATTTTGGTACCGTTTGTAAGATGAAGAAAAGTACAGACCCTACGAAAGCGGTTATAAATTTTATAGATAAGCCATTTAAAGGAAACGAAAGTACTCGATACGGGAATAAAATGGAAACATATTCTAGAGAAGAATTTAAAAAATTATGTGGAAAAAAAGTGGAAAAATGTGGATTATTTATTGATGCAGAGTATGGTTTCCTAGGTGCAAGTCCTGATGGTTTCATAGAAGAGGAAGATAGTATAGTGGAAATTAAAAGTCCATCATCGGTAAAAGATATGGATCTGAAGGAAGCCATTACAGAAAAAAAATTACTTTTGCTTGTTTGGATCAAGATGCTAATATGATCCTAAAAACTAATCACAACTATTATTACCAAGTTCAGGGTCAGTTACATATAACAAATAAAGAATTTTGTTATTTTGTAGTATGTAACCAGAAAGGGATATTAGTTCAAAAGGTAAAAATTTCTATTTACATTATAAATAACGTAATTATTATTAATTTATCTCTTCTGTTTCAGATTGCAAAAGATAGACAATTTTGGGAAGAAAAAATGATAAATCGATTAAAAGCATTTTACATTGATCACATGGTGCCAAAATTAGTCGATAATGCCATCGTCAATAAATATGAGTAAAGAAAATAATTTCTTTTTATTGCTAAAGGAGTAAGGTGCGTAATACAGCGGCGCCGTATCCAGTTTGCGTCCCATAGCTTAACCTACTCAATTCCGACTCTTGCCTCCATGACTAGCAACCGGAACCCGAGTAACCCCATAATATGAAGATTGGGTAACCAACCCCAATGGACAGGGGTCGGGTACTAAACAGAGTCCGGGATATGTTCATTCCATATAAAACAAATGTCAAAACTAAAATTTAATTAAAACACTTTTATTTGAGACTTTGCGGTACTTTTAAATTTAAAAAAATGCTTTACTTATTTAGAATTATGAACAATTTTTTTAATTGAAAAACTTGAATGTCATTTCTTTTTAATATGGAATGGATTACACTTAATAAACATTTAATAATATTTATTGTTTTCTCATATTTGAAGTGCTATTTATATATAATTTATATATAAATAAATTAATTCAGAAAGAAACGTTTATTTTTTCCGCTCATATAATCTTTCATTTCTATAAATACAGCGACTAACAAAAATATAACTTCACTAATAAAAGGTTTTTTATCCGTTTTTTAAGGAATCCTTCGAATAGTTTGTTCATGAACGTTTTCTCCCGTTCCTTGCAGAACTTCGGTTTTTAATTTTGGAGCACTAATTCTAGGATTTTTTATTACTTTTCGTAAAATTTGTTTTTCATCTGTAATACCTACTAATATCTTTGGACGGCCACCTTGAAGCTTGGACTCAATTCGATCATCATTTTTATAACGTCTTATATCACCCACTGTACTCTTACTTAAATGTAATAATTTTACAATTTCGTTGTAAGATTTGGCACCGCTAGACGTATGAAAATAGATTCAAATTTTTTGAAGTTTCACGGTCAATATAACTGAAAATTTTTTAGCCGACTTTTTATAAAGTCCAGACTAATTTTAAATTAATTTTGGAAACTAAAGTCTGAAAGGGCTTTGCTATAGGAAAATGTTAATAATTTTATAGCTATTAACAAACTTTTAATGTAGAAATTTCAAAATTGCAATAGTTTCACGTATTTTTAAATTTTTAAAAACAGCTGATTTTGACAGCTGATCTAATGTGATTGATCGTTTTATAATAATGCATTTATCACAAATTTGCTTGGTTAAAAAATCTTATTTTGGCCGACCATAACATAATTTACTATGTATATTACACGAAATTATAAAAAAATTCATATTTTTATAAACAAGCAAAATATGAACGGTTTATTGAAATTTTCTACGAAATTTTTGTTATCTACTGTCTGGGACACTTCCTTGAAATAGTGGAAAAGAGATAACTGTCTATACCTCTCTTTCCATATTGTCAAGTGTTCAACCATTTTTAATTTAACCTTTATTTTGAAGACAGATAATAAAACGTAATTATTACGTCGGATGGCGCTGACTGTCTTTACGGAGAAATAAGAATGGAGACGTAAGGGGACTGTTTGTTTTGATTTGAAAATGTCACGTGGTGTCGCTCCCTCTTAAATTCATTTCTTTTAGAGTTAAATATTTGTGTTTGATAAACTATAAATTCATTTCAAATAATAATAATAATTTATGTTACAAGAATTTTCATAATAATAAAAATTTGTTTAATTGTTAATGTTTCTTCTGGCATTTTTGAATTCGACGGTAAAGTAAATTTTATTCACAGGATAAAAGTTATAAGACAAGGTAAGGCGTCGAGGAACCGACTACTGAGATAAAGAATTTTCATGTTTAATAAGAATCAATTAAGATAGCTAGCAAGGGAAAGTAATTACAATCAATTAAAAATTCATAAAATATGCATGTGTCCGGTAATAAGAGGGTTCGGCACATAGCAATATGTAAAAACGGTGGGTTCAAAATATCGTCTTTGAAAATCCGCGAATAGGGGTGCGCATATAATCGATTAATCGATCACCGTAATTCGAATAACCGATTATTTCATAATCGATTATGATAATCTATTATATAAAAATGAATGTTTGTCTGTTCGTATGTTATAGGCTCCTAGACCGCGTGACCGATTGCGACGAAACTTTAGGGAGTTGTTGCGGGTACGCCCGCGAAGGTTTCTGTAAAGTTTCATCGCGATCGGACGAACGGCATAGGAATGCGGGACCAACAGCTAAACATTCAACTAATGCCGTCAATAGATGGCGCGACAATTGAAAAACTGAAAGTGCGTTATATATCGTCAACAGGTGCCGCGGCCTAAACATGTCGCTAATTATGTTTCCACCAGTAGTTATGAAAATCTAGAAATTATTTTTAAATAAGTAAAATCAGCTAAAAATAGCTTCCCAAGATTTAAGCACGGTCATGGACCAGGTGCTACAGAGGGCTTTGTCGTTTACCAAATATAAAAATAAAGTCCGAATACAATGCCTTAATCAAAAGTGATTTAAAAGAGATACTTCGGAAATTTGGCAGAGACCTTAACCATCAAACTACATTACGATCAGCAAAGAGAAAAGTCGCGGCCAAAAGCATGAGGCGAAAGTTTTTGTAAAGTTTCATCGCGATCGAACGAACGGTATAGGAATGCGGGACAAAACAGCAAAACGTTCAACTAATACCGTCAACAGGTGCCGAAGGAGAACATGATTAACACTAAACGCCGGCCCTGACTAACCATGGATAAAAGATAATCACCACTGATTATCTCTGAAGAGATTAAGTCGATAAGTTGGTATTAAAGTAATACCAACTTATAATGGAATACTATATAAAACAACATTAACATTAAAACATCACAAAAATATAATATCGAACAACACGGAACGAAGAAATAACTGAAGATAATTGAATAAAGTGGCAATCGTTCTTACATTTTTATAATTATTTTTAAGTACGGTGAGTTTTGAAGTGACGAACGGCTAGATAGTGCTCCTAATCTATCATATAAGTGTACTGATTGGTGGCCAAAAATCTAAATATATTTTTTAAAATCCATCAGTTATCCCACCCTGTAGTGTACGGAAAGTAGTTGTATTTTTTAAACGCGATCAGTTATCCCACCCTGTATGTACGGATTATCAGATAAATCCACCCAGATTATCAGATTATCCCTTTTTTTTACTATATAACGAAACTTATTCTAATTATGAAGTCGTCACCTCAGAATTGGTTTGTTCTACATCCATTTTTTAAAAATTTTTATTTTAGTGTTGGAATTGAGAGAATACTATTGGTTTGTTCTATATCTATAATAAAATTTTTAAAAAGTAAAGCAGAAGTAGTATATTTTAGCATCACTTTTGTTCTACATCCTAAAACTGAAGTAATTTCTTAGAATTGTTTTGTTCTAAAGACCATAATAATATTATGGTCAGATTCTTGTGTTCCTCAAAACAAAAATTCATTTACGTCTATGGCTTTAATTGATTTTATTAATAACTCTAGCATTATAGAAACAATTGAACAAAAGTTTTCAGAACCAGGTCATAGCAATTTACAGGAAATAGATGCTGTACATAGCGCCATAGAAAAATATATAAGACATTTAGAAATTCATAGCCCGCTTAGTTTGTTGCGTATTCTTACAAATCTAAAATCTTCAAAAGTGAAATTGAAAATAATGCAATTAAATAAAAATAATGATTTTTATAATTACCAAGCAGCAGCTGCGAGTTATAATTTTGTAAATATTCCTTATTCAAAAATTAAACATTTAACTTACAAAAAAGATTATCCTTTCAAAATTAATTTTAACGATACTTTTGATAATTTAACATTAAAAACTGCAAATATTATAAAAAATCAGAAAACTAGAAAAACCAATGTTACACCAACTTTGCCAAAAATTCATGTTTTAAGACAAGATGTAAAATTGAATAAAGATAAAATAGCTGATTTAAAATCAATGTTATCCTGTATGCCAGAATGTGATAAAAATTATTACAAATCAATTTTTGCTTAATAAATAATACTTGTTTATGTTTATCTAATATTTATGTTTATCTATTGTTTACGTTCGAAAAACAATAGCAGCTTTGTAATGTGTACAACTAAAATACAGAAAAATATGTAAAAAGAATTGTCGTTTGATTTGGTGTATATCCCGAAAAATTTAAAAGAACGTTCATAAATAACAGACATTGTTCTATATCCAATTGCATTTAATTTAATTTAATTAATTTAGTACTGATGGCAATTAATACTAAAACAGTTTTTGGTGATAAGTGATAGGGTTTAACATATAAAAGACAATATGCTAATTAAATCTTTTAGATATAATATGGTTTCAACTATAATGATATTTAAACTTCAAATCACTTTTTCTTGATATGCAATTGCGAGGAGATAGAACAAACCAATTCTGAGGTGACGAAGTGACGAACGGTTTTATTTGTGTAAGTATTATTTGTTTTTACCTTTATTTGTTTTATCTTTTTATTTTATCTGTTTATTTTATTTTATTTACTTTTTGTAATTATTATTTACTTCACTGTTATAATTTGAATCCAACACACTGTTATGCCTAAACGCGCACGCGCATAGGCGTAGCTAGGGGGGGCCAGGGTGGGCCGGGCCCACCCTAGAAAGCTGTGGGCCCACCCTAGAAAAATACCCTTCCTCATCCATAAAATTAAAATAACTTCATCCTCAATTTACCTACCGAAACCGAAAACCGTCTTAAAAAAATGATCGTAATAATGTCGACGGAATCTAAATATTTGTTAGCTCGAATGTATTATTTTTTCAAATCTATTCATCTATTCATCTAGAATTTTTTTCATCTAGAACATTCGATTTAGTACAAAACCGATTATCGCTAATCAGCGTCATCTAGTGACAAGTAGACTGCTTTGTGGTGTTTGTTAGCGACCGAAATATCATGAATTTAAATGACAGCGACATCAAAAAGGAGGCGTCAGGAAAATGATTTCTATATTGAAACAACAGTTGGAAAAAGTAACATCCTCGATTTGCCAACAGACACTCAGCCACGGAAATACTGGAAAATAAATATTTATAACCAGGTATTAGACAACATTATTGCCAACTTTAAACGGCGGTTTGAAAACATACCATTGGCGAATGCAGTAGACGCTTCCTGAAGTTAGATATAGAGAATGCAGATGATTTTATTAAAAATTATAAAGATA
This sequence comes from Podabrus alpinus, assembly GCA_932274525.1. NCBI lineage: Eukaryota > Metazoa > Arthropoda > Insecta > Coleoptera > Cantharidae > Podabrus > Podabrus alpinus. The sequence goes on along the minus strand of OW026454.1, from coordinate 74,105,203 downwards.
TTTTAAAAATCGATGAAGAGGCGTTGAATGCCGAGGCAGTGATATTGAAAAACCTGTTTGTATTAAAAAAAATTGAGGTAAACGCAGAAAACATAAAAAATGTATAAATAAGGACTATTGCCCAAATTTATATAAACTGCTTCAGGCAGCACTAACGCTCCCTGTAAGCTCCGCCAGTTGCGAAAGGAGTTTTTCTGCAATGAGGCGAATAAAAACCTGGCTGAGGACAACTATGCTCCAGAACCGTTTCTCTCAAGTATCTTTGATAAATATCGAAAACGAATTGGTGAAAAATACCATAACATCAGAGGCAGTCTTGAAACGGTTTAGCGAAAAACATAGAAAACTTAAAATTGTTTGAAAACATTTTTCTCATATTTCAAGGTCGTGGAGTGGACCGAATTATATATTTTTGGTTTTTTTTTCGTTACTTTAATGTCGTTTTCGTGGAGTGGATTTATTTGTTTTTGGTTGCTGTTTTTTAATTTGTAACAAATAAATAACATTATAAGTATGTAATATCTATTTGATTTACCCCGTTGTTAGTAATTTAAGAGTGGAGCTCTTGTCGGTGTAATGTGTATAGTCTGTTTCTTTGATATCTGCCCAAAATGTAAACAAACATGGCGTCTATTTTGTGATGAAATTCATAAGTTTCTTATTTAAATGTGCATTATATAGTGAAGCAGTATTAATATTGTTCATTAAACATCATACTTAGTCAGCAGACAGTGAAAAGTTAAGATATTTTGCTGAATGTAAGGTAATCTATGGTTTGTTTACATTTTGGGCAGAAATGAAAGAAATAGACTTTAGGTACTCAATATGGATTTCAGTTAGGTATCCTATTCTATTATACTATTCTTTTTTTACCTTATATGTGTCCTGACCAAAACTATGTAAATTAAGTCGATAATATAGCTAGACCTAGCTAGATGTCCTATAAGATAAGATAACTGAAAACCAAACTTGATACCTACAAAGTTGCGCATGCGCTGATAGTCAGTGACCACCTTGCCGTGGCCGGCCGATTTATGGCTGGGGCCATGGCCAACCCTAGGAAAAATCTCTAGCTACGCCAATGCGCACGCGCATCACTTGGTAGATCTACCAGCGGAGCACGCAACATTCGGCGATTCCGAGCTTCTCAATCAAGTGAGGAGCGACAAGCGAGCAATGAAGCTGATCGTTTACGACTTGCTCAATCGCGTGCGTCAGAATCGGAAGAGCAACGAACAATTGAAGTTTATTTATTATATAGAATAAAAAAACGGATTAGCATTGCCAATCTAAAACTTAATCCTGCATATTGGCAGGACATTCATGTTGTCATAAAAATAAAATAATTTATCAAAATTAATATTGCTGGTTCAAGTAGGTTTCTGTATGAATTTTCTCCGGGTTTCAAACCGTGTATCGTATTTACTATTGTAACTAACAATTAATCTGCCTGGTTTTTGTGTAGTTTGTGGTTCTAATAATTTTTCTTTTTTAGGTTTCCATATCGGGATTCCGTGGGCATTTTTCCATCGTGACTTGTTTGTTAAGTATAAGTTTTTCATGTATTGGTTTGGTGTCTTTTTCTCTTTTGATTTAATCACTTTTATCGATTTTTAGGTTACACCCAAACCTTTTTCCTTGTCGGGTTGTTAATTTATATGATTAGATCTTCGTTTTCAGTTATGTTGATGGTCTTGTTCTCGAGGAACTTACACATCAGGTCGGGTGGTGTTTCTTCGTACAGCTCGTCCAGTTGTGCAGGGAGATGGATGCCATGATAGGCCGCCAGCTCCAACTGTTCTTGCATGTACAAATCGCACTCCCGTATCCGATGTGTAGGTTCATCGAGAATATCGCACGCCGGACATAGTCCGTCCACCGATTTCCCCAATCTCTTGAGGTGTCGGCCGAACTCGCCATGTCCGGTTAGCATCTGCGTCATCTGGAAGGAATTGTTCATTATTTTATTACTTACCTTGGGGATGAATTGGTAGGTAATTCTACCTACCAGTCCATCGTCCCATCTTTGTTGCCATTTTTTTTGGATTATGTCCTCCATTTTTCTTTTGATGTCCACTCTGTATTTGTAATCTTTCGGGTATATTCTTACCCCCATAAAGGTGGTTACTTTCTTGTTTCTGGCTTCACGCCATGACAGTAATCGTAAGAGTTCTAAGTCGATTGGGTGGATACCTGCCAAAACACCCGCGGCTATGGCCGACACAGTCCTATAACATTTTGCTATCACGCGACAGCAAAATCCATAGCACGATATCAGCCGGGCCAACGTGTGCTTATCCCCTATTCTATGTATCCAGATCTCGCTTCCGTAAGCCAAGATGGGGACTACCGCCCCCTTGTAGATCCTTCGCATAGAGTTCGAGGTGTCCAGGTTCCAACCGCTTTTTGCCATTCGATGCAGCGCATGGACTAGTTTACTGGCTTTGCCGCAAACGTAGTTTACATGCGGTTGCATCGATAGGTTTTCGTCAATAAGGACCCCAAGGTACTTATATTCCCTTACCACCTTTATTTTCTTTCCGTTAAGTCTGACATCTAAATCATAATTATGAACACGCTTCGGATACAAGCACATGATCTTCGTCTTCGTTTCCGAGAGAGCGAGTTTCATGTCCTTGCACCATCCGCTTAATTCGTTGACGCACGTTTGAAGTTTTTCTTGCAGTTGGATTCGGGAATCCGCCGTGACGACGGTCGCGATGTCATCCGCGTACGCGAAGGTATGAGTACCCTCCTGTTTGTCTTTCTTTAGATAATGATCCAGAAGTGAGTTCCACAGGATCGGGCCGAGGACCGAGCCCTGTGGACATCCCTTCGTGGATCTTTTCCCTACCTTTGAGACCCCGGAGGTGAGAGTCACTTCCCGGGCTGAAAGGTAGCTTTTGATCATGACCTTTAACCTGTGAGGGAGCCCTTTTTCGCTCAGCGAGCGGAACAGGGCTGGCCACCACATGTTATCAAAAGCTCCGGAGATGTCGTAGAAGATTACCGCGAGAAAACCCTTGGCTTTCTTCCGCTTCATCTCCGTAGTATCTATTTTTTCGTAGAATGCCTAAAGGGCGGTTGTGGTACTCATACCTTCCACGAAGCCATGTTGGCACCGATCGTGGTAAGGGGTATTACTTTCTAGAATTCTTCTTTTCATTATTTTTTCCAATATTTTGCCGAACACCGGCAAGAGGGTGATCGGCCTGTAGTTCTTGATGTTGCTTGTTTCCCCATCTGGGTTCTTGAGTAGGATCTTGAGGACCCCCCTCTGCCACAGCTTGGGGAAATAAGCAACTTTAATGCACGCGTTGTAAATACCCATTAACACGTTTTTGATGACAACATAGAGTTTTTTAAGAAAAGATCCCTGAATGTTGTCAAAACCCGGTGCCTTTCTGGCTTGCGTCGTCCTGATTAGGTCATCCAGCTCGTCGCTTTCGACCTCCCTAATCTGCGCCATGTCCGGCACGCCCCTCAGATTTTCGAAATCCGACCGCATGGTTTGGTGATCCACCGTTGCATCGGAGTTTCGATCGTCGTCGGGGAGTAGACCGTTCATGAGGTAGGTTAGGGTCTTTTCCGGCGTTTCCGTTATCCTCCCGTCCCCGCCACTGAAGGTGGTGAGGATGTTTTTCCCCTTATATTTTCTTGCAGCTAATTTGTAAGTAACCCCCCAGGGATTAGGTACAAGGTCGTCCTCGACGAACTTTTGCCAACTGGCCTGTTTGGCCTTTTTCAATGTTTCCAGGAATTTCTCCTTAGATTCCATCATTGCAATGTACAGCCCGTTCTGTTCGTTCTCAATGCGGTTCCTATACAAAGCCGTCTTCCGCGAGAGATACTTCTTTCGCGCTCTTTCAAGATTGTCGGTCCACCAGTCAGGACGGCCAACGTAGATCTTCTTCATTTGGGCTTTCCTATTTATTAGATCCTGGATCCTTCCGTGCAAATCGGAGACCATGTCCTCGATTTCGTTTTCGGTGGTTAGATTGTCCGACCTGGGGCCGTTTTCCTCTACCCACCGAGTTAACTCTGTCTCGATGGTTTCCGCTTGGATGGTATCCGGGTTTCTATTCCTACTAATCCTGATGGGATTATTAGGTGCACCTATTTCAAATGTGATGGCTTTATGATCAGTGATAATGACATGTTCCGCAATGTCCCATGAGTGGGTTGCATTGACGGTGTCGCAAGTGCCCAACGTTAGATCTATGTTGCTCTTCCTGCCGAGGGAGTCCTCGAACGAAGGCGGTTTGTTAGGTCGATTGAACACGAAGAGCTCGTGCTGCACAATGAATTCCTCCAGTGCCTGTGCCCTGGAGTTGGAATCTACGGTGTCATACCACACCCTTGATCGACAATTAAAGTCTCCGCAAATATAGGTCTTCCCTTTTCCGCAAACACCCAGTGCTTTCCGGAGGTCTTCGAGTGGAATTTGTATATCCTCTGAGGGAGGAAAATACGTGCCTATAAAATAGTAGGTCACTTTGTTACTGAAGGTAATTGACACGACCGTTACGAACTTGCTGGAAACTTGCGGGAGGAAGGAGAACGTGAATTCATTTCCTACCGCATCGTTAACCATGATGCAAGTTCGGAAGTGGTCGCCGAAGATTGCTGCCGTCCGAGTGTTCGGGGAGAAGGGAAGACGAAACCCTCCTGCTGCCGCGGGGTAGCAGTAGGGTTCCGAAAGAATGGCCAAGAGAATTTCTTCCTGGGCAACAAAGCGTTGCGCGTCGGCCGTGGCGGCCTCCGAGTTCCTCAGGTTTACCTGCAAGACTTTGAAGGGCTTACTCATTGACGATATCTGTAAGCGTTAGAACTGAATGGGCATAATCCATAAGTCTTGCCTTGTAGACCCTACACACGTTGGATCCTGTAGTGTGCCTGGCATCGCTATGTTTAGCTCTGACGCAGTTAATACACACATGTTTTGCCCGATCATTCTGTACCCCACAGGCACGTGAGGCGTGTTCCGTGGAGGAGCAGAATGCACATGCATCACTCCCTTTACAATACTTTGCTGTGTGTCCAAAGCGCTGGCACTTATAGCAGCGCGTGATCGTAATGTGGTCATGGATGGTCATGGGGTGAACCTCCAGGATCCACTTGTTGTGGGTTTTCCCCTTGGAATGCACCGGGTTGATGCTCCTGAGCCAGGAGCTCCCGGCCGCTGTTGTTGCTTCGGGGTAGTTCGCGGTAAACTCCTCGACCACCCTTTCTTTGGTCAATGATTTATCAACCATCTGTATAGAAATTGAAGGCCAGGTAGCTGAAGGCTCCCGGGCCACCAATTTCTTCTCTTTTAGCAACGAATTGCCGATCAAGTTTTTGAGCGACGGCTGAGAGGACTCAACCATCACTCCGTTGTTTTTTATGGAGTATACTCTGTCTGGCTTGATTTTTAGGTCTGCTAGTTTGATGCTGGTCAGTTGTGTTTTGGTTTCGTCCGCCGATTTATTAGTGTTCCCTTCGTCAGGGTACACTATGACCTTGAATTTCCTAGTGGGCATGCTACGGGGGCCGCCAGCGGCGACTTTCTTAGCCGCCTCCAGGTAATCCCTGGGGGGGTTTTGTTTGTCTGTTTCCGGTGTAGATTTACTTTGAATGACCTGAAGGGTCGGTGCTGTCGGAGGGGTGGTCTTGCTGATGGCTTTGACCACCTCTTCTATGATTGCTTTTGTTTGAGGAGGGGAAGCTGAAGGCGCTCCCGTCCCCATGTTGTTTCTTTTGATGCCGTCCTGGATTAGTTCCTGCGCTATTTCTTCCAAGTGTTTTATTCTTTCGAGGGCCTCATCTCGAACGCTGAGGGCCTCCTTGCTTCTCATTAAAAACCTTCGTATTTCATGGGCGTCGTTTATCACACACTTCGATCTTTCTTTCAATTGTTGGTCGGTCAGCGTATCTGGTTCAGTTTCCAAAGTCTGGCTACTGGCCAAGTCCGGAGTAGACTTAACGGTCTGCTCCGGGCTTGTGTTCACCCTCGCAATGTCTTCTGTATCTTTGGTTTCGTTTTTCTTTTCTTTGGCTTCTTCTTCTTTTCGGTATTCTTCCTCTATTTTTTTCTTTCGATCTTGTTTTCTTTGGTTTTTGGTTCTCTTCTTTTTCTTTGTATCATCACTATCGGTTTCTATTTCTTTTACTTGGGTCATGTCAAGTTCTTTCGCTTTTTCCTTAAGAATCGTATCAAGGTCGTACCCGACACTTTCCTCGCTCGACGAGGAGTCGGCGGTGTCCATTTGAATCGTAAGTTCTTTCCTTTTCTTGCGATTTCTTTTTGATTTTATAAGGAACGTTTGTTCCTCATCACTTTCTTCGGTATTTTCGGGAGTTTCCCGACCTCTTTTATTTTTCGCGTTTTTTCGCGACTCGTCTATGCTCTGGCTTCTAGTTATTCTGGTCATTTCCGGTGGTTTTTTCTTTGGGTTTTGTTCTTCATCTTTATCTCTACCTTTCACGATGGTTTTGGATTCGAGGATTTTTATTTTTGGATCTTTTTCAACCATATCGTCGTTTTTCCTCTCTCTTTCAGAGCAACGAACAGTAAGAGTCGAAGCAGATCGTTTGCGACTTGCTCAATCGCGTGCGTCTGAATCAGAAGAGCAACGAACTGTAAGAGTCGAAGCACAACGTTTACGAAATATTCAATCTCGACGAACCATATTGCTGTGTAGTTCCTTTCATAAATTGCACCACTCGGGTTTGTGTTAGGCGCCAGCTTTAAAATTAAAATTTTTGTAGTATAATTAATAATTTTTAAGTTTTAATTTTTTATATTTAAGAAGTGTCAATAATTTTTTTTCATTTATAATTAATAATTTTTTAAAGCTCATTAAGTTTTAATAAATTTTTCTTCTCATGCCAGGTTCAATTGCTTTATTGTCGATTTTTCAAAATTTCCATTATATAATATTTAATTAATCGAACTGATTTTATTGTTTAAAGCGAATATGCTTACAGAATGACATCTTCATCAGCCAATCCATGATTTTTATATTAATTACTTCTTCATTATTAAAATTAACTATCCACCTGACAATTTCTATCCTTCCATGACTTGATATCTTCCTTTTTCTCATCTTCTTTTGCAATCTTGATCCCATTTTATGAATTTTCAGTTTTTTGAATATTGACTTTTTGAATAGTTTGATTCTTTTAAATCGAATTTTAATTAACTTAACAATTTTTATTAATGTTCTTAATTGCACTTTTTAAATATTGTTTGTTTATTTGAAAGTTTTTGAAGTTTGGAAATTTGATTTCCATTGGATTGTTTATTTTCACTTTTAATAAGCACTTTTAAATTCGATTGTTTGTAATTTTTAAATGTTTTTCTTTTCACTTTGTGAATGTTTTTATAAATTTTTAAATTTTTGTGTTTTCTTCTGTTTCGAATTTTATTAACGCTACGCACTTTTTCCTTTCTAGAAGTTTTGTATTTTTGTTTTGATTTTGACTTTTTGAATTTAAAATGTAGCCTTTTGAAGCTCTTCCTGGAATGTATAATGATGCATTTGTACTTGACTTCTTCTGTTATCTCTTTTACTTCTATGTCTACTGATATTATTTTATTCTTTTGCGTATATAATTCAATGCTAACCTGATATTCGATTTCTTCTGATTTCTTTTTACAATCTTCGCTTTTCTTTTCTATTGCTAACTGAATGTTTTCTTCTTTTGTTTTTATAATTTCTTCCAAGTGATATCTTATTGTGTTGTTGGAATTTTCAATCTTTTTATCAATGACTATCTCATTGACAATATCGTGCCTAATGTGAATGATGTCTTCTTTGACTTCTTCAATGTTAGTCTCAAGCAAAGTGATCCTTCCATCATGTGCATCAATTTCAATTTTTAACTTGGTTTCTAGATTTTTGAATCCAACATCCATTTTAGTGTTTAGATCAGCAATTTCATTTTTTAGTTCTGTTCTCCCCGATTCAATTTTCATATTTGTCAAATCGATTCTTCTGTTAGTGGCATCCAATTTCTTTGACATGTCTTTCAATTCATCAGACGTTTCTTTTTGATTTTTGTCCATTTTATTCGACATTTCTTCTTTTGATTTTATTGTTTCTTCTTTTGATGAAGCAATATCATTTTGTAAATTTCTGGACATTTCTTTCATCATGCTGAACATTGCATCAAATAAATTTTTGTTCGCTTTCTCTTCCTTTTCTTCTTTTTGTGTATCTGAAATGGCTTGTCTACTAGATTCTGTAGAAACATTTAGCTCCTGTTCTTGTGATGTTGTGATATCATCAATCACAGTTTCCAAAATCTCTTCTGTTTGTTTTTGAGAGTCCATTATTGTTTGTTTTTAGAGTACTTGTTTTGAGAATTGTTATTAATTTATTGATGTTTGTTTGTGATGCCTTTAAAGAATGATTTCTCTGATAAGTATCAAATGTCAAAGATTTAGAACATAAAATGATTTTTGAAAAAGAAAAATTTTTGCTTTGCAACCTTTTCAACCCTTAATCTAGTCAATACACCCCTAATTCAACTCGATGCCCCACGCAATTGGAGCGCCATAAGTTCCTGATCTTTTTGAGCGACAAATGCGTTTTAAATTTTAAAATTATGCTCACAACCCTTAATTTTGATTTTTGCTCTCTGCAACCCTTAATTCAACTCGACGCCCCACGTTCGGACGACATAAGTTGCTGTGTAGTTCCTTTCATAAATTGCACCACTCGGGTTTGTGTTAGGCGCCAGCTTTCTGAATGAAAGCAAATTTATAAATTAAAATGAAATTTTTCGAGGGTGCAAATTTACTCAGAAACCCACTACACTTGTCCCTTTTGTATAGCTCAATCGTGGAGATTCACTCAAGGTGTTGTGGATTCGTTGAACTTTGAGATGCTTATTGAAGTTGAATAAATATTTGTAGATTGAAAATTGTTGATGAAATGATATTCGAAGATAAACTAATTCGCTTTTGTAGTTGTGATGATCTTTTAAAATTGAAATACTTGCTGTGTTTAAATTGAATCGTTGGAATAAAAGATTGTATTTGAATCAAAAATGGTTTTATATTAATCAAAATAATTAAATCGCTTGCGAACACAATATTCAAATAAATTTTTATCTGAGGAAATGACAATATTAAATATCAAATAAATCAAAAATGAGTATATCCAAAAAGCTTCTTCTTTGTCTTCTCGTCGGTTTGAATAAATTCCAAACCTCTGCTGTCCAATAGCAGTTTAAAATGTTTTTAAATAAAATGTTATCGTAGAAAATTAAATAATCGCAAAATGTTTATTGAAATTCGTTGATGAGGATAGTGCTAAGAATTAGTCACGTCCTATTTTTAAATGCTTAAGGCAAAATTTTAATGTAAATAATAAGTTTTCTTATACCTGATTTTAAATATCCAGCCTGATTAAAAAAGGCTTGCGCACAAACACAATTTAGCTGCGCGGTCACTTAACAGCGTTTCACTCAACTTGCGTCGCGTTGATGGTTTGTTGATAAAACTTTCGCTCCCGTTTTGTGATCTCGGACGACGTTTGAATTGCCAGTTGACACTTATTGATTGTTTGGATCAAATTTGTGGAGTACCAGTGAATTGTTGTTGATATTCGTTTCCAAGTAATAAGAAAGGTGAGTCGTATTTTTAACACGTTATTCGTGATGATATTCAACTGAAGGTAGCCATTTTAGATAAAGTTGCTATCTAATTTTGATAAATATTGGACTGGTCGAACATCTGGGTGTTTTGGATTGGATTTGTTCACCCTGGGGGTATACACGTCTTGTAGTTTCAAGAGCTAAAAATAGACTGTTTGATTTTGCTGCGCCGTATTCCAAAATCGGTCGAATTTGCTTATCAGTAGGTCAAGTTTAATACTTTTTGAAATTTTACATTAACCAAATGTTTTTATATTTTCAGGATCGTTTCCAAATATGATGACTTGATTTATGTAGTGGTTCCCAGGCGTCTTTTGAATACAGGAGCACTTTGTAGGCAAAATTTAGATGTGGTTTTGACTTTCTTATCACAAATTTGTCTTATCACATTTTCCAAGCGAAATTGAACTCTATTTACCTTTTTATAGATTCACAGTAGCAAATTATTACCATTACAAAGAGTGGATTAAATAACACATTTTCATATAAACAATTTTACACAGTATAAGTTATTCATGGAGTATATTCCATTTTTGTAACGTAAAATTTTTGGTTATGTTATCAGTGATAACGATTTACATCAAATTTACCGTTTTTGACTTAAATAATCTTTTATACAAAATTTTGAAGTGGCAATCTCCTTCATGAATCTATCTTACAGCTTTATGTCATATTTTTCAATCATTAAAGATCTTTGGAGTCTCATAATATAGAAAAATTGTAAAATTAGTTTATCTTTTATATCAGTAAAATTTTAATTAGGTCAAATTTAATGTGATGTTTTAAATAAAGTTGGAAATTCAATAATTTGCATTGGCCTGGTAGCTTGGATCACAGCAATATGTACTGACTTGAATCTTGGTGCATTCCAGTACAATGTCAATTACGACTACAGTCTACATCCAAATGTAGTCATCGGCAAAATGAATAAGGTGTGTGGGCATTGCGGTGCACGAAAGTTCAACAATGAAACACCAGGAATGTGCTGCGCAAACGGCAAAGTTAAACTACCTACTTTGCGTTCACCGCTTGAACCTCTGCTGTCATTGCTTTCGGGCAACTCAGCTGATTCGAAGCATTTTTTGCATAACATTCGCAAATACAATTCCGCGTTTCAAATGACATCTTTTGGAGCCGATAAAGTATTCCAGGACCACTATATGCCAACTTTCAAAATCCAAGGGCAAATATATCATCGCGTAGGATCACTTTTACCAGTTCCCAACGCGGAACATAAATTTTTACAAATCTACTTCATGGGCGACGATGATGTGCAAGCTAATCAGCGATGCCGTGCGATTCCAGGTGTCAAACGTCATATTATATCAACTTTGCAAACATTTTTTCACCAACACAACGCCCTCATAAAGTTGTTCAGAACATCAATTGATAACTTGCCGGCGGATGATTACGCAATCCGTATAAGAGCAGATAAAACACCAGTCGGACAGCATGCCGGATGCTACAACGCACCTACCGCCAATGAAGTAGCGATTGTTATAGTTGGAGAAGAACGTGATACGCGTGATATTATTCTTCAGCGACGGAATGACTCAATTGTACGTGTTGCTGAAACGCATCGATCTTACGATGCGTTGCAGTATCCCATACTTTTTTTGGGAGGGTGAAGATGGATATCACTTCAATATTATACTAACTAATCCTGCTACAGGTGAACAACTCACTAAAAAAGTATCAGCAATGAATTATTATTCAAACCGCATAATGATACCTCAAAACGGAACAAATTATATTCTGCAATGCCGTCAACTTTTTCATCAATACGTGGTAGACATGTATGCGAAAATTGAATCTGAACGTCTCCTCTTCATTCGATTAAATCAAAAATCGTTGCGTTCAGAGGAATACATTCATTTACGAGATGCGATTGCGAACGATGGAAACACCAGCGACATCGGCAAAAAGGTCATACTTCCAGCAACTTTTACTGGCAGTCCGCGACACATGCATGAATACGCGCAAGACGCCATGACATATGTGCGTTCGTACGGTTGTCCCGATTTATTCATCACATTCACATGCAATCCAGCATGGGATGAGATAAAAGAGCTTCTATTGCCCGGTCAAGCTCCGTCCGACCGACACGATTTGACTGCCAGAATTTTCAAGCAAAAACTCACTAAATTGATGGATTTGATTGTGAAGCATCACATTTTTGGTGAAACTCGCTGCTGGATGTATTCCATTGAATGGCAAAAGAGAGGCCTTCCTCATGCGCACATTCTCATATGGCTCAAAACGAAAATACACTCAGTTCAAATTGATGATGTCATTTGTGCAGAGATACCAGATCCTCAAGAAGATCGATTACTGTACGATATTGTTACTAAAAATATGGTGCATGGGCCATGCGGTGCTATGAACCACATTCACCATGTATGGCTGATAACAAATGCACGAAAAAGTATCCCAAGGAATTCATTAATGAAACTCGCACTGGTGATAACGGTTATCCTCAATACAGACGCCGTTCACCAGATGATGGAGGTCGGACAGCTACAATCAGAACTAGAAATGCCGATATTGAAATCGACAACAGATGGATTGTGCCATATTCGCCTTTGTTATCAAAAACATTTAAAGCGCATATCAACATGGAATATTGCAATTCCGTCAAATCAATCAAGTACATATGCAAATACGTCAACAAGGGCAGCGATATGGCAGTATTCCATGTTGATAATTCCGATGCGCGCACGGATGAAGTTATTCAATTTCAGACAGGTCGATATATCAGCAGCAATGAGGCTGTGTGGCGCATTTTGAGTTTCCCGATTCACTGTCGGCATCCCACAGTTTGTTGTTCATCTTAGTGTTCACCTTGAAAATGGACAAAGAGTGTATTTCACGGAAGAGAACGCACGAAATGTTGCCGCTGCACCGGCGCACACAACACTGACAGCATTTTTTGCGCTGTGCGAAGAAGATGTATTTGCCAAAACATTATTGTACGCGGAAGTACCAAAGTACTATACCTGGAATGCCACATCGAAAAAATTTCAACGACGTAAACAAGGCGCGCGAGTTGAAGGCTATCAAAATATGTATTCGTCTGACGCATTGGGCCGTATTTACACAGTACATCCAAATAATTCCGAATGCTATTATTTAAGAATGCTGCTGATTAATGTCAAAGGTCCAACTTCATTTACAAATTTGAGAACGATCGATGACGTAGAATGTCAAACATACAGAGAAGCTTGCCAAAAACTGCATTTACTCGAAAATGACCAACATTGGGAAATTACATTGATGGACGCCTCAGTCGGCAGTCATCCTCGACAATTACGAACATTATTCGCTATTATTTTGACTACATGTTCGCCATCCAACCCTAACGATCTGTGGGAAAAATTCAGGGAGAACTTGAGCGAAGACATTTTGCACCGTATTCGTACCGTTTGCAACGATAATACCATTCCATTTTCGAACAACATTTTCAATGAAGCTCTGATAAAAATCGAAGATATGTGTTTAACCATCAACAACAAAACGCTTCTTCGACTTGGGATGGTTGCACCACAACGTTTTACGTATGACCTTTGTGATGCCGATGTACTGAGAGAACAACAATTCAATGCTGATGACTTGCGCGCATTTGTCGAAGCAAATAAACCACTCTTAGTTGCAGATCAAAAATTAGCTTATGACACAATTACAAATGCGGTAGCCAATGGTAGAGGAGGTCTTTTTTTCCTTGATGCGCCCGGCGGCACAGGAAAAACATTCGTAATCGGTTTGCTATTAGCTCAAATTCGCTCGAAAAATGGAATTGCTTTGGCTCTTGCGTCATCAGGTATTGCAGCTACATTAATGGATGGTGGTCGAACAGCGCATTCGGCGCTAAACTTGCCATTGAATATACAATTTTCCCAAGTTCAAACATGTAATATTTCCAAAGGTTCCGGCATGGCAAAAGTGCTGCAAACTTGCAAATTGATTGTTTGGGATGAGTGCACCATGGCACATAAAAAATCACTTCAAGCGCTTGATCAAACTCTTCAAGATTTACGAGCAAATGCAAACCCATTTGGTGGAGCTCTCATTTTATTATCAGGTGACTTTCGACAGACTCTACCAGTCATACCAAAATCAACACCAGCTGATGAACTCCACGCTTGCCTCAAAGCGTCGCATCTTTGGAGACACATGCAGAAACTCACATTAAAGATTAATATGCGCGTACATTTGCAACGCAATGCGTCATCCATATTTTCAAAGCAGCTATTGGACATTGGTGATGGAAAAATACCAGTTCATGCCGACACAAAATGTATTTCATTTCCATTGAATTTTTGTGTCATTGTTCCATCGATCGAACAATTAATTCTGAAGGTTTTCCCACAAATTGCCACTAATTACAAAAATCATCAATGGCTTTGCGAACGTGCTATTTTGGCAGCAAAAAACACCGATGTCAATGCGATCAACCACACAATTCACGAACAAATTGCGGGCGAGTCTGTCACCTACAAATCAATTGACAGCGTCATGAATGATGGCGACATTTTAAATTATCCAATTGAATTTTTAAATTCGTTGGATATTTCTGGTGTACCACCGCACAGATTATCACTCAAAATTGGCGCACCAATAATTATTTTGCGCAACATTAATCCGCCACGATTGTGCAATGGAACCAGACTCGCTGTCAAAAAATTGATGCCAAACGTCATCGAAGCAACAATTCTCAATGGCAAGTCAAAAGGGGAAGATGTGTTAATTCCACGTATTCCCATTATTCCCACCGACATGCCTTTTGATTTTAAACGACTGCAGTTCCCCGTTCGCCTTGCATTTTCAATGACCATCAACAAGGCACAAGGTCAATCGCTTCAAGTGTGTGGTTTAAATCTAGAAAATCCATGCTTTTCGCATGGTCAATTATATGTTGCATGCTCACGAGTGGGACAGCCAAAAAATTTATTTGTTTTTGCTGAAGATGGAAAGACCAAAAACATTGTTTATCCGAAAGCACTTCAATAAACTTTTATGTACTTATCTGCTATGTTTTATATATTACATCAATAAAAAGTTTTAAATATTATTTCATAATCGATTCTACCCGTTTTAGATTGCAAACAATTGTTGCAAATGTTGCGTTGAATACTTATCGGAGCTGCTAATTTAATAAAAATATTACATTTTAATACATTTCCTCCATAAATATATCCATTTTAATTTTAATAAAAAAGTTTATAAATATTATTATAATTTGATAATCCATTCTACCCGTTTTAGATTGCAGACAATTAAAATTCAAATTTTTGATATTCTCTTTTTCAGGCAAAACAACGTTTGCCGGGTCAGCTAGTTTATAATAAATAATCGATTATAGAAATAATCGATTGTGAAAATAATCGATTGTGGAAATAATCGATTATAGAATACTTTATTTTTTATTGATAACAGGTTTATTCTATATAAGCATAATATCTTGTTTTAATAAATACAACTTTTTAAACTAAAACGTAATCCCAACCCCAACAGCAATTAGAACTACCGAAATAATCGATTATTCGAATTACGGTGATCGTTTAATCGATTATATGCGCATGCGCACCCCTATTAATAGCCCTACCTAGTTATGAGTTCATAATCGAGTTATGAGTTCATAATCGATTATGGGTTCACAATCGATTATGGGTTCACAATCGATTATGAACTCATAATCGATTATGAATAATCGATTATTGACAATAATCGATTAATCGAAAAAAATCGATTATTTTTTATAATCGATAATCGATTATAAAATTTCATAATCGCGCACCCCTATATATGTATTCACCATTATTTTGATCGAGATATTTCTTTAATGTATACCTACTAAAGTATTTTTGTATGCCGTCCCTGGCCTAAATCTACTATCTTTGGTCTACTATAAAGCGTTGCTTATTGTCTTTAGAGACACCCTGTATATTCATTTTTTTACCTTGTGTCGTTTTTGACGCACTTCCTCGATTATTTTAAGAAAAGCAATTTTTTAATACCATGATGTATTATAGTATTATATTATAATTCTAAACATATAACATTGTATTTCTTGGAAATGAAAATGAGAAAAATTATATCGGGTTCGTAACTTTGCTAACTGTGCTGTCAGAAAGAAAGAAACAGCATGATAAAACACGACGCGCCTGATGCTTTAATTTAATTAGTTGTATATGCAACCCATTATACAAGGAAAACGACCATTACACGCCGTTTGCTATAGCTTTTCTCATCTTTGCTTTTACTTGCTTTTACGTTGTATCGTTCACCAGCAAGTGGCTGTCGAACATCGACTTGGCGCGTCTTCCCCCACTACGTTACCCAAACTTGTCTTTTAGAATCTACGTGTCGCTAAAAATATAACTTCAAAACGAAATATACAGGGTGCCTAAATATTTTAAAACCAAAGTAGCGGCAAATTTAAATATCAAATTAATATCAAATTTCAATATTACAATATATTTTCGGCTTCCCAACAATCCCAGTAAATGGTAAAGAATTTATATATCTAAAAATTCTAAATAAATGGGAGTCGAATACGTAATTTTACGAAACTTGAAATTTCGCAAAAATGTCCGTCGTCAACTTGTACAAAAGTTATGGTTATCCACCCCTAAAATTTTATATCGTTATCTTCCTTATGGTATTAAAATTAAATACGAGTACCATATATAAGGCGTTACTAAATAAATGGTAAGATGTATATTATGCCCTATCTAGTACCGATCTACATACATATATCTAATCTTTTTCCGATAAGCAACCGCATAACAGTAGCCCAACTTACCGTAATAACTAAAAGTGAAGGCTACAACCTCAAAATCCATTGAATACCAATTTTAGATAAAATCGGACAACTTTTTGACATATTGGTCGGCCAAATATTGGGTCCGCCATTTTGTTTATAAAAATTTAGATTCGTAATCGGCGACCTCAAAAACCCTAGCATACCAATTCTTGAGGTTTGGCCAGATTTTCGTCAAAAGATCCCACAGTGGCGACTGTCATAACTTTTATGATTCACTTCAATTTTTTTAAATTTTTATTTTGTGTAGAGACAAATAGCAATTGATTGAAATGTTATAAAATTTTTGTTTGCATTTTTTAATAATAAAATTTAATTTGTTGTATGTATTAATTTTTTTAACGTTTTACAAGGAAACCTTTTACAATTTTCCATTATCTACTAGATGAAATATATTAATTACGTATTTTTTTATTTTATTCAACGGGCCATATTTTCTGAAGAAAACAGTCTTTTACTTCTCCTGAGAAGTTATGGATTCTGTAGATAGCATCAGGTATTGGTTGTAAACAGTCGATATGAGATTTTAAATGCTTTTTCAATTGCGATTTTTCTGCACTTTTATAGTCACAACTGACCAGTTTTTCGCCAGTATGAGTTCTTAAATGTCTTTGTAAATTTGGTTTCTGTGCACAAGTATACTCGCAAATATGACAACTAAATGGTTTCTCGCCGGTATGAGTTCTTAAATGTGTTTGTAAGTATGATTTGCGTGCACAACTATACTCACAAATATCACAACTAAACGGTTTTTCGCCGGTATGAGTTCTTAAATGACTTTATAAGTCTGATTTCTGTGCAAAAGTATACTCACAAACCTGACAACTAAATGGTTTCTCGCCGGTATGAGTTCTTAAATGTGTTTGTAAATTTGATTTATGTGCACAAGTATACTCACAAATATGACAACTAATTGGTTTCTCGCCGGTATGAGTTCTTAAATGTCTTTGCAAGAGTGATTTTGTTGCACAAGTATACTCACAAATATGACAACTAAATGGTTTCTCGCCGGTATGAGTTCTTAAGTGTATTTGTAAGTATGATTTCTGTGCACAAGCAAGACTACGAAAGTTTACACGCCGGTGTGCTCATGCGTACGTGTATTTTTATGAACTTACGTCAAATTTAAAAGTTTTTAGTTAACATAACCTATTTTATGAATCTGTCAAACGTTTGTTTCCCGCTATTTACTGTTGTATGTTTATAACCTCTCGACAGACCAGAAATAAATCTTGCTATTTTTAGTGAAATTATTGTGCTTGTGCTATTATAATTATTAAAATAAACAGCAATATTTATTGCTAAGTAAAAACAACTTATAGGTGTAGACACTAATAGTTAATATTTTGCCGATTCAAGTTAAAACGACACTTAAAAACTCATTCGGGCGATAAACCTTTTGCTTGTGAAATTTGCCACAAAAAATTTGCACAAAGGGGAAGTTTAGAAATTCATTACAGAATTCATACTGGCAATAAACCTTTTATGTGTAATATTTGTAACCAAACATTTTCGGTAAATTCAAGTTTAAAAGTTCATTTAAGAATTCATACAGGAGATAAACCCTATGTTTGTCCAATTTGTCAGCAAACTTTTGCGCAAAACAGAAGTTTACAGGTTCATTTAAGAATTCATGCGGGCGAACAAAGGTTTACTTGTAAAATTGTGAACATTTGTGAACATAAATTTTCACGTAAAGAAACTTTAAAGGTTCATTTAAGAACTCATACAGGCGAAAAACCGTTTGGTTGTATAATTTGTCAACAAAAATTCGCCGAAAAAGGGGCGTTGACAATTCATTTAAGAACCCATTCGGGCGATAAACCTTATGAATGTCAAATTTGTAAACAAAAATTTGCACTAAAGGGAACTTTGAAGGTTCATTTAAGAACTCACACGGGGGATACGCCTTTTGTGTGTCAAATTTGTCAACAAACATTTGTTCAGA
Organism: Podabrus alpinus; assembly: GCA_932274525.1. Lineage (NCBI taxonomy): Eukaryota > Metazoa > Arthropoda > Insecta > Coleoptera > Cantharidae > Podabrus > Podabrus alpinus. The sequence goes on along the minus strand of OW026454.1, from coordinate 74,086,790 downwards.
GGGCAGGTTTAAAAGTTCATTTAAGAACTCATACTGGCGATAAACCTTTTAAGTGTCAAATTTGTCACAAAAGGTTTGTAGAAAAGAGTAGTTTAAAAGTTCATTTGAGAATTCATACGGGCGATAAACCGTTTGTGTGTCAATACAAAAATGTCTCAAAGAAACCTAAAATTCAACAAACAACTTGAATAGGCAAAATATTAACTATTAGTGTCTACACCTATAAGTTGTTTTTACTTAGCAATAAATATTGCTGTTTATTTTAATAATTATAATAGCACAAGCACAATAATTTCACTAAAAATAGCAAGATTTATTTCTGGTCTGTCGAGAGGTTATAAACATACAACAGTAAATAGCGGGAAACAAACGTTTGACAGATTCATAAAATAGGTTATGTTAACTAAAAACTTTTAAATTTGACGTAAGTTCATAAAAATACACGTACGCATGAGCACACCGGCGTGTAAACTTTCGTAGTCTTGCACTAGTATACTCACAAATATGACAACTAAATGGTTTCTCGCCAGTATGAGTTTTTAAATGTTCTTGTAAGTTTGATTTCCATGCACTAGTATACTCACAAATATCACAACTAAATGCTTTCTCGCCGGTATGAGTTCTTAAATGTCTTTGTAAGGTTAATTTCCGTGCAAAAGCATACTCACAAACAGGACAACTAAATGGTTTCTCGCCGGTATGAGTTCTTACATGTTCTTGTAAGTTTGATTTCCATGCACTAGTATACTCACAAATATCACAACTAAATACTTTCTTGCCGGTATGAGTCCTTGAATGTAATATTAAATGTGATTTACTTGCACATTTTAGGTTACAAATATTACATATTGCAATGTCCAACACCGACCACCACGTCAATAGAAATGATAACGTCACGATTCAAGGTTTTGTTTATTAAAAAAAAGGTAGCACATGACTTATTTTGTTCGAACGTAAAAGTTTCAACCAATACCAAAAATTTGATTTAACGTCATAAATTTATATGAAGAGAAGGTCACGGAACGAGATAACAAATAAATTCAAATGCAACGTTTTAATTCTGTTTATAAAAAAAAAAATGTTTGTTAAAATTATAAATTATATTAATTAATTATAAGAAATGTTATGTGAAATCAAAATAATTGTTCAAAGTTAATTTATAAAAATGTGTTAAACGTAAAACTTTAAAATAAGGAAAATTTTTACACGTATCGGAGTGCTTCGTAATTCAATGTATCACAAATGGGAAAAACATTTTCTTTCTGACAACCTGGGGCTTTAGGTGATATTGTTATTACCTGAGCTGGTTCTATTTTAACTGCCACCGGACTATTTTTTATTTATATGAGAATAATCAAACTCATAGGTAGACGTGACTCGGTAAATTGAAGACGTAGGGAATAAACTCTTTTGCCAAATTAAATACAAAGATAAATTTAATGGGGTTTTATTAGTAATAACAAACTACAAAAATTTAATACACAAAAACAAAATAATCGTGCAAAATATATTTTAAATTGTGCAATTAAATAACAAAAATGTATCGATTCTCTTACCTTAAAAAAAAAATATATAATCCTTAATATTGTAAATGTATCAATCGCAAACTAATAATTTTACAGAATTTAATATTTAATGATTTTATCACTTAAAATAGAACAATTAATTTAGATTCAAAATTCAAACCGACGTGAAATATGTAGCATTTGAAATTATAAAGCACGACTGACCAATTTACTAATTTTTCAGTCGTATTTATTAAGATTTCTTCCCTTAAGGGAAAATTTATCAATTGATAAATTGATTTTTAGGTCAAACATCGACCCTGAGAGTCGTTTATCTGTCAACTTAATTTCCTTTTTAGTTAAAAGAACCTATTTAGTTTAATTTTTATATTTCTAAAACTATATATATTTCATCACTTCTACGATAAAAGATAGCAACAGTCTCTTTCAATTGATTTTGTCATAATTGTAATTCCTAATTTAATGAAAATAATGCAATTTCAGTGGTTTTTAATTTATAATTGTTGATTTATTATTTCTAAATATATTAATTTACTCTTTTCAATTATTTTTAATTACTCAGTGGTCTTTTAAAATTCAGTAGGGCGATAATTGCATGAAACCCATAAAGATAAAAAATATTTTTAAGAAATTTCTTTGACAGTCAGAATCAATTAAAAGAGATTGTGGTAGGTCATAAAAATTAATGGGTTTGTTTAACATATACAGGGTGTTTACTACATTTCATATACAGGGTGGTTACTACATCTTCAAAAGTTACTGGAAGATCACAGGAGATGCAAATACTTCAATATAATCTGAAACACAAAATTTTATTAAAAATTTTATAAGTCACATTGGGCTTAAACCGAACCTGTAAATTATAACGTCAAATATTGATTTTACATCGACCAATGGAACAAAATCACGATTGCCTTGAAAAATACAGGTAGCGATGAAAAAACAATTGGTTGAAGATTATTAGGTTGTTGATTCTTAATTTAATTAATGGTGGTCGAGTTTGTGTAGCTGCTAATAAAGATAAAGTTAATTAGTAAATTTTGCGATAAAAACCAGAAAAAAGTTATAAAATATAAAAAGTGAAGTCAACTTACGTGTGTTGAAGTGTTTTCGATATAAATTATTAAAGGATCCACAATATTTTTCACAAATAACGTTATACGATTTTACACGTGTTGCAAAACGAATCCACTTGTATTCAAGCGACCGTCAATCATCCACAAGAAAATTACACTGGAGTTCATGGTCATTCATCTTGGTAACCAGAAAAGAACCAGATTTGTTTAAAGGTAAAGCCAGACAACTTTTATTTTCACAAAAATTAGTGCGAACTTAAAAATTTCTACCGCGTTGCGTCGACACAATAATAATTATAGTTTGGGGTAATATTAAGGCTTTATTTAATTGATGTTCAAGATTTGTTTAACCTTAATTACATTTTATATAATAAAATTCACAATTTGCATTATAAAACGGAGCATAATTTTATCATTTCCGAAGACCATTACTAGTCTATTTCAGCATCACGATTTGGTCAAGGAAGGAGCCCAACTTGAGAAAAGGTAGGTCAGTGCTCACCGAAATTGTTAAGCCGAGGTATAAATTTATTTTATTTGCATTTATAAATAAAAATTTTGCATACATTTCTGTTGACGGGGTACATTTACGTACACTCGTACAAGACATTAATATTCAAACGTGTAGCCTTAGTAAAGCTCCGACACTGCACGGCAATATATATGATTTCCTGACCTCGAAAAAATTTGAACTGTTCAGAGTTGCTTGTGTAGTGACGATATCTTCTTTAATATCAATGGAATGATGCAAATCTTCTAAATTAAATTTCACATCTTCCACCTCTTCTCTTTTAATTTCGTAATTGCTAATTGAATTATTTGGAGTTTCCAAAAATATATCCGTGTTTTCTACAATTTGTAATTCTTCCGAAGGTAGCACTTGAGCTGCAAGTAAATCGGTAACTGGTTCCATTTGGAGGATGGAGCACCATAAATGTACAGGTACAAAATCACTTTTCTTAATTGAAGGCGTTGATTATATGTTATCGATTTATAAAACTACTGCTACAGTTTATTGACAAATCACTACTATACAAAATTATAAAATGGCGACATTGATGGGTCAGAGACATGGTCAGATGAGGCGATTGATTGCGTGTAAGTGTATAGCGCCATCTAATAGAACTAAAAAGAGATTTTCTAACGTTACGTCGTGAGGATTTGTCTTCTGTTAGAATTTTATGGTGGCAAATTTCAAATTGGAAATCGAATAACTTCTTCTGTTTTAAAATTTTCAATTAATATTTACGAATTTATTTACGACCGTATTCATAGATAAAATGTTACTTATCCTTACAACTTTACTTGTAAAATTAACATCTTTCTACTTGAGCAACTGATTTTTTACAATGCATTTTATCTTAATTTTTTTACTAATTTTCTGAATGTCCAAGTGTTTCCACCTAAAAATGTGTATACATAATAATATGCAATATAATGTGTTTTTAAATGTCAAATAATAGGCCAGTCAATGGGGATCAAAAATAGGGCTTACCTGGAAATAAGTCCGGAAGTTTTGAAACTTTGCAGGTTTGTAGGTTTGGATGTCCAGAACTAAAATTCACAAAATGCACAATCCGAGACATGCCGCCGCGCCGGCGCCGCCATCTTGTCAAGATGGCGCCCAAAAATAGTTTTTTTGATTTATCTCCAAAACTGTGCGTTTTTCGATATATTATGTTGAGAGCAAAATTGTTGAGGAAGTAATTTCCTACAAGAAATGTTCTTAGCATATTTTTGCTAAAGTGAGCCGTTTAGGCTTAAGAGCTGATTGAATGACAACATATTCTGTTCATTTCTATAAACTGCCCCTAACTATCTCCATATATGCGTATAAATTTATCTTTTATAACAAAACGGGCTATTCAATTGGTTTCTCGTTATATTTATAGCTTGCTGACTAACCGGCACATTCCTAGCATAGGTGCAGCTGCCGATGTGCGCACCTGCAATAAAACCCTACCAGACGGGCGCTGGCTATTAACCCCAGTCTGTGAGTCATCTGTACAAGGCGCTTTGAAGCACATCGTTTGTCGTGTCGCTTCTCAGTTACCACCGACAAGCGCAGCTGCACGACAGCATTCATTGAGAACATACTATCAGGTTCAACTATGGCGTGGCTGTCCGAAAGTAGTTGAAGAATGGGGTTGGAAGAAAACACAAACTGGCCTCACTCCAGTAACTACTTTGAAAGATCCTGCTTCCAAAGCACTACTTGCTTTTTTATCTTGTAAGTGCAAGACGGCTTGTGGTACAGCCTGCGGATGCAGGAAAGCAGGATTGAGATGTTTAATGATTTGCGGTGTCTGCAATGGGAAGACTTGTGAAAATATCAGCCAAGTGACACTGGACGAATCCGATGAAGAAGACCTCCATTCGCTGTTTGATGATTCTTTATCGACTGCAGAAGGAGAATCCGACGAGTTGAAGGAAATTGACATCGATTCTGAAGCTGAGGTAACCATTTTCCCCGTTGAAGATATGGAAATCAACGAGCCAGGTCCGTCTGGTCTTTGCCAAAGATAATTTTAGTACCTAAGTGGATTAGGCCTACAGGGGAAACCACGTTAAAAAAAACGCGCCGTGTACTTTACCTCTTGGGTGGTGTGGAAACAATTACAGCATTTTAAATCGAAATTAATTGATCATAAATTATTAACATGGATTAATTAATGAATTAATCGATTAATTGAATAAAAGATATGCCACTGTTTCGTGATAAATATTTATAAAGTCCCAAAATATTAGATTTGGGGACTCCTACTACACATATTATTTCCGAAATTCGCCTCTACAGAAAACTTACGCAAAATTTTTAATTTGGCGAGGGAATTTGTGCCTTAACGGTTTACTTTAGCGAAAATATACTAGGAACATATTTTATAGGAAATTTCCTCCTCTTTAATTTTGTGCTCTACATACTTTTTCGAAAAACGCATAGTTTTGGAGATATTTGCAAAAAAAACCGTTTTTGGGCGCCATCTTGGCAAGATGGCGGGGCCGGCGGCATGTCTCGGATTGTGCATTTTGTGAATTTTAGTTCTAGATCCCCAAACCTATAAACCTACAAAGTTTCAAAACTTCCGGACTTATTTCCAGGTAAAAATCCCCAATGACTGGCCTATAATAGCAGTGCAAGTAATAAAAAGTTTGGTTCTCAGAAAAGTAAACATTTTACTTAAATTCTGAAAAATAATTATGGCTATTATAAACCTTAAACATTTAAACCAAAAAATGCTAAAACAAAACACAAATTTTTTTGTTCAATAAATGAAAAAAAAATCTTCTTCTACTTTTATTAAGAATTCTTCCTCTTAATATAGGTCCAAGACCTGTTCTTTGCTAATTTTTGCAATTAGTTCTGTGAGCATTTTTGTTTTTACATCTCAGGTAGCTTGTTAGGCTTGCCTTTCGATGTGCCTGCGCCCTGTTTTTTTATTGTTATGATGGCAAATCATTAACACAGGGGGACCGACGGTTTTACGTGCCCTCCGAAAGCACGGAAGACGGTCAATCAATTTTAGACTGTACCCGGAGTCGAACCGGGGGAGCCCTACGTTAGTCGTTGCTCGCGCTAACTATCAGGCCATGACCGTCGTCAAAAAAGAAAATAAATAAATTGTAATATTGCGATTTTGAAAATTAACCACTTCTTTTGGTTTAGAATATTTTAGACGTCCTGTATATTTCATTTTAAAATAATATTTAGGTGCGACACCTATTGGTAGAGATAGACAACGATTCATTAGAGGTCGAATTTGCAATAGTTAGCGTCACTTTTTTGTTACCAAAGAATCTTCCAATTGTTCGTAAACCATTGAACATACCAGTTGTCCGGCATTTCATTATTTTTGAATACAGATAATTTCTGAGTGTTAACTTTCTTTTAGTGTGCTTTTGTTCTAATTAACAGGTATAATTTATGCATTAATTAATAAGGTTTCTTGGTTTATTACTAAAATTTGGGCAAAAATGACTTTAATTTAATTTATTTGTGTTTAACATTTCATAGTTTCAAATATCGTAATAGAAACTTAACAGGTTGTTTTAAAGGGTTTTACATTATAGTTAAATTCGGTATTCTAAATGCATTTTTAAAGTTATTTATTTATTAAAGGTAGAAATAGTTCACTTATGGAAAATATTTGTTACAAGGTTAAAGGGTGCGGACATTATTAGGATTCGTAGGTAAGGGGGTGTTGTAATCCACGCCGGGTGTTTTAGATTCAAGAGTGTGACAGTGGAAAATTTTAACTATTCTATTCAAGGCTAAATGTAGATCATTGCCATATTATGTTAGAAAGACACAAAGGGATTCTTTTAAACTGCAAGGTCAAATTTCTTATGGTAACTTGTTGTTATTCAAACAAAGAAAATGCAAGTATGCTTATATACAGGGTGTTTTTAATTTCAAATGAGTTTAGATTTATAAATAAGAGGTTTCTTTATTTAAAATAGGTAATCTGTTAGTAAAGTAAATAATTATATACAGGGTATTTGCGTCAAAGTTATTGCTAATTGTTTGCAGGTAAAAAGACTTGATAAATGCATTCAATCTGTTACTACGTCCCCACAAGGCTGAGTAATGATGTACGATAAGTTTAAAAATCTTTATATCGTGGTAGATGATTGACTTACTTAATACAATGGTTTTGGGTTCGTTACGTGTACATTTAGCTTCTCCGATTTGGGTAAAAGATTATAAACAACCCCTAGTGAGGTGGAAAATAAATTACGCACTATCACTAATGCTTAAATGCAAACCATAAAGCAAATTACATTGAACTGTTCCCAAAGATTTGTTGTTAATTAAGTTGTCGTAACTTAGATCTGGGTTTTAATATTGGTAAATTAGGTATCTTAATTATTCAAATACAGGATGGTTGAACTTGTTTGAATTAGGTTGTGATTCTAATTTGTATTTGAATAGCTGTACCTCTCTATGTTTTTCTAGAAGAACGTTGGGCCCGGCGAGATATATAATATTTTAGCCACTATAAAACCAACGAAGGATTCCTTGATTTAAACCAGCAAGCCAAATACAAATAATTGTTTCAACTGAGTTTAAATAAGTTACAATTAATTAGGTAGTAAATTGTAATTCAAGGGTGGTTATTTAAAGGTAGATTAAAAGGTATTTTTTTCCATTAACATCTAGTGTTTCAATAAAACACATAGCTTTCCACAATCTTTAATAAACGTACTAAGTACATGAAGAAAAGATTATTACAATCCAAAGGATTAAATCTACAGATTTATTAGGTCACGATTTAGTTAAATCATTGCTTCAGGTTAAATTCCTCAAACAAGAATATTAAAGATAATAAAAGAATTGACATGCCCAAATTTGGTTGTTTTATTTTGTGTTAGAAGTTAATGTTCGTCTCTCTTTCGGAGCGATCATTTGTTTTGTTACAGTTGTTTTTGACATTATGTTTTGTACACCGGAAGAAAGAATTTGGTTACTAGATGACGATCGTAGGTATTTCACAACGTGGTGGTCCAGGTTATTTTTCGTGTCGTCGAAGAAGTGTGATTTTAGGTTTGAACTTTGTTAGTTCTCAATAGATGGCGTTTTTCTGGAGAGGACGTTGGCGCGAAGTTCAAATTCAAAAGTTGCATCTTACAAAATAAAAAAAATAAAATTTTATATTAGTACCTTAAATATGATGAATCAAAATAATAGCAGTGCTCACAATTAATTAAAAAAGAAGTAAATTAATCACAAATTATTTACAAATTAACAAACAAAATAGTTTAATATTTCATATAGCATGCCCTTTATTTTTGATAACTGCCTCACAATGGCATCTCATTGAATTAACAAGACCATGGCATCTATCCTGAGGTATTTCATTCCATGATCGTTCCACAATACCCCAAAGTTCATTATTATTGCTTGGCTGAGCAATAGAAACTGCTTTTATGATATCTGTCCAGAGGTTCTCAATGAGATTGAGGTCGGGAGATTGAGGTGGCCACTCCATGACCTCAATTTTGTTGACCCGAAACCATTCTTTAGCTTCTTACTCGTGTGTTTTGGGTCATTGTCTTGCTGGAAGACCCATTTGAGTGGCATCTCTCCTCAGCATAAGGAATCATGGTGTTCTGCAAAATGTCTACATAAATTTATTGATCCATGATTCCTTGTATACGATATATCTTTGCAGTTTGGTCTAACAATTGCTTTACTGATTGCTTTATTCTAACAAAACTGACACCATTCTAATAAAATGAATACTTATGAACAAAGTTGACTTTCTTTAAATCTTAAATTGACGTTAAACTGAATCTCTAATTAAATAACTTGATTTGCTGCCACCAGAGTCCGTTTTATTATTTACGGATTGGATTAATCCGTGGACGAGTCTGGACTCTAACTTGTGAATAACAATTTAAATACTTACTTACTTATTAATTAGGTAGGTGAACCGTTCTTCAGAGAACGTAGGAAAAATATTTAAGACAGTCAATTAATTACTCACTGAAAATCACAACCAAAATAAGACTGCTTTAATTTAATTAACAAATTTATTAGACTTTAAATGAAAATATACATGCGTATATTTTATACATGCGTATATTTTATACATGCGTATCTTCGTTATACATGCAACTCACAACGACTGATTTCAATTGATTTTATTTAATTGAATTTGACACTCGCGTATTTTTACTAAATTAACGTTTTATTAAATGATACTAAGTTGGACCGTTAACTTGACTACTTATTTTAACTCGCTTAAGTTTATACTTGACTTAATTCGCGAGGTGATTGATGACTGACTAGTAACTGTTCGCGGAGCGAGTGACTGATAACTATCTACTAACTAACTGACAACTTGAACTTAATTCGCGCGATAGTGGACGACTGACCGATTTTTTGGGGTTCCGGCCCTTATTTATGTTATTATCTCCTACCAGGGAAGTGGCAAGATATCGTACGTAAATTCTTGATTTTGATCCCCGGGTAGAGACTATAGCATTCGAAAGTTTTTTAAGGGTTGCTTTATTACCCGATTTCTCTTAGTTCCGAAAATCTAACGGCTTCAAGCGATTTCTAAAAATTAGAAATCGTTTGGCTATTTATAAAAAGAGAAACTTGGCTTTTCAAAGGGGTTGTGTCCACGTGCATGCCATAAACTATATGGCTTTATGACTTTTTACAATTTCTGAATCTTTGTTTGCGAGCTTTTACTAGCTCTGAAATTCTCGTTACAAAATATGAAAGTTTTCATTCATTGTTATATTTTCTTAAAAGAGGGTTGTTAAATTTATAATATTAACTCGAGAATTTCAGTGCTTCTCAAACAATTTGTCAACTGGCTTAATTATTATAAACTAATATGTTTCAATAGTTATAAACTAATTTATACATAACATGGTTTAACATTTAATTTTATTTAATATCATTGATAAATTCAATTTTACGTGTTACAATTTCGTGGTCGGTGTATAAATAATAAGAGCCTAACGCGGGTTGTTACATTGGTATAAAGGGATTAAGTCAAAAAACGTAGTTTTGAATAAAACAAGAAAGAATATTGTAATTCAAATTGTAAATCGAGTAATTACTTATATTCATTTATATTCATATAGGTTACCTATTAGATTTAGTTTTCTATTGAAGATAGTATTATAAAAAATTTTGAAATCTTTCATATACCGTAAATTTCAATTACTTATACCCTTATGATCAGGGTATTTTAGGATTCTAGTGATACTGGTGCCAGATATAAAGGGGTTAAGTCAAAAAATTTAATAAAGTGCAATGAAATTGTAAATTAGGCAACTATGAATCAACAAGAATTTATTTTAAAATATTTATTTATTTAATAAATGATTACAAAAATTAAATAACAATAAACATTACGAATTTTTCTATTGCATTATTTCAATAATCTACCTATAACAATTTCGAAGAAATCAGGATCATAGTCATTCTGGGTCTCTGATGTGATCAAATCTTGATAAAATTTATGAAAAATTGGCGGAATTAAACTTAACAATGACAGTAAATCTTTCTTCTTTTCCACTGATACTAAAAATGGACCATCATATCTATTCTGCAAAAGAGTGCTTTTCAAATTGGGTGATTTCCCTCTTCTTAAGAAGCTCAAAAGTTGAAAATTGCTGGTTAAGGATTCTTTATAATGTATCACAACCCTATTCTTAATATTGCAACCACTGTACAGAATGCCATTTGAATTGAATGCCAGTAGTGTTTTTCTTTCGATATACTAATACTGATTTAAGTAAGGCAGCAATGTAAGGTGTCGGTAGACACTGCTTAAGGTCAAAACTAAAACATCGCTTTGAAAAATCGGCATTCGCTTCCTCCTTGTCCTTCTTCTTAGATTCATAAGCTGCGTTGGCCTGATCTTGATGGATTAGATGTTCTTCTGATCGCATTCTACTCTCATCGTCACCAGTTTCCTTTCCAACTTTTATTTGCATATTTAAAATGTCGCATTTATAACAAGTATCAACATTTGGTTTCTTAAAACATAATTTCAGAAGATGGAATTCTCTTTCATAAATGGTCCTACCAACTGGTGTGGTATTATTTTCCTCCTTGCAAAATCGTAAATAATTCGTAAGTTTAAGTGAGGTGGAAGGTATTTCTTATCATTACTTTTTCTTGTATAGTGGCTCTCATAGGAAGGGAAAAATTTAAGGTGTGCACGCACTGCTCCCACTTCTTCTTCACTTTTCTTATTTGCGGTACATCTCTTACCACGTTGATCTCCCACAGTTTTTCCAGACAGGTTTTCCTTTTCTTTAGAGATTTATTTTTCACAACGTTGCTTATAAACTTAGAAGTTTTATCTATAGGGTTTTACAAAAGCAATCTTTACAGACTGAGATTCTTACTCTGTTTACCTCGAAAACGTATTCATAAGTGACTTCTCTTACTTTTGTGCAATCGGCCTTTCTTTTGCGGTTTACTTCTGTATCTCTTATGTTTATAAGGTTAGCTACAAATGAGACCCTTTTATTGTGAGAACCCAGAGACCAATACTCGTCAAACAACGTCTTTCTTAAAGTTTCATCCAACCACGAATCACACTTTTTTCGGCACTGCTTTAGCGGTATCATTTTTCTGCCATCCACAAGGTGTCGTGTTGCACTCACATAACTTTTGCCAGACTGACGATTCAATGTTCTCTTCTTTCTAATACATCTTGACCACTTCTTTGGCACGTTTTGGTTTTGTTGTAAATCTTCATTAGCGAGTTCACTAACTATTGATTTCGCCATCTTCTTGGGGCTCTGTTTGTATTTGCGTTGCAAATGAAACGTCTTCATTATTTGTTAAATTCCTATTTATAAGCTTCTGTCTTTTTCTGATCGGTGAATGACAAGTATTATTATCATTATCGCTATAGGTACTGTGATCATCTTCAGGCACATAGGATTTAACCGCACTGTCGCTCATATTTTTTAACAATTTGTGGTTCATGCTGATCAAACTTCGATTATATTTTTATATATCGAAATCTAATTTACTTATATAATAAAATTTTTTTACCAGCTATTTTTATCTTTAATCCCTTTATTACCGCATGGTATTAGATTATATATAGCGGTCTAAAGTCAACTTACGCCCTTTATACCGAACAGAATAAAATTTTATATAGCATATATTCAAGAGCGTATGTCTACTTATACCTTTTGTACCGAACGTAATAAAAATTATTAGCGACCATAAGGGCATAAGTCAACTTATGCCTTTTGCACCAAACGGAATAAAATTATACTAAGTAGCACATACTCAAGCGATTAAGTCAACTTATGCCTTTTATACCAAACGGAAGAAAATTATACCTATCAGTCTCAATGGCATAAGTCAACTTATGCTCTTTATACCAAACGGAATAAAATTATAAGTAGCGGTCTTAAGGGTATAAGTCAACTTACGCCCTTTATACCAAACGGCATCTAGTTATTTTTGACTTAATACCTTTAGACCACTCAACTATCACACTAATAAAAAATATTTTATTTTAGTCCTTTATACCAGTCAAAAGAGCATTCAAAATAGGATTAATAAAAAAAATTTCCAATTTCTGACTTAACCCCTTTATACCAAACTGCATAGATATAGGACCAACACCATAGTAACTAAAGCACGCCCATATCATAATGCTAGACCCCCCATGTTTTAAAGTTTTTACGGTACATTTTGGATTGTATTCTGTATTGGGCGGACGTCTTACATAATTCCTTGATCCAGTATGGCCATACAAAACAATCTTACCTTCGTCCGTCCATAAAATATTTCGTCATTTCTTAAGAGGCCAAGTAACATGTGCTCTTGTAAATGTTAGCCTTTTGCCACTATGGCTTTTCTTCAGCAGTGGAGTCATTCGTGGACTGCGAGCATGTAAATGATGTTCGATCAACCTTCGGCGTACTGTTATAACGCTTGCTGGTACATTCAAATCCTTTTTTATTTGAGTTGCCGGCACTTTTAGGTTAGCTTTTGAGTATCGTACTAAGCGTTTTACCGACTTTGAAGACAAAATACGCTTACGACTGTAACGGTATAGCCCTATTTTTAAATATCGCGCCAAACAAATTATGAGCATGACAACACTGCGGTAAAATACAATTGACAACGTAGCGAAGAACGACGAATGAGAGACAAGTTATGGCGGGAGGAAGTGACGGGATGACCAAGCGAGATTACTACGCTAGGGTTGGGACGAGAGGGTGGTTGTGTTTTGTTTGGAGTCGTTTGTGAAATAATTTAATGTTACCATTTTCTTTTATGTGCAAGCTTTTGTTAGCTATTTACAATAAGGTGAATATTATTTGTATATTTTATTTCAAAGTGGGTAAAAACTCGGCACTCCCAAATTTGGTAGCGTAATTACTGCATATTATTAAGATATTGCGCTGTACCAATACCACGTCAATAGAAATGATCACGTTTTGATTCAAAGTTTTTAATTTATTAACAAAGGTAGCACGAGACTTATTTGTTCAAACAAAAGGGTTTTATCCGACACCAAAGAATTGTTTTAACGTCATAAATTTAATGAAGATAAGGTCACGGAATGAGAAAACAATGTAAATTCAAATGCAACGTTTTAATTCAGTTTTTAAAATAAAGGTTTGTTAAAATTGTAAATTAATTTAAGTAGTGATATAAAAATGTAATTTGAAATCAAAAACAATTTGTTAAAAGTATTAGTTATAAAAATGTGTTGAAACGTAGAACTTTTAAAATAACAAACTTTTACGTGTCAAAGTGCCTCGATATTCAATGAACCATAAATGCGAAAAACATTTTCTTCAAAAGTTTACTGGAAGACCACAGGAGATGTTAATACTTCAAAATAAATCTGAAACATAAAAATTTCTTTTAAAATTTTACAAATTATTTTGGGCTAAGTACGAACCTGGAAAATTATAACGCAAATATATTGATTTTTACATCGACCAATAAAACAAAATCAGAAGTGCCGTGAAAAAGACCGGTAGCTATGGTAAAAACAATAGAATAGGTTGTTGATTGCTTAATAAAAATAAATGGTGGCAAATTTTTGTGTGTCCAGCTAAAAGTTAAAAATATAATAAAATTTGATTAAGAAAGTGATTAAAAAGTTAGTAATTAAAAGAACATTATACTTACGTATTTCAAAAAGTGAAAATCTGTGCAAAATTGAAAAGATTCACTATTATATTGAACGAAACTTTTGGTCACGATACAACCATAAAACTACCACGAGGAAATTCAATCCAGAGAGATCGCACCCTTGAAGGTCATCGAACGAATACCACTGTATGATTTCATGGTATATGAACCAAACAAACAGAATTACACCAGATAAAGGTACAGTCCCATTCAAAATTATTAAAAACATAAAAATTTGTGCAAATTGACGATTAAATTCACACGTGCGGGAAAAACGTTTAGATTTATTATAGAATTAAGATCTTTGTTATTAGAGATAAGAATTTTATTAACCATAATTATTTACAATTTGAAATTTATAATAAAAAACGATTTGCTGTATCAACGGAGCATAATTTGTGTATGATCATTCCAAAAGCCACAATATTACATTTCAGATTTGAGATTTGGCTAAGGAAGGAACCCAGCTTGGGAAAAGGTAGGTCTGTGCTATCCGAACTAGTCAAGCCGAGGCATCAATTTATATTATTTGTATTTGTCAAGAATAATTTGCTTATATTTCTATTGACGAGGTACTTTTATGTATACTCGTACAAGGTATTAACATTAAAACGTTTAGCTCCGGGGAGGCAAAGGCCTTCACAGCAATTTTGGCTAGCCCAACGTGAGGCTACGTCAGTACACAGCAATATGTATTTTAAATGTTAATCAGATTACCGGAAAGGCCTGGCAGGCAGTCCTCCGTTACGCAAGTGGCCATTAATTTAAATTAATCAAGCTGCGTATAGCGTCGGTTTAGATGACACAAGCTTGAACACCCACCCCTTAGTGATGGGAATCTGATTGAATTTGGTGTTCGTTTTATATATAATACTAGCCGGCACGGGCGGCATTCGCCGCCCTTAGCCATCTAGACTCATAATAGATCCGTGAAGGCCATAGTTGTTCGGCCTCACAGGGGGAGGACCATAATAGATACGTGAAAGCCATATTTGTTCGGCCTCACAGGGCGAACCGTAATAGATCCGTGAAGGCCATAGTTGTTCGGCCATCGGCCTCACAGGGCGGGCCATAATAGATCCGTGAAGGCCATAGTTGTTTGGCCTTCGGCCTCACACATTACTGCCTATAACAGAAATTAATATTTTATGCTGAAACAGACGTTAATTTGCTCCTTGGCTGCTCAGTTGGGATGAGTGAAATCTTCCTTCAGTTTTCTTATCTCAGAGGTGCGTTCTTTGTTTTTAGAGATTTGTTTAATAGCTTTTTAGGTTAACGAAAGAAAAATCAGATGTACTAATATACATATATTAAATACCAAATAAATTATCCTGTACACAATAATTACACAAATATAAATACATAAGGAACTTAAATTAAGAATGGTAAATAAATAAGAATCTACGCTGCCAAAAATTACTATTATAAAATTGGTTAAGCCTGCTGACGCTGCATTAAAATTAATCAAAAATAAACGATAACATCAAATAAAGAAAAGTAAAAATAATTAATTTCTACGATATGAGGTTTAAACAAATAATTGGTCGCAATTTTGGATATACCTTGTTTTTATTGTAGTAGATGCGAGGATGGTACTTGAAGTTGGCGGATGCCGTTGCGAAATTAGGTAGATGGATTTCGTTGGGCGACCATTCAGAAAGAATCCAAAAGATATTTTGTATTTTCCAGAAAGCGTTGATACGATGTTGTGGACAGATGAAATACTGGTATACAGTTTTTCGTTACACTAAATGAAAAAGACAGGTCACACCAAATACGTATGTAGGAGCACAAAAAGCGTAGCCAATGTCGAGGAAGAAGAAGTGAAAATCCTATCACATCTGAGTCACCTAGGAAAGTCAAATAGTGATGCACCGGTGATGGTCAAAGCGATATTAGGAAAGGTCCAGTTCGAATTCGAAATTGATACAGGAGCATGCAGGTCCGTATTACACATTAAAGATTTCAGTCGGTTACGGGGTTTATGTGATATTAAGCCGGTTCCATTCAAACTCAGAGTAGTTACAGGAGAAACGGTCAAGATCGTAGGTGAAACGCATGTAAACGTATGCATAAACGATAAATGGTACGAAGAATTGCCGTTGGTAGTAATAGATAGTGTGAACTAATTGATACAAAATCTGTCCTTACTACTCTAATGAGAAGCAGTTTGGAAAAGATTATGTCCACGCAGATGGATAACCTCCTACTTTAAATTTGCGTGGTGCCCTGGTGGTCGATATAAACTAGCTCGTTCGTTGCGGTGGCGAGAGCCGTGGGTCGGGTGAAAGAAACGCCCCGGAGAAATCAAGGAAACAGCTGTGCTAACACGCACAAAAATAAAATGAACAATGAGTTGTTAATTGTCAGAAGGCAAAAAGATATAAGCGATATCGGATGTAAATAGGTGTTAGCCGAACAGAGTTGGTACAGTGGCAACAACATTGCCACCGAGGATCACTCCCCAAAAACAAATCAAAGGAACGTTCGATTGGGAATAATAAAATTCCCACAAAAAGGTGGAACCATATAGAACTCCCTACGATAAAACAAATGGTAGCAACCTCGATGAAATGCCGCACCCTGTATATGGGTCGGACATCGTAGCCTTTCATAAAAAAAATAAACATAAAGCAAAATAAACACAAAAAAAAAGTTTAACATAGAATTTCAAATACGAAATTCGAACCCATGTCAAACGCTTAGGACTTTCAAAGTCGTTGCATTTGACCATGCAACGACTGGTTGAAGGTTGATGTTACCTAGTGAAATTTAAATGCACAAATAAAACTCAATTAAGCACACATAATCATATAATATAATTAATTAAAATAATTATCAAAAAAGTAAAGTTTAGCATTGGCATTAAAATTCACGTATTCGAACGTCGGATAAGATTATAGTTAATCGCTTCGAGCAGAAATGCGAAACCTGCGGCGTATCATTTATCTCGGTCAAACATTCAAATAAAAATGCAAGACAATGGAACCCTATGTAATAAAATATCACATAAAAAATATAAAAATAGCCAAGGGCGAATAAAAACGTCATTGTACTCCAGATGTACGGAGGAAAATTGGCCAAGTCGAGTAATGCATTTCCCTGTGAAGCAATCAGTTCAAATTAAGGAACTTACCGAACTGAGAAAAAAATATCCTTCCAGAAAAATATGGACAAGGTGGTCCGACAAAAAAGATAACGACCTGGAATACATCCACAATTCTGCAAACACGAATGTGAAAAATCCCCATAATGGGTTGGAGCGCAAACCATCCAAAACAATTCATGATGCGGAAAGGGACCCCTCACAAAATCGCCACCAATATTTTATCAAAATTGGAACCAAAATTATATTCACTTCACAGTAAAACACAAAACCGACCGCTCGCCTCGAAAGCTAACCCAAGAAGACCTTATCATAGCATGCGCGAGTCTAATCTCCGTCAAATACGTCCTCTATACAGGGCGTTACGAAATTTGTTGCTAAATGTTATGAGTTGAATTTAATAAATTCAACGTTGTTGCGAAAAAGAGAAAATTTTTCGTAACAAAATTCACACCGTTGTTAGGAAGAAACTGGTTATCGGCGATGAAACCGGGTTGGCAGAAGTTACTAAGCGAACAGATTACGAAGGAAGATAGAATTAACCACATACCTCAAGGGGAGAATATCACGGTCGACAGTGAACAATTAAGAAAATGTTTGACAGATACGTTTATGAGTGTATTCGACGAAGATATGGCACGACCAATCAAAGGATTCACAGCCAGCATTCGATTAAAATAAAACGTAAAACCAGTATTTCATAGGGCATACGAGATGCCCTACGCACTGGAGACAAAAGTAGAAGAAGAAATAAACAGGTTAGTCAAGTCGAAGGTTTTGGTGAAAGTAGAACATAGTGCGTGGGAAAGTCCCATCGTGGTGGTACCGAAAAAGGACAAAGAAGTAAGGATATGCGTGGACTTCAAGCGGACTTTAAATCCAAATTTGGAAACTAGTTGCTGTTCGCTACCAACACCATCGGATATTTTCGCGACTCTGAGTGGAAGTAAATACTTCACGGTGCTAGACTTGAAGGGGGCCTATCAGCAGTTAGAAATAGATGAGGCATCAAGGGAACTGCTGACCATAAATACACATTTGGGCCTGTTTAGATTTCTAAGGTTAACGTACGGAGTCAGCTCGGCGCCTGGTATTTTTCAATCGTTCATGGATTCTGTAACAGCGGGGTTGCCAAGAACCAGATGTTATTTGGATGATATAGTTATTTCGGGAAGTTCGTTGCAAGAATGTCACGAGAATGGCTCTAAGGTGCTGAAACAATTACAGAAATACAATATCAAGGTCAATGGCAAGAAATGTGAATTCTTTAAGACAAAGCTTAAATTTCTTGGGCATGTAGTGAGTGAAGCAGGCATAAGTCCATGCGAAGACAAGTTGTAAGCTATTAGAAGCACACCCTATCCACGAAACGTATTGTCACAATTGAAAATTCAAATTCAAAAACCAAAATTATTAAATATTGAAATCAGGAAATGTGACAACCTCGAAATTTAAAGAAATATTATATTTTATTAAAAGTTCAGTAACACGACAGAATATGCTGGATAAGAAATTATATCACGATACGAGAGCGTCTGGCTAGGTGTGGGAAGTGATGAGTTGAGATGCAGTTCCCGGGAATCGCTTAGTTGTATTACAGTTCCTGGGAAACGCAGAATTGACAAAATCTTTGGGAAAGGTTGAAATCCGTACAGAGTAGCTAGGTGGTAACAGAGGTGTTAAATATAGGAACGCAGAGCTCAAGGGGCAGTTAGTAAAGCCCGGAATACGCGTGTGGTCAAGTAAGACACCGCGAGTGTTAATGTCTGTTCAAAGCTTCAAGTTCATAAAAGATTACTTCAAAATAACCTCTCGAACGACTGTACTGTACGGATATCAAACAACCCTCGTAGTGATAATTGTCAGGTTAGTGTAAATAGTAATTTTAAGATGTGTGTAAATATGTGTATAAATTAATTCCGATATTATTTTGTTACAATATATAAAAGTATTATAAAATGGACTTATTAATTACGCTTCGTCACCGTTAAAAAATCAATCCATCTGACTACATCCCTATTAGAGCACGCTAAACTACCCCTAAGCGCGACAGTATCGCAAGTAAAATCATACCTGGGCTTATTAAATTATTACGGGCAGTTCATTCCGATGCTGTCATCCAAGTTGAAACCGTTATATGAATTGTGCAAGCAGGAGGTACCATTCGTATGGTCAGCGGAGTGCGAGAAGTGTTTTAAAGAAAGTAAAGAACTGTTAATCACGGATAAGGTATTAGTACATTATGATCCCGAAGCGCCTCTATTCATAACAAGCGACGCCAGCTCTTACGGAGTAGGAGCAGTACTAAGTCACCGAATGGAGGGCCAAGATAGACCGATAATGTTCGCTCCATCAACGCTATCGGACGCGGAGAAAGGGTATTCACAGATCGAACGGGAAGCGCTGGCAATAATGTTTGCGGTAAAGAAGTTACATAAGTTTGTATTTGGGCAGAAGTTCACGTTAATCACCGATCATCAGCCACTGCAATACATATTCGGCATTCGAGAATTCCCATAACATCGGCAAATCGCCCCCAAAGATGGGCAATTATTCTATCGGGTTATAGTTATACAATAGAATACAGAAAAGGTAAAAATATCGGTAATGCGGATGCACTGTCAAGGTTACCGCTAAAAGAAACTACTAATATACCAGAAGCATTGTACTCGTTTAACACAGTCGAGTGCGCACCTCTGAGCCATTTAGACGTAGCAGCGGCATCTAAGGCAGATGAGGTAATATCAAAGGTATTGGAACTTATATGGAAAGGTTGGCCGGGAGCAGTCAAAGATGAAAGATTTAAGCCTTATTTTGCAAAGCGACAGGAGTTGTCGGTGGAATCCAATTGTTTAATGTGGGGCAATAAGGTGGTCATCCCGGAAAAGATACGTCAGTCGGTTCTAGAACTATTTCACGACCAACACATTGGCGTGGTAAGATCCAAAATATTAATGCGTTCATATTGTTGGTGGCCAGGGATGAACGAGGACATCGAAAAGTTTATCACATTGTGTGACCGATGCCAAGAAGTACAAAATTATATAGCGCGCGCGCCGCTACAACCATGGCCAAGTGCAACCAACAATTTTCAAAGGGTGCATATCGACCTATTTCATAAATTCGGCTACAATTTTTTGATTTGGGTCGATAGCAAGTCAAAGTCGACAGATGTGAAATTTATGAACAAAGGAACGTCAGCAAAAGAGGTAATAGTGACACTAAAAGAGATCATTTCGGTCGTAGGTTTACCAGTGGAGCTAGTATCAGACAACGGCCCCCCCTTCAGCGGGCAAGAATTTGTGAAATTTTGTCAATCAAATGGCATAAGGCCAGTAAAATCACCACCATATCATCCTCAGTCAAATGGACTAGCAGAAAGGGGGGTACAAACGGTAAAAAGGGCGCTGGAGAAAGCAATACCAAGGGCAGCACAGCAACTGACAGAGAACGAAATAAAAGAACGTTTGGCGCATTTCTTATTCTCGTATCGGAACACACCAAGCACAGTAACGAGGATGTGCCCATCAGAAGATTTGATCAAGCCAGCAATTAATGTACAAGAAGATATCAGGGTTGGTCAAAAGGAAACGGTGGCGCGGTCGGTACGCAATACGAAATTGTACAGTAGTGGAGAAATGGTGTACGTTAAAAATAAAAATGAGCACTTTGGAATCAAATGGGTAAAAGGGAAAGTCGTGAGAGTGATTAGTTTCAACACATACATAATATCGGTAAATGGGACAATAAAGCATGTTCACAAGGATATGCTAAGAAGTGCACCTGCCGGAGAACCCAGCGTCCAGGATCCCCAGATTATACAACCAGTAGAAAGAATGGAAAGGTTGTCAGGTAAAAGGGTAGTTAGTATCACAAGTCAGCCGAACGAGGAAGTAGTGCAGAAAGACGTTTTCATGGGGGAGGCGAAGGAGGTCGACCATGGTCCAAGACAAGGAGAAACCGGAGTGGTGGGGGATAGTAATTCTAGTCAAGATATGTCGTCACCTCGACCGCCGCGTACAGGCATTCCGCCAAGTCAAGGGGAACCTACAGAAATCCCGATTAGAAGGTCCACTCGAGTAACACGACCTCCTGATCGTCTCAACATTTAAAGGGGGAGTAAATGTAGTGTATGGAGCCGTCCCTGCATGGCGGGTATTAACCATTTGAATATTTAGTAGGTTGGCTATATTTTTGTCAGTGTATATTTTTGTAAATAATAAAGTAAATAATACAGATAGTGTATCTTGTCGAATACTTAATATATAACAATACAAATTTAACTGACTCCAACTCGAGTAAATCCATGAATACCTCGAACAAGGTCATAAGTTCTTAGAATGCGGCTCATTCTTTGATATTTAATTCATATGCATGCATTATCTAATCTACAAGTATACGAAAACAATGGCGTTTTTACTTCTTCAAAAGTTTAGTTTGTTCACTTTTATTAATATCTTGAAAAATCACTTCAATTGTAAAATTTACTTCAAATTGATGTGAGACGAATTTGCACAATTGAAGGGCCTAGTGGAAAAAGTAGTTAAGTCACTTTTTTTCAATTTGTGGTTTAGCACATTTTCATCATCATCATGCACCAGCGCTATGTGTTCCATTTTTGGACAATTGCCTCCCCTGGCTGCTTCCATTCTGCTCTATTCGTCGTCAGGCCTAATCATTGTTTGCCCCCTATTTGCTCCAAATCATCTCTCCATCTCGATCTAGGTCTTCCACGGCTTCTCTTCCCAGTTCTCGGTCTCCACCTATCATCTTGTCTTCTTCCTAGGTGGCCCGCCCATCGCCACTTAAGTTCGGCTATGCGCTCCGTCGCGTCCTTTACCTTGGTCTTACTTCGAATGCAGGCGTTTGTTTTTCTGTCCAGTAACCTCACTCCCAACATAGATCTTTCCATGCGTCTTTGAGTAACTCTAATTTTTTCCAGATTTGTCTCTGTAAAGCTCCAAGTCTCGGAAGCATTTTCACATTGCGGCATTTATTCTCTACAAATTAGTATAAAAATCACATCTTAAAAGGGGACTAGGACTTTTCGGCGCAGCCGGTTCGGCGTAGCCCTTTCGGCGTGCACCCGATTCGGCGCCGCCGTTTCGGCGCGAGACTAATTCGCCGCGAGCGCATTTCGACGCAACCTTATTCGGCGCGAACCCAATTCGGCGTGACCCGATTCGGCGCAAGACCAATTCGACGTAAGGACAATTCGGCGGGAAATGATTTTCCGATTCATTTTAAAGTATAATTAAATTCTTGTAATGGAAAATTAATGCATTATTTCGCAGTTTTTAATCACAAATTAAACTTTAATTCACGTTTGTAAAACTACATACGATCATTAACTTGAATATGTAATGTTTTTAATATACTGTTGCGTCTGATGCTTAAAAAAATGCACGAGTACGCACACAATCGGTTTGCGACACCTACCTTCAATCGACTCTTATTTCTCAGGATAATTTGCGTCGGGATCGGACTCAACCAACACTTTTATACGAGCTTATGGTACTAAAACGAATTCTTGATTCCAACAAAGATAAAACTACAGTTGGAATTCCGTTAACAAGTTTTTAATTAACTCAACAAATTTAAACATGTAACCAGAATTCAAACAATCAAATAATCTTTATAAATACTACTATTCTACGCACTGGGTATGATAAAGGTAGCTAACCTGTGATCTGTCGTGCACTATCTTCTTTCTTCCAATGTTCCACTTCCAATCCCCAATCTCCAATCTCGAATAACCTGGTATTCGTATCTCCTCACGTATCTATTAGACACGATCTCGAACTCAACCTTCGATGCCAACACTAACTTGTTATCTGCTATTTTGCAGTATCTTAATTTTTCCAAGGAAAATATCTTCTTGGTTAATGCCTCCGTATCACGTTCACGTATATAATCTATTTCAGTTATATTTAAATTTTCTAGCAATTATCCGCACTACTGTATCTCGCTGTAACGAAAATGCGACTGTCGCGCTTCGTGAACTTGATCGAACTGTTTATTTACTTTTATGTAACTTGAGTTACATAGAAATTTTGTTTTTAAAATGGAGCTTCTTATATTCCTGGTTGTTTATATATGGCCGACGGTTTCTGCACGTTTGATTAATTTTGGCATGTTGTATATAATGTTTACATACAACATGCAACGCGAACAAACTTAAAATTAAATTCAAACGACAAAAAAAACAAACACATGTAAACAAATGTGTTTGAACCTCCGGTCCCCAACTGTAGTTCTCTCCTTGTTGGTACGACTCTATCCTCGACATGGATAGCGCGTATCACAACAAATGCCCCCTGCTAAGTTTACCCACAGTAGTGCAATGCAACTAGCTTGGTAAATCTTCGCATTCATTCAACATCTTCATTCATACTTCACACCCTTCTTCCATACATGACCCCCTTTCAAACCATTCAATTGACCCTGACTTCCCTCTAACATCTTCATTCATTCTCTCTCTTGCTCCAATCACCACCTGTTCCTAACGCTTTTATTCTTTTGCATCGACTTAGGGTCCTCAAACTCTGCGATGTCTTATCCCCAACTGGACTGGCTTTAGCCAAGCCTCTTACGTTCTCCCTGTACTGTGCAGTCTTACCCTAACATACCCTCGGGCTATGTTGGTGCGTACACCTCCCTCTTAATGGACCTGCATATCCTGCAGTAGTCACTTACATTTATCCCTTCCCTTCCCTTTGTAGCGTCAGTGGTTTGTAAACATAAACTTGAGAATGCGCACGAGATTGCCCGTGTAAAATTATTTTCTTCTATGTCCGAGGTACTGTTAGTCAGTCAATTCATCCTTATGGCGACTCTTCTTCTTGCGGGTCCGCAACGTATGGGTATAGCAGGTTAATGTGAAATTTTACCCGAATTTCTCCCCCCTGATGTCGTTCATCAAAATTCCTAATTTTAAAATTTCTAACTTGTGCCTAAATATAAGCGTTATCGTTACCCTCAAATTAAACTCGAATCGTTGTCGACTAACGACAACTTCGCTATCATTCATTCCTCCTACCGTCATTCAACATCCGCTTGTCTCTCCTTAAGACCGCTCTAATCAAATCTGTTGCCCCGGCTTCCCTCTCTTAACTTCATTCATCCTCCAGCTCTCTTACCATTCTCTTCGACGCTTAATTAATTCCCCAACTGGACTGACCATTGTCTCGCCTCTTACGTTACCCCTGTACTGTGCAGTCTTACCCTAACATACCCTCGGGCTATGTTGGTGCGTACACCTCCCTCTTAATGGACCTGCATATCCTGCAGTAGTCACTTACATTTATCCCTTCCCCCTGTATGTGCGTCGATGGTTCTTAGAAGCATTTCGGAGATGTCTTTGAAATTATTTTACATGTCTTCATGTCCGAGATGCTATTCATCTGGCAACTTTCTTGACTTATAAAGGATCTCCTTTTATTGTACCGTACCGTGCGGATGCAATCAATTTATTTGGAGTTTTTCCATTTGGATCCGAATTGGATCCCAAATTATTGGTTTCGGATGTTTAATGAACTTTAAATTGTTGGTTTTCAAACTTGGATCTAAAATTGAATAATCGTTAGATTTCATCTGCTTTGTGCAAATTTTATTTATTTTGAATTCAAACTTGGTCCTAAATGTGATTATTCGTGCCCCCATTCGCTTCCTCCCGATGGAAATGCGTTGGTGCCTCATTTCGCCGGTTATTTTGCCCGGATGCAAAATTCAACCCCATATGACATTGACATTTTCGAATTCGTTGACATTTACATTCTGACTAATTTTTCAACTGAGCTCCAACCTGCTTGTTCGTGCCCCCATTCGCTTTCCTCCGATGGAAATACATCAATGCTTTCACATGGTTTGTGAAATTTGTATTCGTTTTCAACCTTGGTCCTAAAAATGGTTGCGAATTAACTGCTTTCACACGGTTTGTGACATTTTACATTTTTAATATTCAAACTTTGGCCTAAAATTGATTGTTTTTGACTTTGTCATTTTCCTGACGGTTTGATAATTTTTCCATGTTTTACCGACAATGGAATTGTTTATTATCGATTTCAAAGGTTGGCCTAAATATGATTTTATTTATTTTCTAATGTGAACCTAAACTTGATTTGTTTATTTGTGAATTCAAATGTGGACCTAAAATTGAATTGTTTATCCACACGATCTCTTCTCACGCCTCTATGTACTCTTCCCGGGGTACATAGGTATTAACCCCCCCTGCGTGTGCTTTCCGCTTAAGGAAAGTTCGACCCCGAATGCAAATGGAGCGGATCGAATGGTATCGGTCGAATGGTATCGAGCTCGATCCGATTTACATCCTTATTGTCGTCTTTGCCCGGCGCGTCTTCCTGATTGCGTGGTGGCCAGCTTCTCCGATTTATTCCGCGGTGATTCTGGTATCCCCCCCTTCGCGTATTCTCGAAACCATTCCTCGCTGGTTCGTTCCCCTTAGTTCGCGGGTCTTGTGACTCCTGCGGTGACGCCCGCCAGTCGCGTTCTTCCCATCGCACATATGGGACCGCTGATTGTCGCGTTTCCTCGTACTTAAAGTCGACACTTTCGTCGAATCTTTTTAACAGCTCGAGGAAACCTTCAATCGTCTCGACCTTTTCTATCCCAATCCGGGCTTTGACATCTTTCTCAAAATGCCCCCCGATTGCCCTGACTAACAGCACTTCCTCATATCGTGGCTCGACCTGTTGTGCTTGATTAATCAAACTTACTGCATAATTCTCCCGAGTGCCCCCATGTCCTCCTCGGTATTTACCCCCATTAACCTTTTCTTTTACCTTATTTTGGTCCATATCGCCCCAGTATTTTTTTAAGAAGAGTATCTTAAAATCCTCGAAATTTTTGATTTTCTCCTCTACCATACTAAACCAAATTTCGGTATCCCCCTTCATCGTGGCGCGGATAATATTCTTCTGCCGGACTTCGTCCCGAATGCGGATTAAATTATTTCCTAAATTTTTTATGAAAATTTTTGGATTAATTTTTCCGTCATTATAGAATTTTGGGTACTTGTCCATGTCGCCGTCCCGGTAACTATGACCTTTTAATTCTTCCACCAGGTCCCCCAACGATTTGTCATTTTGAGTGCGATTTATATTTTTGACCTCCTCTCGCATGGAGCCGATCGCATTCTCATTTGCCACAAACACGTCTGTGACCTTTGTCTCGATTTCCGTGATTTTCACATTCACCGTCTCGAATCTTTTATTCATCCCTTTCTCTAAACTAATAACCCCTTTCTCATTCTCCTGCCGGCATTCTGTTACCCTCTTATCCATCTTTTTTACCACCTCGGTGATTTTTGTATCAACCTTAATGTTGATCCTTTCAATTTCCCCTTTCATCTCCTCAACACTGACATGCATACTTGTCAATTTGACCTCCTGTCTATCAAAACGTTCATTGACCTGACTAAACTTCTCATTCATGCTGGCGTTTCCAACCCCAATTTGTTCCCTTACTTCATTCATACTTGTGTTCATCTCCCCCATGCTTGCATTCATACTGGCGTTTACATCCCCAATTTTTCCACTCAAACTTTCATTCAACTCGGCATTCATCTTCTCCATTTTTGCATTCATATTTGTGTTTACACCCCCAATCTGTTCACTCATCATTCTCAACATTTCCATCACCGGGTTCACATCGGGTACTGGCGCCATCGGAACTTCTATCACGGTTGAAGCTTCCGGTACATCTCCCGTGTCTCCCCTATCCCCGTCACTTTCATATCCAACATTTACACTCTCTTCGTCGCTTTCATTCCCCACATTTACTCGCCCCCTTGCATTTCTACTGCGCGTATTCATGTTAATCTTTGTTGGATCTTAAGCTCGTATATTTCTGATTTGAATTCTTGCCCCTTATCGTTGAGGTGCCACTTTATGTTGCGTCTGATGCTTATAAAAATGCACGAGTACGCACACAATCGGTTTGCGACACCTACCTTCAATCGACTCTTATTTCTCAGGATAATTTGCGTCGGGATCGGACTCAACCAACACTTTTATACGAGCTTATGGTACTAAAACGAATTCTTGATTCCAACAAAGATAAAACTACAGTTGGAATTCCGTTAACAAGTTTTTAATTAACTCAACAAATTTAAACATGTAACCAGAATTCAAACAATCAAATAATCTTTATAAATACTACTATTCTACGCACTGGGTATGATAAAGGTAGCTAACCTGTGATCTGTCGTGCACTATCTTCTTTCTTCCAATGTTCCACTTCCAATCCCCAATCTCCAATCTCGAATAACCTGGTATTCGTATCTCCTCACGTATCTATTAGACACGATCTCGAACTCAACCTTCGATGCCAACACTAACTTGTTATCTGCTATTTTGCAGTATCTTAATTTTTCCAAGGAAAATATCTTCTTGGTTAATGCCTCCGTATCACGTTCACGTATATAATCTATTTCAGTTATATTTAAATTTTCTAGCAATTATCCGCACTACTGTATCTCGCTGTAACGAAAATGCGACTGTCGCGCTTCGTGAACTTGATCGAACTGTTTATTTACTTTTATGTAACTTGAGTTACATAGAAATTTTGTTTTTAAAATGGAGCTTCTTATATTCCTGGTTGTTTATATATGGCCGACGGTTTCTGCACGTTTGATTAATTTTGGCATGTTGTATATAATGTTTACATACAACATGCAACGCGAACAAACTTAAAATTAAATTCAAACGACAAAAAAAACAAACACATGTAAACAAATGTGTTTGAACCTCCGGTCCCCAACTGTAGTTCTCTCCTTGTTGGTACGACTCTATCCTCGACATGGATAGCGCGTATCACAACAATACATATTATGTAGTTGATGTATAGCAATTAAATTACTAAATTTTATACTATGAAATTTTCTCCTTTGATTATTTATCGTAGAATCATTTCTAGGTGGTAGATTTAAAAAATTCAAATTCTAAATGCAAAGGTGGGCTAATACTTTTCGTATTAAGCTGTATTTATAGAACAAAAATGGTTTCATTTGTAAATCATGAGGTTCAATAATTTTTAGAAATATTGTAAAACCATTTTGTTGTATTATACTTTAAGATTTCTTTACGAGTGCATGTGCAGGGTCGCTGGTCATCGGTAGTAAATTTTAGAATATTTTGTGGAACTTCTTTCTGATATTATACGCCCAATAAAGTGATTGGCTAACTAATTGATGGGAAATTTAAAAAAAGAATTTATTCCA
This sequence comes from Podabrus alpinus, assembly GCA_932274525.1. Taxonomy (NCBI): domain Eukaryota; kingdom Metazoa; phylum Arthropoda; class Insecta; order Coleoptera; family Cantharidae; genus Podabrus; species Podabrus alpinus. Next base: position 74,058,199 of record OW026454.1, on the reverse strand, counting down.
ACGAAAATATTAATTTTTCTGTATTTTTATATGAAAATAGACTTTCAACAATCACATAATTATTATGTATTAAGTAAGATAAATATTGAAATAAACTGTAAGATGCAACTTTTGAATTTGAACTTCGCGCCAACATCCTCTCCAGAAAACGCCATCTATTGAGAACTAACAAAGTTCAAATCTAAAATCACACTTCTTCGACGACACGGAAAATAACTTGGACCACCACGTTGTGAAACTACCTACGATCGCCATCTAGTAACCAAACTCTTTCTTCCGGTGTACAAAACATAATGTCAATAACAACTGTAACAAGACAAATGATTGCTCCGAAAGAGAGACAACCTTTAACTCCCAACACAAAATAAAACAACCAAATTTGGGCAATGTCAATTCTTTTATTATCGTTAATATTCTTATTTGAGGAATTTAACCTGAAGCAATGATTTACCTAACTCGTGATCTAATAAATCTGTAGATTTAATTACCCTGAAAGTCGATTTGTTTTAAATCGCTTTAATGATTTCGATAACTTTTAAATTACTTGTTTAGATTCAATCCTTTGGATTGTTTATAATCTTTTCTTCATGTACTTAGTACATTCTTTGAAGATTGAGTGGAGCTATGTGTTTTATTTAAACACTAGCTGTTAATGGAAAAATACCTTTATTAATCTACCTTTAAATAACCACCCTTGAATTACAATTTACTACCTAATTCAAACAAGTTCAACCATCCTGTATTTGAATACATAAGATACCTAATTACCAATATTAAAACCCCAATCTCAGTAGCCTGCCTTCCTTTAAGGAATCTCGTTAATCCATTCATGCGCGTCACTGCAAGTTATGATAACTTAATTAACAACAAATCTTTGGGAACAGTTCAATGTAATTTGCTTTATGGTTTGCATTTAAGCAGTATTAGTCTTGAGTAATTTATTTTCCAAGCTAATAAGGGGTTGTTTAGAATCTTTTACCCAAATTCGGCGAAGCTAAATGTACATGTAATGAAACCAAAATCATTGTTTTAAATAAGTCAATTATTTACCAAGATAGAAAGATTTGCGGACATATTTTTCATCATATTTTAAAATGTTGTGCCACTCTAATGTATGACTAAATTCCTCCAATCAATTCTTTAAACTTGCAAACAATTTAGCAATAACTTTGACCAACACCCTGTATATAAATATATAATTTAATAACAGATTACCTATTTAAATAATTAAACTTCTTCATTTATAAATCTAAACCCCTTTGAAATTAAAAACACCCTGTAGATAATAATGGGTAGCATTTACTTTGTATTAATAAAAACAAGTTACTATTCTTTATAAAATTAAGTGTTGGTTTAACAAAGCATCCCTATTTCTTTTGTTAAATGAAGCTGCCCAAAATATAACCTTGACAACATCTGTTTATTTCACACAAAGAAAATTACCCTCTTTCCGCATTCCTTTAACAACTTTGCACCCTCATTACTTTAACCTTGAAAATTATTATTTTATAAGTTCGACAAATTTCTCTTAATAATAAATTATTAATATAAAATTGCATTAAGCATTATTAATATAAAATTGCATTAAGCAAACCGAATTTAGAGAGAATGTAAAATCTTTTAAAACCACCTGTTAAGATTCTATTAAGATATTTGAAAACAATGAAAAACACGTGACACCACGAAACAATTGAATAAACATATTATTCTTGCCCAGATTTGTAAAGAAAAAAAAAACTTATTAAAATATAATGCATAAATATTATACCTGTTAATTAAATGCCAACACACTAGAATAAATTTAACACTCTGAAATTAACTGTATTCAAAATAATGGAAAATCGCACAACCGGTCTATTGAATCTCTCAAAACCAAGTGACGCTTGTTTTTACGGAAACGACTGGACACGTGTACTATGCAAAATTTTACCCTCAAGAAACCCAGAACCAATAGATGTCGCTTACATTGTGAATATACAGGACGTTTTAAAATATATTAAACAAAACAAGCGGTAAATTTAAAAATATAAATTAATTTCAAAAGTCAATATTACAAAACCAAGGTGCAATCACTAGTATACATGTTTTTCTAAGGTGGAAAGCTTCAAAATTTTTTGATAACGGTTACATAACTTAGAAATATAAATATATAATGGCTACAAAAAAACATCAAATTTTAATACATTACATTAAGTTTACTATATTAATATCTATTTAAAATTGAAATTTAAACTCGTTAAACCTTAGTCTGAACATTTATTAATTGAAATATTTAAAAATTATATTAAAAAGTAATATAGTTTTGATTTTATCATGTTAATGTATATATATATATATATATAACGGATCATTTCTACAGCTGGCGCCGTCTCTCCGTCCCCAGTTTCCATTCTCCTCTGTCCAGACAAAGTTCCTCCTCCAGACCTCTCGCTGACATTGCCTCGTCGATTCCTTTTCTCCAGCTTAACCGTGGTCGACCTCTTTTTCTTCTTTCTGGAGGTATCCATATAAGCGTCTTCTTTGGCCATCTCTCTTCAGGCATCCTATTCACATGCCCGAACCATATCAATTGTTTACGCTCAATTTCCTCTACTACGGTCGATCGTACTTCCATAATTCTTCGGATTTCGTCATTTTTTACTCTGTCGAGTCTTGATTTGCCAGCGCTTCTACGCCAGAAGTCCATCTCCATTGCTCCAAGTTTTTGCTTGTTTCTTGCAGTGATATCCCATACTTCAGCTCCGTAGGTTACTGTACTTTCTATTATGGCTTTGTATATCATTTTCTTCGTAGCCTTTCTTATATCTTTATCCCACAGTACACCATTCAAAGTTCGTATAATATACCTTCCCTTATTTATTCTTTTTTCAATCTCTTTACAACTGCTACCCGTCTTGTCAAATATAACTCCCAGATAAGTGTATGCTTTAGTGCCATTCATTACCTCATCCTCCATGTCCAGATCTTGTATCTCCTCTGTACCCACGCTCAAGTACTCTGACTTTTTCATGTTTATATTCAGACCGGCTTTCTTGTATTGTTCCTTGAGTTTTCGCACGTTAATGTTACGGCACTAAAACAACCTATATTTCGGGGTATACATGCACTCTTAAGGTGGCCGAAAAATTCGCTGTTTTTGTTCGGTGCAAATCTTAAAAACGAATAAATTTAGTGATATTCTAAAAACACCATCGAAATGGCTTGAAATTACAATGTGGGTGGTTTCCATAAAAAAATTTCGGAAAATTTATTTTTCAGTGTCATATTTTTATTTATTTATTACTCATTAGTAGTCATCGGATTTTAGGCACTAAAAAACTACAAAATATGGTCTAAAATTTTGCAAATAAGCTATTCAAATTTACTAGCACAAATTCAATAAGTAGTTGACAATGTAAATTTAATCAATTGTTATTGATTATTTTTGTCTTTTAATATTAAAAGACCTATACTCAATTTTAAAAAATATCTTATAAATTAATAAATAAAGGTCAACTATAATACAAAAATTTATTACAAATTTATATTACTCTAATCTTGAGATCCTAAATAACCTTAACAAAATGAAAAATTAGTTTGAAAACCAAGATCATGTAATTTAAAAATTAAATCTTTTCCCCCAGAGTCCTTTATTTCTTTAATAATTTGAGACGCGTCTAGAGAATTTAAAATATTCTCATCTTCGGTCGAAAAGAGGCTGTAGGATAAAAAACCCGAAAATTAGCCAATGAAAACATTAACACATAACATTATTATACTTACACACAGACAGTGAAACTTACGAATACTACTAACAGAAATTCTAAAAATTACAAAAATATAATTTTTGTAATATTTCTATAGTCTCTCTCGACTGAAAATGAGGATATTTTAAATTCTTGAAAAGCGTCTCGAATTACTAAAAAGGTTAGCGCTGAATCGTCTTAGCGCCGAATCGGGTTTGCGCCTAAATGGGCTACGCCGAATCGTCCTCGCGCCGAATCTTCTCACGCCGAACGTCCTCACGCCGAATCGTCCTCACGCCGAAACGACCTCGCGCCGAAACGGTATTACGCCGAACTGGCTACGCCGAACCGGCGGCGGCGAAAAGTCCCGTTCCCTCTTAAAAGTGTTGGTAAGTCGGTCATATCGCGCACCAGCCGGCCCTGCTATCATCGCGTTCGGAGTTCAAAAGTAGGCAAGTCAGACTTAACAACTTTTTACCCGAATGAAAAACCAACTTGCAGTGAAAAAAAGCAGTAAGTCATTACTAAGGTTTTATTACAAAAAATGATGCGGAAAGAAGATATGGAAAATATTACCCAGCACCAGGCAGAAATCGAAACAATCGTGCACAACGAAACTAGTGAGGAAGTTATTTTGGCAGAAAACGTTGATCGAATGAAGGCCAAGAATAGGCGTTGTAATCCTAGTACATGGAAGAAAGAGGTGTTGAAGAAAAGAAGGGTAGAGGAAAAACAGTGCACCACGAAATCTGGAAAGGTAATCCCTGAGTGTGTTATCTATAATTGGGAGTGCCGATATAAATGCTCAGTGAAGTTCAGTGATGGCGATGGTCGGGTCGGGTCGGGTCGGGTCGGGTTTCAAAAGGCGTTTCTTTTATTACATGGTATTAAAGCCAGCCGACTTGAACGAAAGTTCGACATTTTGATGAAGACATTTCAGACCATAGAGGAAAATCCGCCAACCCACACAAAATCCCTGATGCCATTCGCGATTGAATAAAGGACCACATAAATAATTTTCCTGCGAGAGCAAGTCATTACAGCAGGGCAAGTAACACGCATAAGAAATATCTCTCTTCGAACCTAAGCATAGCTGCTCTACACGGAAATTTTATAGAGCAGAATCCCGACATTGCATATGTGAAGTACTGGGTGTATAAGCAGATATTTAATTTTGAATTTAATATCAGCTTTGGACAGCCAAGATCCGATATCTGCGATGAATGCGAGATTCTAGAAAATCGTTATCGAATTTTCCAAGATCCGCACGAGAAAGAGACACTAAAAGAACAAGAAACTGACCATGTTTTTAAGCAGACATGTTCTACGGCCAAAAAACTGAGGTAATAGAACTGTGTGAACGTGATCCTACTAATGGCGTAATTTGTTTCGATTACGAAAAAAATTTCCATATTCCTGTAACAAACGTAGGTAAAGAATACTATATGCGTCTGTTATGGGTACAAAATCTTGGGGTGCAAAATATGAAGACGCGAAAGGCTACAATGTTTATGTATTCCGAGCATTTCTCCAACAAAAGTGCGAAGGAAGTGATTTCTTGTTTGGAATGGTATTTGACCAACGTTATTCCAGACGAAGTTGACAAATTACATGTCTTCATGGACAACTGCTGTGGGCAGGGCAAGAAATCGATACATGTTTGCGTTTTGGAACTACATTGCACAGAATAGGTTAAAAGAAGTTCATCTGTACTTTCCCATTCCAGGGCACAGTTTTATGCCAATAGATCGAAATTTTGCAAAAATTTAAACAAAGCGAAAGACTCATAACAAGATTAGCCACCCGTAAGAAATCGTGGATATCGTGAAGACTTCTCAGTCGTTTTCGAAAATAGATGGAAAATGCGATGTGCCAAACCCCTTCCAAGTTGTCTATGTAAAATACCCATTAACAAATAATCTTCAAGACGACAGAACGCCAGTAGTCGACGTAAAAGATTATAAAGCTAGCCTGGAAAAAGTAATCAAGCCAAACATTCCGGGAATCAGCACTGCTCGTGGGTGTAGCTTTGTGCGTGGTAGCAATCCGATATGGCGTCAACCGATGTCGACGATTGGTGGAACGTCTACATTCAGCTTGTTGAAACGAGGTAAACAACATTCTCATGTTGTTGTAGCGATGACAACTGCAAAGAAATTGGAAAATTTTGTACCAATAAAACCAGCAAAATTGATAGATGTCAAGGAACTAATTAAATATGTAACCCAGAACGAAGGCACAACGTTCTTCTCAACTCTGAATAGTACAATAAATGCCGTGGATGAAGATGAAGAAGAGTACGAATAGTATTAATTTATTGTTTTTATATTTGATTTTAGTATTATTATTTTTATTAAAATAAATTAACGCAATTCCAAAACTTTAAAACCAATTTTTTTAAAAATTCCATTATAATATGACTTAATGACTTCTTCCACTAAGTCCTTCAATTTACCTACTTTACTAAGGTGTAGTGGTAAAAGTAGGTAAGTCATTTATAATTTTTTCCGCTTATCTACATTATTTTTTACCAAATGTATTTTTTTACTATTGAATTACATTCTTTAAGCTCATATCTATCCATGCCTTGCATTGAATTTAAAAAATTCCGAATAAAAAGTATTATAAACGCAATTCCAAAACTTTAAATCCAATTTCTAGAGAGACTCTAAAACATTACTTAATGACTTTTTCCATTAGGCCCTTCAATTATAGAAAACAAAAGTTGAAATTAAAAAAAAGATCCTGTGTGCAGAATGATTATTGCTTACTTCGGCATGCTATTCTTACTCATCAAATAAAAGTAAATTATCTTGTTACCGCGTTATCAAGTTAAAACAAGGTGGAACTCGCTTTAGCGGCAGTTCCTAGGCTTCTATACAGCTACCTTTCTGGTGTGAAAAGTTGTTGTTGCTAGTTATTTTTGGTCTAATATTTATTTATAATATTTCTAATGTTACATCAGATAATTCGATAATCTGCACCAATTAAATTTTTCGAGATAACTTCTTATTAGAGTATCAACTTCTTAAGGTATCAACGTCTTAACGGATCAAAGGATCAACGGATCAACGTATCAACTGATCAACGTATCAACACATCAACGTATTTAAATTTCCTATATAGGTGAAAAATTATGTAAATAAAATATAACTTATATTTGGTCTGCATTGAAAAAGAAGTTGTTATTTTTGGTCGCCATAATTTTATAATGTAATATCAGATAATCTGCACTAATTAAATTTTTGCGGTTACAATCACAATTTCGAAGGTTCTGATTAGATTTGAATTATGCTGACAGACAGACGGACAGTCGCGGAGCCAGATCATAAGGGTTCTTGCTATACTTTGTATAGAAGCCTAACAAGTAGTTTATATAGGGAGACCTCTTTGAAAATATCTTTAACTTAGTAAATTTCTTTCGAACATTTGCGTATTTATAAATTGCATTAGCGAATCGAAACAACGGATTAACAGATTAACGCAATACTATATAGACGAAGTATTTACAATATAACAACGTATCAGTTGATCAACGTTATGATTGGCTCTGAAACATGCGAAAGGATACGAAGCCAGACCATAAGGCTTCTTTCTATACCTTGTATAGAAGCCTAAATAAGGCTTCTTGTTATACTTTGTACAGAAGCCTAAAAGTAGCGCACTGCCTACCCAGTTCTTAGACCTCTTTACACACAGAGTATTTCCAACACGATTTGAAACGCTCTGTATGATTTTGAATTATGCGGACGGACAGACACGGAGCCAGATCATAAGGCTTCTTGCTATACTTTGTATAGAAGCCTAAAAGTGTAAAGCCCGCATTTCATTGAGGTTTCTGAAGCCGGGCTGGTGAAGCCCGGCTTGTAAAGCCAAGTTTGTAATGCATTGCCTTATAATATGAGACTACACTCACTAGGGCAGCTGCAGAAAGCTGATAACAGGTATCGAGTTTCACAAGCATGGCTGGTAAAATGTTAAAGCAATATAAATGCATCTTCTATGCGAGTCCACGTAGACCCGTGTACTTCCCCTCATAAAAGATGAATTTCTATACCAGCCCGGCTTCTGAAAGTGCTTACCCAATTTAAGAAATTGTGGGTAAATGTTGTTAATGTTGTTTGAATCTCACGTAGGTTTGTAATATTTCGTAAGTTAAAGAAAACACTTCGTATAATTGGAATAAACAAATATATATTCTTTAATGGTAAATTTAAAGTTGAAAAATACATGTAAAAATGAAATATTCGTTATCAAACGTGTGAAACTTGAGTTTATACTTATACTACTAGTGTCTTGCAGAGTTCGTTTCTCCCGCCACCAAATACGACCGAGTCGCGATGTAGAACGATGCACTAAATGATATGTTTGCGTATGCACTTCAAAATTGACAAAATAAATAAAAATAATATAATTGGACTAAACACACGATACACTTACAACGGTATGCTTATTATTTTTCTCAAACACGTTTACTATCGCGCATTACGTCACGTGCGAATTAAATTACGAACGATCGTGTACAGACGTGGTACGAACTGTACTCGTGAACTCGTACTGTTTGTTTCTCACTCATTTCTCACTGTTTCTGTCGAATTCAAATTATTTGAAATTATTCGAATTTGTGAAAATTCTATTATTAAATTCGAAAATGCCGGGTTGTGCAGTTGCGAAATGTGGTAATAATAATAAAACGACAAAAGGGACGAAAATCAAGTACTTCCGATTTCCACAAATTGAAGACATTTCTAAAATAAAATGGATTGTTGCATGTCATCGTGAGGATAAAATAAACCTAAAAAATGGTATGTTGTTTTATGAAACAAAAATTTTCGAGAACCGTTGAAAAACAACCCCAAAATCGATTTTTTAAAAGTAGGGAAAATGAACATCGAATATGCCGCGGCTCCCAAGGCAGACGCGGGGAAATGCATCACACGTTCCCTTCGAATCGAGTGAAATTTTTTCGCTCCGATTTGAATTTTTCTTTGAAATTCGGATAGGTGGGGGTGTGATTAGTAGATATTAATAATAAATATTATCAAATAAATGGAAAATAACCGGTGTAGGTATTTGCGCAAAAGCGCAAGATGGTTCGCATCACAATTCTAATTCGCAAGTGACGTCACACAACTTGCGTATGAGCATACCGTTGTAAGTGTATCGTGACTAAACAGAAAGTAATCCAGAAACTTATTCTTCCATAGAATGGGAGGGGGGGAGTCAAGAATGAATACAATATTTGAGAATATTAATTATAAAATTTAAATAATATTTCTTAGCATATAAATATTGTTGTATAAACCAAATTAATAGAATTTTACGCTTTACATCAAGTTTGTTAAAATTTGTGCTTAAAATATACACATATAAACACTAAAAATTAAATATATTATTCGCGATTAAAATTAACAATAGGTGACTCTGTTAAATTTTCAAAATGGCCGTCATACACGAGTTGTCAATTTTTGAAATGTCAACAACGGTTGACATTTCAAAAATTTATTTAAACGCTTTAATTATTTAATAATTGCAACACGTTAACATGCAACTAAAGCAAAGAAACCTATAAACAATGAGCCTCGTTCACCGTTTAGTACCCGCGTCGAGTTGTTCTCAATTCTGCCACCAGGGGTCGCATTCTTATTTGGAATCGCGAATACAAATCGTTAAAATAAATGTGGGCATTCAATAAATGCCAGACACTCTGAAGCGAGTGTCAGTATACAAACATCCAATAAATAAAAATTAAAACAGAATAAATTAACCTCCATTTATGTTGTCTTCGAGGGAAATAGTGACCGGAATAAATATTCCACAAACACCTCGAGTCGAACGGTTGAGATTTAAAATAATAAAAGGTTAGTAAATTTAAAACTACTTAATGCTAAATATATAAAGAAAAATAATACAATTATTTAGGAAATTAATAATTATAACTTTTACAGATATTTAGTGCATGGCTATATGTAATGAACTTAGGAATTAAAATAAGACATTGTTGATAATCAACACACAAAGTTTTAACGTTAATGTTTCCAATACGACACTGAGTTTGCTTGAAAACCTCGAGTTTTAATAATGAATAGCTTAATCATTGAAATTACAAACGTAACCTTAACTAGTTTAATAAATTTTCGATTCAACGCACTGAATCTTTATTAACATTTCAGTTAAATTATGAATAGTTAGTTATAAAAATATCTCATTTGAAATAGACTATAAATCATTTGCACTGTAGTTAAATCATATTATACAAGAAATAACCATTTCATTAAATTATTATCTTACATTCATTTAATAATAATTATCCGATTTATAGAAATCTTATTTAATATCAATAGAATTTTCATCTATTGTTTTGGTTAAATAGTGACACCTTAAATAGTGTCGAAAGATTTTGTTATATGTTATTCGTAAATTTATTTAATTAAATTCAATGTTTTTTTAATATAGTTGACATAGACAACTTTCCCATCTCTGACAATTCGAGCAATCCCATTGCAATTCACTCGGTTGACGTGTTCATTCCATCCTCTTCTTCTTTGTCTGGCCCATCTTACTGCATCGAGTACTTCACCTGTATCTCGAATTACTTCAACGAAAATTCGTTATTCTGTATTACTTCTCTCAGGCATCCCGATACGGCAATTGCGTTTACAATCTGGTTACGTACCTCCTTTATGAGGTCTCACAGATAGACAATATTGTTGAAATATTATTAGTATAAATATAACAATATTAAATAATTAAAAACCTGCAGATCAAATTGACAAACATTTTATTTTTGTTTTTGTGCTAACATTTAAAAATTTTAACTTCCTTTAGGCTTATATTTGAGTGGACATGCGATCGAATTGCAAATTGTTTGAAATATTTTAGCTATAAAACATATAACTAGATCGTAAATTCTCACCAAAAGTGCAACTTGTAACATTAAATTATCGCTGTATTTTATACCCCAAAATTTGTAATTTTTACTGGAAGAGAAATATTTTAATTTGAATGAAGCGCTACTGAAGGATGCAAGATAAGCACATTTTGAACAGTGCCAAGTGAGTGGAATGGACGTGGATTAGATAATTGGTGCCTATAATTTTTTAATTCTGTGAAGTAATTATATAAATTTAATATATTATGAATAAATTGAATAGATAAATAAACAGTATTTCATTGATAGTGGATGGGTTATGAAGGAGGAAATATTATTTGGAAGTGAAAATAAACTTCATTTTTGCCAAGTATCACAGCAATATGTCTATAGTTACTACTCCATATGAGATTTTAAATGCTTTTTCAATTGCGATTTTTCTGCACTATTATAGGACACATAACAACTGAACGGTTACTCGCCAGTATGAGTTCTTAAATGTCTTTGTAAGTTTGATTTCTGTGCACAAGTATACTCACAAATATGACAACTAAATGGTTTTTCGCCGGTATGAGTTCTTAAATGTATTCGTAAGTTTGATTTCTGTGCACAAATATACTCACAAATATGACAAATAAATGGTTTCTCGCCGGTATGAGTTGTTAAATGTGTTCTTAAGTTTGATTTCTGTGCACAATTATACTCACAAATATGACAACGAAACGGTTTTTCGCCGGTATGAGTTCTTAAATGTCTTTGTAAGTCTGATTTCTGTTCACAATTATACTCACAAATATGACAACTCAACGGTTTTTCGCCGGTATGAGTTCTTAAATGTCTTTGCAAGTGTGATTTCCGTGCACAAGTATACTCACAAATATGACAACTAAATGGTTTCTCGCCGGTATGAGTTTTTAAATGATTTTGTAAGGTTGATTTATGTGCACAAGTATACTCACAAATATGACAACTAAATGGTTTCTCGCCGGTATGAGTTCTTAAATGACTTTGTAAGTCTTGTTTGCGTGCACAAGTATGCTCACAAATATCACAACTAAATGGCTTTTGGCCTGTATGAGTTCTTAAATGTGATTGTAAGTTTGATTTCCGTGCAAAAGTATATTCACAAATATAACAACTAAACGGTTTTTCACCGGTATGAGTTCTTAAATGTGATTGTAAGTTTGATTGCCGTGGACAAGTATACTCACAAAAATGACAACTAAATGGTTTTTCGCTGGTATGAGTTCTTAAATGTCTTTGTAAGCTTGATTTTTGTGCACAAGTATACTCACAAATATGACAACTAAATGGTTTTTCGCCGGTATGAGTTCTTAAATGTATTCGCAAGTTTGATGTAACTGCACAAGTATACTCACAAAAATGACAACTAAATGGTTTTTCGCCGGTATGAGTTCTTAAATGTTCTTGTAAGCTTGATTTTCGTGCACAAGTATACTCACAAATATCACAAATAAATGGTTTCTCGCCGGTATGAGTTCTTAAATGTAATATTAAATGTGATTTACTTACACAGTTAAGGTTACAAATATTACATATAAATGATTTGCTGATCTTATGAGCTCTTAAATGACGTATTAATGTTTGTTTAAGAACAAGTTTATAACCACAAATTGCACACTCGAAAAAATTTGAACTGTTCAGCATTGTTTGTATAGTGTCGGTATCTTCTTTAATATCAATAGAATGATGCAAATCTTCTACATTAAATTTCACATCTTCCACCTCTTCTCTTTTAATTTCGTAATTGCTAATTGAATTATTTGGAGTTTCCAAAAATATATCCGTGTTTTCTACAATTTGTGATTCTTCCGAAGGTAGCACTTGAGCTGCAAGTAAATCGGTAACTGGTTCCATTTGGAGGATGGAGCACCATAAATGCACAGGTACAAAATCACTTTTCTTAATTGAAGGCGTTGATTATATTTATGTTATCGATTTAGAACACTACTGCTACAGTTGACAAATCACTACTATACAAAATTATAAAATGGCGACATTGATGAGTCAGAGGCTTGGTCAGAAGCGATTGATTGCGTGTAAGTGTGTAGCGCCATCTAATAGAACTAAAAAGAGATTTTCTAACGTTGCGCCATACAACAGTGAATATCGATTTGTCTTCTGTAAAAATTTTGTGGTGGCAAATTTCAAATTGGAAATTGAATAACTTCTTTTTTAAAATTTTCAATTAATATTTACCAATTTATTTAGGACCGTATTCATAGACATAATGTTACTTTATTACCCTTACAACTTTAGTTGTAAAATTAACATCTTTCTACTTTCTTGAGCAACTGATTTTTCACTATGCATTTTATCTTAATTTGTTTACTAATTTTCTGAATAATATACCAACGAGATTGTTCTTTGCATTTCCTCCTCGAGGTGGTCGAGGGGCTCTTGATTGGCAGCTCTCAATCGGATCTTTAGGTGGATGGGCATTTGTGATATAGGTAGTACCAATGCCACCTCGATGGATTCTCTGCAGATTCTCAATGCAATTTTTCTTCGGACAGCTTGTAGTTTCCGGCGATGTCTTTGTATGTCCATTGCTCCCATCCAAATCAGGATGACGTAAAGCATGACGGAGTCTGAGATTCCGTTAAGCAGTCTCCTCTTTGGTTTGCTTGAACCCTTGGTGTTTGGCAAGTGTTGCCGCTTTCTTAGACACTCTCGACAGTTGAGGTCCGTAGGATAAGCTCTTGTCCACGTAGATTCCAAGTATCCTGGCCTGGGTGCTCGGGGTGATCGATTTTCTGTTCATCGTGAAGGTAATTGGTTTCATCCTTCTTCTACCGATGACGGTCATCGCATCGGTTTCTTCGGGGACGAGCTGGAGCCCCTTGGTATTCATCCAGGTGCAGATATTCGTTATGGCTAAGTTGACCTTATTTTGGAGCTTGGCCTCGATCTTAGCTTCCATCACTAAGGCGATATCGTCTGAAAATTTATAGATGCTCACTTCGGATGGTGAACATCATACATAATGTTCCATACAACCGAACCTCACTCGTAACCTGGACCACACTTTGCCACAGTTTTTCCTCAACAAGCAGTGACCTCTGAAAAAGGTGTGGGGATATCTGCTTTCTCTCCAACTCTACTAGAATGGAACTATCTATCCGAGTTGAAGGTGTTTTTGACGTCGAGTGATAAGAAAGTAACGAACTTTCTCGTTCTCCAATTGTCCTCTCTTGCTCTCCGGATCTGTTGGATCCGGAGATCCAGCTCTTGCGAAATCCATATTGGTTTCTACCCAGGGGGATGAGCCGAAAACGATGATAGAAGTAACAGCGTTAAATAAAACTCGAAACGAATAAAGGAAGTTAATGAATCGGAGGAAGAATCGGGATTCTTCTGAATACCGAGATATAGAAGGAAAAAGACGTAAAAATGGAGTAAGACACCAATTCGCAATTTACATTAATCAAACGCCACCATGCGGGAAAATTTCAAATTAGGAAGTGACGTACTAAAAGAAAATAAAAATTCGTTCTTCAGGCTGAAGACATCACAAAAACAACTAATTAACAAAAGATATTACAATAAATTTAACACCATACTGAAATGTTTGCAAATTTTCACCAGATTATGCCTTGAATTTCTCGAAATATACGTCCAAACACAGCCATTTTGTTGTTGCTGGTGGAGCCACCAACGGTAATGTAAATCGCCAATAGCTCGGGAGACGAGGATGAAACTACGAAAGCCAGAAACAATACAGTAAAGAATAAGCTCTGACAGCGAGGCACAACTGGAAACGAAGGAAAATAAGAAAACCAAGAAATAAAAGCAAAAATAGAAAAGGAATACCAAGATTTTGATCAATTAAGATTGGAAAAAGGAGTGGAAAACAAAAGGGGAGAAAATGAGAAACATAACGAATCCCAAAAACCAAACGAAGCCAGTGAAAATAAAGAAACAACACCTGCAAACCAGGAGTAGGTGTTCACAAACTAACAATTAAACGAAATGTCCGAAAAAGTCATGGAAGACGCCCACGAAGTGAAAAGGTTTGTCATACGCAGTAAGGAAGCCATAAACTTTAGAGAAGCGGTCCTCGAAAGGGTTAAAAATATGAAAAGGATCAGCTTTGTAGGAACGCAAAAAAGAGCCATCAGCTTCCCCTTCGCCGTCCTAAACTATTATTGAGGAGGTTTTGAGGGCACTTGCCCCTACCATCCGGCCCCTCCTTCAGGTTAGGGAACCAAGAATAAAGAATTCTTCCCTTCAGGACGAATCTCAAAAGTAAATCCCCTCCAGGGATTATCTTGAAGCAGTAAAGAGGGCGGCCATCAGCAACTCTCAGAGCGCAGTGCCACAGAAAAAGTATAAAGTAATTATTTACCCCGACGAGGATAGCTCATGCCAAACAGCTGAAGACATTAAAACCGCTCTGACAAGTATCAGGTTAGCGGACCTCAGTATCAAACCCGACAGGGTGTATTTAATTAAGAATAAGGGAGTCGTGGTGGAATTATCTCACCCTTCTATAAAGAAGTTACTAATGGAGAAACAATTGGTGGCCCGGGAGCGTTCAGCTACCTGGCTGAAATGGTAGATAAATTTGTTTCCAAGAACCAGATAGTGCGATGTTCTTGTAACAAAACGGGATTTTAATTCATAAAAATTAATTTTAATATTTTAAATTGAGATATACATATAAATTATTATTGCGATAATAACTGATGATTGTTAATCAACCATATTTACCAACAGCGGAAGAGATAAGTTTTATAACGCGAACGAGAATTGATAATGTATTTTATCAATTTTCGTCTGCATGCGAACTTCCTGCGTCTAAATATGACTTTTTACACTGTTCTTTGTTCAGGTGAACTGTTTAATTTAAGACAACACAGTGGAGTATCGCCAATTTGACCGGATATTTCAATGCAGTCTACGCGATTTCATTGATGAAGCAATCAAGATTTGATTGCATTGAAGCAATCAGTAGACATTTGCTTCTCGTTAAAAAAGCGATAGGGATGTATCTGTCTAATAGGTGAAATTTGTCAGTGGTGCAAATTCTCACGCTATGGAAGGTCAACCCTCGTGATTTCTGAAAGGTATAAATATGGTTGAATAACAAAACGGAAGGAAGTCCTTCCAGTGACCGTCGGCGACTATTGTAGATTCTCGCGTGTGGGACGGTTTGACGGATTGTCAGTTTTGATTTTGGTTTTGGGCAAATAAGACAAGGGAGTGTCTTGCCGAGTTGTCTTGCTTGTGTATTTTAAGTGCTTTAAAAGGTCAAATAGTTTGTTTATTGATCCGTAAATAGATTGTGTATTCTCTGGTGTGAGACATTTGTGACGAATTTATCGTTGTTTTGGGCAATAAACAAGGCATTGTCTTGGCCGCATTGGATTGTCTGGAGATCCAAGGTAGAAGGAAAAATATATCACCTATGTAAGTACAATTTTTAATTATTTACTAACAGAAGGATGGTATTTTTTTCTGATAGTTATTTTAGATTGTATACCTATGTGTTTAAAAGGGCCACCCTAAATTGTAAGGGAGATTTAAAGTGTATATGTATTTGTTTTAAATTTATCCATAGTAATAAATATTGTTTCTAAAATTCAGTGTTTTCGTTTTGCCTGTTGGAGAAAAGAACGTTTTTTTTGTGTCTAGCTTAGTGTCGTTTTGCCCGCACCGAAGTTTCAACTTCAACATTTAGCCGGGGGACGTAACGTCAAAACGGGAAGTGTCTGGGGCTCATTACTAGAAAGTCGCTTACCAAATTGATAGGGTATTTTTTACCGAAACTTTTTATCGAAACTTTTATATTACTTCTTTTAACTTCTTGAATCATCAATCAACTTTTCATAAATAACTTAATAAACGAATTATTCAAAATCAACAATTCTATAATTCAACTCTTTACGTCTCCACGGACGGAACGAGACTTCAAAATTACGTCCTCACGCTTTCATGGACGGAATAAGACTTCTTATCATTCTCCTTGTTAATTCCACCAAAAATTGTTTATCTGACCGCGCACTTTTTCTTTATCGCACTTATTTTAATTAAATTTGAAATCCTATCCTTTTACAAATAAAAATTTATTTTTAATTTATTCCCAAAATTATGAAACAAAACAATTAAATCATCCTTTGCCTTTCACACACTTTTGAAATTCTTGTTTACAAATTAATTACGCTTGGTATTTTTCAGATTAGGTGAAGCAAGCAGTTTCTTCTGAAGTTAAGAAGATGCAGGTGTAAGTCTTTATTTTTCATGTTGGTTTCTAATTTGAACATTTCGACATGAGCACTCCACAGGAAAGTAACCCAATTACGCTAGACCACCCCCTATGGTAAACAGGACATGACAATATATAAACTAAACACATAAAAGAACATAAATGTAACAAGGTTTCGGTAAGTCGAATCGAGATGAAAATTGACTTGGGTAATGCCCCACTAAAGCAACACCTCGATTCCACGTTCGAGAACCAAATCAAAAAAAAAGGTTAGTACTTATGATTATAATTAAAACTATGAACATTTGATAAACCAAATAACGTTGGAAAAATGTGACGTGAAGATAACTAGAATGTTGCATAGCAACTCCGAAACACAAAAACTAAAGGGATGAGCAAAACACTTCATTCGGAGTTCAATTGTTTAAAACCAGTAGAATAATTGATGATTAATTTATATGTTTAATTTGACGTAATTTAATGTTTATAATATTTAGAATCGATAGCGGGGGTTAATTAAAAAAAAATAAACTGCCGTACTTACGGCAAAGTCTACCATAAACAATAAACACACATTGACGATGTCGTTTGGTACGGTCCTGTACGAAGGAATTTTGCAAACAAAGGATTTCCTCAGCGTCGAGTACCACAATTTAAGGAAGAAACGAACTTAATTTTGTAGTAAAGAACTTCAACGGATTGATTGAATTGCGTGGTGTTTAGTTGTCGTTAAACCTCCAGTAAGATAAATTTGCATAAAGCTGTTGATTGCATAATACCAAATTATGCATCCAGAAATAACCAAGTCTTGGCGTACGTAATAATTGTCACGACGGACGGCCCCTTTTTCATCAACACCCAGATCAATGAACAAAAGAATTACGCCAATTTCGGTAATTTTACCAGGTTTTTACCACCACACAAATACACAAGCGTTCTTCTTACTACGCCATTACGGGAATCACTTTGTAGTTGTGCGCGCGCCACTAGACGCCAAACAACAACTATTCTCGTCAACCCTAGATGGCGGACTTTAGAAATTCAAAATTTCGCGGGGAAAACGCAAATTAAAAGGAAAAAGTAAAATATTATTACATCACCCGGGCTGGAAGAACAAAAGCCTCTTTTGTTCTTACGAACCAGAGCTTAGCAAACAGTAGCATACATCGCCAATATAACATAAGCACTTAAAAGTTAAAAGTTAAAGCACATAAAACACATAATACATAAATACTATTATACAGCGAAAGGTTTCAACAGCATAAACGGAAGCTAAAAGAAAAAAAACATACATATTATATACAAGTTCATTCTGTCGGTAAGGCCTAACCGCATCGGTCCACGAAGCGAATCAGTTTCCCAATTCAAATCTCATCAAATTGGTCAGAACAAAACGTAAGATAAACAAGTCAAATCAGGTTTAGCAAAACGCTCTCTTCATAATTCAAGATACGTTTGCTAAATTATAGTCGCAGTTGGGGTTAGTTAACGCCCTCTGCATGACTCAAGGTCCGTTACTAATATTACTTACTCGGTAGCGGATTTAAGATCTTTGGCATTCCACACGCCTTGGGAAGTTCCAGATTTATCAGAAAGCTCATAAGTGGCATAAGAAACTTTCTTTCTGATGTGAAAGGGTCCACGAAATTTGGGAGCTAATTTCGCCGTAAAATATTGTGACGCGTCAGATAACACATAATTGCGTCGCTACACCGAATCTCCTACTTCGAAAGTAGCAGCTTGACGTCTTAAATCGTAAGAACTCTTGTTCTTTTCATAGGCTACTCTAAGCCTTTTAACAATGTCCTCATATAACTTATGGAGAGTCTTAGGTTTACCTTGTAGGTATAACCTATCTCCAAACGAAATATCCGCATCTCCTGTCAATTCAGAAGAGCCTACGGTACCTCCATCTAAATTAATTTCCCTACCAAAATTTGCAAAATAAGGCGTTACTCCAGTAACTTCGTGTACTGCTGTACGCATGGTGCAAGCAACACGGGCTAAATATTTATCCCAATGGGGAAGATGCATAAATTTTTTTTATAGCGTAGTTGGATCAAAAATAACTAAATATACTAATTAATGCTATTTAATTTATTTATTTTCGTTTTGATAATAATTTAAAAAATATTTAAAAATCCGTCAATTTGAATTGGAGAAAACGACAGAGCTAGCCGCCATTTGCTTGTGACGTCACTGGTCACACGTCAAAATTTTACTTTCATTTATATTATTGTTCTGTGGTTTTGTGCTTTAAAATTTGAAGTTTGTTAGTATTAATAACTGTTATTATCATGGAAACCAACAAGAAGACGTGCTATATGTATTGTATTGTTCCGAAATGTACGAACACTACAAAAAAAAACGCCAAATAAGCTGTTTTTTAATGTACCGCGAAAAGCAAAAGCCAGGCAGCAGTGGTGTAATTTAATGAAATGGGACGTATACAAAAATAAAAAATTATCTGTGAACTCAGCACTTCATTGCTGTGAGGATCATTTTAATGTAAGTACATAGTTACAAAAAAAATAAATCACAATTACCTAGCTATAGGTTATTATAACCAGAGGCGTGCGCAGGGTCTTGGAATTGGGGGTGCCAAACCTTCCGGGGGGTTTGGGGGGTATGGAATACCCCCCAAGAAAAAGGGGGGCCGGGGGCCTCCCCCGGAAAATTTTTGAAATTTTGGAGCCAAAATGACGAGTTTTAACGGTTTTCAAGATATATTAAAAAAACATCAGAAAACCCTAAAATCACCCGATGATTAGCTAAAGTCATCCGAAGATAGTTTCAGCCACATATTGTTACTTATTATGTATATTTTAATGTGAAACTGTTTCCAATAAATTAAACTAATTCTTTGTAGACTAGGTATTCAAGGGTCAATCAACAAACATTATTTAATCAACATAACATACATTTTGTTGGTGTACTTTATATTCTAAAACAACATAATTAAAAGCAGATGGAAGATACAAGCATGGATCAATTGTTAGAAAAGCTAAGTTATTCAAGAGCTACAAAATAATACACAGTTGAAAAAAATATACAAGAGCTACATATTGCAATGTACCACTACCACGTCAATAGAAATGATCACGTTTTGATTCAAAGTTTTTAATTTATTAACAAAGGTAGCACGAGACTTATTTGTTCAAACGAAAAGGTTTCATCCGACACCAAAGATTTGTTTTAACGTCAGAAATATACATGAAGAAAAGAGGTCACGGAACGAAATAACAAAAATAAATTCAAATGCAACGTTTTAATTCTGTTTATAAAATAAAGGTTTGTTAAAATTGTAAATTAATTTAAGTAGTTATAAGAAATGTAATTTGAAATCAAAAATAATTGTTCAAAGCGTTAGTTATAAAAAAGTGTTGAAACGTAGAACTTTTAAAATAACAAAAAATTTTACATGTGTCAAAGTGCTTCGTAACTCAATGTACCACATACGGGAACAACATCTTCTTCAAAAGTTACTGGAAGATCGGCAAAGATACAAGAACTTTAATTCAATTTAATCTGAAACATAAAAATTTTACAATTATTTTGGGCTAAGTACGAACCTGGAAATTATAACGTCAAAAATATCGATTTTACATCGACCACTAAAACAAAATCAGAAGTGCATTGGAAAATACGAGTAGCTAGGGAAAAAAAACAATTGGAATGGGTTGTTGATTGCTTAATAAAAGTTAAAGGCGGTGAATTTTTGTGTGTCCAGCTGAAAAAGGTTAAAAATATAATAAAATTTGTTTAAGAAAGTGAATAAAAAGCTTAGTAATTGAAAGAGCATTATACTTACGTATTTACAAAGTGAAAATTTGTGCAAAATTGAGAAGAATCACTATTATTTTGAAAGAAAACTTTAGTCACGATACAAATAGAAGCGACCACGAGGAAATTTAATCCAGAAAGATTCCACACCCTTGAAGGTCATCGAACGAATACCACTGCATAATTTCATGGTATATGAACCGAACAAATAGAAATACACCAGATAAAAGGTACTGTCCCATTCAAAATTATTAAAAACATAAAATTTAGTGAAAATTGACGATTAACTACACACGTGCGGGAAAACGTTTAGGTTTATCATAGAATTAAGATCTTTGTCATTAGGTATAAGAATTTTATTAATTTTAATCATTTACATTTTGAAATTCATAATAAAAAACGATTTGCTATATAAAACGGAGCATAATTTGTGTATGATAATTCCGAGAGCCACAATATTGCATTTCAGATTTAAGATTTGGCCAAGGAAAGAACCCAGCGTGAGAGAAGGTAAGTCTGTGCTATCCGAAATAGTCAAGCCGAGGCATAAATTTAATTTATTTGTATTTGTCAAGAATAATTTGCTTACATTTCTATTGACGAGGTACTTTTACGTACACTCGTACAAGATATTAAACATTAAACGTGTAGCCCTAATAAAGCTCCAAGGGTATACAGCAATATATATTGTTGTGTCCATCAATATTTGGCTGTTGCGATATTAAATTGTTTGTCGTGCAGTCAGAGAAAATATGGCATGAGAAAAATTTGTATTTGTTAAAAGAAAAGTTTGTTAGATTAAGTTTTTGTGTTTATAAAATTAAATAAAATCAAATGGATAGGCAACACAAAAGACTGCAAAATGGGAGATAAAAATCAAATAGTGATAAAAAAAGGAAGATTGGTTGCCAAGGGGAAGTAAACGTTGTTGAGTTAAAATAGAGCGACCGAGATGGTCGAATAATGAGAGGTTCTTTTTGAAAATTACGACCGAATTGGTCGCAAATCGAGAGTTCGATTTAAATAAGCGACCGGCATAGTAAAAAGATAATCGTGAGTTCGATTTAAAATAAGCGACACAATAGCCGCATAATAACTAAAGAGAATTGAGTTAAAGAGCTGATAAATAGGACCAATAAAACGATTGGAAGATCGAAATATTTCTACAGAAGAAATAAGTGTATGTGCGCATATTGGGGTGTTCCGTCTATGCCGAGTGATCACTCTGAAAATTAAATTAAAAAAAGGTTAGCATAAAATTTGTTTAATTTTTAAGTTGTTCGATTTTCATGTTTATTTATTGTTATTTGTTTATGTTAATCTTATGTTTAGTTGTTCATTAAATGTTCTTAAAATTTAGATTTGCGTATTTTCTTTGACTGTGTTGATCAGAATAATTCCACCGTAAAAGCCTAAAGAACCTGCACCCTGAGTTTAAGAGCAAGTCGTGTTAACGGTTCACGGTGGACATAGCAAGTTGACAGCCCAACGCGAGGCTAAGGTCATAACAATATATATACACGTCTTACAATCTCATCCGCCTATTGAAAGGCACCATTGACTTGAACTCATTAATGATTGATTCAGTACTGACTCTATCTGCCAGGTCTTGTTCTAAGAACGGGATCATTAAGTGTTCCAGGCGATCCTGCAACATTGTGGTTCTAAGCTTGCTTTTCAAAACTAACAGTTTTGAAAAGCTCCTTTCACTTGTACAACTAGTGACTGGCATTGTGGCAAACTTAGCCATTATAGTCATAAAGCTATCGTAGGTAGCACCTCTTTGAAACTGTCCCAACCAGTCAAGCCACCCAGGCACAGTTTTGGGGGGAAAGTTAGAGTCTGTATCACCACCTTTTCTACTCTTCAACAGTTTGAACTCCGCTTCCAGCTCAGAGACATCCACTCCGAATTGATCTGCTAAAATTCGAAAATCACTGGTTTCACACTTGTTACTCTTGTTAGAGCCCAAATTCAGTCCCATCAGTTTCCCTACGGCAGATATCACACTTTTTGTTTCTTGACTGAATCTGGAATTAAGTCCTTGAACTAAACTGTCCAAAACAGGATAAAACGTGAAGATCCTCAACTCCTCTTCTTTGCTCTCTACATAAAAAGCTGAATCAGCTCGTGAGCCAGGCGTGTCTTCTAAAATAACTGACACTTTCCTCTTCTTGGGTGCAGGAATTTCAATTTCAACTTTATCACACATTTCCTTTGTTTTTGTGAATATCTCTTCAAACACTTCATCGTCGTTCCTCATTTCAATCAAAGCAATGGATAAACCCTCAATATCATGCATTGCTTGACAAAGGTCCAAGTTAGGGTTTTGTAAAGCTTTACTAACTTTAACCACAAGTTGAAGGATTGGGTGCATAATCTGCAAACAAGCTATAAAGTTGTAGGATTTTACTTGGACTAACAGACCTTTTCCTTTAGCTCGGGCTTTTGCGTCGGTTCCAGCTTCTGTGCACTCTTCAATAGCTTTGACTACAGCTTCGAATTGAGCATGAATCACTGAAACAGCTTCCGAACGACAGGCCCAACGAGTATCGGATAGTGATTTTAGTGTCTTCAGTTTTGCATCGGTTTGTTTTATAATTTCCTCAAAAACTGCGTGTCTCTTGGGACTACCTTCTATAAAGTTAAAAATGACTTGGACTATTCCAAAGAAATCAAACACGATTGGATTTTCCTTGTGGCTTGTGCAGGCACTAACTAAGGCAAGGTTAAGGCAATGGGCATAGCAGTGCACATACATTATAGAAGGATTCACTTCTTTGCATCTAGCCTGTACGCCTGTAAACTCACCTGCCATTGCAGATGCTCCGTCGAAGCAGACACTCCCTACATCTCTCCAGAGGACTCCTACCTGATTCAAAACCATGTCTAATGCATTAAAAATGGTTTCTGCATCAGTTTTCTTAAGACGCTTCAAGGCTACTAACCTCTCAACAGGCTGTTTGTGTTTCTCTCCATTAGGAATATAGCGAAAGACAACGCTAAGCTGCTCGTGATGGCTAACATCAGACGTTTCATCACCGATAACAGCCAGAGGCTGTCCTCGAACTTCATCACTTATTGTCCTTAGTATAACATTACTAAGAGATGCCAAGATATCATTCTGAATATGGTTACTCAGGTAGGTGCAATGCTTAGGAGCATTGTCAGAATAGGTCTTGAAAAAAGGGTCGTATTTCTTTAAAAGACTAACAATTTCAAGGAAAAGGCCTTTTTCGTGACTCCCTTCACCTTCATTGTGGCCTCTTAGAGGTCTTCCACCTTTTGCCAGTAAACGGATAGTATCAACAAGTCTTGACATATACTCGTAGTTTTTCAGGCGTTGTTTTTCTTTTTCCTTTAGTTCAGTTTTTTTCGCTTCATCTAAAGCCACGTCAATAGGTTGATTTTGTTGAAATCTTTCCAAACTTTTGATGCTTGAGTCATGGCATTTACTGTCTTGGTGTAAATCGAACTTTGTTGTAGCTTTATGCCAAGATGAAAAACCTGTTGTCGTGAAGGCACCTTCAATAGTCCCTGGGCGTGAACTGTCATGCAAAGAAAAAAAACGGCACGGAAAACAATAAGCAGCGTCTTTAGGAATGCTGTATTCTAGCCATTCATATTTATCAAACCAATTAGATTTAAAGGATCGCTTCCTTGCTCCTACTCCTTTTCCTATTGTTTTTTCAGGGTACCGTGAAGTACGAGGTTGGTAAGGTCCTCGACTAATTCTTTGATCTTTTTCTAGTCTTTCGTTTGGTACACCTTGACAGGGATCGTCAAGTTCAGCAGTCATTTGTAAAAGTTCTTGGTCTGTTAGCATCGCATTATTACTTGTAGGTGCAGCTGCAACGTTACTGGGGCCCGGATGGACATCAATATCTGAAAAGAACGAATGTTACGTTGTGTAGATTGTTTTCGGCACGGTAAAAAATTAGTACTCTTCAGGGCCGGATTTAGGCATGGGCAATTATTGTTTCCCCAACCCTCCGACGGCCACCCCCACGCCGATTCCATTCGATGATTAGAACAAATATGTAGTAGGTATCTAGGCCTATATTTTCATTTTGAACAGGGAATCTGCTAAGGGGAGCTGTTTTAAAATCTGCATAATATGTGGGCTAAAATAAATATTATCTAGGTCTGCCTAGGTAGGCCTATTTAGTTTATTCTACGATCTACGACCTACCTGCTATGTGATGTTCCTGTTGCCTTTCGTCTTCATCAGTCACCTCAGCCTGTTTAGAGCTTGACAAAACTGGTGTTACAACGATCGGTGCATTTACTTGTTTAGTACTTATAAAAAAACACCTAATGTCACGGCCACTACTGCTCCCGCCACGCACTTGTTTACTCATTTTGCACTAAAAGTGAATGCCACAAAATATAAAATCCCTATTTCTGTTAGTTAAGGCATACAACTGACACGAGTTCGAAAACTATAACAACGAACAAGAAACATAACCTCTTTCACTGTTGATCATTTCGAGGTGACGTCACGACAGGTATGCCCCACTGACAAAATGGCCGCGTCCTGTCAAAGTCACGTGACTCAAAATGATTAATATCTTTTCGAGGTGACGTTACGACAGGTATGCCCACTGACAAAATGGCCGCGCCCTGTCAAAGTCACGTGACTCAAAATGATCAGTTGTCAAGCGGCGATGGCGCGGTGGCGTAAGATATAAGAATAAGAATGAGACGTTAAGACAGTCAGTGTTGCCAACCCGCCAGCCGCCGCTGAGTAAAAAATTCCCGCGGTGCGCGTGCGGTGTCTGCGCCAGTTCTTTGCCTGCTCATAACTGGAATAAACAAAAAAAAGTCTCGACCTAATGGGGGTGCCGTGGCACCCCTGGCACCCCCCGTGCGCACGCCTATGATTATAACTTATTGTTTTGTTTTCAAAATTAAATAAACTATTTCACATTCTGTTGAAAAAGAATGCATTACGTTATTACGTACTTTCAATTTTTCTGTATAATATTATAATATTTATTTCAATTTTAGATACATGAAGACATGGAAAATTACATTCAATACCGAATCATGGGCCACGTGAACATCCCCAAATTAAAACCTGGCGTTACACCACGTTTATTTGAATGTCAATGACTTAAGCCAAGGAACTCCATTATAAGAAACGGTGCACTGAAAAGAAGAAGAATAGAGCTAGTGCAAGAAGCGTTACTAGAAGCAACGAAAGATGTGGAAATTCCATGCATGTCTTCGCAAGAAGAACCATCGATTGAACCACTTGCGGCCCCAGAGGTTACAAAACCTCAAGTCGACAAATGTGTGCAGACAAATTTGAAGCTTTGGAAGCCTTCTGTGCGAAGCAAAGCTACATACACAGGTACAAAAAATGAGTAGCGAAATAGGATCATCTCCAATGATTATTTCTTCCGTGCATGCTTCTACCTCGCCATTTAAAGTGGAAATAGTGAAAAGAGCATTATTTATGGAACAGGGGGTTGACGAACAAAGCAGCACGACATCTGTTTCTAGCGACTCGGATTATGTGGTCGAAGAAAATTCGACTTCGGAAAGTTTAGACGAAGCATTGTCGAACGAAATGTTGCAAACTAATATGCGTAAATGTTGTTTACTATCGATGGAAAAACAGCCAAAAATATTTTTAGGATTGCCAATTGAAAGCTATTATTTAATAAAGATGTTAGTTTCCAATGCTCCTGCTTCGTTGTTAGACATCTTGATAACTATTAGAAAAATTCGATTAAACGAACCATTTGTGATTGTAGGCATCAACTTTGGCATGTCTCCGATTTTTAGAAAAACTTTGTTAGTAATTGCTAGATTACTACAGCAACTAATAGTATGGCCTCATAAAAAGCTAACGAAACTACATTTACCGATCACTTTCAGAGCTCGTTACAGTAATGTAGTGTCTATTATAGACTGCCTGGAGATTCAAATTGAAAAGCCCAGTAATCCAGTTCATCAATCCCTAACTTGGTCCCAGTATAAGGGTTGTAACACACTGAAATATCTTATTTCGTGTACTCCAGATGGATTGGTTAACTTTATTTCAACGGGATTTGGAGGACGTGCAATGGATGTAACCATTGAAAATTGCGGTTACCTTGACAAATTATCTCCTGGAGTATCAGTAATGGCTGATAGAGGTTTTAAAAACATCGCTCATCTTCTGGAGGAAAAATCTTGCATTCTTGTTCGTCCACCATCGGTGTTGATAGGAAAACCTAGTACGAAAGAAGAAGTGAAGGAGTCCAAGCGGATTGCAGCACTCCGAATTCATGTTGAGAGAGTAATTGGAAGATTGAGGGAGTTCGACATGTTGCTGCCTCATGCTTGTGTGGACAACCATCACATTTCATTACTTGATTATGTAATTATTGTCGCTTGTGGTATTATTAACTTACAAGATTTTATAATTAAAATTTTAAAATTTTCGTTTATTTAATAGTTATGAAAAATTATAAATAAAATAATTACTTATGTACTATGATTTAGAAGCGATGTACATAAGAGACACTATGTTGGGATGCGAGTTTAATACTAAAACGTAATGCATAGAATGGAGCATACACAATCATGTCTAAAAATTATAAAAACACTATAAAACAATATTTTTGTTTTTCAAATAAAGGATGTTAAAAAAATTTATTATAATTTTTATTTAGTCTTTCTATAAAATTGGAAATAGTGCTTTACACCAAAATTCTGTGCACGTCTCTAATAAATTCTTACAATAATTTAAATCATAATCGATGGTTAAAATATTTACATTTTTTGAAGTTTCAAAATCGGGACTGGCTACACAAAATAAAGCTTGTTTTTTCTTTGAAAAATGCATTTGTAACTGTATTTGTGCATGATACTTTTGGGCGATTTTGTTCATTTTTGTGACATAGTTCGCTACTGTTTTTTCCGACGATGGACACTTGATCTCGATTGAGAACTGTTGACTTTCGCCATCGGGAGAAGCTCCAATAACGGGGTATTCTGGGCTCAATAATAGACAACATCTTTTTATTTTGATCTTCATCTTCTTCTCTACTTCCTGTATAACTGCTTTCTCTAATAATCAACCACGTTGCATTGGAGCAGTATCTTTCAGTTTCGAAGCTCCGAGGATGCTTTCTACGAGAGTACCATCTAGCGTTTTACAATGAGCTGCATCGTATGCCTTAGACGCTGTGATCCTGGCATATCTCAGCTCAAACCACAATGAACAAGAACTTTGTTCAACCGTTGCCTCAAATGCGTGTTTACATGCAATGGTTGTCATGTTTGACCTAAGAAAATTGAAAAAGTTCTCTGTTGTGCGGTCATTTACATTTGAGACAAA
Organism: Podabrus alpinus; assembly: GCA_932274525.1. Classification (NCBI taxonomy): domain Eukaryota; kingdom Metazoa; phylum Arthropoda; class Insecta; order Coleoptera; family Cantharidae; genus Podabrus; species Podabrus alpinus. Next base: position 74,030,258 of record OW026454.1, on the reverse strand, counting down.
CTCGTTTACCAAATAATTTATTGATAACTTTTCTGTATCACTAAAATGTTTGTAGTATTTTGTTAACGTGGTGTCTAATCTGCCAACTTCACGGCTGTGGTCAATTACCGAAGCAAGAAAGGTCTCATCTCCATGTGGTAGATCTACATATTGCTATGTACTCCTTAACTAATATTTGCTTTGGCTCCAACCCTTAAGTTTGCTAGCCAAAAATATGCTGAGGTAAAATGGTTCGTATTAAAACTTTTTAGCTAAGGAGTTAAACACAAATGCCCTTCCTCACTAAGCCCCGGTGATGAGTCGCTCAAGGGTGAGTTCCTTATGGTTCGAAATATTTGAGGTGATCTTAGGGTGCAAATTGACTCTCTCGGGATACTAAATTGCTCTCTTATTGAAAAATAAATAAAGATTTCAATAGCTTCAAAGAAATTGTTTATATTTAACAAAATGAGATGATCATATTTACAGAAATAAATGTTTATACAAATAGTTGTAGATCTCAGATCTACCATTAATTAAATTTTCAAATAAGAACAATCAATGTAAAAATTTGTTTTCAAAACAAAGTGGTTTCCTCGCTTTGTCCTGTATTTATACGCAGAAAATAAAGTTTATAGTAAAATTAACAAATAATAAGTTTCACTGTACCTTTTCACATCAGCAAATCGAAGTTTTAATTTTTATTTTTAAAAAGGATATTTTGTGTATGGCTCCCTTTAGTTAGCATCACATGGGTGAGTCATCGACCTTGCATTCAATTATACCAGTTACCAGCTGTTCGTCGTTGCGTGAAGTTGCTTCATTGAACTAAATTTCTTTATAATTTTGTTGTTGTTGTTTTCCAAATCGTAGATGTTTTAAAATAGAGAAAAAGGTAAGTTGCATATCCTTTACAATAAGTTTTGGATCCAGTGTTGTTGAATTAAATCCGTGAATTCTTATTTTTGTAGAAGCATCCTGCGGACGGCCATTGTTGTTGTTGTTTACCAATTATAAAATTATTTCCATCCAGCTGAAAAATCTTAACCCTCAATTGTTTGTAAACAATTGATTCGTGAAGAACATCTCGATACGTCTACACAAATTGAATTCACAAAGTCAAATGAAATTTGGTTAACCTCCAAAGATTTGTAAACATTATTTTCTGGAGCTCATTGGAATTGCGTGCACTTTGTTCGAATGCACGAGGTCAACTGAAATTCGATCTAAAATCAATGAAATTGGCACTATTGTTCCTTCAAAGTAAGTCAAATCCTATCCCCTTGTATTTTTGATCTTTCCAATAATTCATTTTTATTTCAGATTCATGATCTACATTGAAATCCATGTCTTTTGATGTGACTCCCATGCTGTATTACTGGTATATTCTGTTTTTATGCCATTCTTTGGATGGCTTTTTGACTCATATCTGCCATTTTATATCAACTCTTGGATTTTACACAAAATTGACCTTTATGTACTAATTTAACGATTTTCACCTTGAAAATATTCACTTCAACTACATGAGATGATTACATAATTTTTGGTGTGAACAGTTTTGTACAAGACATGTTAGTTATTAAATAATTCAGTTTACAAGATGTTACATTTTTGTAGGTTAAGACGATTTACATATCGTATGATTTATTTATCGATTTTGAGCTAATTCAATCTTTTTCATTATTTTTGATGTGACAATCATCAATCTATTTACTCTTAGCAATATTTAACATCTTTATCTTATCCTGAGAGACTCAAATTTGGATGTGAAATTGAAATTTTAGAAAATAAAATTTTCTCGTAGAGCAAAATTTTTAAAGTGCCTACCGATTTAGAATTTTATGCTTATTTTGAATTTAATATTCATTTTTGTATCGGGAGCCTTTATTTATCATTTTGGATCATAGCAATATGTAGACTTCGAAAACTCTTTGCACGTGATGAATTTCATGGATGTACCCACAGATGAAAGTTTCGACTTTTTCCAATAGCATTCAACAGAGGTCTTTGAAGGCTCTTCACTTCTTCTGTGTAACCATGCTATGAAGGCTACAGTATGCTTGCATCATCCTACAAATTAATAAGAATTTATAACAGATTCAAATTTTAATAATTTAAAGTATGATGGTTACGTATAATTATTTTAAATAACTACTAAACCTAGGTACCTACCTAAATGTGAAGCACAATCCTCACATTGCACCGAAGTTATAACATTGGTTCTTTCATCGCAAATTAATTTCACGTTATATGCTTTCTTCCGAACATTGTGTTCTGGTGTGATTTTTCCTTTCACAATGCAAATGCGACCTTCTCTTTTAACTTGAACGTAACCTATCGCATTATCCCCATAAGTTTCTCTTGCCGATCTAAAGACATAAAACTACAGTTGGCTTACTCCAATACGTTAAAATAAATTTCACTTACCTTGCCACTTTTGTGCTTCTAATTTCGGCGCTAACGAAATCAGGATTGTTCGCAAAAAAATTACTCATCGTAAACACGTCTATTTTGGGCAAATTATCAGATTGCGCTTGCACAAAACCACTTTCAGTCATGACTATAACAATAATTATAACAAAACAATCAAAAATAATATTTAAAAACGATCTCTGCGTTATTACGTATAAAATTTTTACACCACGAGCCACGATTAAAGTAAACAAGAAAGCGGGGTTATTGTTATATGTGACCAGTGACGTCAAACCAATGGCGTTGCGTTTAAGGTCACATGATTTATTTTAAATTATTATTGAATTTTAAAATGGATTATTTACAACAAAATACAATAAATAGAAATTATTTTTGCTGATTTGATATTTAATATATAGGATTAATCGGAAAATACTGTTTTAACTAAATTTTTTTATTCATGCATGTTCCCTATTCCTATGATTGTCCGCTACATAGGAGGACAACATGGTCTTCAAAACTCTATTAACCCTTTCGACCGTTGGATAGAGGATTTTTTAGTACTTTCTCCGCGAATAAAACAAAGATATACTTCTGCTACCGGTTTCGCAAATTTATTTGCATCTTCAGGCAGAAACAGTCAAACTCTCTACATTAACACACATAAGGAGCTTTTCATTGTCATACATGAATCACACGTTGCACAAATAGTTATGTGACATAAAATAAAATATATTAATTAAACAAAATAAAAGAAAACGATTGCATTTGTCAAAAATATAAATTTTTTTTTTTTACTTATCCAATACTCCGCTTTTGCACAAGATTAACCTTTCGACCGGGTTAGCTTGAGGGTGATAATTGCCGTTATAAGTAATTTTAACATTATACAGGGAATTCATGTTTCTAAATTCACGGCTACGGAATTGTACACCGTTATCACAAAGTAAAATTTTGGGAGCACCATAAACTAAAATTACGTCTTCTTCGATTTTACGAGTAACAGACGCAGCAGTGGCAGATCGTAAATGGAAACACAAGGAATACTTAGTAAAATAATCTGCTACAACTAGGATATACACGTAGCCACGGGTTGAGCGTGGTAAGGGACCTACTAAATCCCAAGTAACACGAATGTTGATTTTGTGCCGGTATATCATTGAAGAATGAATAATATGTACATATTTTTTCATAACTGAAAATTATGTACCGAAAAGGTACCGAAGTGGTACATAATTTTTAATTCATATCTACACTGTACTATTTATGTACAGTATCAATGTATACATTTTCATTGCGTTTTTTTGAAGTAAATTTCGATGCATAATATGCACATAGCATTTATTAACTAAAAAATATTTAATTTTACTTATGAGTTTCAATGCATACATTTTCGTTGCGTTTGTTTGAAGTAAATTTCGATGCATAATATGCACATAGCATTTATTAACTAAAAAATATTTAATTTTAGTTACGAGTTTCAATGCATACATTTTCGTTGCGTTTGTTTGAAGTAAATTTCGATGCATAATATGCACATAGCATTTATTAACTAAAAAATATTTAATTTTAGTTACGAGTTTCAATGCATACATTTTCGTTGCGTTTGTTTGAAGTAAATTTCGATGCATAATATGCACATAGCATTTATTAACTAAAAAATATTTAATTTTAGTTACGAGTTTCAATGCATACATTTTCGTTGCGTTTGTTTGAAGTAAATTTCGATGCATAATATGCACATAGCATTTATTAACTAAAAAATATTTAATTTTAGTTACGAGTTTCAATGCATACATTTTCGTTGCGTTTGTTTGAAGTAAATTTCGATGCATAATATGCACATAGCATTTATTAACTAAAAAATATTTAATTTTCGTTACGAGTTTCAATGCATACATTTTCGTTGCGTTTGTTTGAAGTAAATTTCGATGCATAATATGCACATAGCATTTATTAACTAAAAAATATTTAATTTTAGTTACGAGTTTCAATGCATACATTTTCGTTGCGTTTGTTTGAAGTAAATTTCGATGCATAATATGCACATAGCATTTATTAACTAAAAAATATTTAATTTTAGTTACGAGTTTCAATGCATACATTTTCGTTGCGTTTGTTTGAAGTAAATTTCGATGCATAATATGCACATAGCATTTATTAACTAAAAAATATTTAATTTTAGTTACGAGTTTCAATGCATACATTTTCGTTGCGTTTGTTTGAAGTAAATTTCGATGCATAATATGCACATAGCATGTTTTAACTAAAAAATATTTAATTTTAGTTACGAGTTTCAATGCATACATTTTCGTTGCGTTTGTTTGAAGTAAATTTCGATGCATAATATGCACACAGCATTTATTAACTAAAACATATTTAATTTTAGTTACGAGTTTCAATGCATACATTTTCGTTGCGTTTGTTTGAAGTAAATTTCGATGCATAATATGCACATAGCATTTATTAACTAAAAAATATTTAATTTTAGTTACGAGTTTCAATGCATACATTTTCGTTGCGTTTGTTTGAAGTAAATTTCGATGAATAATATGCACATAGCATTTTTTAACTAAAAAATATTTAATTTTAGTTACGAGTTTCAATGCATACATTTTCGTTGCGTTTGTTTGAAGTAAATTTCAATGCATAATATGCACACAGCATTTATTAACTAAAAAATATTTAATTTTAGTTACGAGTTTCAATGCATACATTTTCGTTGCGTTTGTTTGAAGTAAATTTCGATGCATAATATGCACATTGCATTTATTAACTAAAAAATATTTAATTTTAGTTACGAGTTTCAATGCATACATTTTCATAGCGTTTTTTTTGAAGTAAGTAAATTTTTGAAGTACATGTGCAGGAGTGAAGGCCATTAAACAACAGGGGGTTTGCACAATAACATCCCTTTTTAGTTTTTATTATTGTCATAGAATTGTTAAATGTAAAATGACCTGCCTAAATTTATATTATACATCTATTTACTTCGACATTTCCACTTTCCCAATTTATATAATAGCTGGATTTAACTATCTTATTAATCATTATTATTTATCATTTTGGTTTTTAATTACAATATACTTATTTAATTTTACCGAATTTTAAATTAAATTTGTCCAAAAATACCTAATATAACCTTTAAGATTGTTTGTAATTTGCCTGCAAATAAAGTAACATAGTTACGACAGTATCGATTCATCAGAATTTAAATTATTAATAAATTAAAGCTCAAATAAAGAAATATACGAATTAATTATTTTATTATTTAATAACTCGAATAAAAATATCTACGAATATAATTGAAATTTTTGTAACTAAAAAAGAATACTTTTATTATCTTTATTATTTTACATTACTTTTATGTTTACTGGAAAATAATAATTAATGACTAATAGAGTATTTATTATTGTGCCGTTTCATCAAATTTATGAAAAATTTGCTTTACGAAAAATACGGCTTTTGTTACTAATTATTTAATTTAAAAATGTTTCAAATTCATTAATAAATAAATGTAATATTAATTATAACAAATTTATAATAATTTTGATGTTGAAATAATATAATTGTTATAGTTACGTCGAATATGTATTGAAACCATGTTTCCTCTAAAAGGTTGTATGCAGGCTAGAAACACATGCTCAAATTGCTTTAAAAATTGAAAGGGTCATAAAACTTTATAGTCATCTGAAAATAGACAAAATTGTAAAACCCTAACAAATCTTCAAGGTCTAATCAGAGTAACGATGAGTATAACTGCTTACATTTCATAATAAAAGGAACTTGCAGTTTGTAAAAACCACATTTCGCGTTTTTTGTAGTTAGATATTTTGAAAAAAATTCTTTCACATCACAAATGATGTTAAATTGATGAGATTGCGACATATATTTAAAAGCAATGTTGCAACATAATATATTTGATTCTACGAATAATAAATGCTTATTACTACCCTTATTAGATTCGAAATCTAAATTTTTCTGTATACCTTTGTGTAATTATAAAAAATAGAGTATTTTATTTTGTTGTATTTTTTTAATATTTGTGTAAATAAATAAATATTTTATTCAATGCTGTGGAATTTATTGCGATATCAACGCACTCTAATATTTTAAAGTAAAGCAGTAAAAACTTGAAATATTCAATAAGTAATGTTTGAAACTAAGCAACCCGGACAGCCTGGTGTATTAGGAGCCGGACTCTCAAGCAGAAATCACAGGATCGAATCCCACATCGGCAGTTTACTAGGTAAAAAAAAAGTAAGTAAAATGGGTATAATTTAATGAAAAATTTTCAGATCCTAGCATTGCAAATAAATGGAATCAAGAATATATTATAAGGCTTATTTATATGACTAATTTAGTATTAATAATGTAATTAATAAAACATAACAATAAATAATTGACTGTAAAAAGTTTCAAATCTAAATAAAAATTACATTTATTTTTAATTATTATTAATAATTATAAAATTTTACTAAATGCTTATAATTAATTAAAAATAATTTTTTTATATTAATATTTATTACGTTTGGTACATAAATTATTAGTGCCGTATCGGCACCTAAATTTTACGTATTGAAACGTCATCGAAAAAAACGTCACAATACCGTAACGAAAATATGGGCAAATCAATGCCGTTTAGTTAAGAAATCGTTACGAAAATTTATTCAAACGATGCATATAATACCGAAACGGAAAAATCACTGCCTTTTAGTTATGAAAATTTATGTAACGCACATGTACATAGTCCATGAATAAAATACCGTAACCCGTAACGGAAAAATCAATGCCGATTAGTTAAGAAATCGTTGCGAAAAATTATTTAGCGAATATGTACATAAACTATACATATAATACCGTAACGACAAAGTGGGCAAATCAATGCAATATCGTCACGGAAAAATATGTACAGAATATGTGCATTTCTGACGGTCTTGTGTTGCTTGGGATCAACAGAAATCATCTGCCAAGGACGAGTTCAACCGCAAGACCTTGTTGATTCACAACGTAACCGAGATATTTGAGCTCAGGTTTACAAAAATAACATTTTTCCCTACTCAACGTAAGACCGGCATCTTTTAATCTTTTTAAAACATCCGTAAGAATTTCAATATATTTGTCGAAAGTTGGAACACAAATAATTACATCATCTAAATACACAAATACATAATGTTCTTATTCTGGACCAAGAATTTTGTCAATAAAACGGTGAAAGGTCGCCGGGGCATTATGTAAACCAAATGCCATACGGGGAATTGAAAAAGTCCTCTTCCAGGAACAGTGAAAGCAGTGTAAGCTTTCGATTTTTCAGACAATGGGATCTGCCAATAAGCTGATTTTATATCCAAGGACGTTATAAATTTTGCATCGCGCAGGCGATCTTATATAGCGGAAACATAAGGTAGGGGATATGCATCACGTTCAGTAACTTGATTCAATTTTCTAAAATCTATACAAAATCTAAATTTTCCGTCTTTCTTCTTAATTAACAAAACGGGATTCGACCAAGCTGAATGACTTTTTTCAATTACACCAGACTTTATCATTTGGGTTAATTCTGCGTCTATTTGAGCTTGAACATTAGGGTTCACCGGGTAATATCTTTGCTTAATAGGAGGGGGACTTTGTAGTAATAACATGTTCCACACCTAAAGCACATCCTAAAATTTCTGACTTACTATTATCTTTAAAACTAGAATTGATTATATTATTTAAAATGGTTTTTTTGTTCACAGGATAAATTTTGTTCAGGGATTAATTGTGTTTGTTCGTCCTCTAAAGACATTACCGACAATTGGTCAGGTTTTGAAAAATGCCATTCACCACGAATAATATCAGATACAAAGCCAATAGCTTTCCAAAAGTCAATTCCTAAGATTAACGTGTGCGTAACATCAGGTACTATTAAAACATTTATCACAATGCTTTTGTGACGTAGCTTAATCGGTAACGAAACCGAACCTAAAATATTTATTTGACTGCATCAGCAAAAGCACAATTTGATTTAACATTATTTAAATAAAGACCTAAATTAGAAATTAGATTCCAACCTTCAATTCCTAAAATTGTCCTAGAGGCACCGGAATCTAAATGTGCTGCAAAAGATTTACCAAAGATTTCAACTGTCACATAAGGACGTTCGTCATATTTAGAATTTTCCAATATATAATTTAACATAATTTTATTCCTATCATAAATTAAATTTCGATTATCGACAAGATTACTTAAACAACGGGTGGAATTATAAAAAATCTTCGAGGTAGCAACCCCGTCTCTTACTAACCTCGACGTTCGTTTCCCGAAACAGAACATTTGGGACAGGTACGTATCGTAAAATTGGGTTTCCCACACTTAAAACAATAGTTTCCTTTTTTAGGAACGGTACATTCTTTTGAAAGGTGTTGGTTAGAATTACAATTCTAACAATTTCTAAAATTAAGACTAGCATTCTTTGTTAAATTTCGAGAATTTTGAACATTATTATTAGATTTTGTAAAAGTACTGAAGCGTGGATTATTATAATCGTTAGAACGAGAATTCGTGAAAGTATTTGAGCGATGATGGGAATAACTATTTTCATTTGACGAACTTGCCTTATAAGGGTTTGAATAAGATTGACTCATTAACGGGGTAGCTTGTGAAGAATTTTTCTCCACTTCTTTGACAGTCTCAACGTTACCTCGTTACCAAAGTCTCAACCTGAAACATCAACAAAAGCTAATTCAGGTTCTAAATCATTCTTCTTTTTCACAGGTGGAACGTAATTATCAATCGCAATTCTTCGTTCGTCGATGATTTTGCAATACTTAATTAATTCGGGGATAGACGTAATTTTTACAAGGCCTAATTGAGTTTGATACGACGGATGTAAATTTTTATTTATAATTTTTAATTGTTTGGCTTCAGATAATTTTTCAACTAATCTAGAAAATAAACTTTTCATGACTGCAACAAAAGTACCAATCGATTCCGAAGAAGCTTGAGTTCTTCGTTCAATTTTGTCGAATTAAAACATCATCATAATCCGGTGGTAAATCTTCTTCTCGTAAGGCCGATTCGATATCACTCCAAGTATTAAAATTTTCACGATTTGCTCTAAACCAAATCAAATAAGCCTTCGAACTGAAGAGTTCGTATGATTCGCGAAATAATTGTATTTCCGAAACATTTCGGGTAATACTATACTCCCTAACACGTTCTAAAAATGCATTTAACGATTGGGTTTTGTCACCCGAAAAAGTAAATCCCCATTTAAAAACAGGTACAGATTTCTGTACGTCCGACATAACATTACTCATTCTTGAGTTAACAGTAACAGGGGGAGTCAAAATTGTAGATGGAACACAATAAGTACTATCTGGCATAACATTCTGCAAAGCAGAAGTAGAAGCAGAAAGCGTTAGAGGGTTAGTAGCATCATTTTCTAATTTTAGATTAGCAATTTTTAACACAGAGGTTTCACTAGCGGTATTTATCACGGGAGCATCTAGCGAAAGTTTGGAAGCTTTCAACGCAAGTTCATAATTTACTATCAAATCTTTAACAACATTCACCCAATCTAATTTGGTATTATTTTCTTCATCGTCACTGGGCTTTGAATTTTTAATGCGATGAACTAAATGTAAAATTTTAGTTTGAATTAAGGGGGCCCATTTATCTAAATCGGAAGTCTCGATTAAAGAGCTGAGATTTTCGATCATAAAATTGATGTAAACTGAATCATTAGAAAAGGTTTTTGAATAGGGGGGGGGCGAACAAATTTTGGGTCAGTCATTTCCTTTTTCAGGACTTTTCTTAATAAAGTTCGTAGGGCTGGAACATCACCTACTGATTGCGAGCCTCGAACCTCGAGCTCGTAGATTAATTCTGTCTTAATAAGTCGTTCCACAACCAACTGATAACTGGCAATTAAATTCTCAAATTCGCACTCCATGGCGTAAAAGTAAATAATCGTAATAAAAATTAACAAAAATTATAAAATCAAAAGGGACTAAAATAACCACAATGGTTTCGGAAAAGCTTGAAGATGACTTAACAAGGCCGACAAGTTAGGGGTCAAATTTTAGCAGAAAGCTAAACGTTGGGGAACAATTTTTAACAGACGGCCCCACGTTGGGCGCCAAATTTTGTAACGGGCCAAATTGGTTTCGTAAACAAACTGTGATCACACAGGTGAATGTGTGGCACCTACCTGGATTAATATTGGATGCCGCTAGCTCAATCGCGACGGTCGTGGGGCTTGAATCCTCCAATAATAATCCGGGACGTCAAGAACAGGGAAGTCACAATCGGTAATGGAGTGCGCCACTGAATTCGTCATAAACTTACCCCAAAAGTAATTCAGAACTTACCTATATAGAAATAGGGGGGGGGAGTCGTGAGTGAAATAAAATAAAATATATCCAACAACGAGTAACAATATTTTAATTAAAAGACTTAATTTTGGTGAAGCTAATAAACTAATATGCGAATAATAATGACAGCGATTTTGACAATTTAGGTAGATTAATAATAATGAACGTTGATAAAATTGTAAAATAATGAAATATAAATACGGTAAATAGTTGTCGGATTTAAATACCTTATGGCTAATAATACACAATAATAAAATAATGATATAAAGAACAATAATACTTATGATAAAGGTGAACATAAAATGTTCAACACACTGTATATATAATATCTATCTATATTCGGTTATGAACGTCTTACGACATTTTCCCGATACCTCCCTGTCTCTGCTCGTTGCGTGTTGAAAATGTGTGACGAGCACAGAGGACCTACAGCTTAACGTGGATTCCGAACCACGGGAATAGACGATTTTTACACCGCCTACTCCATCCGGGAAGTTTTTTAGCCATAAATAATGTTATCTGGGGCCAGCAGATAGACATTTGGTGAGCGAAAATTTCTTCTATAGATAGCACCTCACAGGATTTGAACCCGTGAATATTGGCTTGAAAGCGAACACGCTAGCATTTCAGCCATTCGCTCACCTTATATAATATAAACACATAAAAGAACATAAATGTAACATAAACAAGGTTTCGGTAAGTCGAATCGAGATGAAAATTGACTTGGGTAATGCCCCACCAAAGCAACACCTCGATTCCACGTTCGAGAACCAAATAAAAGGGTTAGTTTATGATTATAATTAAAACTATGAACATTTGATAAACCAAATAACGTTGGAAAAATGTGACGTGAAGATAACTAGAATGTTTAAGGTATCGAATTACACAATGCACTACACCTGGGTACAAACCACAAGTGTTCACGAGATTTAGGCTGAAGGGGAACGCAAAATTGTTTGAATAGCAACTCCGAAACACAAAAACTAAAGGGATGAGCAGAACACTTCATTCGGAGTTCAATTGTTTAAAACCAGTAGAATAATTGATGATTAATTGGACCCCCTTCTGCAATAAGGAACCAACCATTTTCCAATCATTTGTTTCCAATAATCATTTTGATGCTTTCCATTATAGAAAAGGGAACCAGAATATAAATCCATTTTAAAGGCATTTATTGAGCATGGGAACCAACGTTTTGTTATGTGTTTTGCTAGATACTGAAACCTTTAAACGCCGATTACTCAGAATGGTGTTTTGTTGGTTGGTTCCCTATTGCAGAAGGGGGTCCAATTTATATATTGTAACACCCTGTATACAAATCCCGCCGCGTCATTATCAATTACGCACGCGCCCGGCTAAGATGCAACTGATGAAATGCATCGAGAAGGCGAACAAAATAAAACCAAGCGTCAAGTAACCATCTTGGAAATTTTCACACTGCATGAATGTTTTTTATTGTGTTCCTATGTTAAATCAAGTTTCTGTGTTTCTAGTAATTGTGTATTTATTCATCAATATATTTTTGTGATTAATATTGTTTCTGTGTTCTTCCGGAATTATCGGTGGCATAAAAAAAACTCATCACAATATTTAATTTGACGTAATTTAATGTTTGTAATATTTAGAATCGATAGCGGGGTTAATTAAAATAAACTGCTAAACGTACTTACGGCAAAGTCTACCATAAACAATAAACACACATTGACGATGTGGCTAAATACGGTCCTGTATGCAGGAATGTTGCAAACAAAGAATGTGGCGTCATCAAAATTTCATCAGCTTCCACAATTTAAGGAAGAAATCGAACCTAATTTTCTAGCAAAGAACTTCAACGGATTGATTGAATTGCGTGGTGTTTAGTTGTTGTTAAACCTCCAGTAAGATAAATTTGCATAAAAGCTGTCGATTGCATAATACCAAATATGCATCCAATATAACCAAGTCTTGGCCTACGAAATAATTGTCACGACGGACGGCCCTTTTTCCATCAAGACCCAGATCAATGGACAAAAGAATTACACCAATTTCGGTAATTTTACCAGGTTTTACAACTAACACAAAAATACACAAGCGTTCTTCGTACTACGCCATTACGGGAATCTCCACTTGTAGTTGTGCGCGCGTCACACGACGCCAAACAACCAACTATTCTCGTCAACGCAAGATGGCAGACTTTATAAATTCAAAATTTCGCGGGGAAAACGCAAATTGAAAGGAAAAGTAAAATATTATTACAAGATGTTCCATGTAGATCGTTTGGGTGAAACAAATTTAAATTTTTCGATTGTTTTATTTGCAAAATTTGGGCGAGAAAATTAAATTCTTATAATAAATCTCATGAGAAAATTCTATTTTATCTAATTGTGTATGATGATCATAAAGTCATGTCCAAAAATTGTAAAAAGGTACATAAGGGTGGAAATTCAATAAAGGTTGATAAGTGAAACGTGATAATGAAAATGGTCAAATGTACTTCTTCGAATGGTTACCAAATCAACTACTGTGATGGAATTCAACTGGAAAACAGCATATAAGTAATCTCTTCAAATACGGATCCAACTCTGGAAATTACATAAAATTTCATTAAAATAAAAATCACAAAAAGGAACAAATTTGACTCACAAGTTGTTAAAATCGTCTCAAATTGGTAATTTGCGCAGGCAAAGTTAGTTGAATTTTAATGTTTGAACTCGATGGTCGTATTGTAACGTGATCCAACAATTCTATAATTTTGGTCGATGAGAATCAAGATGGCGAACCTAGTTGCAAATTTCTGAAAGTAAAAAAATGTTAATACTCAACTCAATTCACAAATATCCGAGGATTATATAATTTAAAACTACTTACCGGCATACAATATATTTAAACAACACTAATTGAAAGTTAAATTTGGATAATTACTGTAACTACAAGTCAATCCAAAGAAGAGAAGATCCAGCGTGACGCGTATCAACTACAACATCTGAGCCTTTAGCCTTCAGCATTTTACGTACAGGTTGCTGGGAAAAGACTGTGACAGGTGCATTTTCGGCTACCCTACTTTATAAATATTTCATAACAAAACATTAATTATTTTATTTTACGCTTTACCAAAAGCAACCATATTAACATAAAAACATTTAACCCGTTTGTATAACGGAAAGACTTAAATTTATTTAAGCATTTAGAAGAGCAGAAGAAGGAAAAGGATCCCTTAATTCAACATTTTTGATTATTTGTAAAACATTCTGGTGACGGATATAATATCTGTGTATTTTGTTAAATTGATTATTTGCGCATTGCGATATTACTCAATATAAAAATCATTTCTAAATTAATGCAATCTTTTATTATTATTATCAAACATTTACAGGACAGTATTCAAAATTTTAAAGATCATTCAGAACATAAAGAAGTGGATCGTTTATCTGATAAAAACAATTAAGCATTTTTACTCAAAGTCATTAAACATTTTTCAATCATTAAAACAAAATTATCAATTTAATAAGCAACTTCCCCTAATTAATCTTAATACCTGCACATCCTTGAGAGAGTTTCAGACTGAGCTAAATAAGAGGGACAAGTTGGTGAGCTCTCTAATTAAAATTTTAGCACGCGAATTTAATCATTAACATTTTTTTATATTTTGCATTCTATCTGAATGTGGCGCCCAACTTTAAAGACGTGTCTAACTTTTAATATAAGGGAGGTCATAGCAGTATGTAGAATTAGTAACAGTATTGAAAGAAAAATACAGGTCAGTATCGAGTATATTTGTAAAGCGGTTCAACTTCTATAATCGGAAGCAAGCTGAATACGAGAAGATCGAGATATTTATTTCGGCGTTAAAAGATCTGACTCGTGACTGCAAGTTCGCAGGTTTTTTAGATCAAGCGCTGAAAGACCGATTGGTGTGTGGGATGGTCAATTCGGATACACAGAAGAAGCTATTTGACGAATCGGAAACGCTAACATTTAGCAGGGCAAGCGAAATTGCGATTAACGATGAAGCAGCAGAGAATCAAAGACAGATAATTCACGATGATGCGCAAGTCAACCAGTTGCAAAGAAAGACATTTCAAAGAAGGGATTGAGGTCAGGGAGGGCCGAAAGCGGCTCGATCTAGTAAAGATTGTTTTCGTTGTGGAAGGTATCATGATCCAGCTAAGTGTCCAGCCATCAATTGGGAATGTTTTGTATGTAAAAAGACAGGTCACACCAAATACGTATTGCTATGACCTCCCTTATATAAAAATTAGACACGTCGATTAAGTTGGGCGCCACATTCAAATGAATGAAAAATATAAAAAAATGTCAATATTAGAATTTGCGTGCTAAAATTTAATTAGAGAGCTCACCACTTTGTCCCTCTTGTTTAGCTCAGTCTAAGGCTCTCTCAGAGTATTGCAGGTATTAAGATAAATGAAGGGGTGGTTGCTTATTAAGTAGAAAAGTTTTGTTTTTAAATTATAGAAAAATATTTAATGACTGAATAAAAATGCTTAATTGTTTTTACCAGATAAATGATCCACTTCTTTATTTGAATGATCTTTAAAATTTAGAATACTGACCTGTAAATGTTTGATAATAATCATAAAAGATTGCATTAATTTAGAAATGATTTTTATATTCAATAATGTCGCAAAGCGCAAATAATCAATTTAACAAATTTGTACATATATCTTATCCGTCACCAGAATGTTTTACAATAATCAAAAATCAAAAATGTAGAATGAAGATCCTTTTCTTCCTCTGCTTCTTCTAAATGCTTAAATTAATTTAAGTCTTTCCGTTATCCAAACGGGTTAAATGTTTTTATAATAATATGGTTGCTTTTGGTAAAGCGTAAAATAAAAGAAAATAATGTTTTGTTATGAAATATTTATAAAATAGGGTAGCCGAAAATTCACATTTTACAGTCTTTTCCCAACATCCTGTACGTAAAATGCTGAAGGCTCTGGATCTTCTCCTCTTTGGATCGTGTTGTGGTAGCAGTAATCATCCAAATTTGACTTTCTAATTGTGTTGTTTTATTAAATTGTATGCCGGTAAGTGATTTTAAATTATATAATCCTCGGATATTTGAGAGTTGAGTTGAGAAATAACATTTTATTTTGTAGGAGACGCAACTAAGTTTGCCATCTTGAATTTTTATCGACCAAATTGATTGAATTGTTGGATCGAGTTGCACACGTCCTTCCACTTTAAAAATTCAACTAACTTTTGCTTGCGCAAAATACCAATTTGAGCTGACTTCAACGATTTGTAAGTCAAATTTGTTCCTTTTGCGATTTTTATTTTTAATGAAATTTCATGTAATTTCCAGAGTTGGTTCCATTATTGAAGAGATTACTTATCCGCTGCTTTTCAATTGTTTTCCATCACAGTAGTTGATTTGGGAGCCATTTGAAGTAGTACATTTGACTATTTTCATTATCACGTTTCACTTATCAACCGTTAATGGATTTTCACCCTTATTTACCTTTTTACAATTTTTAGACACGAATTCATGGTTATCACATACAATTAGATATGATAGAATTTTGGTTATAAACAGATTTTCATATAACAAGTTATTTACAGAGATTTATCAATTCAAAGTTTATAAACGTAAAGGTTATGTTTTTCAGATAACAAATTATTACAAATTTGATCATTTCTAAGATAAAGCATCTTATTATAAGATTTTGACTTGTTCACCTTCAAATTGAATGTATTTAGCAGGTTTTGATATAGCTTTCTCATCTTTAAAGATCTTATTAGGTCTACAATATCATAAATTGAGTTGGATGTGTTTATCTGTTAAATCTAAAGTTTGAAATTAGCTTAATTTTTCTAAATACAACAATTAATTCAGTTTTACAACCATTTGTGTTGTGTGGGGTCATTTTAAATCACAGCAGTATGTAGGAGCACAAAAAGGGTAGCCAATGTCGAGGAAGAAGAAGTGAAAATCCTATCACATCTGAATCACCTAGGAAAGCCAAATAGTGATGCACCGGTGATGGTCAAAGCGATATTAGGAAAGGTCCAGTTCGAATTCGAAATTGATACAGGAGCATGCAGGTCCGTATTACACATTAAAGATTTCAGTCGGTTACGGGGTTTATGTGATATTAAGCCGGTTCCATTCAAACTCAGAGTAGTTACAGGAGAAACGGTCAAGATCGTAGGTGAAACGCATGTGAACGTATGCATAAACGATAAATGGTACGAAGAATTGCCGTTGGTAGTAATAGATAGTGTGAACAAATTCACACCGTTGTTAGGAAGAAACTGGTTATCGGCGATGAAACCGGGTTGGCAGAAGTTACTAAGCGAACAGATTACGAAGGAAGATAGAATTAACCACATACCCCTCAAGGGGAGAATATAACGGTCGACAGTGAACAATTAAGAAAAAGTTTGACAGATACGTTTAAGAGTGTATTCGACGAAGATATGGCACGACCAATCAAAGGATTCATAGTCAGCATTCGATTAAAAGAAAACGTAAAACCAGTATTTCATAGGGCATACGAGATGCCCTACGCACTGAAGACAAAAGTAGAAGAAGAAATAAACAGGTTAGTCAAGTCGAAGGTTTTGGTGAAAGTAGAACATAGTGCGTAGGAAAGTCCCATCGTGGTGGTACCGAAAAAGGACAAAGAAGTAAGGATATGCGTGGACTTCAAGCGGACCTTAAATCCAAATTTGGAAACTAGTTGCTGTTCGCTACCAACACCATCGGATATTTTCGCGACTCTGAGTGGAAGTAAGTACTTCACGGTGTTAGACTTGAAGGGGGCCTATCAGCAGTTAGAAGTAGATGAGGCATCAAGGGAACTGCTGACCATAAATACACATTTGGGCCTGTTTCGATTTCTAAGGTTAACGTACGGAGTCAGCTCGGCGCCTGGTATTTTTCAATCGTTCATGGATTCTGTAACAGCGGGGTTGCCAAGAACCAGATGTTATTTGGATGATATAGTTATTTCGGGAAGTTCGTTGCAAGAATGTCATGAGAATGGCTCTTAGGTGCTGAAACAATTACAGAAATACAATATAAATGAAATTTCTCGTCAGATGGTAATGTTAGTAGCAAGAAGGATTATCGGGTATGCGGACACCAAATGAAACAACTAGGTCACTTTGTCGACGTTTCGAAGGTATATTAGGCCTTCATCTTCAAGACTGTGAAGAGAGACAAACGTGTGAAACATCGGTAAATAACAAAAATACTATATCTCACCTCCGTAACGTAATGTAAAATTTGTTGTAAGACAATGGAGTAGCAAAAAAGGTGTTCGATGGCTCGAAACACGATAACAGGCGTTAACTTTGTCAATGTAAAATATGTACAGCATTAAGAAAATAAATAAACAAATACACTTTAAAATTATGGACATTACAATTAAAATAATTTTCCAATATAATGTACATCTGGTTGAAGTATAAATTTGACGTGGTCCCTTAGATAAAATCACGACCAATCCTATCGGATAATTTCAAACATGCAGTGTATTCCCGCCAAATAAGAAAATACTGTTGTGTGCCGGCGCCATCCATGGGTGATGCCATCGAACTAAAAATGTCAACAAACAAACAAATTAAACAAAAACTGGAGGTGGTCGTGAAATTAGAACGAAGAATAATAGGTGCGATTGCCAAGCCAATCAGTGCAGGTGTCAACCCGGTTTTTTAGTCTTACTGTTGAAGCACTTGAGAACGTTGCGATAATAGTCTTTTATCTGGTAAAATCATTTTGTTTGTTCACATTGGGACCCAAAGTGGATATAAAGGCGGCTTCCAGGAATGTGCGTTTGTGGAAATTGGTTTCATTGGCCAGGATTTCCACATCTTCTATGTTGAATTTGTGCGAGGAATCTATAATGTGCTCAGAAAATCCTGTTTTCTTGGAATTGTACTTGATGTCGTATGTATGTTGTCTTATTCTGTTCCTCAATATTTGTTTAGTTTGTCCAATGTACCTTTGGCCACACTCACATTTTATCCTGTAGACAACGTTTGCTCTATCCAATGTAGGAACCTTATCTTTTATTCTCGAGTATAATCTCTCTCTTCACAGTATAATATAATATCTATAGTATAATATAATAAAAGTATAATATCTCTCTTCACAGTCTTGAAGATGAAAGCCTAATATACCTTCGAAACGTCGACAAAGTGACCTAGTTGTTTCATTTGGTGTCCGCATACCCGATAATCCTTCTTGCTACTAACATTACCATCGGACGAGAAATTTCATTTATATCATTCAATGGGTTTTTTCCAACAAATGGAGACAGCATATGGCTCGGAGGTGGTAGCAGCATTTAACGTTATAAGAGTGACGTTTAGGAAGCTTGCCAGGTCAACCAATAGAAGATCTTTCTTGTTGCGTTGCCGCGTAATGATTTAATAAACTTATTCAACTTTAACGATATCATAAATTTTTACATTAATCAATTAATTAACAAATTTCTAACTTTTAAAATACCTTTCTTATTGCTAACAATTTTTCATTTAATATTAATTAACATTTTTAACAAAGACAATTATTAAATGATACATTTCAAATTTATTTTATTCACACCTGTTTTATGTCCCGTTTTCAACGAATCATTTGACTTTAAGTTAAATTTCTTGGTATCGGACGAAGTTTTTCTGATTACTTTGATAAGTTACATGCTTTTATTCATAACAAAATTTTGCTGAAATTTAAATAACGTGCTTCCATTGACGTGGTATCTCGATACCGCATTTACCCCCTTGTTAATTTGTAATTTAAAAGAAAAATACCTATTTTTGTGTTAAATTCCACAATTAACATTTATGTGCTTTTTCTTTTTTTATTCATAAACAAACTTAAATTTTTAATGTAACGATTATCATTAATGTTCAAATTGTCTCACTAAATTATATCACATAAACATTAACTAAAAGAATTCAATAAAATTAACTAAATAAATTCAAACAAAACTAACTGATCATTTTCAAAATTAATTAACTAACTACACTATTAACTGTTCAAAGAAAACTAACTAATCAAATTCAATAAAACTAACTAAGCATATTCAAATTCTAAACTATCCTATATACTAATTTAACTAATAAATCTGACCAAGATTTCTGATAATACTTTAAATTATTGAGTTCTGAAATTTTAAATTTGACTTTCTTTTTATTTTATTTTATTAAAAAAAAAAAACTTGACTCTTTATTTTTAATCTTTCTATCTTTAACTTGTTTATATTTGGGTGATTCCTACTTTAGTTCTTATAATTCCCTTTTAGCTATTAACCTTGTGAACAATCATTAACTTTTAATTCATAATTCCTTCTTATTAATTGGTATTCTTTATCTCTGCATTTAATTAATATTTTCCTATTTATTTCCCCATTATTATTCTCTGACCTCTTTTTGGTCCCATATACCTTTTACTTCATATAACTTCATAATTAATTCATCAATTTCCACATATTATTTATCTAACTCCGTCTGAGTTAACTACCGTATTATTATTTACCCCCCATTTATCTTTCAACGTTCAACATTGAATACCATTTTCCACTATCAAATACCTCCTGATCTTTTCAAATTAAACACATCATCAGCTATCTTAAATTCCTTTTTTCACCCAAATTCTAAATTTAACTTTTCTCTTTCATTAACTAAATTCTTTTTACCAATTGCATTTTTTAAAATTGAAATCATTTATTTAATCAAATCTTATTAACTTTTCCTTTCATAAAATTTTATTAATTATTCAAATGTAGCATCTTTTCTATATAAATTCTTCCATCTTGGTCAATTTTTATCATTTTCATATTCTAATAGCTTTAATCAAATTTACATTGCTTTTTAGATTATCTATTGGTCATGTCATATTCATTCCTTAAAATTATATTTACAATTGTCAAATTTTTATCTTTTTACTATTTTCCTTTAGCGGTTTGTCATGTTGGTTGTTAAAATTTTTATTTCATTTAAGTTTCGCCGTTAGCGTTACTATTCCTTCAGCGGTTTATATCTTAGTTATTAATTTTTAATTTATTTTAATTAAGTTTCGCCATATTTTTATTCTTTATTGTCATTTATCATTATAGATCCATCGTCCCATCTATAAATCAGATCGATGTGGAAGCGGCCTCGAATTTGTTCTGAATCGGGATGTCTTAGCTGATAGGTGCATTCGGCTACCTTTTCATCAACGATGAATGGTCCTTCATAGGGAAGTTGAAGTTTTTGGCACTGATTGTGCTCTCTACGTCCCAATCGTAGCTTTTTAACTATCACCCATTCGCCTATTTCAAAATTGCACTTTTTCTTTATCTTTTTGTTCATTTTTCTTGTATATTTTTGGCTCCTTTTCTTGAGCCTTTTTCTAACGTCTTCTAGTATTTCATTGTATTCTTTTTCCGGCTGATCATACACCCATGGTCGTTCCGGTTGCTGATTTAACATAAGAAAGTGTGGTGTTCTTTCCGTAGCTATGCTTGGGATATGGTTGATGAAATTTTCTACCGTTTCGAGTTTACTATGCCATGAAGGTTGATCATTGTGTACCAGGAGTCTGAGGAATTTAATCGTCTCTTGGACATACCTCTCACAGATGTTTCCTTGTGGATGTCGTATGGAACAATACGTGACTTTCACACCACGTTCTTCCCAATGCTGTCTAAAACGTTGGTTATCGAAGTAAGTTGCATTATCAACTAAAATTCTTTTTGGTTTAATAATTTCGTTACAGAAACGATCCAGAAGTTCCAGCGAAATGTCCGTTGTACATGATACGGTTGGATATAATTGGACGAATTTTGTGAAAGCATCAACTACGACGAAGATGTTATGAAACTCACTACTGGCTATTAAATTACCAATGTAATCAACTGCAACTAACTCCCCAGGTTGTTCTAGTTTTAAGCTTTGCACGATATTTTGATTGTGAAAATTTTTAAATTTACCCATTTGACATAATGTACATTGGTTAATGGTACGTTTTATAATTTTTAAATCTTTATGGCAGAAATAATTTTCCCTGAACATAAGCCACGTTCTCTTGATACCGGCATGCCCAAATTTTAAATGTAACGCGTTTGTAATATTTATTGTGGTAGGTTCATCTACCACATATAATTCTAAATTTCTCACAGTTTTTATGATTACGTTATCTTTATATTTAAATGAATTTGTATTTTCTTGATCGTTATTATCTAATTTAATTTTTAAGCTATCAAAACATTCATTTTCCTGAGCTAGTAAAACATCCTGACGTGTAAACGGAATTTCGTCATCAACCAGTTGGTTTAATGCGATTAAGATTTCTTTAGGCTTATTTTCTGGGTTATCTTTTCTACTAAGCGCGTCTGCAACAATATTATTTTTGCCTTTAATATGCACGATGTCGAATGAGTACTCCATAATGAGCAAGCTCCACCGATAAATTCTATTATTCGTGAATTTTGTACGCATTAGAAACGTTAACGCGGAATGGTCTGTGTGAATTTCAAAACGGTTGCCAATTAAATAAAATTTTAATTTTGTGAGCGCAAACACGATGGCTAACATTTCTTTCTCGGATGTGGAATAATTAAGCTCCGATTTCTTAAGAGTTCGCGAGACAAAACTTATCGGTTCTTCTTCCCCATTACGCATTTGTATTAGGGCTCCTCCGACCGCAAAATGACTTGCGTCTGTCTTTAATATGAACTTTTCTTTGAAATCGGGATGAAGTAGTTTGACGTTCTCATATAATGTATTTTTCATTTGATCAAAAGCTTTTTGTTTGTCATCGTCCCATTTCCACCTTACCGATTTCTTCAGTAGCTCAAGTAACGGAACTGTTAAATTAGAATAGTTAGGTACGAACCTTTTATAATAATTCATTAACCCTAAAAATGATCTTAATGACTTTAAGTTAAATGGTCGACGGTAGTTTTTGATTTCTATTATTTTCCCATCGTCTATCTTGATACCCTCGTTTGAAATTATGTAACCCAAATATTGAACTCGCGTCTTGTAGAACTCGCATTTTTCTATGTTGAGCTTCAAGTCTGCATCATTTAATGCTTTTAAAATTTTATCTAAATGAATTTTATGAATTTCTTCATTTTCGCTGAAGATTATTATGTCATCAACATAGTGTGCGCAAAAATGACTAAATTGGTTGAGAATGACTTGTAATGCACCGATGAGTGCCGCGCTGCTAGTGGATAATCCAAATGGAACAACTCTAAAGATATATGTGTTTCCGTCGACGCTAAAACCTGTGTATTGTTGTGAGTCTTTATGTAATTTAATCAGCCAAAACGAATTTCTTAAGTCGAGTTTACTAAAAGTTTTTGATGATCCCAATTTTGATAATAATGACTCCATAGTTTCCGGACTTTCAAACTGGGGTTTTGTAACTGCGTTTAACCCCCTCGCGTCTAAACATAATCTTAAACTACCGTCTTTCTTTTTAACAATAACGAGTGGGTTTAAATAAGCTGTAGGAGATTTTACTATGATGCCGTCATTTAGCATCTTTTGTATTTCTAATTGTACCTGGTGTTTGTAACATTGCGGGATAGGGTAATTCTTACAGCGGAATAGCTTGTCCTTGATAATTTGTAGCTTGTGCACGTAATTTTTCGCGGTACCCGACTCCTGATTTATCAATGCATCGTATTTCGTGAATAATTTCATGACTTCGTGAGTGTAATCATTTGGACAATCTAATTTTATGTTTTTCAAATCCCCTTTGTTTTTATTTATTAACTGTGTATCCCAATTAACATTTCTTAAACCTTTTTCCCTGTCATAATTAACATAATTAACATTGTATTCCCCTTCTATTGAATTTTCTACTAACATTTCCGGTTCATTCCCATCAGTGATTTGATTACCTAAATTGTTTGTCCAAGTGATCTCTTTGTTTAATAATTTTACTACCTTCCGTTCTGCATCAATGATCATATTAAATTTATTAATTAAGTCGATTCCGAGTATGCATTGCATAGATAAATTTTTAATAATTAAAATCGATTCTTTTATAACTACATCCCCTATTTTAATTGTCGCGAGTACGCTTTCGTTTGCAGACGAGAACTTTTTCTGGTTTGGCGTTACCAAATTTACTATCTTTGTTTTTAAAATTGTATCTTTAAAATTTTCTTGATTTTTCGAAATTACCCCCTGATTTATTAATGAAATTTCTGCCCCTGTATCTATTAAACAATTTATTTGAACGTTATTAATATTTACCATAATGTATGGCAACAAATCAAATTTATTTTCATTATTTAACCCCCCTGTATTTTCGATACTGATAAACTCTTTGGGATGCTGATAAGAGCTTATCTGCATATTCCTTGGCACGCCGTTTATTGAAAATCCTGTGGAGAAGATGTTTCTTCCTCCACAGCAGGTGTCCTATTTATCGTAACACTATTAATCGGTCTGTTTTCTGTATTAGCTGACGTTCGGTTTGGGAAACGTTCGTCGCCCCCTTGTTGATTATTTTGGTCGTTTGTGCGATTGTCATAACTACGCCAATTTGACTCAAATCTACCTCCTCTCTGAAAACGCCCACGATAACCCTGATTATAATTTCGATTGTTTCCGTAATAGTTACCTCGACCAAAGTTATTTCGATTTGAGTTGTACCCAGCGTTACGATCATCCTGACTATCCCGATTGTTAGTATTAAAATTATTATAACCACCCCTACGATTTTCAAAATTATTTTCATTTCTACCGTAATTATTATTGTTCTGGTTATAATTTCCAGATCGTTCGTAACGGTTGTATCTATTGTCCTGATTATTGCGATTGTCGTTCCCATTATTGTGATAAGTGCGCTGGTTATTCGATTCGCGTTGTCCCCCTGAATAAGTATTGAAATTTCTAGTCGCATTATAATAGCTTGGCCTATTGGCTCTTTCGTCCATGTTAACCGCATCTGTTCTCCTTAACAATTTCGATAATTCGGATATCGTGTTTATATTTTCAAGAGCTACCCGATTAATTATATCTTGGCAGAAATGATTAGCTAAGTGTTCTACGATTTCTTCCTCGGATACTTCCGGTTCAAGTTGCGTTACCTCGTTAATGATATTTTCCGCGTAATCATTGCGGCGACCGTACCCTTTAAATTTACCGTTCATTAACTCGTTACGTATTCGCCCCTGAGCTTGCTTGTCCCAGTAACGATCTAGAAATAGTCTTTCGAAACCGACAAAATCTTCAAATTTATCTTGCACACACCCGAACCATTTTTTAGCATTTCCACCCATCATTGAGCAGATGCAATTTTTAAATTTGTTCACATCGCGAATGTGACTTGTGCTGCGGTTCGCGTATTTGATAAATTGTTTAGGGTTAAAGTCCCCTTTTTCGTAGAACTTTATTGCTTGCCCGTTGTTTGTCGGCCACGTGATGTCTTGTAATGCCGATAAAGTTATTGAATTGTTTGTGCTTTCACATTTTATTTTTACGTTTTCTTCAAGTAATTTTAGTTTTTCGCCCTGATCATTTAATTTCAGGTCTACCCGATTTTCTAATTTACACACCTCTTGACTCATATCCGTTTTTGACTTTACAATTTTTTCTTCCAAAATTTGTTGTGTTTGTATCATTTTATTATTAATATCAATTTTCGGCACTATTTGACTTTTAATTTCTGCTACCTCTTCACTTAATTCATACACATTTTCTTTTACCTTTTGTACACTTGAATTTGTGTCATTTATTGCCTGAGCGAATTTATTTTCAATTTCCTCTTTACATTTTTGTAAATTCTCCCTGAGTTCCCTCTTCGTGTCTTCTGTATTTTTAATAACCACTTCTATTTTCTCATTCAATTCATTCGACTCCTTTTTAGAGTCCACTTTGATTTCTATGATTAAATTTTTTAATTCCTTACTTGTCTCTTGTGCTATTTCATTATTATTATCGAACTTTTTCATAAAAGCCATCATCATGTCCCATCGCTGCTGCTCCTCTGTTTTCTTTTCTACTTTGGGTGTCTCGTCCACCTCTAATTGTATTAACAATTCACCTCCTATACCTTCCTCGGTTATCGATACAGCCTCCTCTGACGTTTCTTCCTCCTTTTCACTTATTACGTCTTCTGTACCTTCATCTACCACTTCCGGATTCTTCTTCTCGTACCTAAGCGTTCTTTCCGATTTATCTGCCATTTTGATTTATGTTTTAAATATTTGTTCAAATTAATTTTACGGAAATAGTTATTAAGTGACTTTTGATGTAATTTAATTTTAGTTTTAAGAATATTTTTAATTTTAGTTTTAAGAAAATTGTTAGTTTTAATGTCAACGTTATGAATAATTTTAATGAAATTTCTCGTTGTAATTAACCTATCTATTAATTTAATTATAATGACCTAATTTTACTCGCGGTACGAGGTTATTCGAGGTGACTCGAGCCTCACGTTGTGACGCCAAAAAGTGCTGCGTGTTGACGTAGCCTCACGTTGGGCTAGCCAAAAAGTGCTATGTACCCCCTCGCTAATAGGGTTAAAGGTTCTTGTCGTTAAGGTTTTATATGGGTGTACGTAATTGTACCCCGTCAATGGAAAAGTATGTGAAATTTTATAAATACAATTTAATGAAATAAGGTGCCTCAGCTTAGCTCTTTCGTAGTGCATGTATCTTACCTTGTACAGGGTGGATTCGTTCCGTTACCAATACTGTAAATAAAATTATGGTGCGGAACAGGTCTAAATAAATATCCTTCGTTACAAAATTATTAATGTTTTTATTTAGCACACATTTGTTAATAAAGATTTTGTTATAATCAAAAAGTTCTATTATTAAATCTATTATAAAGAATTCTGAACATAAAATAATGCAAAAACACGTGTCGTATGAAGTCCGAAAATTCCACTTAGTTTTATAAAAATTATTGCAATGTGCACGATACCTTATTAGATGCAGGAATGTTTTCTGTTATTTGTACTGGGGATGGCACAATTGCGCATCAAAATACACTCGATGGGTTCATTTACCATGGAAAACGTCCAGATGCAGTTTGTTGACCTCGTTTTGTGGTGAAGTTTATTTTCTTTAAAAATATTTGCAATCCTTTACGATTTTCACCTTATTTATGGTTTTTCGTAGGTAAGTAACTATTTTGTTGAATTATTCACTTTTATTTTGCACTTTCACTAATTATTTTTACTATAATATCCAAATTTTTAGGACAATCTAAATTCGCCACCATACACGTGTGAATCTTAACACCAACTTTTTTTTTATCCATTGTTTTATTAATTCTTTTACGAATTTCCTCGCAATCTTGATCTTTGCATAGACGTATTTTATTGGTCGATCGAAAAATCAATATTATTTGAAGTTTCACAGTACAGGTATGGACTAAGCCCATTGTGGTTCGTTGAAATTTTATAAGTGAAAATTTTCTTATTTTTAGATTGGATTGTCTTCTTCTCAAGTGTTTAGTGATTGGATAAATAAAGATGCTGGACATGAAATTTCCATACGCAGTTCATTAACTTGTGACTTGTCGAACTCACGTAATGATTTAATAAACTTATTCAACTTTAACGATATCATAAATTTTTACATTAATCAATTAATTAACAAATTTCTAACTTTTAAAATACCTTTCTTATTGCTAACAATTTTTCATTTAATATTAATTAACATTTTTAACAAAGACAATTATTAAATGATATATTTCAAATTTATTTTATTCACACCTGTTTTATGTCCCGTTTTCAACGAATCATTTGACTTTAAGTTAAATTTCTTGGTATCGGACGAAGTTTTTCTGATTACTTTGATAAGTTACATGCTTTTATTCATAACAAAATTTTGCTGAAATTTAAATAACGTGCTTCCATTGACGTGGTATCTCGATACCGCAATATATTGGAAAATTATTTTAATTGTAATGTCCATAATTTTAAAGTGTATTTGTTTATTTATTTTCTTAATGCTGTACATATTTTACATTGACAAAGTTAACGCCTGTTATCGTGTTTCGAGCC
This sequence comes from Podabrus alpinus, assembly GCA_932274525.1. NCBI lineage: Eukaryota > Metazoa > Arthropoda > Insecta > Coleoptera > Cantharidae > Podabrus > Podabrus alpinus. Next base: position 74,002,538 of record OW026454.1, on the reverse strand, counting down.
ATCGAACACCTTTTTTGCTACTCCATTGTCTTACAACAAATTTTACATTACGTTACGGAGGTGAGATATAGTATTTTTGTTATTTACCGATGTTTCACACGTTTGTCTCTCTTCACAGTCTTGAAGATGAAGGCCTAATATACCTTCGAAACGTCGACAAAGTGACCTAGTTGTTTCATTTGGTGTCCGCATACCCGATAATCCTTCTTGCTACTAACAGAAATACAATATCAAGGTCAATGGCAAGAAGTGTGAATTCTTTAAGACAAAGCTTAAATTTCTTGGGCATGTAGTGAGTGAAGCAGGCATAAGTCCATTCGAAGACAAGTTGGAAGCCAAATTCAAATACCAAAATTATTAAATATTGAAATCAGGAAACGTGACAACCTCGCAAATAAAAGAAATATTATATTTTATTAAAAGTTCAGTAACACGACAGAATATGCTGGATAAGAAATGATATCACGATACGAGAGCGTCTGGCTAGGTGTGGGATTCCCGGGAATCGCTTAGTTGTATTACAGTTCCTGGGAAACGCAGAATTGACAAAATCTTTGGGAAAGGTTGAAATCCTTACAGAATACCCAAGTAGCATTTTGATGCTAAAAACTAGCTAATAGTTGGCTATTAGCTATGGTTAATGGCTACATTAACTAATACAGCCAACTAAATAGTGATTAAAAGTCGACTATATTGTGGCAAAACTGCTAAAATGGCCCACTTTTTCTTAGCAAATAGCTAGCTAAATAATGCGTCATTAGTTAGCAAAAAAGCTAGTGCAAAAATACAGCTAATAGTTGGCTAATAGCTGTGGTTGGTGGCTGCATCAGCTGTTGCAAGAAACTAAATAGTAGCTAAAATGTGACTATATTGTGGCAATATGGCTAAAGTGGCCCACTTTTTCTTAGCAAATAGCTAGCTAAATAATGCGTCATTAGTTAGCAAAAAAGCTAGTGCAAAAATACAGCTAATAGTTGGCTAATAGCTGTGGTTGGTGGCTGCATCAGCTGTTGCAAGAAACTAAATAGTAGCTAAAATGTGACTATATTGTGGCAATATGGCTAAAGTGGCCCACTTTTTCTTAGCAAATAGCTAGCTAAATAACGCGTCATTAGTTAGCAAAAAAGCCAGCCATTAAGCAATTAAATGACTGGTTGAAATATTTCTGAATTTTGCTAGTCGCAAAATTCGAAATTTTGAATTCGCTAAATTCGAAATTTTAAATTCGCCAATTAATTTAAATATAAATTTTTATAATAAAAAAATTTAATTTGTAATTTTACTCGATTTTTTATTTGATACATTTAGTATTATTATTATAAATGCGGGTTGTAATGCGCGTCCTGATGGATCCCCGAGTTTTTTTCATTAATGATGGTATTTAACTTGATTATCCTGATGTATTAAACCTGTAACATTAAATTCTTAATTATTAATTAATAACTGTAATATAAATTGATTATTTTTAAATGTAATTTTTTTTTTACTTACCGTCCGGACTGGGATTTGAACTCGGGACCCTCGTAATACGACGTAACCACTCTACGTACTCTGCTAACGCGGTTCCTTGTTGGAATTGTATAAAACTCAAAATAATAATGTAGGTAGTTAAATAAAATGTTATAATAATTCTAGTTAAATTATAATTATAAAGAAATTTAAATTTGAAAACATTATAGGTTACCACCAACTTAAAATAATAAAATGTCTATAGTTATGGTTAATATGTCTATAAATATATGTAAGTGTCGAAAGAATCGCAGTGTATCACGTGGTAATAATATAGTTATAGTTGGTTATAGTTAAATTGGTTGCAATACGTTAAATTAGAATTATAAAGAAATTTAAATTTTAAAACATTCACACAGCAAGATGGATAACTATAGTATAAGAAATATTGCTATCTCTAAATATAAAGTGGCAAATGACATTGATTTGATCGGGATGATGAGAAGATTTAAACGTAGCGGTACGTTTAAGAGACGTGTTAATAAATGCACTAGAAATAAATCACACAATTTGGCAGTAAAATCAACACCTGATAATATTAACTTATTAGAAGCAATCGATGATAGTAGCTGTAACGCCGAAATTGATGATGGCCATAATTTGGGCAATGACGATGACGCCGACGTTGCCAATGAAACCAACTCATCGGTTGAAATTAAAACAGATTGCAGTGCAGATGAAAGTGGTAACGAAGAAAATTTAAATGATCTTGGTTTAATGTATAATTTAAAAATGGATTTAAGAGAATGGACAAAAAAAAATGCCATTACACTTACCGGTCTCCAAGGGCTTATATCAATTTTAAATAAGACTTTTAAAATCAACTTGCCTAAAGATCCAAGAACATTACTGAAAACCCCAAAAAATATTTCAGTAGTAAATTATGCAGATGATGGTCAATATTGGCATAATGGGGTAGAAGTTTGTTTAAAAAAATGCTTTGAAAACGTAAGTAGTGATAAAATCCCTCAAGAAATATCATTAAATGTTAATATAGACGGATTACCAGTGTATAATAGTAGCAAAATCGAATTTTGGCCAATACTAATTAATGTGCATGAAATTACATATATTAAACCAATGGTCGTTGGTATTTTTTGTGGAATGGGAAAACCGGACTCCATTAATAATGTACTATCCAAATTTTGCGAAGAGATGAAGGATATTTTAAAGAATGGGATGGAAATTAATAAAAAAGTTTTAAAAGTTTCCATTCGGTGCTTTGTTTGTGATTCACCAGCTCGGGCGTTTGTGAAAGGAGTCGTTAATTTTAATGGGCAGCACGGCTGTTTAAAATGTACTTGTGTCGGGGAGTATTCATACATCACTCATTGTAATACATTTCCAAAATTCGATGCGCTTAAAAGAACAGATGAAGATTTCCGTAATCGTACTGATCAGGAACATCATAAATATACTTCACCAGTCGAACAACTTATCAGCATAAATATGGTAGAAGACTTCCCTGTTTCGGACATTTTACATTTAGTTCATCTCGGTGTAATGAAAAGGCAGTTGAAAGGATGGAAAACAGGAAGTTTTAAAAATTTTGATGTAAAATGGAGTTCGAAAGATATTATTGCTGTATCGGATTTTCTTAAAAGCTGCAAAATGCCCAAAGAAATACACCGGAAAGTTCGTGAACTTGATTGTTTGGCATTTTGGAAAGGTACAGAGTTTGCTACGTTCTTCCATTACATTAGTATTGTGATACTTAAAGATTTCTTGCCGAAGAAAATATATCAACACTTTTTAAAATTATATTGCGCCATTACAATTTGTTGTTCAGAAACACATCTACCTTTTCTGGATATTGCAGAAATGATGCTCAAAGATTATCTCGAAGAATTTATTGAGTTATATGGAGCATGTTATGTTACAAGCAATGTTCATAATTTATGTCACTTAATTGAAGATGTAAGGAAATTTGGAATTTTAACGACTTTCAGTGCATATCCATTTGAAAGTAAGCTGAATCAAATTAAGCGCCTTATTAAAACTGGTAAATGTCCACTTCAACAAGTCGCAAAACGATTAATTGAATTCAATCACATACCAACTGCAAAAATAATAGAAAAGGTTTACCCAATTCTTCGAAAAGAGTTTAAAGGAACTACTATGGATGACTTGCCAGAACATTGTTCACAATGTTATCAAAGCGTAGAACTGGCTGACGGCTTAATATTGCAAACCAATTTTGCAAATAAATGGGTTTTAACAAAAAATAATAATGTAGTTGCTATAAAGTATTGTTGTGTCCATCAATAATTTGGCTGTTGCGATATTAAATTGTTTGTCGTGCAGTCAGAGAAAATAATGGCATGAGAAAAATTTATATAAAAAATGTTTTGAAATGTTAGATTAAGTTATTATATTAAGTTTTTGTGATAAATTTTAAACGCGTGAAGATAACGGTGATAGGCAACCCAAAAGACAGAATAAAATGCGTGATAAAATCAAACATGATTAAAAAAAAGAGGATGGGTTGCCAAGGCGAAATAAACGAGTTCGGTAAAAATCAAGCGACGAGAGTAGTCGCAATTAAGAGAAGTCCTTTTAAAAAAGGAAATAAACGAGGTTGACTAAAATCAAGCGACCAGAGTGGTGGCAATTTAAGAGAGTTCCTTTTAAAAGAGGAATAAAACGAGGTTGACTAAAATCAAGCGACCAGAGTGGTCGCAATTTAAGAGAGTTCCTTTTAAAAGAGGAATAAAGGAGTTCGGTAAAAAATCAAGCGACGAGAGTAGTCGAAATTAAGAGAAGTCTTTCGATAAACGAGTGGAATAAAATCGAGCGACAAAGTAGTGGGATATTAAATAGTTCCGTTAAAAGATAAACGTTGTTGAATGAAAAAGCGACAAGAGTGGTCGCACATAAGATAGTGCCATTAAAAAGAAAGCGACTGATAGTCGCATATAAAGAGAATATTGAATACCGGTGTCCTAGAGGGAGGAAGCGTGAGAGGTCGTCTCTTCCAAAGGAATATTTATTGTGTGGAGTTGATTAACCAAGATTAACCAAGGAACCAAGATTAATAAATCCGGACGAAAAAAGAAAGAAGTGTACGCGGGAGTTCGCGTATTCTAAACTAGATCTTAAAAGGTAACAGTAAATTTTCATTATCGTTAAATTTTGTCGAATGTTGTGTTGTTTATGTATTGTTTATTTTAATTTTCTGAATTTTCATTATCGTTAAAATTTGTCGAATGTTGTATTGTTTATGTATTGTTTATTTTAATTTTCTGAATTTTCATTATCGTTAAAATTTGTCGAATGTTGTATTGTTTATGTATTGTTTATTTTAATTTTGTGAATTTGTTAATTAAATGTTTATAAAGAGTAAGATGTCCGTATTTTCTTTGACTGTGTGATTAAGGTAATTCCGTCGTAAAAGTCAAAAGAACCTGTCATCCTGAGATAAGAGAAAATCGTGTTCACGGTTCACGGTGGACATTACAAGTTGCAGCCAACGTGAGGCTAAGGTCATAACAAGTTGGCGACCAACGAGTGGGCGATTTACGAGTGGAGTACGGGCTTTATTTATTAAACCAAACGGTGAAGCCAAAATATCACACAGTTATAAGAAAATTTTGCACACAAAAATAAACAATTTAAAATGAATACGCGCAGTAGAGTTGTGAATGCAAGTGGGGACAGAATAAATGAAAACATAAGTGAAGATGAAAGCGTCGAGGGAGAGGTAGAAAGAGCAGAAGTACCGGACGTCCAGACGTTCCGAGTACAGGAAAATCAAATGGGGGAAATGATGAGAATGATTAGGGAAATGAACGAAAAGACGAATGAAAATATGAAGGAAGGTTTTGAACGAGTTAATTCTAAATTTGAACAAGTTAATTCTAAATTTGAACAAATTAATTCTAAATTTGACAACCAAGAGGCTAATTTTGCACTGATGAATGTAAAATTTGATGCAAAATTCACAGGAATGAGTGGAAGTTTGACGGAAATGAAAGAAAGTTTAGCACAAATAAATTTAAAACTCGATAACCGAGATGCGAAGTTAACCGAAAGGAATAAAAGGGTGACTAGTATGAAAGAAAGTTGTGAACCTGTGAATGTCAAAATGACAGATCTCGAAATAAATTTGGTGAACAGAAAATCCTTTGAATTGGGGAAAGAAATTAAAACCAGTCAAATGGAAAACCAAGGCACAGTAAAGTTGAACAAGGATATTATATTAAAAGTAAGTTCAACACCATCAACATTGAAAGAAGAAAGACACTACACAACAGCGAGTAGGAAAGAAGTTAAAAGAAGGTCCATGAAAATTAAAAACGTGCGGGCAAAATTGAAATGGAAATCGTGGGTCAGGCTAACGTACGATAAAATAAATTTAACAAAACGGAACAATGTTTACTTCAGAAACGGTTTATTAAACAATAAAACAACAGGTAAAATTTTAAAACTGGATAATTTATTTGCTAAGGAATTAAAATCGGAAAACATTCAATTTAAAGTCAAAAATAATTTCATAAACGATGACAGTTATAAACGTCACAATAATTTAATTGAAGGTGACAATTCGGTAAATTTTGTAAATCGGAAGGAAGTTCGAAGCTGCAAAGTGCAACGACTTAATAGAAGTCATACCCATTATATTAAAATGATGGAAGAATTTAAACATGTCAGATGGAAGAAGAAACAAGAATAAATTGGAAAGTTGGAATTTAAATAACGAATCATTTTTAGGCCCAACTTTGAAGATTAATAATTTAAAAGAAAAATTTTAGGCAAAAGTTTGAAAATAAAAAAATAATTTAAACGCTATGGTAAAAGGAGGGGAATCAGAGGTCGATTTAACAAAAAAAATCTTTTATATCAGCATAAAATATCAGCACCAAAGAGTTGTTACAACAGTATTTCGGAATTAAAACGGTACCACGAAGAAGAAAATTATACAACACAACTAGGGTCGATAAACGTTGGAAAGAAGGGGGAATAAGAGTCGACAAGAAGTCTTCATGAATCTCCAAGTCTACAGGGGTGTCATTGTAAGCGATATGCTACAATGATTACAAAATTAGAGAATCAAATACAAGCTGAGCGCTGTAATGATTTAATTTATCAACGGAGTCGACAGTATGTTTGAAAGTAAAGTTGTGAGGTATGATTGAAATAAATGCGTGGAAGTACTGTACGGGTTGTGTGAAGTATGGAAGAATTGCTGATGATAAAAGTGTGAGGAATGAAAGATGTTTGAAAATGTGATGAAAGACAAGTCCGTAGGAAGTGCATGAAGTATGAGTATTGCAAAGATAAAAGAAATTTTGAGGTAACCTTTTGGTTTAATGAAATTTATTTTACTTTGCAAGGGGGAAAATGTTGTGTCCATCAATAATTTGGCTGTTGCGATATTAAATTGTTTGTCGTGCAGTCAGAGAAAATAATGGCATGAGAAAAATTTATATAAAAAATGTTTTGAAATGTTAGATTAAGTTATTATATTAAGTTTTTGTGATAAATTTTAAACGCGTGAAGATAACGGTGATAGGCAACCCAAAAGACAGAATAAAATGCGTGATAAAATCAAACATGATTAAAAAAAAGAGGATGGGTTGCCAAGGCGAAATAAACGAGTTCGGTAAAAATCAAGCGACGAGAGTAGTCGCAATTAAGAGAAGTCCTTTTAAAAAAGGAAATAAACGAGGTTGACTAAAATCAAGCGACCAGAGTGGTGGCAATTTAAGAGAGTTCCTTTTAAAAGAGGAATAAAACGAGGTTGACTAAAATCAAGCGACCAGAGTGGTCGCAATTTAAGAGAGTTCCTTTTAAAAGAGGAATAAAGGAGTTCGGTAAAAAATCAAGCGACGAGAGTAGTCGAAATTAAGAGAAGTCTTTCGATAAACGAGTGGAATAAAATCGAGCGACAAAGTAGTGGGATATTAAATAGTTCCGTTAAAAGATAAACGTTGTTGAATGAAAAAGCGACAAGAGTGGTCGCACATAAGATAGTGCCATTAAAAAGAAAGCGACTGATAGTCGCATATAAAGAGAATATTGAATACCGGTGTCCTAGAGGGAGGAAGCGTGAGAGGTCGTCTCTTCCAAAGGAATATTTATTGTGTGGAGTTGATTAACCAAGATTAACCAAGGAACCAAGATTAATAAATCCGGACGAAAAAAGAAAGAAGTGTACGCGGGAGTTCGCGTATTCTAAACTAGATCTTAAAAGGTAACAGTAAATTTTCATTATCGTTAAATTTTGTCGAATGTTGTGTTGTTTATGTATTGTTTATTTTAATTTTCTGAATTTTCATTATCGTTAAAATTTGTCGAATGTTGTATTGTTTATGTATTGTTTATTTTAATTTTCTGAATTTTCATTATCGTTAAAATTTGTCGAATGTTGTATTGTTTATGTATTGTTTATTTTAATTTTGTGAATTTGTTAATTAAATGTTTATAAAGAGTAAGATGTCCGTATTTTCTTTGACTGTGTGATTAAGGTAATTCCGTCGTAAAAGTCAAAAGAACCTGTCATCCTGAGATAAGAGAAAATCGTGTTCACGGTTCACGGTGGACATTACAAGTTGCAGCCAACGTGAGGCTAAGGTCATAACAGTATATCACTAAATTTAAAAATATTGTATATATATATGGAGCTCCTATGACAAAACAAGAAAATTTATTTGAAAATCCAATCAAGTCATCGTACTTAAATATATTTGTTTCGGTTTACGAAGAAGGGAAATCACAGTTATATTCTTTAAGTGAGATCAAATGTAAAATGGTTCCTATCAATTATAAAAATAGAACAGTTTTTATACCATTAACACACACTTTAGATATTTGTGTGTAAGTGCGGATTCACAATGAACGTAAGACATAAGAAATACGTAAGACGGACATAAGACATAAGGATGAACCATAACAAATCAAATGTGACTGTTCACAATGCGCATACATAATTCTTATGTTTACGTATTTCTTATGTCAAGGTTATGAACGAACATAAGATTCCGTAAAGTTGGAATGGTTTCAACTTTATGTATTTCTTATGTAAGTTTTAAGGAAAATCTAGTGAAATTACCAGTTGGTAAGTTGGCACAAAGTAAATAAATGAAGGACAGATTGTTTTCGAACTATATTGACATTAGTTACATTAACGTAACATAACCTTTCTTTTTGAAAATAATAACGCAAGTGTGACGTTAATTTCGAGTATACCGTATACGAAATGCACATTATGTTCCAACCGTCAAAAAAATTAATTTAAATCATGATTGACATTAAAAATGACATATAAATTTTGAATTATTTGTTTTAAATTGACAGTAGCGCCTGCGCAGTTTTTTATAATCTTACGAAAATATTACGTTCATTGTGAACACTTTTTCCCTTATGTCAACTTTATGTCTTACGTATTTCTTATGTCTTATGTATTTCTTATGTCTTACGTTCATTGTGAATCCGCACTAATACTAATAATTTTTAAATTTGTAATTTAATAAAAAAATGTGTAATTTTACTAGTTTATTACTTATAAAAAATAAATATACAAAAAATTTTAACACTTGACGTTCACAAACTTAATAATCATTCTGCTGTCTTCACGTTACCTAATGCACTGAAAAAATAAAAATTAATAAATTAAATTTAGATAAACAAAATTTAAATGCTTTAATTACCGGTTTGCACTATTTCTAAATAGCCTCTTCAAAAATTCTTCGTTGTCCTTCACCGTAAACTCACAATTTGCTAATCGGATTACTTGATGCAACGTCCTAATTATGTTAACATACAAGCCAAATTCAATTTTTTTGATATTTTTATCATGGGTATTCCCAGTCCAATTGATAGTCGTAACAAAGTTTTTATCAAAAATACAGTCGAAAACGGTGTAACACACTTTGGTCCCTTTTAACGTGCCAGTCTTACCACACAGCTGCGCCAGAAATTCTACAAAAATGAACTTGAATTCATCGTTGTTCAAATCGGATTCCAAATTGTCTAATTTTTCCAAATCATTAATTGGAAGTCGACTTTGAAGCAAACTGAAATCTTCTTCAAATTGGTTTTTTTCTAATGTGGGCGTTGTCATATTAACCGTATTAGATGAACCACGGACAGAAATGAGTTGGTTCATCATGGTTTTCAATTCAATAATATTGGCATTTATATTTTGATTTTGGATCTTCATAGCTATGATTTCATTTTTAATCGTTTTGATGTCATTTTCAATGACTCCATTACTGACAACCACAAGATCATTTAGTACTACCGATTCCTCGGTATCAATAATTGAAGTCTAAAATAACAAATTAAATTGTATAATTGCAACACGATAGCTATAATATAATTACCAAAGGCGTATTTAATGCTATTTCATTCTCTTCGTTTCGAGTAATACTAGTATTTAATTCTTCTAATTCTTCATCGCTAATATGCGTAGTCTAAATAATAACAAATTAAATTATATAATTGCAACAAAATGACTATAATATAATTACCAAATGCGTACTGCTTATTGGAATTTCATCGTGGTCCAATTTCTTCCTTTCTATATTTGAGGTTTGCACGTTCTAAATATAAAATTGTTATTATAATCTTCGTTTTTAATTGACTTTACATATTATTTTAATAATTTTTGAAACCATAGAAGACCTAGAACCCAAACAATCAAAAATAATTAAAATAAAATTATTATATAAGTAATTCCAACAATAAAAAACTGCAAAATATTATTACCGAAATCCTCTCTGCAAAGCAATTATAGTCATTACTGCTATTATTTTTATGTTCCAGTTTCTTTCTTTTTATACGATAGCGATCCCCTTCAACGTCATCTTCACAGTCCTCGGTATCAGAATACGAGGACATTTGTGCTTCCAATTTAATGGCTTCTTCTAAGGTCGGTATATTCTTTCTTTTCAAATGGCATAATATTTTTCTCCATACAGCTTTATTAGGTACAGATTGTGGATCTGCACGCAAAGTTTTAACTTGATCATCACGTTTTGGCCAATATAAAATTCCATTTTCTTCCCACTTTGACGGGACACATGCCAACACCAGCCTACCATTTTCCTGCGTTTGAACAATTTTGTAAGCCATTTCTTTGATGATTCGATAACACTCAATGATAACGCACAATCGCTCAATAAAATTCATAATTTATGGAATCTGTAATCATTTATATAGTCATTTTTATAGGTTATGTTACCAACTTGAAAATGTGTGATAAATTCAAATTCAAATAATTATCAAAAATATCTGTTTTTTTTTTAAAATAAACATGTTTCATCAGAGGTCGCGATTATTTATCAAAAATAATTTTTGAACAATTTAACAAAAAATCACGAAAAATTATAATTTTTATGGTCGTGACATCTGATGAACATAACCAAACATAACCTATAAAAATGACTATTTATAAATGATTACAGATTCCATAAATGATGAATTTTATAGAGCGATTGTGATTGTGAATTCTATATTGGCCCAAACGTGATCAAGTTAAAACTTTGCGTGCAGATCCACAATCTGTACGTAATAAAGCATTATGGAGAAAAATATTATGCCGTTTGAAAAGAAAGAATATTAAATAGTATTACTCGAATCGAAGAGAATGAAATAGCATTAAATACGCCTTTGGTAATTATATTATAGCTATCGTGTTGCAATTATACAATTTAATTTGTTATTTTAGACTTCAAATATTGCTACCGAGGAATCCGATTTGAACAACGATGAATTCAAGTTCATTTTTGCAGAATTTCTAGCGCAGCTGTGTGATAAGACTGGCACGTTAAAAGGGAACAAAGTGTGTTACACCGTTTTCGACTGTATTTTTGATCGGAGCTTTGTTACGACTATCAATTGGACTGGGAATACCCATGATAAAAATATCAAAAAAATTGAATTTGGCTTGTATGTTAACATAATTAGGACTTTGCATCAAGTAATCTGTTTAGCAAATTCCGAGTTTACGGTGAAGGGCAACGAAGAATTTTTGAAGAAGCTATTTAGAAATAGTGCAAACCGGTAATTAAAGCATTTAAATTTTGTTCATCTAAATTTAATTTATTAATTCTTATTTTTTCAGTGCATTAGGTAACGTGAAGACAGCGGAATGATTATTATGTTTGTGAACGTAAAGTGTTAAAATATTTTGTATATTTAATTTTTATAAATAATAAACTAGTAAAATTACCTACACATTTTTTTATTAAATTACAAATTGTAAAATTAATGGTAACTATTTGTTACACACAGATATCTCAATCCAATTTATTATTTTGTCAAAAAAAAACAATTGGATAGGTATGGGGTTTAAACCCAACAGTTTTGTGAACCAAAAGTTAAATCTGCCGCCTTCGACTGCTCGGCCTACTTGACTCGTAATAAAAATTTTACAAAAGTTATCATCAGATTGAAGATACGCTATAAATTACACTTGTAATTTCATTCCCTAGGTATTTAAATGTCACTATCCCATTAATTTTCAAAGCTCTCTTCAAACAGCTTGCAACATTACACCAAACGGTTTGCAGGAACGCTAGCAGAAACACATCCGTAGTTTTGATCGTAGATGTGAAAACGAGTAATATACCTACTAAATTTAATAAATTGATTCTGTACATTAAAACGTGCATCATGGTTCGTTTACATAATATTAGAAGATAAAGTTGCTATAACTTAGCTATTTTTAAAAACTATATGAATAAAATAATTAGTCAAATCATCATATTAGCTGTTAGTTAAAAACCAACTATTATTAAGCACAATTAGCCAACTATTAGTTGTGTAGCTAAAAACCAACTATTATTAAGCACAATTAGCCAACTATTAGTTGTGTAGCTAAAAACCAACTATTATTAAGCTCAATTAGCCAAATATTAGTTGTGTAGCTAAAAACCAACTATTATTAACCACAATTAGCCAACTATTAGCTGTGTAGCTAAAAACCAACTATTATTAAGCACTATTAGCCAACTATTAGTTGTGTAGCTAAAAACCAACTATTATTAACCACAATTAGCCAAGTATTAGCTGTGTAGCTAAAAACCAACTATTATTAAGCACTATTAGCCAACTATTAGCTAGTCATAACCAATTGCTATTGAAATAGATGTATTAGCTTGCTAACAACTAGCTAATAGCCAGCTATTGAAATTCGTAGTTGCTATTTAGCTAAAAATGCTACTTGGGTAGCTAGGTATTAAATATAGGACCGCAGAGCTCAAGGGGCAGTTAGTGAAGCCCGGAATACGCGTGTGGTCAAGTAAGACACCTCGAGTGTTAATGTCTGTTCAAAGTTACAAGTTCATAAAGGATTACTTCAAAATGACCTCTCGAACGACTGTACTGTACGGATATCAAACAACCCTCGTAGTGATAATTGTCAGGTTAGTGTAAATAGTAATTTTAAGATGTGTGTAAATATGTGTATAAATTAGTTCCGATATTATTTTGTTACAATATATATAAGTATTATAAAATGGACTTATTAATTACGCTACGTCACCGTTAAAAAATCAATCCATCTGACTACATCCCTATTAGAGCACGCTAAACTACCCTTAAGCGCGACAGTATCGCAAGTAAAATCATACCTGGGCTTATTAAATTATTACGGGCAGTTCATTCCGATGCTGTCATCAAAGTTGAAACCGTTATATGAATTGTGCAAGCAGGAGGTACCATTCGTATGGTCAGCGGAGTGCGAGAAGTGTTTTAAAGAAATTAAAGAACTATTAACCACGGATAAGGTATTATTACATTTATTATGATCCCGAAGCGCCTCTATTCATAACAAGCGAAGCCAGCTCTTACGGAGTAGGAGCAGTACTAAGTCACCGAATGGAGGGCCAAGATAGACCGATAATGTTCGCTTCATCAACGCTATCGGACGCGGAGAAAGGGTATTCACAGATCGAACGGGAAGCGCTGGCAATAAAGTTTGCGGTAAAGAAGTTCCATAAGTTTGTATTTGGGCGAAAGTTCACGTTAATCACCGATCATCAGCCACTGCAATACATATGCGGCAGTAATTCGAGAATTCTCATAACATCGGCAAATCGCCTCCAAAGATGGGCAATTATTCTATCGGGTTATAGTTATACAATAGAATACAGAAAAGGGAAAAATATCGGTAATGCGGATGCACTGTCAAGGTTACCGCTAAAAGAAACTACTAATATACCAGAAGCATTGTACTCGTTTAACACAGTCGAGTGCGCACCTCTGAGCCATATAGACGTAGCAGCGGCATCTAAGGCAGATGAGGTAATATCAAAGGTATTGGAACTTATATGGAAAGGTTGGCCGGGAGCAGTCAAAGATGAAAGATTTAAGGCTTATTTTGCAAAGCGAAAGGAGTTGTCGGTGGAATCCAATTGTTTAATGTGGGGCAATAAGGTGGTCATCCCGGAGAAGATACGTCAGTCGGTTCTAGAACTATTTCACGACCAACACATTGGCGTGGTAAGATCCAAAATATTAATGCGTTCATATTGTTGGTGGCCAGGGATGAACGAGGACATCGAAAAGTTTATCACATTGTGTGACCGATGCCAAGAAATACAAAATTATAGAGAGCGCGAGCCGCTACAACCATGGCCAAGTGCAACCAACAATTTTCAAAGGGTGCATATCGACCTATTTCATAAATTCGGCTACAATTATTTAATTTGGGTCGATAGCAAGTCAAAGTGGATAGATGTGAAATTTATGAACAAAGGAACGTCAGCAAAAGAGGTAATAGTGACACTAAAAGACATCATTTCGGTCGTAGGTTTACCAGTGGAGCTAGTATCAGACAACGGCCCCCCCTTCAGCGGGCAAGAATTTGTGAAATTTTGTCAATCAAATGGCATAAGGCCAGTAAAATCACCACCATATCATCCTCAGTCAAATGGACTAGCAGAAAGGGGGGTACAAACGGTCAAAAGGGCGCTGGAGAAAGCAATACCAAGGGCAGTACAGCGACTGACAGAGAACGAAATAAAAGAACGTTTGGCGCATTTCTTATTCTCGTATCGGAACACGCCAAGCACAGTAACGGGGATGTGCCCATCAGAATGCGTGCCAAGAATGAAACCAAGAGTAAGATTTGATCAAGCCAGCAGTTAATGTACAAGAAGGTATCTGGGTTGGTCAAAAGGAAACGGTGGCGCGGTCGGTACGCAATACGAAATTGTACAGTAATGGAGAAATGGTGTACGTGAAAAATAAAAATGAGCACCCTGGAATCAAATGTGTAAAAGGGAAAGTCGTGAGAGTGATTAGTTTCAACACATACTTAATATCGGTAAATGGGACAATAAAGCATGTTCACAAGGATATGCTAAGAAGTGCACCTGCCGGAGAACCCAGCGTCCAGGATCCCCAGATTATACAACCAGTAGAAAGAAAGGAAAGGTTGTCAGGTAAAAGGGTAGTTAGTATCACAAGTCAGCCGAACGAGGAAGTAGTGCAGAAAGACGTTTTCATGGGGGAGGCGAAGGAGGTGGACCATGGTCCAAGACAAGGAGAAACCGGAGTGGTGGGGGATAGTAATTCTAGTCAAGATATGTCGTCACCTCGACCGCCGCGTATAGGCATTCCGCCAAGTCAAGGGGCACCTACAGAAATCCCGATTAGAAGGTCCACTCGAGTAACACGACCTCCTGATCGTCTTAACATTTAACATTAGTAGGTTGGCTAGCCAGCTACCAACCTACGGAATCTCTTATTATAAAAGGCCAAGTCTTTCTTTCTTTCTTTCTGTCTGTCCCACGGAAATACCCGAAGCAAACCGAACCGAACCGAACGCACAACGTATCATAGGATCAACGTATCATCGGATCAACGTATCATCGTATCAACGTATCATCGTATCAACGTATCATCGGATCAACGTATCATCGTATCATTTTGTCTATATAGGACAGCTATTTCCAAAAAAGCATTATGTGAACTTCCATAATGGATAATGAAAATTGTGAAAATCCTGCTGCAAAGCGACGGCGATTGAATCGTGAGAGAAAAGCACGTACAAGAGCTAATAACACAGAAGAACAGCTTAGATCACAGCGACAAGCTGACGCTCGGTCTCATGCGATACGTCGACAACGTGAAACTTTGGAACAAACTCAAGCGCGGCAAGCTGCTGACGCTCGGTCCCATGCGATACGTCAACAACGTGAAACTTTAGAAGAAACTCAAGCGCGGCAAGCTGCTGACGCTCGGTCCCATGCTATACGTCAGCAACGTGAAACTTTAGAAGAAACTCAAGCGCGGCAAGCTGCTGACGCTCGGTCCCATGCGATACTTCGACAGAAAGAAAATCGATACCAAAGTCAAGCAATTCAACTCCAAATAAGAGCATTGAGATTTGATGAATCTCACGTTACTCGACACGATTGTGGAGAAATGAATTCCATCTGTCAGTTCTGCGGCTCCAAGAATTTCGCCAAGGAGCGTCCAGTTGATAAACAATTTAACAACTGCTGTCATAAAGGAAAAGTGAAGATTCCGCAACCGCTCGATCAACATGGGAATCTATTGTTATATCCCGAATTTCTTCGCTTTATGCTTTCAGATTCAGAAAATCCTTACTACAAGAACTTTCGTCAGCACATCCGCTCTTACAATTCCTCGGTTTCTTTCGCTTCAATGGGAGCAGAGATTGTTTCAATGCCGGGTAACGGACCATACGTTTTCAAAATTCATGGACAGACGTTCCACAGAACCACAAACCTGTATCCACCTGAAGGACAAACAAGAAAGTTTGCACAACTGTATGTAATGGACACGACAGAAGCGGTCAATGAACGAGTAAATCTGCCTGAGAATAGAGGTTGTCTACCTGAAGTGATTGAGAAAATCGATCGTTTCTTCCGCGTCAACAATCGTATCGCAGCTTCATATTGCCTGATGAAAGAAATTGAGCAACAAGAGCGTGTACGAGCCGAAGAAGAAGGACAACCAGTTCCGGTCGTCAATATGGTGATGCGGCGCGATCGGCAGTCTGATCAAAGACGTTACAATGCTCCAACGTCCAATGAAATTGCAATGGTGTTCGTAAATGATGACGGCGAACCTCTATTTGAACGTGATATCCGTATCTATCCTCGAAATCCCGTCGACAATGCAAATACCCGAAGCAAACCGAACCGAACCGAACGCATAACGGATAATTTCATAACCAATCGGATGAACGTATCATCGTATCAACGTATCATCGGATCAACGTATCATCGGATCAGTTAATCCGATTATCCTACTCAAATCTCTTATTATAAAAGGCCAAGTCTTTCTTTCTTTCTGTCTGTCCCACGGAAATACCCGAAGCAAACCGAACCGAACCGAACGCACAACGTATCATCGGATCAACGTATCATCGGATCAACGTATCATCGTATCAACGTATCATCGTATCAACGTATCATCGGATCAACGTATCATCGGATCAACGTATCAAGGGATCAACGTATTTAAATTTCCTATATAGGTGAAAAATTATGTAAATAAAATATAACTTATATTTAGTCTGCATTGAAAAAACAGATCAACGTATCAACGTATTTAAATTTCCTATATCGGTGAAAAATTATGACAGCTATTTCCAAAAAAGCATTATGTGAACTTCCATAATGGATAATGAATATTTTGAAAATCCTGCTGCAAAGCGACGGCGATTGAATCGTGAGAGAAAAGCACGTACAAGAGCTAATAACACAGAAGAACAGCTTCGATCACAGCGACAAGCTGACGCTCGGTCTCATGCGATGCGTCGACAACGTGAAACTTTGGAACAAACTCAAGCGCGGCAAGCTGCTGACGCTCGGTCCCATGCGATACGTCAACAACGTGAAACATTAGAAGAAACTCAAGCGCGGCAAGCTGCTAACGCTCTATCCCATGCGACACGTCAACAACGTGAAACATTAGAAGAAACTCAAGCGCGGCAAGCTGCTAACGCTCGATCCCATGCGATACATCGACAGAAAGAAAATCGATACCAAAGTCAAGCAATTCAACTCCAAATAAGAGCATTGAGATTTGATGAATCTCACGTTACTCGACACGATTGTGGAGAAATGAATTCCATCTGTCAGTTCTGCGGCTCCAAGAATTTCGCCAAGGAGCGTCCAGTTGATAAACAATTTAACAACTGCTGCCATAAAGGAAAAGTGAAGATTCCGCAACCGCTCGATCAACATGGGAATCTATTGTTATACTAGATGATACCCCGTCCGAGGACGGGCAGCTAGAAGGATGGGCAGGCAGCCAAGGTCATATGGCTTTTGGATTGCACTGAGAGCTTTCCTTAATCTTCATTCAACTTAAGTTACCTTGGGTAGCTGCCCGTCCTTCTAGCTGCCCGTCCTCGGACGGGGTATCATCTAGTCCTAAATAATGGAATATACCCATGATCCTTTATACCATGACCCATGGCCATGTTGGGAGATTGAAAAGTCGGTGTATATTTTTGTAAATAATAAAGTAAATAATACAGATAGTGTATCTTGTCGAATACTTAATATATTATAACAATACAAATTTAACTGACTCCAACTCGAGTAAATCCATGAATACCTCGAACAAGGTCATAAGTTCTTAGAATGCGGCTCATTCTTTGATATTAATTTAATTCCTATGCATACATTATCTAATCTACAAGTATACGAAAACAATGGCGTTTTTACTTCTTCAAAAGTTTAGTTTGTTCACTTTTATTAATATCTTGAAAAATCACTTCAATTGTAAAATTTACTTCAAATTGATGTCGTGAGACGAATTTGCACAATTGAAGAGTGGAAAAAGTAGTTAAGTCACTTTTTTTTCAATTTGTAGTTGAGCACATTTTCATCATCATCATCATGCACCAGCGCTATGTGTTCCATTTTTGGACAATTGCCTCCCCTAGCTGCTTCCATTCTGCTCTATTCGTCGTCAGGCCTAACCATTGTTTGCCCCCTATTTGCTCCAAATCATCTCTCCATCTCGCTCTAGGTCTTCCACGGAATCTCTTCCCAGTTCTCGGTCTCCATTCGGCGATCTTTCTGCTCCACCTATCATCTTGTCTTCTTCCTAGGTGGCCCGCCCATCGCCACGTAAGTTCGGCTATGCGCTCCGTCGCGTCCTTTACCTTGGTCTTACTTCGAATCCAGGCGTTTGTTTTTCTGTCCAGTAACCTCACTCCCAACATAAATCTTTCCATGCGTCTTTGAGTAACTCTAATTTTTTCCAGATTTGTCTCTGTAAAGCTCCAAGTCTCGGAAGCATTTTCACATTGCGGCATTTATTCTCTACAAATTAGTATAAAAATCACATCTTAAAAGTGTTGGTAAGTCGGTCATATCGCGCACCATCCGGCCCTGCTATCATCGCGTTCGGAGTACAAAAGTAGGCAAGTCAGACTTAACAACTTTTTACCCGAATGAAAAACCAACTTGCAGTGAAAAAAAGCAGTAAGTCATTACTAAGGTTTTATTACAAAAAATGATGCGGAAAGAAGATATGGAAAATATTACCCAGCACCAGGCAGAAATCGAAACAATCGTGCACAACGAAACTGGTGAGGAAGTTATTTTGGCAGAAAACGTTGATCGAATAAAATCCAAGAAAAGGCGTTGTAATCCTAGTACATGGAAGAAAGAGGTGTTGAAGAAAAGAAGGGTAGAGGAAAAACAGTGCACCACGAAATCTGGAAAGGTAATCCCTGAGTGTGTTATCCATAATTGGGAGTGCCGATGTAAATGCTCTGTGAAGTTCAGTGATGGCGAAAAACGAACATTAATGGAAAATTTTCGCAAGTTAGCTACACATACGGAGCAAACATTTACCTTCGAGGATGTATGGAGGGGATCAATATAAACCAGCGTCGAATGCGGAACGAAGACATTGGAAATCCAAGGGCCGTGTCCTACAAATACACTGTTTTAAAAATCGGCATTACTACGAAAGTTTGTAAAAAGGCGTTTCTTTTATTACATGGTATTAAAGCCAGCCGACTTGAACGAAAGGTACGACATTTTGATGAAGACATTTCAGACCATAGAGAAAACATCCGCCAACCCACACAAAATCCCTGATGCCATTCGCGACCGAATAAAGGACCACATAAGTAATTTTCCTGCGAGAGAAAGTCATTACAGCAGGGCAAGTAACACGCATAAGAAATATCTCTCTTCGAACCTAAACATAGCTGCTCTACACGGAAATTTTATCGATCAGAAACCCGACATTGCATATGTGAAGTACTGGGTGTATAAGCAGATATTTAATTTTGAATTTAATATCAGCTTTGGACAGCCAAGATCCGACATCTGCGATGAATGCGAGATTCTAGAAAATCGTTATCGAATTTCCCAAGATCCGCACGAGAAAGAGACACTAAAAGAACAAAAAACTGAGCATGTTTCTAAAGCAGACATGTTCTACGGCAAACAAACTGAGGTAATAGAACTGTGTGAACGTGATCCTACTAATGGCGTAATTTGTTTCGATTACGAAAAAATTTCCCTATTCCTGTAACAAACGTAAGCAAAGAATACTATATGCGTCAGTTATGGGTACAAAATCTTGGGGTGCAAAATATGAAGACGCGAAAGGCTACAATGTTTATGTATTCCGAGCATTTCTCCAACAAAAGTGCGAAGGAAGTGATTTCTTGTTTGGAATGGTATTTGACCAACGTTATTCAAGACGAAGTTGACAAATTACATGTCTTCATGGACAACTGCTGTGGGCAGAGCAAGAATCGATACATGTTTGCGTTTTGGAACTACATTGCACAGAATAGGTTAAAAGAAGTTCATCTGTACTTTCCCATTCCAGAGCACAGTTTTATGCCAATAGATCGAAATTTTGCAAACATTGAAACAAAGCGAAATACTCATAACAAGATTAGCCACCCGTCAGAAATCGTGGATATCGTGAAGACTTCTCAGTCGTTTTCGAAAATAGATGGAAAATGCGATGTGCCAAACCCCTTTCAAGTTGTCTATGTAAAATACCCATTAACAAATAATCTTCAAGACGACGGAACGCCAGTGGTCGACGTAAAAGATTATAAAGCTAGCCTGGAAAAAGTAATCAAGCCAAACATTCCGGGAATCAGCACTGCTCGTGGGTGTAGTTTTGTGCGTGGTAGCAATCCGATATGGCGTCAAACGATGTCGACGATTGGTGGAACGTCTACATTCAGCTTGTTGAAACGAGGTAAACAACATTCTCATGTTGTTGCAGCGATGACAACTGCAAAGAAATTGGAAGATTTTGTACCAATAAAACCAGCAAAATTGATAGATGTCAAGGAACTACTTAAATATGTAACCCTGAACGAAGGCACAACGTTTTTCTCAACTCTGAATAGTACAATAAATGCCGTGGATGAAGATGAAGAAGAGTACGAATAGTATTAATTTATTGTTTTTATATTTGATTTTAGTATTATTATTTTTATTAAAATAAATTAACGCAATTCCAAAACTTTAAAACCAATTTTTTAAAAAATTCCATTATAATATGACTTAATGACTTCTTCCACTAAGTCCTTCAATTTACCTACTTTACTGAGGTGTAGTGGAAAAAGTAGGTAAGTCAAGTTATATTCTATGAAGAGTTATATTCTATAACTTGCTGTGACATTATATAAAAAATACTTCCTTTGTCTAATGTTATTGAACTGGCATTTCCATGGGAAATGCAACAATTGCGAATTCTTGAATGTCTGTAAAAGTTCAACTAGAAAATGATTTGTCAGTAGTAGTTAAACAACAGTAGATTAAGAACCTCCGTTCAAGTAGCATGTAGTTTAGTGTTAGAATTCAATAAAGAAAATTAAGTTGTAACAAGTTTAATAAATAAATAAAATAAAAAGTTTAAGTGTTTTTTAAATAAAATAAATTGGGTAAACCCCAAACAAAACTGGCGCAGTCACCTAGGATACGAATTTCGGAAGTTTTTTGGAACAAAAATAGTCCATTCTACAACCGAAGCCACATCGACGGCAAAACAAACGATTTCAATTGGGAGCAGACAGGAATCGCTGCAGAACTTTTGGAATCACCTAAAATTAAGAAATTGGAAAGTGGACAAAAATAGCCACGACCCAAAACCGATCAAGGATTGGAGATTAAACAAGAATCGTTAAGCTACAATCTGGAAATCGACCCTAGCTAAGTTACCAAATAAGAAGAAAGAAAACAATTCGAACCATGAAGTTAACAATAATTTTGATGTAAGTGCTAATAATTTATCCACTCCTTAAAAATTCAATTAAATAATCGTAACGAAAAATTTTTTTTTAACATAAGCAAATATTTTAATTAAAGTAATCCTTTATTTTAAATTCATATTAGATCAAATAAATTAGAATTAATAAGCGCGAAATAGAATATATAGGTAAAACAATTAAATTTATTACGTAGTTTAAATTTTAAATTTTGTAAGAATAAAATTTTTTATGTTCGACGAATTAACGAACGCATTGCAAAATTTAACAATCGCAGAAGAGAAAGGTAACATGACGACACCAACCTTATCTAACCCCGCTGTTAGCTATCAGTTTATACGACTATATTTAGACACGATAACACCATATGATGGAAACCCATTAACTTTAAACATCTTCTTAAGCGCATGTGAAAATTTTATAGACAGTTTTTTAAATAATTCTAATGTAGATGACCCTATAAACCAATTTTTGATACGTGCAATTCTTGGAAAACTTTCGGGCAGAGCTTTAACAATAGTCACTAATAGACCTGAAATCGATAATTGGAAATCGCTAAAAGAAATTTTGATGTTAAATTTTAGTGACAAATGAAATATAGATAACTTAATTCAAGATTTAATTTTGCTAAGACCCCATAAGAATGAAAATCCTAACAATTTCGGAATAAGATGTCAAGACGCTCGCAGTTTAATTTTAACCAAAATTGACTCCAGTAATAGTATTGAACGAAAATTGCAGATCAAAACTTACGATGATCTGGCATTAAAAACATTTATTAGAGGTTTAACGGGACAACTCCAAAATAATATTAGGCTTAGAGATCCCAAAACAATTGAAGACGCATTAAATTTAGTAACAGAAGAAATGAACTTCTTGTATTACACGCAACAAAACAATAATTTGCAAACTCAGAAACCAAATAATTTCGCAATACAAAATTACAAATCATTCAAACCAAATTTTCAAAATTATAGACCAAATTATGAAAATAAACAAAACTTCCAAAATTTCAATACACCTCCACAAAATAATACACCAAATTTCCAAAATTTCAACACGCCTTTCCAAAGTACATCAAACTTTCATAATTCTAACACACAATTTCAGAATAAACCCAATTTTCAAAATTTTTATCAAAATAGATCTAATCTTCAAAATAATAATTATTATCGACCTAAATCAAATTTCACACCAAACGCTCAAAATAATAATTCAAATTTTCAAACAAGAAATTCAGCAAGAACATCAAACTTTAAACCTACACCTATGGATGTAGATAGTTACCGTACAACGATTAATAAAACGATGACAACCTAATTTTCATTTAAACGTAAACCCACAAAATTTTGGAAATGAATACGAACAATATCTTCCAAATTGTGAACAAAATTACCACGAAAATCAATTACAAAATTTGGACCCTGAAATACCCAATAATTTCGAACAAGAAATTCCGAATGAAATTTTTACAAATCAATTACGCGAAGAAGAACAAACACCACCGGATTTTCAATTATTGGAAGACGATCAAGATCATTTAACGTAAATATCGTCGAAAATTATCATTTATCTTCACAACCGCATGACCTAATAAATTCTTTAAAACCCACAAATTTTAGAAAAAACAAAGTTTTCCAAAAAAGTAATTTAAATATTGATCTTATGAGCAAAGAAATTGTAAAATTCCCAACCAATAAAAACTTTAAACGAAATCATTCAAAAAACCAAGAAATAGTTGACAGTATTAATGAATTGAAAGCGTTGCAAAACCAAATTTCAAAATCCAAACAACTAATTAAACAAAATTTAGAGACAACAAAATTAGAAATTGAAAATTCAAATAAAAATAATATCAATAATCTTGAACAACCAAAATTAAATTTTAATGAGATTCAAACAAATAAATTATTGTTGAAACTAAATAATTCAAAAAATTTGATCGAAACTATGACTAATCAAAATGATAAAAAATTAATACTGCTGCAAAAATCAATAATTCCATCGGAAGTTCAAATTTTAAAATCATCAGAAATAATTAAACCATCACCTTATTTAGAAACGACAAAATTCAAAAGACAAAATCTAAATAAAAACCACAAACGCGCAAATAAAAAATCGACTAATAATTATAAAAGGAAACATTTTAGAAATTGTCACCTTTTTATAAATAAATCGCTACTAATTTTGAAAATCAATAATCGAAAGAGGAAAAAATTAAATAACCATTTCATCGATTGCTACTCATTACTGTTACCGCCGAAAAAAATATATATAGATTGTTAACGATTTTAAATAATTAATATAAAACTTAATAATTACAAATTTTTCAAAATTCAAAATTTCAAATTTTAAATATCGGCCTGTTCAATTATACTAACAATCATATTCAACGATTATAGAGGCATTTACCAAACTGGCACAAATATTTAAAGTAAATATTAAAAACGCAATTAACAGCAAAATAACAAACCCGAAGTCATTCATTTAAAAGGAATTAAAGAAACCAAATTTTATTACAGATGTTTCTGGCTCGTGACAGCAAACGAACCCACCTTCAGAAAATTTACGGACAATCCAGGACTTTTACCTGTCAAATTAGGCAACGCCCAAAACCAAATTTCAACATGGACCTTCATACAAATTTTCGATATTTCCCAAATAGTAAACCATTTTAATGAACTACAGAATCAGTACCAAATTTTAAATTCAACATTCAATAACATTCCTATCGATAACGAACATAAAATAGAATTTTATAACTCCCACCAATAGGGTTATTGCATGAATTTATAAGTATTTTTTTTTTATAAAGTTTAAGTATTGTTCAACAGTACTGTATAGATCAAAAGTCTAAGAAGACTTTGGTTTTCCGTAAAAAAATTATTAAAAAAGTATTAATTTGAAACAGGAATTTCGCGCGAGTGACGTCACACTCTGCTTTAGAACACATCTGACAACATAGCAGTAGTTAGCTGTCAAGTGTTTTGTGATAACCTTATAAAAAATTTAAACTTTAATAAAAATGAGTTCAAACAAACAAATTAAAAAGTGCTTTGTCGAGTATTGTGGTAATACATCAAAGGCACACCCCAATAAAATATTTGTTAGTGTGCCAAATAATTTAAAATTAAAAATGTTATGTATCGACTAACGATGTTTAATTAACTAATTTATTTATAAATAATAAATATAATTACAATTACAATATTTACAATATAACGAATATAACTTGCTTGTTCGATGACCAGAACGAATCTGTCTTAGTTATTTACATTCCTGCAGACCATTAACTAGTTTAGTGGTTTTATGTTGGTACTTGCAGATATCAACTTATAAATATTTAAATTCAAACATCACACTCTTTCCCTCTTAGTCTTTTCATCTACCTAATCTAAATATCTCGCTGGCTTTACAATATTCCTTCGAGGACGATCTGCAACGCTAACCTCGGGGGTTTCTTCTCTCGGCATGTCATTTTCTTCTTTCCTTGTGATATCCATTGGAGTATTGCCTTTTTCCTGATGCTCCTCGGACTGTAAGGTCTTTCCGTCTTCTACCTGTTCTCGCTCACTTCCTTGGTTCGTCTCGGTTCGTATTTCACTTGATGTAGTCTCCTGATGTAGAGGCTCTTCCTGTTCGCCTCCTCGTTTGGGAACTGCCTTAAATATCTGGTCCAAATGCCTTTTCCACCATATACTGTAGCCTGGTACTTTGCATAAGTATGTTCTTACTCCTAGCACTTTACCAATTCTCGCCCTAATCCAGAATGTCTTGTTTCTGTTTCTATAATCTTTTACAAAAACTTCATCTCCTTCGTTAAATAACTCATTTCTTCCCCTTCTCATTATTTCGTGATCTACAACTTCTTTCTTCACTGGCCTAAGTGCATCAAACCTCGTTCTTATCTGTCGATTGAACATTCTATATGCAGGGGTTGCCTTTGTTGTACAGTGTTCTGTAGAACGATATATCAACAGATATCTTGCTAGTATACGGCTTGTTGATACATGCAAATTCTTTGGGTCTTCCAAGGCTTTCTGTAATGCCACTTTAATTGATTTTACTGCGTTCTCTGCTGCGCCATTTGAAGCTGGGTGGTACGGGGGGCTTAAACTATGGACAATGCCATTTGCTCCACAGAAACTTTTAAATTCCCCCGATGCAAATTGTGGGCCATTATCCGACACTATTTGCTTTGGAATTCCAAATTTAGAAAAAATCTGTCGCAAGACATCTATTGTTGCCTCTGCAGTAGTAGGGCTCATGTGTACTACTTCAGGCCATTTGCTATATGCGTCCACTAACACCAAATACATTTTTCCTTGAACTGGGCCAAAAAAATCTACATGCACTCTTTCGAACACTGCTCTTGCTTCCTGGAATCGCAGAACTTCTGACTTTGGGGGGCTTGGTCTGTACTGATTGCATATTTCGCAGGTTTTTGCCATCAGTTCTATTTCGGTATCCATTTTTGGCCACCAAAAATACGATCGTGCTCTACTCTTCATCTTTACCACACCACTATGTGGTACATGGAGTTCTTCTAATAATTTCTTCCGAAATTTTAACGGAATCACTACCTTATGTCCCCACATTATTACGCCCTCTTCCAGCGTCAGTTCTCTTTGTCGGCTTATGTATGGGCTGAAACTTGGATCCTGTTGCGCAGTGTAATCCTTCCAACCGTTCTTTATTTCTAGATATACTTTTGACAATATTGGATCGTCCTTTAAACATTCCTTTATATTTGCTGCCGAAATTGGTGCTTGGAAATCGCTTTCTATAAAGTTTATGTGATTAAACTCTTCCTTTACGTGCGGAGATTCATCTAGTGGCAATCTTGACAAGCCATCTGCATTGGTGTTGTCCTTACCTTGGATATACTTGATCTCGAAATCAAAATTGTTTAAAAAAATTGCCCACCTGTGTAATCTTCCAGCCGCCATTGCTGGCATACCTTTTTTGTTTCCAAACAGATATATTAATGGTTTATGATCCGTTGTCAAGATGAACCTTTTACCCACCAGGTACTGAAAAAATTTCTTAACTGAGTAAACTATTGCTAGGGCTTCCTTATCCAACATCGAATAATTTTTCTCGCTGACATTGAGTGTGCGTGAAACATAACAGATGGGTCGGTCTGTACCATCCTCGTACACATGTGATAAAACCCCAGCTATTCCATATGCACTTGCGTCGCAGCTAACTTTAACAGGCAATTCCGGATTGTAGTGCACTAGCACTCTATCTGATGTCATTGCTTCTTTCGCCTTATCAAATGCTGCCTGGCATTGTTTATTCCACTGAAGTTGTTGTTTGTCGTTGCTGCATTTTAACAACTCGTAAAGCGGATGCAGCAACTCCGTGCTGTTTTCGATAAATCGAGAATAATAGTTAATCATACCTAAAAGGGCTCTCAATTGCGTCAAGGTCTCCGGTGTTTTACAATTTACAATCGCATCAATTTTTGAAGGGTCCTTCTTTAATCCTTCCTTATTTATTACGTGGCCCAGGTATTTAATCTCCTCTTGAAAGAAAACACATTTCTCCTTTTTCAATTTAAAACCTGCAACCGACAACCTTTTGAACACGTTTTCTATATTTTGTAAATGTTCTTCATCGCTTCTTCCAGTCACCACAATGTCATCTAGCAAAACCTCCGTGTTTTCGCACCCCCTTAGTGTCTTCTCTATTATCCTTTGAAATATCGAGCATGCCGGTTTGGTCCCGAAAGGTAATCTTTCCATCTTGTATGAACCTTTGTGAGTACTCCATGCCAATAGAAGTTTTGAATCCTCATCCAATTCTAATTGATTATATGCATGACTCAAATCCAACTTCGAAAATCGTTCTCCGCCCTCCAGGGATGTGAATAATTCCTGAATATTTGGCAATGGGTACTTATCATCGGCTATAACCGGGTTTACAGTGATTTTATAATCGGCACATAGTCGAATTGAACCGTCCGCCTTTAAGACTGGAACCAATGGTGTCCCCCACTCGGAATTACTAATCGGTGTAATTACCCCTTCCTTTTCTAAACGTTCCAACTCGTTGCTGACTTTGGTTTTATATGTAAAGGGTAAGGGTCGTGGTTTTAAATACTTTGGTACTGCCTCCTTTGCAATTGTTAACTTTACTTTCTCAAACTTAAAGCAGCCCAACTTGTTTTCAAAAAGTTCTTTGTACCTTACTAACAAATTTTCTACGGCTTCAGATCTCCCGTTCTTCAGTATGTTATTAATTGTTACTGTAATGCCAAACATTTCCATTATGTCTCTTCCTAATAGGGGAGCAGCATCGTTTCCTTTAATTATTAATAACTTAACTGGTTTCTGAACTTTACCCAAACTTAACGTGACCGAAATTTGTCCAGCAGTTGCAAACGAAGTACCGTTATAGTATTTTAACGTTGTATAACTTTTTTGTAAGGGTATGTGCCTAAAATATTTCATATAGGTTGGCCAACACATTGCTGAAATTGCCGCCCCAGAATCAATCTCCATTTTAATAGGAATTTTATCTATAAATACATCCGCATAGAATTCATTATTTATTTTAATAATTTCATTAACCTTATTTATACACACATTACTTCTTGGGTCTTCCTCCCTCTTTGCGATTTCCAAATAGTTCGTTCGTCTTTGTTTACACATTCTCGATATGTGTCCTCTCCTGCCACAATTGTAACACTTCGATTGCCTTAACCTACAGGCATCCCACCTGTGACCATCTTCACCACAACAGGAACATCCAGAAGAACGGTTTACTTGAGTGAATTCTTCTCTTTTCGCACCGTTCGGTTGATTTTGCTTCCCTCTGTTGTTTAACTTGTAGCACGTCTCCTCTTTGATTTGTAGATCCATTTGCCTTGCATCTCGTGAGCTCTTCAAAGCTTGTTCTTTTTTTATAGCTATATTGTATATGACCTCCAATGTTGTTACTGTCGGATCCACTTCACTTACGCGATCGTACACCGAACTGTCTTTCAACCCCATAACAAATTTGTCTTTCTCAAAATCACTTAAACAGTTACCGAACTTACAATTTACCGATAGTTTCTTTACCCGAGCGTACCATTCCACTACGTTTTCTTCCGCCTCTTGTTTCGCTTTGTGAAATCTTGAACGTTCGTTAAAAATCGAATCCTTTATACAATAATGCGTCTCGAGTTTTTCCCATAATTCGATTAATGTTTGTGTTTCAGGTGATTTTGGATTACATAAATTGCTTAACGTTTCGTATACATCGGAGTCGAGTGCCGTTAACAAAATTGCGATTTTCTTTTCTTCTGCCACTTCGTTTGCAATAAAATATTGCGAAAGTTTCGCCTTGAAAATTATTAAATTGTCTTGTTGCTTAAATTCTGGCAATTTACCCAGTAAAGACATATACTGTACGGTCGATGTCGACATTTCAAAATCAAAACAACACAATCACGTGAACACAAAAATAACTAACCACGTGTTACAATTCTCAAATGTACTTACAGTCACTTTTTCCAATTTTCCCGTCGCCAATTGTTATGTATCGACTAACGATGTTTAATTGGGCGGTGTTATGCAGAAAGCTACCAAGCCACATTTTTTTTTTTTCAATTATTGAAGGTACGGAGCCAGTAAGGTTCATTATACATTCTGCTGAAAACATCCAAGCCACAGGATAACTTATTAATTTCTTCAGGAAGTTACCTCCTTATTTTTTTAATTTAATACTGTACTAATTGTTAATTATCTCGGATTTATGCAGACGTGGCTTGGTAGCTTTCTGCATAACACCGCCCAATTAACTAATTTATTTATAAATAATAAATATAATTACAATTACAATATTTACGTACAATATAACGAATATAACTTGCTTGTTCGATGACCAGAACGAATCTGTCTTAGTTATTTACATTCCTGCAGACCATTAACTAGTTTAGTGGTTTTATGTTGGTACTTGCAGATATCAACTTATAAATATTTAAATTCAAACATCACAAAAAAAAAGTTGGTTTGAAGCAGTCCGAATAAAAACTCCAGCTAATATTTATAGTAAAACTTCACATTATTGTTGTGAAGATCATTTTGATGTACATAAGTAGATACAGATTACAAAATTTTGATAAATCATTATATTAATTTATTTTAGATACAAAATGACATGGAAAATTATATGTATTATCGTTGTGTACCAAATTCAAAAATAATAATGAAGCACGGAGTGATTCCACATAAATTTAACTGGCCTGAATCAGAAAGTTCCTTAGCTTCAACTTCAAGCAGCACGTTGACAGTGAACGTTTCACAACAGACAGTTGAAATAGAGACTTTTTTAAAAAAGGATGTTGGCGTTTTGGTAAAGCCTTCCGTACGAAGCTATGCGACTTCATGCAATTTGCCAAAATCTAATGTGAATAACAAGAAAGTGGGAACTTCAGATCATAATAATATCTATCATACATCATCACCTGAAAGAAGAGCAAAAAAGAGGAAATTTTTTGATACACAACCTTCAAGCAGTGAATTTATTCCCACAAGTCAAGAAGTAACTGATAATGTTAAGAGTGAGACTCAATCGGAAAGTGAAAATAAATTTGACTCTGAAAAGAAAATGGCGTTAGATGTGACGATTAAGTCTATTGAAAAATGTCCAAAACGGTATGTGGGTATTCCAGATAAGTGGTTAATAATTTTAACATCAGAATTATCACAAGTAATTCCTCGTGAAGAACTGTATATGTGCTTGATGAAAATTAAACTAAACGATACATTAACACGATTAGCCGATCAATTTGGATATTCTGTTTCACGGGCATCCAGAATATTTAAAAAAAACATTTTGATTATTGAGCACCACTTAAAACCGTTCATTTTTTGGCCTGAAAAGAAATTGATAAAAAAGCATTTACCTATTCAATTCAGAGCAAATTATAGTGAAGTGCAAAGTATAATTGACTGCTTGGAAATAGAAATTGAAAAGCCATCAAATCCAGTTATGCAAGCAATGACCTGGTCAGAGTATAAAAAATGCAATACCATCAAATACTTAATTTCTTGTACACCTGATGGATTCATAAATTATGTTTCAAAAGGTTACGGAGGCAGAACAAGTGACATATTAATTACGGAAGTAAGTGCTTTTCTTCAAATTGCACCTAACAATTGCAGTATAATGGCCGATCGTGGTTTCAAAGGCATAACAAAATTTTTAACCCAAAAAATTGTGTGCTAGTGAAGCCACCTAGCGTGAGTAGCAAAGAAAAACCTACCAAAGAAGAAGTCTTATTAAGTAAACGCATTGCAAGTGTGAGAATTCACATTGAAAGAGTTATAAGAAGAGTTCGTGAATTTTCATTCTTGAAGCCTCACTCCGTCATACATCATCAATTTATTGGTTATACCGATGCTGTTATGATTATTGCTTGTGCTCTTAAATATGCAATCCTTCTTAATAAAATCATAGTTTTAGTTTGAGATATTTTTAATGAAATCATCGTTTTAGTTTTAAAAAATACATTTTAACCTGCTGTAAATAATTTTTTAAATATACATTTTTTCCAAAACATTTCTGCATAGTTTTTTACACTTTCAAAAAAATCTTCATCAAAATCTACATACACTTCTTCAAATTCTTTGCTATTTTCAAAATTAGGTTTAGCAACACAAAATAGAGCTTTTTTCTTTCTTGCTAAAAACATCTGCAAATGTACTTGAGCCTTATACTTATTTGTTATTTTACCGTCTTTTATGTAATTTAAATAAGTAATTTCACTAATTGGGCATTTAATTTCTACCACGAAATCGTTACAAATGCCGTCCGGAGATGCACCAAAAATTGGGTATAGTGGATTAATAATCAATCCAGTTTTATCCACACGAATATGCAACTTTTCCTGTACTGCATTTATTACAGCAGCTTCCAGTTTTATTCCTCTCTCCATGGCCTTTGTAGTTTTAATTTTTCGAACCCCTATTATGGTTTCCACCAAGCTACCTTCTGAAGTTTTACATTTTGCTGCTTCATAAAATTTGGAAGCAGTTATTCTTCCATATCTTAACTCATGCCACATTGGAGAATTATTTTGATCAATCGTTGTACTTTGGGCAAGCAAACATGCATCTTCAGAGATTTCTTTCGTTGAAAATTTTAAAAATTGATCAACCGAATCACCTCCTGCATCTTTAAATAAGCTCATCAATAATGTAGAGATAATATTTTTAAATTTTCTTTTTTTGAAGTTGACGGAGAAGCAGATGAAGAAACATAATATCTTGTAACATGGCTTTTTATGTTTTGATGAATAGCTGCATCCATTATTCTTTTAAAAACTGCAGTGTTATCACATAACTCAGGTAATTTTTTATTTTTTGGTAAAAATTCATTCACTTCAACATACTTTTTAGCAGAAGGTATTGTTGATAAACGTGCTTTCTTCCAGTAGCATGTTACTTCGGTAGGTGAAGGTTCTTCACTTCTACGATGCAACCACATAAGGAAAGCTAATGCATGTTTACATCCTCCGGAAGCAGCAGCACAATCATAACATTGAATATTCCGAATTTCCTCTTTTGCTTCATCAATTATTACTTCAACGGTGTAGCCTTTATTTCTGATTTTGTGTTCCTGGCAAACTTTACAACGAACAGTGCAAATTTCTACTTCACGTTTAATTTCCACAAATCCGATTGCATTGTCTCCGTAATGTTCACGCTGGGCACTGTTAATGAAAAAATATAAGTTATTTTTAATCATAAGTACAACAATTTTAGTAATCAATTTTAACTTACTTGCATGCTTTCACGCCTCGTATTTCAGCTGCATTAAACCTATCATCGCATTTTAAAAATGTATGTACCATAAAAATGTGCACAATAGGAAGATTATCCGAACTTGCTTTTACAAAATTTGTATCCAAAGAAGCCATTTTTAATAAAATAATTACTTAAGAACAATAACCAATAATCTTAAATTAAAAAGCTGTCAAACGCTTTAAAATTTTTTCAACTGACAATGAAGTACATATTAAATAATTCAACGTTGCCAAATATATGATAAAATGATTCGGCAAAACGCGTGTGACGTCAGAGGGGCCGTCGGCAAACCGAACGTATTTTGAATTTTAAATTCGATTTTCACGTTCAAAGACACTTTTTAAAAAGTTTTTGTTTCTTGTTATAAGTTTATCTTTCTATGTTTTACAAGGAATAATAAGCGTCATCGCTAAATTCGATATCATGCAACAACCCTATTAGTCGATCATTTAACAAATTCAATAAACAAACAAATATTTCAAATAAACCCTTGAATACATTTACAAAAACGAAAAAGAGGATTAATTGACGGATTAGGATCACTAATAAAAATTGTAACCGGAAATTTAGATCACAAAGATGCACTTAAATACGATCAAGCCATCGAAAATCTAACTCGAAAGCAAAATAACATTAGAACTATTGTTAAAGATCAAATAACATTAATGCAAAACACAATTTCAATTTTAAATCAAACTTCAACAAGACTTGCACAAAATCAAAATCTTTTAAATTCAAAAATCACGAAAATTCTAGAATTCATTAACAATACGGAAACGCAATTTTTAAAATACCATCAATTTCAAATGATAAATAAAATAATTTTGGAACTAATCGATACCCTTCAAATAATTAATAGCGTTTTAAATAATTTAGAGATAGCAATCAGTTTTGCTAAAACAAACACTCTCTACAATTACATTATTCAACCAAATGAATTTTTACAAGAAATAAAATTTATTAGCAATCAAACAGGAAACGCCAAGTTACCATTCGAACCAACATTGGAAAACGTTCTATTTTTCGAAAACATTTTAGAAATTAAAAGTTATACTAAATTTAATCGAATCACATTTTTGATTAGCATTCCAATTGTAGAAACTAAAAGTTACGATTATTTTCAATTGTATCCTTTACCAATTTTCACCAATGACCATTACAAATTAATCCTTCCTAATTCAAAATTTCTTATCCTAAATGAGCACTATTATTCGAATTTTGAAGAAAAATGTAAAAGAATAACTGGGAACAAATATCTGTGTGAAGAAAATCCATCAGAAATCAAGGAAAATTACGACTCTCCGTGCGAAGTTCAGCTCTTGAGATACTCCGAGAAATTTTCCAACTGTAAACAACAAATCGCAACACTCGTTGGTTTAAAAATTCAAAAGTTAACACCCGGAAAATGGATAATCGTAACTACAGAACAAATAGTGGCCCACCAAAAGTGCTACGATGAAAAGGAAAATGTTTTTCTAAATGGTACATATGCTATCGAACTGCCAAATTATTGTGAATTAAAAATCGGAAACTTTAAACTAAAAAACCTAAAAAATAACAACGAATTATTAAAAATCATCCGATCCCCGACATCAACATTTCAACATTTAAAGAAGATCAACACAATAGTTTTTACACCAAACCAATTGAACTGTCAAAATTGGACTTAAGTGAATTTAAAAATATTCAAAGTGAACTTAGTGATAACAAAAGACAATTAAATAAAAGTGCAGTGATTCGTTTCAATTCGACAAGCATTTGGACAATTTTTGTATACCTCTTAATTTTTGTATTAATAATTTATAAAGTTTGTAAATTTATAATTAAATATAGAAAGTCTAAGGCTAAAAAGGGACAAACAAATACAATTCCAAATTCAATTGATTCAGAAAAATTAGAAACTGAAGTCCCAAATTTTTCCAACTTAGACGGGAGGAGTTATATTCTATGAAGAGTTATATTCTATAACTTGCTGTGACATTAGATAAAAAATACTTCCTTTGTCTAATGTTATTGAACTGGCATTTCCATGGGAAATGCAACAATTGCGAATTCTTGAATTTCTGTAAAATTTCAACTAGAAAATGATTTGTCAGTAGTAGTTAAACAACAGTAGATTAAGAACCTCCGTTCAAGTAGCATGTAGTTTAGTGTTAGAATTCAATAAAGAAAATTAAGTTGTAACAAGTTTAATAAATAAATAAAATAAAAAGTTTAAGTGTTTTTTAAATAAAATAAATTGGGTAAACCCCAAACAAAACTAGTCATTTATAATTTTTTCCGCTTATTTACATTATTTTTTACCAAATGTATTTTTTACTCTTGAATTACATTCTTTAAGCTCATATCTATCCATGCCCTGCATTGAATTTAAAAAATTTCGAATAAACAAATGAGTATTACTCATTACTCATCAAATAAAAGTAAATTATCTTGTTACCGCGTTATCAAGTTAAAACAAGGTGGTACTCGCTTTAGCGGCAGTTCCTAGGCTTCTATGCAGCTACCTTTCTGGTGTGAAAAGTTTTTGTTGCTACTAATTTTTGGTCGACATAATATTTCTAATGTTACATCAGATAATTCGATAATCTACACCAATTAAATTTTTCGAGATAACTTCTTATTAGGGTATCAACTTCTTAAGGTATCAACGTCTTAACGGATCAAAGGATCAACGAATCAAAGGATCAGCGTATCAACTGATCAACGTATTTAAATTTCCTATATAGGTGAAAAATTATGTAAATAAAATATAACTTATATTTGGTCAGCATTGAAGAAGAAGTTGTTATTTTTGGTCGCCATAATTTTATAATGTAATATCAGATAATCTGCACTAATTAAATTTTTGCGGTTACAATCACAATTTCGAAGGTTCTGATTAGATTTGAATTATGCGGACAGACAGACGGACAGTCGCGGAGCCAGATCATAAGGGTTCTTGCTATACTTTGTATAGAAGCCTAACAAGTAGTTTATATAGGGAGACCTCTTTGAAAATATCTTTAACTTAGTAAATTTCTTTCGAACATTTGCGTATTTATAAATTGCATTAGCGAATCTAAACAACGGATTAGCAGATTAACGCAATACTATATAGACGAAGTATTTACAATATAACAACGTATCAGTTAATCAACGTTATGATTGGCTCTGAAACATGCGAAAGGACACGAAGCCAGACCATAAGGCTTCTTGTTATACTTTGTACAGAAGCCTAAAAGTAGCGCACTGCCTACCCAGTTCTTAGACTTCTATACACACAGAGTATTTCCAACACGATTTGAAACGCTCTGTATGATTTTGAATTATGCGGACAGACAGACACGGAGCCAGATCATAAGGCTTCTTGCTAACCTTTGTATAGAAGCCTAAAAGTGTAAAGCCCGCATCTCATTGAGGCTTCTGAAGCCCGGCTTGTAAAGCCAAGTTTGTAATGCATTGCCTTATAATATGAGACTGCACTCACTAGGGCTGCTGCAGGAAGCTGATAACAGGTATCGAGTTTCACAAACCTGGCTGCTAAAATGTTAAAGCAATATAAATGCATCTTCTATGCGAGTCCACGTAGACCCGTGTACTTCCCCTCATAAAAGATGAATTTCTATACCAGCCCGGTTTCTGAAAGTAATCCAGAAACTTATTCTTCCATAGAATGGGAGGGGGGGAGTCAAGAGTAAATGATTCCACAAACAGTGAACAAAATTTAATAAGATATGGATTAATTTTGACGAATGAATACAATATTTGAGAAGATTAATTATAAAATTTAAATAATATTTCTTAGCATATAAATATTGTTGTATAAACCAAATTAATAGAATTTTACGCTTTAAATCAAGTTTGTTAAAATTTGTGCTTAAAATATACACATATAAACACTAATAATTAAATATATTATACAAATGGTTAAAATAAATGTGGGCATCCAATAAATGCCAGACACTCTGAAGCGAGTGTCAGTATACAAACATCCAATAAATAAAAATTAAAACAGAATAAATTAACTTCCATTTATGTTGTCTTCGAGGGAAATAGTGACCGGAATAAATATTCCACAAACACCTCGAGTCGAACGGTTGAGATTTAAAATAATAAAAGGTTAGTAAATTTAAAACTACTTAATGCTAAATATATAAAGAAAAATAATACAATTATTTAGGAAATTAATAATTATAACTTTTACAGATATTTAGTGCATGGCTATAGGTAATGAACTTAGGAATTAAAATATGATATTGTTGATAATAATCAACACACAAAGTTTTAACGTTAATTTTTCCAATAAGACACTGAGTTAGCTTGAAGACCTCGAGAGTTTTAATAATGAATAGCTTAATCATTGAAATTACAAACGTAACCTTAACTAATTTAATAAATTTTTGATTCAACGCAACTAAGTCGTACATTGAATGTTTATTAACATTTCAGTTAAATTGTGAATCGTTAGTTATAAAAATATCTCATTTGAAATAGACTATAAATCATTTGCAATGTAGTTAAATCATATTATACAAGAAATAACCATTTCATTAAATTATTATCTTACATTCATTTAATAATAATTATCGGATTTATAGAAATCTTACTTAATATCAATAGAATTTTCATCTATTATTTTGGATAAAATATATAAATATTGCGATGTCCTGGTAATTAAAGACCTACGCAATATTTTTTAATTATTATATTTGAAATTTTATCTCGGTTCGTTTTTTTATCCTGGCTAGCTTTTATATCAATAGAGCATGAAATCCCTTAATATTTGTAAGTTAACTGTAAGTTAATATTTTGTTTGGATTTCAACAATCCCAGAATGATATACTTTTTACAATAATAGTTAGTTTTTATTAGACACATAAATAGAATAGGCAATGTTTATATTCAATCAAAATTCAAATAAATTCTTAACATTGACAAAGTTTACAGTTTTAATTATCAATCCCAAATAATTCGTTTCACCCGTGTATTTAAATGTTTTGAATTACGCAATACCGATTCACGAACTATAAAAATAAGTAGCCGCTCGACCTACATGTTAGCATGGCTTTCCGGTTCTTCTAACCTCACCATACGTGCTGGCGTGGAATCTCTTTCTTCACCAGAAATCTTCGTTTAATTAAATATTTAATAGTGCATCGACCATTCCATTTGGTAGATAAACATCCAACTTTAATTACCATTAATTGTTCTTCTTGGTTTGGTAAGTATTTAAACTTTATGTACTTTATATATATACTAACTTTATATAAATATAGTCCGGTCAATTTAGACATCCGAGGTTGCAATAATTCGCACCCAGCTGCAAATTGGTAGGATTGTTCAAAACACCATCATAAATGAAATCTAAAAAGTCCTCATCGATCTGACACCTGGAAAAAAATGTATTCGGGGTCAAAGGTCACAAACACGGGTTTTTCGCGATTTTCAGCAAAACGGTAAGTTTTATCATAAAATTATCCCATTCGAAAATTGTAGATCAGATAATTATCTATAAAAAATGTCTAAATACTTTTTTTCCTAAGAGTCACCGTTTTTGAGATATAACGATTCGAAAAGTTGAAAGAGTTGTAATTTCCCTATTCTAATCCTATTTTTTGGTCTAATTTGACCGGACTAATATAACAATATTAAATAAATAAAAACCTGCAGGTCAAATTGACGAACATTTCATTTTTGTTTTTGTGCTACCATTTAAAAATTTTAATTTTCTTTAGGCTTATATTTGAGTGGACATGCGATCGAATTGCAAATTGTTTGAAATATTTTAGCTATAAAACATATAACTCGATCGTAAATTCTCACCAAAAGTGCAACTTGTAACATTAAATTATCGCTGTATTTTATACCCCAAAATTTGTAATTTTTACTGGAAGAGAAATATTTTAATTTGAATGAAGCGCTACTGAAGGATGCAAGGTAAGCACATTTTGAACAGTGCCATGTAAGTGGGTTAGATAATTGGTGCCTATAATTTTTTAATTCTGTGAAGTAATTATATAAATTTAATATATTATGAATAAATTGAACTTCTTCTTAACGTGCCTATCCGTTACCGGATGTTGGCGACCTCTCTCCTATGTATGTGTTGT
Organism: Podabrus alpinus; assembly: GCA_932274525.1. Classification (NCBI taxonomy): domain Eukaryota; kingdom Metazoa; phylum Arthropoda; class Insecta; order Coleoptera; family Cantharidae; genus Podabrus; species Podabrus alpinus. Next base: position 73,963,947 of record OW026454.1, on the reverse strand, counting down.
GCGTTTGTAGTACTATCACACACATAGGGGACCTACTTGTTTAACGCGGGCTCCGAACCGCGGGAAGTGTATACACTTCATCTCCAGAGAGGCTGTTCTAAGCAGATTACACCTCGGTGGTTTGCCATTGCCTTCCGAGGGGAGACGGTCAGAATAAAGTTTTTACTGAGCCCGGAGTCGAACCGGGCATTCAGCATTAGCAGCAACGCACTTAACCGCTTAAGCTGATCACCGTCTCATAAATAAATTGAACAGGTAAATAAAAAGTATTTCATTGATCGTGGATGGGTTATGAAGGAGGAAATATTATTTGGAAGTGAAAATAAACTTCATTTTTGCCGAGTATCACAGCAATATGTCTATAGTTACTACTCCATATGAGATTTTAAATGCTTTTTCAATTGCGATTTTTCTGCACCATTATAGGCACAACAAACAACTGAACGGTTTCTCGCCAGTATGAGTTCTTAAATGTCTTTGTAAGCTTGATTTATGTGCACAAGTATACTCACAAATATCACAACTAAATGGTTGTTTTTCGCCGGTATGAGTTCTTAAATGATTTTGTAAGGTTGATTTTCGTGCACAAGTATACTCACAAATTTGACAACTAAATGGTTTTTCGCCGGTATGAGTTCTTAAATGTTCTGGTAAGTTTGATTTTCGTGCACAAGTATACTCACAAAAATGACAACTAAATGGTTTTTCGCCGGTATGAGTTCTTAAATGTTCTTGTAAGCTTGTTTTTCGTGCACAAGTATACTCACAAATATGACAACTAAATGGTTTCTCGCCGGTATGAGTTCTTAAATGACTTTGTAAGGTTGATTTGCGTGCACAACTATACTCACAAATAAGACAACTAAATGGTTTTTCGCCGGCATGAGTTCTTAAATGTCTTTGTAAGCTTGATTTATGTGCACAAGTATACTCACAAATATCGCAACTAAATGGTTTTTCGCCGGTATGACTTCTTAAATGACTTTGTAAGCTTGATTTCTGTGCACAAGTATACTCACAAATCTGACAACTAAATGGTTTCTCACCGGTATGAGTTCTTAAATGTATTTGCAAGTGTGATTTATGTGCACAAGTATACTCACAAATATCGCAACTAAATGGTTTTTCGCCGGTATGAGTTCTTAAATGACTTTGTAAACCTGATTTCTGTGCACAAGTATACTCACAAATCTGACAACTAAATGGTTTCTCGCCGGTATGAGTTCTTAAATGTATTTGCAACAGTGATTTATGTGCACAAGCATACTCACAAATATGACAACTAAATGGTTTCTCGCCGGTATGAGTTCTTAAATGTGTTTGTAAGTTTGATTTGCGTGCACAAGTATACTCACAAACCTGACAACTAAATGGTTTCTCGCTGGTATGAGTTCTTAAATGTAATATTAAATGTGATTTACTTGCACATTTAAGGTTACAAATATTACATATAAATGATTTTCTGACCTTATGAGCTCTTAAATGACGTATTAAAGTTTGTTTAAGAGCAAATTTATAACCACAAATTGCACACTCAAAGAAATTTGAACACGTCAGCGTTAATTGTGTAGTGTCGGTATCTTCTTTAATATCAATGGAATGATGCAAATCTTCTAAATTAAATTTCACATCTTCCACATCTTCTCTTTTAATTTCGTAATCGCCAATTGAATTATTTGGAGTTTCCAAAAATATATCCGTTATTTCTACAATTTGGGATTCTTCCGAATGTAGCACTTGAGCTGCAAGTAAATCGGTAACTGGTTCCATTTGGAGGATGGAGCACCATAAATGTACAGGTACAAAATCACTTTTCTTAATTGAAGGCGTTGATTATATGTTATCGATTTAGAAAACTACTGCTACAGTTGACAAATCACTACTATGCAAAATTATAAAATGGCGACATTGAAGAGTCAGAGGCTTGGTCAGAGGCGATTGATTGCGTGTAAGTGTGTAGCGCCATCTAATAGAACTAAAATGAGATTTTCTAACGTTGCACCATACAACAGTGAGTATCGATTTGTCTTCTGTTAAAATTTTGTGGTGGCAAATTTCAAATTGGAAATTGAATAACTTCTTTTTTAAAATTTTCAATTAATATTTACCAATTTATTTACGAACGTATTCATAGGCAAAATGTTACTTTAAGGGGACGTCCATAAATCCCGTGAGGTAAAATGGCGGGGGGGGGGTCCGGCAAAATCGCACCAAATCTCACCAAGGGCGAGGGGGGGCTCAAAGAAAATCTCACGTCAACTTTTTAATTCAGCGAATATATTAGTATTATAAAACTAGAGACCGAATTTTTAGCCCTTTTATGCCTATATCCTTAATATTGAAGGTAATCTAAAATTTTTTTAAAATAAGCCTATATTAATATATTCAGCGGTGGATTTACGCTTTACGGCAAAAATTTTGCTTTTGTCCAAGAAGGTTAAGTTTAGCCACAATAATATTTTCTCTTTATTATAAATACTTGGACGCCTACTAATTTGTTTTGATAGGTGAGTGGTTTTAATTTGTAATTGAATATCTTGCGAATCACTTTTAGATTTGTTAATAATAAGTATTTCTTTAGAAAAAATGTATGATATCATTTCTCGTAAGTATGTAATTATGTTCCAACACAATTTTGCAATGCAAGTGTCTGAATTCTTTTAGATAAAATACACAGCAGATATCATTTTAAAAGTGCGAAATTGTAATTTTAATTATAAATCTTTGAAGTAGTACAAACATTGTATATTGTTAGTTTTTGATCCGCGAATAACGAAATTTTCAACCGCGAATACAAGAAGTGGTTGCATTTTTTAAATCCGCGAATACTGAAAACGCGAATAATGAAACCATGAATAAGGAGCTTTCACTGTATTCACGACATGAATTTATATCAAAATTTTTATAATGCGTATGTTAAGCGGCATTCCGCTAAGACGAAGCAATCTTGCCAGCAAGAAGTTAATCGTTTGTGGAATGTGGCAAAGCTGAAGTTCATCGATAAGAGTGTTCTTAGTGATCATATAAAAACAAGGTGGAACTTGCTCTAGCGGCAGTTCCTAGGCTCCTATACAGCTACCTCTATGGTGTGAAAAATTGTTGTTGGCTAGTTATTTTTGGTCGCCGTATAATGTATAATATCAGATCATCTGCACTAAATAAATTTTTGCGGTTGGTATTTATCATTTACTATATAATCAATAATAAGCAAACTTTTCCATTCCATCCGGAACTTTACTTCTCTGTAATGTACGATCAATTTTTTGAGGTTGATCAATCCTCTTCTTTCTCTTTTATTAAAAGCTTTTATTAAACTTGCTCAGGATGTTTGTTTGTTGGTACGCATACATATTGCTGTGACCTCCCTTATCTTTCTCAAGCCCTATGTTAGCTAGACAAAAATATGCTATGTTTAACTTGTTCAAATAAATTTGTTATTAAGGGATGTTTAGCACTTATGCCCCTTTTTACTAGCTCAATCAATGACACTCTCAGAAGTCGGTTCCTTGTGATTTTAATTAGAGGTAATCGTTGAAATTGATTTAATTTGTTCTCTCTGGATAGGTAGAAATTGCTTTTATGAAGTGAAGTAATTAAAAAGGCTTCAATAGCTTGAAAGAAATATTTATATTCACATAAAAGAATCGCAAAGCGCATATAAAACAAATGGTTATACAAATAATTGCAGATCACAGATCTACTATCAAATAATGGTTCACAAATTTATAAAAATACACAAGTCAAAAAAATCTTTTCTTTTCTTCTTAGATTTGCTTAATTAACTTTCATTAATTAAGTCTTTCGCTGTCAAATAGCGCGTTAAATGTTTGAAAATTATAGTTTTGCTTTTGTTAAAGCTTAAAGTTGAAAAAGTAAATAATAAAGTTTCTGAACGAAAAACCTTCCAAAATTAGGGTAGTCAAAAATTTGTGTTCATCGAATTTGTTGTTGCAATAAAAGTTACTTCTGGTAAGTTGAATGAATCGATAATTACCCTTGATTACAGTGAATTTGTGAGTTGATTACAAAAATCATAATTTTGCAAACTTGCTATTTATTGTTAGCCATCTTGGTCTTCTAACCTCCCAAAATTTGTTAAAAATCCTAGATATAATGAAAACACGTCCGCACCACTTCAACTTTCGGGATCAACTGATTTATGCATCGAAAATCGATAAATTGGTATGCCTGTTGTTCAAACGTAAGTCAAATTGTTGTATTTTGAATTTTGAATTTTCTTAAAATAATATTTCTGTTCCAGGTTATTGGTCCACATTGAAATTGTGTTTTAAAAAGATGTTTTCCATACAATTCCTTTGATATATGCTGTTTTTATGGTTTAATTCGGAATGTTTCTGACTCAGCTCACGCCATTTTATATTATTTTCAAATTTGTGCGATTTTCACCCTTATTCACAACTTCGACGATTTTTGTCTCTAATCTAACGAACCGGGGCTGTCGGTTATGTTGTTATTACCTGTTGCCGGTACTATTGTAGTATTCCACAGTTGGACTTTGGGAATTAGCTGCCACCAGATTATCTTTAATTAATATGAAAATAATCAAACTCATAGGTAGTCGTGACTCGGTAAATTGAAGACGTAGGGAATAAACTCGTTTGCCAAATTAAACACAGCGATAATTTTAACGGGGGGTTTATTAATAAAGAAAAAGATACACAAAAACATAATAATCGTGCGAAATATAATTAAATGGTGTAACTATATAACAAAAATGTATCGATTCTCTTACCTTGTCAAAAAAATAATCCTTAATAATTTGTATGTCGGTGTCGCGTCACTAATAATATTAAAGAATTTTATTTTTAATGATTTTATAATTTGGAACTTTTTATATTTGAAAATGAATACTTCAATAAAACACTTAATTTAAATTCAAAATTCAAACCGGCGTGAAGTATTTAGCTCGTGAAAATTTAAGAAGCGACTGACGAATTGACTACTTTTTCAGTCGTATTTATGAGAATTTTGTCCCTTAGGGGAAAAGTTTATCAAATGATAAATTAGTTTTTAGGTTGAAGACTGACCCCTGTGGTCGTATTTCTGGTAAGTTAATTTCCTTTTTAAGTAAGAGAATCGATTTGGGCTTAAATTTAATAATTAGTGTGTCAACACTTATTTGATAATATTTGTTTAACAGATAAAAACAGTCTCTTTCAATTGATTTTGTCACAATTGTAATTCTTAATTTAATGAAAATAATGCAATTTCACCGGTTGTTAAGTTCTAATTATTGATTTATTGTTTCTAAATATATTAATTGAATCTTTGCTAATATTTTTGATTACTCAATGATCTTTTAAAGTTCATTAGGGCGAGAATCGCATGAATCCCATAAAGATAAAAAATATTTTAAAAAATTTTTGTGACAGTTTGAATCAATTAAAAGAGATTGTGGTAGGTCGTAAAAATTAATGGGTTTTGTTTAACATATACAGGGTGGTTACCACACTAAATTACTTGAGTTACACAGATGAAGAGATTACATAATTTTTGATATGAACAGATTTGTACAAAACATGTTATTTTAGAAGTAATTTGGTATCAAAATTTTACATTTTTAGGTTATTGTAATATTCAAGATAACAATACAATATTAATTAATTTCTAGCTAATTAAATCTTTTAGTTACATTTTGATGTGACAATCATCAATTTAATTATTCTCAGCAATTTTTCACACGTCTTTCTTATCCCGAGAGATTCAAATAATGTCATAAAATTGTAAATTGAGAAGGTTTTGAGATTCTCGTAATCTGAAGTTTTTAAGTGTATTCTTACTTAGAATTTTGTGTTCTTTTTGAATATGTAAGGTTAACATTTGAATTTACCGCCAAGGTAACCGGCTATAGTAAGACATGGTCGGTATAGAAGGTAGTCTTAAGGAAGTTAAGTTGTTAGCGAGTAGCGAAAGTGTAATTCCTTTTTATTGTTAAATATTAAAGTGTTAAATATTTCTTTGTTTATTATTCGTACACCGAGTGATCCTCACAATTTATCAGGTGTGGGGTAAAACGAAGGTTAAAACAATTGAAATAACAATCGGCGTTGTTATCAGGACATCAATAGTTATAACCTATTTGTTTCCACGAGGAGCGATCCAATTGTACGCAGTGAATAAAATTTTGTACCGATTAAGAGGAAAATGGAAACGCCAGCAAACGACCCACACAGCACAAAACATCCACTGGATGTGCAATGGATGTCTATAAAATCCATAGAAGATCCACTCCATCCAAGATATTATTTGTATATCTAATGGATATATGGCAGGGATATTGGGAAACTGAATAATATGTAATATATTACTCTAATTTTTTTGTAATTATTTTCATCATTCAATTCGTATTCACTTAATCCAGAAGATTTAATAAAAATCAAGTCATTGCTAACACTAAAGACATATCTAATGCATATTTTATAGATATCCATAAAATATCCATAAATATCCTATTTTATTTATACGTTACTAGATGGCGCTGTTCACACATCAGTTTGCATCAGTTGTATTCTAATTACCTACGCTCCGCCTACGCTTGCATTGAAGTTATTCGTAATTAAATGTTTTTTCCTGTTTGTGAAATTGTTAATACTTTCAACACAGTAGGAGGTAAGAAACATATCGAATGCCTATTATCATGGCCTATTATGGCATTTATCATTTGCATGGCTTGAGTGTTATGTTTGAGGTTATGTGTTTACACTTTGAGAAGTAATCCGCGCTTCGCGGGCTTTTTAATTTTTTAAGCAGTGCTTGTGGTACGTTAGCATCATTAGTATAACGATTGTAACATGTCTAAAAAGTTAGAAAATAAACCTCTTCTTAAGTTTTCAAGTAGACACATCCGCCGCCTTATTAATAATGATGCCAAAGGGGATATAATTCCGAAAAAAAAACTGAAAAGTTGTGCGAGTAGCAGTGAACCTCCTGCGTTTTTAATTGAAAGTGTTTCTCCGGTTGATAATTATAAGGTGCATAGTGCTCTTAGTAATAGTAGCTGCAATGAATTAGACGAATTACAATTTAATCATTCTCAGGAAGTTACTATTAGTTGCCAAGATAGTGAATTTTTTTCCGATACCTTGTTAAACGATAACGAAACAATAGCTGGTGTTTCTGTTAATGATGTTAATATTTATGAAACAAATTTGGCGAATGTTAATAATTTTGATGATAATAAAAGCGAATCAAATTTTCAAATCAATATCGCATCTTGGGCAATAAAGCACAGTGTTCATCATTCGACATTATCTGATTTGCTTAAAATATTGCAATGTCAACCATTCGCATCAAATCTTCCAAAAGACTCTCGAACTCTTTTAAAAACACCTAGAAATAGTGTAATTCGAATTGTAGAACCTGGTAGTTACTGTCATTTTGGCGTTGCTAAAGGAATTTTAGGAACTTTAAATTTAGAAAATGAATACCAACTTGAAGATGTCTGTCTAAAAATTGGTATAGACGGATTGCCACTTTCAGATAGTAATAACAGCCAGTTATGGCCCATTCTTGGTTGTATAAATCCCAACTCAAAGGTATTTTTAATCGGTGCATATCACGGGTACTCAAAACCAAAGGACTCGAATGAATTTTTGTCTGATTTTGTTAAAGAAATTAAGGCTTTAATTAATGAAGGTATTAAATACAATGGCAAACATTTAGGTGTAAGAATGCATAGTTTAATTTGCGATGCTCCAGCAAAATCGTTTGTAACTAAAACTAAAGGACACGGTGGGTATTCCAGTTGCACAAAATGTGTTCAGCGAGGAGAATATGAAGACCGAATGTATTTCCCTGAGATAGATTTCGTTAAAAGGACTGATGAAAGCTTCATTCTACAAGAAGATGAAGGGCATCATTTGGGGCACTCGATTTTAACAACGATTCCAAATTTTGGAATGGTTACAAAAATACCTTTAGATTACATGCACTTAGTCTGTATAGGGGTAGTAAAAAAAATTATAACTTTTTGGCTCAGTGGTTCTTTGAGAATTCGCTTGCCGCACAAGAAGGTTTCAGAAATATCGGAAAATCTGTTAAGTGTGCGGCGTTATGTTATAAAAGAATTTGCTCGAAGACCGCAAGAAATAAATGTTGTCAGTAAATGGAAAGCGACAGAATTAAGAATGTTTCTTTTGTATTTATCCCCGATTGTTCTCGATCGTGTTGTGAATTCAACTATCTTTGACCACTTTATTACATTACATGTCGCAATTAGAATTCTTTGTAATAAATTTTATTTGGAGAGATATGCAGATTATGCTCAGTCTCTTTTAGAGCACTTTTTAGAATCTTTTAAAATTATTTACGGAGAAGATTTTATATCTCACAATGTTCATGGTTTGATTCATTTAGTAAATGATGCCAAAAATTTAGGGCCTCTCGATTCATTCAGCGCATTTCCCTTTGAGAACTACATGAGGACTCTCAAACACCAATTACGAAAGCATGAAAAACCTCTGCAGCAATTATACAGACGTTGTGCAGAAAAAGATTGTGCAAAAATAAAAGAAAAGCAACAAGAAACCGGAAAAAAATACGAATATTTATCTAAACATGAAAGTGGGCCAGCCCCGGAGGCTTGTGAAGCACAGTTTAAAGTTCTTAAAACTTCAGAATGGACCCTTTTAGCAAAAGAACCGAATAATTGTTGTAAAGTGAATAAAATTGTGGTGATAGTTCATAATTTCATCTATAGTTCATATCATAAGTGTATGATGTTGTTTGGAAAACGGTATTTAAGTGTGAATGATGTTTATACTAAACCATGCTCATCTTCTTTGTTTGGGGTGGTTCTTGTCGGAAATTTGTCGGAAAAATTTGAAATGTGGCCTGTGTCTGAGATATCATCTAAATGTGTTAGAATTCCTTTCCGTGAAGGTTTTGCAATATTTCCTCTTTTGCATAGTGATTCCTCAAAAGAATAGAAGCACTGCATGAAGTATATTAATATTATTGTTCATTAATTTTCTATAAAGGTGACTACTTCCAGTTTTCAGGAAACATTTACTAACACATATTTAATTTATAGTGATGGCTGCTCCAGAGTGGTGTGTAGTTGCATTTGATGATGGTGTTCAGTTGGTACCAAAGAATTGGGTAAATGAGGGCAAATGTTTTTGGCCAAATTTTAAAAGCACTCTTCGATATGAGAAAGCCGTAAAAAGTTGTGAGCAACCAGAAGAAGCATGGTCAGCTTTTCCAGCTCGCATTCTAGGAACTTATTGTGAGTAAAAGAGTAGTAAGTAAATACAATAAATCACTATGTAGGTACTTTTTCATTTCAGCATCTTATGAAATTGCAAAGCCAAAATTAAAACTGGCAGAGGAACAATCTGATCTAAGCACAGATAATGAGCAATCAAAAAAAAACCGTAAGTTTAGACGAAAGAGAGTTATTTCTGACAGTGACGAAGAAGTATATGAAGTTGAAGATTCTCTACATTTGCAAATTAAACCATTCCCAATACAGCCCATAGATAAAGATTCTTATTTTGCAAGAAAGAAAACGAAAAATTTACAGCAACCAAGTGAAACACAGTGCCATAACAATTATGAATTGGGCAGCGATGATGATGATAATTCAATTCCTTCTACATCAGCTCGCAATTCAGCAATTGGAACTCCCACTACATCAGCTCGCAATTCACCATTAGGGGTCACTCCTTATAATAAAACAACATCTCGTATAGGCCAGCCTTTCGATGCTAATGAAGGTAAGATCGGAAAAATAATTACAATGATAATATTCTGTTATGTAATTTTTTGTTTTAGATTTTAAACAAAGAGTATATCATGATCTTTCATTTATTAAAGTTAATTTACTTAAACTGAATCAGAAATTAGATCTGTTTGTTCAAAGGCCATTGGGTGAACATGTACAAAAAAATGGCAATGAAAAATTGGACAAATATGAAGAAATTACACAAAACTTGTTCCCACTTAAAACGTGCGAAAAGCTTGAAGAAATGGAATTAAAATTAAGAAATGACCCTGAGTTCAAAACGAAATTGGTAAGACTATATTAATTCAGTATCTAGAATCTTACTGTAGAATTTAAATATTTATGTAATATATTTATTATTATTTATTATGGGTTTACAATATGTACTTGTACAATATAGCTACTCTTGTTTTTAGATCCATTATTGTAGCTGCATCGGAGGATATAAAGTGGATTAAATATGTAAATTAATATTAAGAAAATTGTTAACTGATAAACTTGCAGCCCTTTACAGCTGGTTAGGCGCCAAAAAGAAAAATGTGTTCTCACACTTATATCTCGCAGAAGTTATTTTGAGTAAGTTTGATATTGTGCGGTTATAATTTATGATCATTATATATAATTTTTGTAGAATCGGTACGTGCAAATAAGGCAGCCGTTAATGCAACCGAAAAAGAAATAATAGACAGCATAAAAAATTGGCTGCGCCATGCCAGCACTCGGGACAAGAACAAGTACGTAGCTAATTATTTATTGTATATGAATAAATCCAAACAGTATCAAAAACTCCTTAATTTATTAAAATATTCAACAATAGATCGGAAATTATATTGAATTCTTAGGAAACTTGCGTTGGTTCTTGAAGTTTTTAGGTGTTGACAGTTATTATTTTTATTTAGTTATATGATGAGAATTTTACTGCCCATGTTTTCTCTTTTATTCTTAGTGACTTTTTTTTTATTTTCCATTAAGTTTAAAAACTATTATTACGTTTAGGTTTTAATAACTAAACTTTTATGCAATTGAACATGTCATTGTTGAATGTGTTTTAAAATTCAAGCAGTATAAATGTACAATAATTTTTTCTATTATTGGAATAATTGTTGCAGGGAGAAAATCATCAAGAATGCAGAAATTGCCGAAGAAAAAGAGGATAAATAAAACATGTATCTAATGTATTTCTTTAATCAGGATATAAAAATAAAAACTAATAATCATATTTACTTTTCAAAGCATATACCTACAGAGTGAGTCATCTAAAATGTCCTTTACCACTCGAAAATATAGGCTGCATTTAGCTTTTTTTTATTGTTTAAGTGGTTTATGTTGCAAAACATGTATTATGAAATTTAGAAAAAAAAATTTCATGAAGTTGTAGCTTAAACAATAAAAAACCTTAAAATGTGGCATATAATACTTACAGCAGTTCCAAATATTTATTATTGAAGAAACAAATATCCATTATATGTAAATTTTAAATTTACGGTCAACCTCTGATGGATATATTAGATATCTAATAAATGTCTCCAGCATATCCATTTAATACTTTCTAGTTGAAAATATAGCTAGTAGATATCTAATAGACTTCCACAGAGATATCTATTGCATATCCAGGTGGATATCCAAAATTATGGATATAGGCGGACATCTGGATATCCACTGGATGTTAATTGTATGTCTTGGGATATCCATTGTACATCATGGATATCTGTAGCATATATCTTTTGTATATCCATTGGTTGTTTTTGTGCTGTGTGGGGAGTCGCTACAGTTTTCGGTAGATGACTTAATTTCAGCAACGGTTAGGTCCGTAATAAGAGAAACCTCCGCGTCGCCGTTAATTAAAGAAAGACCTCTGAACAACAAAGAAATCTCAGAACTTCTACCAGGTTTCAATGGACGCAGTGACGACTCAATCGATGTTGATTCGTTCACTGAAAGGCTGAACTCAGTACAAGAAGCTTACGAGGTGAGTGATGCAAGAATGCATTTAATTATGGTTGGCAAACTTTCTGGAGTCGCAAAAAACTGGTATCATAGCAAATTAGTTCACATATCTATGAGTTGGAAAGAGATACAGTGCGAACTCGCCAACAATTTTGATAGCAAACCAGAAAGACTTGTGTTAATGAGAAAATTTGAAGCGAGAAGATGGAGGAGAACGGAGTCGTTCGAAGATTATTATCACGAGAAGATCGTGTTAGGAAATCATGTGGAAATGAAAGAAACAGATATGATAGGTTATGTCATCGATGGGATGGACAACCGTACGCTACAAGAAATTGAATATTTGGGTTACGTTATCACGAAGGACGGAATAAGACCTAGCAAGGCAAATATGGAAGCGGTAATGAACTACCCTATTCCTCAGAACCGCAAACAATTAAGAAGTTTTATGGGTTTGGTTTCTTATTTTAGGCGTTTTGTGAAAAGTTTTGCATAAATTACTAAACCACTGTATGACTTATTAAGAAAAGAAGTAGAGTTTAGTTTTGGAGAAGAGCAGAGGAGGTGCTTCGATTATTTAAAGAACCTGTTATACGAACAACCGATTCTAGCCCTATACTCGCCTCATGCAGAGACACAATTGCATTGCGACGCAAGCTCACACGGTTTTGGGTCAGTTTTGATGCAAAAGCAAGCAGATGGTCGTTTCCATCCAGTATTTTACATGAGCAAACGAACGACACCGGCAGAATCAAAATATCACAGTTTCGAACTGGAAACTTTGGCTATAGTTTATGCGTTGGAAAGATTCCGAATTTACTTAAGTGGTCTTGATTTCAAAATAGTCACCGATTGCAATAGTTTGAAGCAGACTCTGGAAAGGAAAACTATTAATACGAGAATATTACGATGGTCGCTTATACTGAACAATTATACTTTCCAATTAGAGCATCGACCTGGAGAAAAAATGCAGCACGTAGACGCATTGAGTAGATGTAAAGAAATTTATGTTGTGGAAGAAAGAAGTTTTGCAGAAAACCTATCGATTTTGCAAGAGAGAGATGAGAAAATTGCAACGATACGAGATCGATTGCAGAACGAAGAAGATAAGTATTTTGAATTACGAGATGGATTGGTGTACAGGAAACATCAAGGTAATTTGTTGTTTTATGTGCCTGACAAAATGAAAAACAACGTTATTTACTTGAGTCACGATAAAATGGGACACCAAGGTGCCGAGAAGACACAAGAAGTGTTATTGAGGAACTATTGGTTTCCTGATTTCAGGAATATAATAAAGCAATACATCCAAAACTGCATAAAATGTATTGTATATTCGCCAGCATATGGTAAGCCAGAAGGGGTGTTGCACAGCATAAAGAAAGGAAACTTGCCTTTCCATACGATACACATTGACCATTATGGGCCACTGGAAAAGTCAAAATCTAATAATAAGTTTATCTTCGAAGTGATTGACGGCCTTACAAAATTCGTGCGACTCTATCCATGCAAGACGACGAATTCGAAAGAGGTTATCAAGCATTTGCGGAATTATTTTCAAAGTTATAGTAAACCAAATCGAATAATTGCCGACCGAGGTCCTAGTTTCACCTCCGAAGCATTTAGAAATTATTTGGTAGAGAAGCATGTTGGACTTGTTTTAATCGCCACCGGTACTCCACGAGCTAATGGACAGATAGAACGAATAAATAGGCAATTAACGACGATGTTATCAAAGTTAACAATCGAACGAGACGATTGGGATGAAGTTATTGACGAAGTTGAGTAGTCTATGAACAACACTTTGAATAAGTCAACCAATTTTACGCCAAGTATGTTATTGTTTGGAACCAACCAAAGGAAAACAGAGCTGGATACATTGGATAAATTAGTCGAAGTAATAGAACCAGAGAGAAATTTAGAAGAAATTAGAATGAAAGCTGAAGAAAACATCGAGAAGTCTCAAAAATACAGCAAAAGCTATTACGATACGAAGCACAAATTGCCTCAAAAATACGAAGAAGACGAGTTGGTGATGATCATCAATAATGACGTTACGCCGGGGGTCAACAAGAAACTGTTGCCAAAATATCGGGGCCCTTATGCGGTGAAAAGAGTACTTCAGAACGATAGATACTACATTGAAGACATCGAAGGTCATCAGGTAACACAGATTCCGTACAAAGGAGTAATTGAAGCAGGAAGAATGAAAAAATGGGTGAGACCTGACTGATCTGTATTATCACTGTCCCCAAGAGTTTTATAGGTTTAGGTATTTTGTTATTTGTTAGTATTAGGAGTTAACGTTTATTTTAGATTAGAGAAGGAGTGTCGAATCAAGTGGCAGATGATTGGGACAATCATTGGTCAGGTTGGCCGAACTGTAAGGTTAACATTTGAATTTACCGCCAAGGTAACCGGCTATAGTAAGACATGGTCGGTATAGAAGGTAGTCTTAAGGAAGTTCAGTTGTTAGCGAGTAGCGAAAGTGTAATTCCTTTTTATTGTTAAATATTAAAGTGTTAAATATTTCTTTGTTTATTATTCGTACACCGAGTGATCCTCACAAATATATTATTCATTTTTGAATTGTGTGCATCTATAGAGAATTTTGGAACACAGCAATATGTACACGGTGAAGTTACCAGTGTGGCAATCGGATTATCGGATTATCTACCTATTACATTACTATTGTCATGTTCCGCTTATAAGAGATAGGGGGTATGACGTAATTGGGTCGATTTATTAAAACACTCATAATTTTATTAATTCAATAAGGCCATAACAAGCAATTAATAGATTGTATCTGAATCTTCTTTGATTGAAAGATTGTTTGACTGCTTCTGCCTCACATATCTGGAAGATGCAAACGCTGTTGAATCTGAAAAATATGATAAAATTGTAAAAGATAAAGTATTGGTGGTTGTTTGATTTAATGAAAATAAGAGAAAACAAATTAAATTAATTTGGTTTATTTGTTAAAGTAGGATTTTCGTTTAAATAAAATAAGTGACGATTTGTGAGATTCGTGAATGCGCGAGTGGAGAATTGAGTGGGGTTTGAAATGATAAAGGAGCAGAAAAGGGGACTCTCAAGCCAGCCGTCGGAGAATTAAGACGTGCTGTTCGTATTAGTATTTGGAAATAAGTTTTTGGATTGAAGATACTCAAGCCAGCCGTCGGAGGATTAAGACGTGCTGTTCGTATTAGTATTTGGAAATAAGTTTTTGGATTGAAGAACTCTCAAGCCAGCCGTCGGAGTATTAAGACGTGCTGTTCGTATTAATTTTTGGAAATAATTTTTTGGATTGAAGATTCCCAAGCCGGCCGTCGAAGAGTGAAGACGTGCTGTTCATATTATAATTTTGAATTTAGTTTTTGTATGGAAATTGGGAAGTGAGTCGTCGAAGTGTGAAGACGGGTCGTTGGAATTGGAGAAAATTAGTTTTTGGATATTAAGTTAGAATTTTTCGAGTCAGTCGTCAGCAAGAAAAGACGTATTTATTATTTTTGATGATAGAAAATAATTGGAAGTGATTGTATTTGGATTTGGTTATAATTTTAATATTGTCTGAAAGAGTAAAATTAAGTTCAATTGAAAGTTGATATTGTGTTTGATGAAGAAATTTATGGAAAGTTTTGGAACCACTGACGCTAACTTTCATGATTATGTTTTATGGTTGTGTAAATGGGAATTTATTGGAGAAAAATCATTCAAATTGCTTACCTGTTATTGATTGTACGATTCGGAGGAAGATAATTATTCACTGGTCGTTCCTACCTGCTTTTGTTTGGTCCAAGATCAGAAGTTGTTTTTCAACTGTAATCTTCACGCTTTGATGCTCCACAATATACCGGCCGCATCGGTAAACTCCGGAAAAACATTACACTTCGGTAAGAGTTTTTGTGACGCACTAATTATTTGATAAATAGACAAATCGTTTTAAAATTCGGGCGCGTATAAACTTTGGGGGATTTTATTACGAATGTTTGATTTTGTAAAATTTAATTTGTTTAGGTATAAGAAAACTAATATTTTGTCTAAAATTTCTATTGTGTTAAATAAATTCCATTATTTTCGTTTTGATAACGTTTGCGTTTAATTTCATTTATTCATAGCAGTAGTAGATCGAAGAATAAACAGATACAATTTTCCATTTATTTGAGTCGTCTTTATAAGAAAGATCACTGATTAAGTTGACGTATATGAGTGTTTTGATTGATTTAGATGAACCCAAGTTTCGACCCTAATTATCGAGTCTGTCATGCATAGCTGGTCGGAGCATTATTGAATTAAGTGCCATTACAATCCCCACTATATAAGTAAAAAATTTTAATCTGTACAGTAGCGAAACATGGCACTGTATAAGTAAATCAATCAATCAATAATATCAAACAACCCGACCAAAAAGCTATCAAGACATCCAGAAGACAAGAAAAACAAAATGGCGAAATCAAAAGCCGAAGAAAATTTAACGCAAAGGAAGAAACGGTTAGAACAAGAACGGCAACGGCAAGCAACCTCAAGATCCAAGGAAAATTTATCGCAAAGAAAGGAACGATTGGAACAATGTCGCCAGCGAATGGCATCTTCAAGAGCCAAAGAAAATTTATCGCAAAGAAAGGAAAGATGGGAACAATATCGACAGCGAATGGCAACCTCAAGAGCCAAAGAAAATTTATCGCAAAGAAAGGAAAGATGGGAACAATGTCGACAGCGAATGGCAACCTCAAGAGCCAAAGAAAATTTATCGCAAAGAAAGGAAAGATGGGAACAATGTCGACAGCGAAAGACAACATGCAAAAGTAAAATGTATTAATGAACGTTTAAAAATATTTCATCAAGAAATTAACAAATTTTGCGATAATATTTGCGAAATATGCACAAAAAAAAGTTATCCAACACAAATAAGTGAATATAAACTTCATGATGTTCCCCCATATTTACCAGATAATCTTAAAGAAAAGCAAAGCTTTCTCCTATGCTATCGTTGCAAAAGACATGTGAGTAGTCGGAAAATTGTATGTCCTTCTAAAGCTTGGTGGAACAATCTTGATCCCGGAAGAATTCCACATGACATTAAAATACTCTCTCAACCTGAACAGCGATTGCTCTCCCAAGTAGTACCATTTGTGAAAGTTGTTAAGTTTTCTGGTGTTTATGGACAGTATGGTTTTCGTGGCCAGGCGGTTCTCTTAGCACAAGATATATTCGAAGTCACCGAGAAACTTCAGAATATGCTTCCACGGTCATCTGATATGACTGGTATGATAATAGTTAGTGAGTGCCTTGAAAGTTTGGAATTTGCCCGTGAACTTTCAATTTGTCGCGATAGAGCGTATGAAGCGTTACGAAGAACTTGATTGCACAAAATTAACAGGCAAAAACTTTGTTTTAAAATATTTCATAAATGAAGATGAAATTCCATCAATTAAATTGGACTGCAATAAAAGTTTTATATTGTTGTGTCCACTATATGCTAGCTCCCTCATAAATGTGTACGTGATACGCAATCAAGATAAGAGGGAGGATATGTCAACATTGTTTAATTAAAATTTGTTCAGTATGAATGTGTTTATTAAAAATTAAAAAATGTTACTAGATTTAAGTTTTGTTTGTGATGAAATAAAAAAGAATAGAGGTAGTATAGTGCGGCCTCTTAGAAGAAAAACATAAGAAAAGAAAAGCAAGTGGTAACCATGCCAAGTGATAATAAAGAGCATGAAGACAGTTGAGAATTAAACGACAGATAGACGAGTCGTGTTTATGAAAGTTGCAAAATAGAGGACCTACAGACCGGTCGTGTTTAGAAGTTAATAAATAATCGACATGCAGATCAGTTGGGTTTGAAGAAATTGATAAATAAATGATATGCAGACCAATTGTGTTTGAAGAAGTGGATGAATAGACAACACGCAAACCAATAGTAGTTTTGCAGTTCAGAATATAAAGAGAATTAAGTGTTTTGCAGGTCAAAATTATACAATTGTGTTGGAATCACATAAATAGAAGGAGAGTTAATTGGATAGCAGTTCCAAAATAAAGGGTGTTGCAGTATTGGACAAATTTGAATAAATAGAATTGGTGGATTTGGTCCTGCATTGGATAACGGAACGCGAGAAGCAAGTACGTGGAGGAATATATGGGAAGGAAGAAGGTGTATAAAGTTCGGAAGTGCGTGAGAATACGTGCGACGAAATTAAGTTCGTTTTACGGAAAGAAACAGATCAAGGTAAAGCTTTACAATATTATACAAAAATTGCAGTAGGGATTCTAAGTTGTTAATTATCTGTTGAGTTTATTTAGTAATTTAATTGTATTGTTGTTTGTGGTTATATGTTATGCTGTTAATAAATTGTGTTAGATATGTCCTGTCTCGTATTTTGATTGTGTAACACGTCTGAAGAACATTTTACTAGCGATCCTGAGCGCTGAGTGGATACAAAAATATATTGCGGTGACTGGGTTTATATTTATTTTTGTACGTCACCCGCTATATTTTTTTAAATTTGAGATTCACTTTTTGTTAATTTTAAATTATTGTGGTTCTACCACGGCTAGCTCTTTGTATAATTACCTTTCGCATGAAACCCTTTTCTCTAGTAGTCGGTTCTGCGATTTTGCTCCTTATTCGCTCTTATTCTGAAATTGAATCTCTATTGACGGGACAGAAAAATCCCCGAATGATACGACTATTTTTTTATAAAATTTATAATTAAATTTTATTTTCATTTATTAATTAAAAAAAATTGACCTTTATAACATTAAACATAATAAAACATTTTTTAACTATGATAACACAAACTCTTATTATTAAATCGTAATCTTGCCCCAAAGTTAATCTCGTTTTTCTCCCGAAACCGGTTTAATGTTATTCGAATTCGCGAACTCACGCCGCGTTATAAAAATTAAGTTTCAGTGGGTTCTTACCCTTACGTGTTCGTCACTCCTTTCCGCTACCAACTTCAGACTCAAGCGGTCGATCTGTTGTACGTCTGTGATCCAGAATTCTCTGTTTTTATTTTCGATTCCACGGTGTGCATCTAGGCTCCAATTATTATTATAGGATTGTTTTATACCTTTTCCATTCCCATCATTCCAAATTATACCAGGTCAGTACTCACAATTTATTACTTTCGCACTTAATTTCATTTGCCCACGTGCTTATACTTGTTTACTTTCAGTTCTACACACTTTTTTAAGTTTGATTTCAAATCAATTAACAAACTTTTTCGGAGCCGAATTTACACGTGCTCCACGCTTTGGCGTTCTTGAGAGAAGCATTTATTTACCTAATCGTTGCTAGGTTATCTATCAAAAAAATTCCCCTAGTTCTTACTTGATACTTTCTGTACCTGGTAAGTTTTCATGCACCTTTGATAATTGATTAATTTACTAAGTGTCATTAAATTATTTACACCTTTGTTTTTATTTTTAGCGTTCATCGTTCAATCCGCCCGCCGTTGCGATAATCGCTTGCTTGCAACACTTCAAACGCCTCGGACAAACATCGTTGCATTACTGTTCAACCGATTTTAAGAACCCACGTAATTTCTTCTTTTGGCGCACAACTTATTCTAACATAGTTATACATTTTTTTATTTACTAACAATTTCTTAACATCTAACAATTTATTTAATGAATTAATTTGTGAATATTAGATTGTACTTTTCGATATCATTCTTGGATTTTCCCATTCCTTACTTGTTTTTATCCTTAACCAAATTTATTGTACTCTTTCTTCGAGTCTCACGTAATGTCGGAGAACCTTCTAAATCGTAAAAGAATTTTCATGCTACCTGTAATTGCTTGTTTGAATCACTAATGATTGTCAATCCCTATTGACGATTGAATCATGACAATATGTAATCTTTTGTAATACTAAAAAGTTGAAAAAAAAAATAAAAACTTTTTTAAAAAAAAGCTTCCATTAAATGAAAAAAATTAAATAAAAATGTACTAAAAAGGAAAAAAATAATTTAAATTAGGATAAAATAATCAATATATAAATGTAGGAAAAAAAATTAACTTGCGCCTCATATCACGAAAAATAAAAGCGTGTGGCGTAAACATTTCAGCATTACTACAGATTTCGCTTAACTTACAGACGATGCAAAGCTGGCGACATGCCCCCCAAAGTGGGTAAATGGGACATTATAAACGCCACACGCTTTTATTTTTCGTGATATGAGGCGCAAGTTAATTTTTTTTTCCTACATTTATATATTGATTATTTTATCCTATTTAGTAAATTTCAATTATTTTTTTCTTTTTATTTACAATTTAACTTCACCAATCACATCAAGCCACTGCTGTGGTTATAATAATAATAATGTACAATTTATCGGTACATTTGATGCATTACCTTTACTTGGGAACTATTTATTCTCTTTCGTAGAATTATTTTTCAATATCTTTCAACGAGGCACAGAGTGCTAAAACACGCCGATCAAGATTTGAATTTTAGCTTACATTGAAGCTCTATTTAATTACTGACGCGTAATTTATGTCCCTATTCAAATATTTATTTTCTTTTAATTGATAAGAATTAATTAGTATTGACCGTTTATTTTAAAAGATATTTTAATAACTGAACAACGCTTAGGTGATCAATTCTTTGCTGTTGAACCGAGTTAAAATACTTTTTGACATTTTTCGACATTATAATTTATGAAATCAAAAATTTTTCATATTTTGAAAAATAAATTTTCAATGCATTCCTAACTTCCGCATTTGATTTTATGTTTAATAAAATTTTCTATTAGTCCGGTCAAATTAGACCAAAAAATAGGAGTGAGGTTACAATAATTCGCACCCAGCTGAAAATTGGTAGGATTGTTCAAAACACCATCATAAATGAAATCTAAAAAGTCCTCATCGATCTGACACCTGGAAAAAAATTTATTCGGGGTCAAAGGTCACAAACACGGGTTTTTCGCGATTTTCAGCAAAACGGTAAGTTTTATCATAAAATTATCTCATTCAAAAATTGTAGATTAGATAATTATCTATAAAAAATGTCTAAATACTTCTTTCCTAAGAGTCACCGTTTTTGAGATATAACGATTCGAAAAGTTGAAAGAGTTGTAATCGTCATTTAGGTGCAAATAAATAAAATGAATTTGTGGAAAAACTATAATGGTGCCAGCTTTCATAGAGCTGGTGCTAGCTCTAAGTATCACAGTGCTAGGTTTTTGGGTAAAAATATTAACCGGGGGGGGCTAGCGTTACTTTGCCCCCCCCCCGGTTTCAAAGTCGATTTGTGAAAATACTGTAATGGTGCTAGCTTTCATATTTGGGTGCTAGCTGGTGCTAGCTCTAAGGATCCCAGTGCTAGGTTTCTGGGTAAAAATATTAACCGGCGGGGGCTAGCGTTACTTTGCCCCCCCCCGGTTTCAAAGTCGATTTGTGAAAAAACTGTAATGGTGCTAGCTTTCATATTTGGGTGCTAGCTCTAAGGATCCCAGTGCTTGCTTTTGGTGTAAAAATATTAACCGGAATGGGCCAAAGTAACAGACCCCATATTATGACGAGTACAACTCTTTCAACTTTTCGAATCGTTATATCTCAAAAACGGTGACTCTTAGGAAAAAAAGTATTTATACATTTTTTATAGATAATTATCTGATCTACAATTTTTGAATGGGATAATTTTATGACAAAACTTACCGTTTTGCTGAAAATCGCGAAAAACCCGTTTTAGTGACCTTTGACCCCGAATAAATTTTTTTCCAGGTGTCAGATCGGTGAGGACTTTTTAGATTTCATTTATGATGGTGTTTTGAACAATCCTACCAATTTTCAGCTGGGTGCGAATTATTGTAACTTCGGATGTCTAAATTGACTGGACTATATTATCCATCAGCAAATTTTTTTTGTTCGTGTTGAACTTTGTATTAATTTATAATTTCTTTACAAGATATTTGTTGAACTTGTTCCTTATTACCTAGTAATGAACAACTTAAATAAAATTTGTGTATATTCTCAAAAACCATTTAAAATATTATTTCGGAATTATTGTTTAATCCGATTGTTTTAAATTAATTCAATTTATTAAAATTTTAAATTGTTAAAATAAATTTTGATTGCCTTATTTTAAACTTCAACTTTTTAAAATTGCTAACATTGAAATTGCAAATATTACTTTTTAAACTATGCATTTTAATCTTTAGCTTATAATAATTAATCTCAAAATTGCTTCGTCTTATATTTATTGACTTTATTCTTGACGGACCATATAGGAAATAATTTTCAATACCAAGGTTAAAAAAAATTTGTGTTAATTTTTAGGTTTTCATAACTGAATCCTCAAATAAAATTTTTAAATTCTTTTAGTCAATTAAATGTAACCTTTCTTAATAATATATGCAGATACTTGCGTACAAAAAAAATTATTAATTTTCATTTAACCAATTAAATTCAATATCATTGAATTTTAAATAACTTTGTTAAAATAATTATTACTTTAAAATATTACTAATTAAAATTTTTAATTTTAACACATACAGACAAACATTTTTAATTACTAAAAACAATCTGAATCACTTCTTTTCTTTTCTGAAATCAAAATTATGAACATTTATTACTACTAATGAAGATTCAGGTTATTTTTTAAATTTATCAATAAAACAAAATTTTCAACATTTCTATAAAACTTACTTAAAATTTTCACTTCATTTTCGATTTTTCACTTCTGACATTTTTCATTAATTAAACTTTTTAAGCACTGTTTTAAATTTTGAAATTCTTGGAACCATTTTCGATTTCCAATTGATATTTCTTCCTTAACCCAAAGTTTTTTCATCATAAAATAACAGCTGATTCTTCTTTCCGTTGCATTTATTATTCCCAAATTTGACTCCATTAATTTCCAATTTAATAAGTAACACGATAATACTCGATATTTCCAATTGTTGCATTTTTATCACTAGTTCGCATTTTTTTAAAACATTTCACTTCACGTAATTTTCAATTTAACGAATAATTTAGATTTTTACCATTTTTGTATTTTTCTTTATAATTTCCACATTTTATCTTCTTCCAATTTTAAGATTTCCTTTGATTCGAATTGGCAAGATCGCCATGTGATAAAGGAGTAATCCTGGTAAGATCGCCATGTAATAAAACAAGATAGCCAGGAGATAAATAATGAATATTCCATTTTTAGTGAAGTCATTTATTTGTTACACTACGTATATATTGCGATGGTCCAAAATGAGGGTGATTTTGAGAACCAACACTTTTGCATATTTTTTCATTCAGACGTTATAATTTGTCTAGTCAGCTGTATCAGATTTTGGAATATCTAAATTTGTTGACATGCTGCTGTTTCAGATTTGTTTTTGACACCCGAATAAATCTTTTTTAATGAACACTGTACCTGTAAAATGAAATATAATGTAAGAGACACAACATCAAATTTTCATGTCAGTAATTGCAAGGATGTATTAATAATAATTATAAATAAAAAGAACAAATTGGGTAAAATTTTTAATGTTGTTAATTTGGGCGAAAGCGTAATTAATAATCTAAGTGATAATTAAAGTGGAAAGAGGACGGAACGATATTTCGGTTAAGTTAGAAATTTGGTTAAAACGCGCCTGCTCGGATTTTTGAAGAAGATAAGTTGGGAAGAATACGGGACTCTCCTCGCGTCGAGCGACAAGTACGGACGTTTTGGGAGAGGATATGGTAGAAAAAATTAGAGAGTCGACCCACGTCTTTTGTAAAGGACGGACGTAAATTTGTTTGAGTCGAGGAAAACGTTTGAAAATTTAAAGTGAAGAGTTTGTTAATTTTGTTTTGAATAATTTTCGAAAGTCGTTGATGAGTCATGGTGGAAACTTTTGGTACCACTGTTTTTCAAGAATATTTTGGTTATGATACGAATGAATAGATGATATTGACAATACTTACGTTATATTCGACTGGGCATCAATTTGTGAAGAACAATTTATGGTTTATCTCCTTTTCCAATTCGTTCGGGAGTCCATAAAGAATTAAGCAGGCACGTTTCTTTGGTACACAGGTCGCGGAAGTCCGAGCAGCTGGTTATTACATCGACAACGTTTCGGTAAGACATTTTAAGTGCTTTTTGTTCGGATAAACAATGCGTACGCGAGTCAAAATAAACAATAGTGCGGTATAATTTTTCGAAGCGGTTAAACTTTTTACTTTATGAAATTTGTAAACTTAATTTGTTCTATAGTTTAATTTTATGTTTTGGTCTCATGATTAATAATAAAAAACAGGTTCAAAATTTAATTGATTTATTTGGGTACATTTGTTTTCAAGCTTTACAGCAGAGATAAGACAAAATTTGATACAGCGTAAAGTTTTGAGTTCACGTAAGTTCTTAATGCAAGCAAGGATTGTGCCAGAGTGTTTTTCTGCATAGTCTACCCACCTTTTGACCCTGAAGAGATCTCAATAGCTAGCTGTGGTAATTTAAAAAAGAGTCGTAAGCTGAACCTCGCTATAAAAAAATAATTCAGTAGCTAAACACGGCAATATATTGCTATGTGCTATCGGAGCTTTACTAGGGCTGCACGTTTTAATATTAATGTCTTGTACGGGTGTACGTAAATGTACCCCGTCAATAGAAATGTATGCAAAATTTTATTGATGAATGCAAATAAAAGAAATTTATACCTCGGCTTAACAATTTCGGTGAGCACAGACCTACCTTTTCTCACGTTGGGTTCCTTCCTTGACCAAATCGTGAAGCTGAAAATAGAATGTTGTGGTCCTCGGAATGATTACAAAATTATGCTCCGTTTTAATGCAAATTGTAATTTATTATAATTTTAAAATAGTAAATAAATTAAATGTAATAAAACCCTTATGCTAGTTGACAAATATCTTATTTAATAAATTCGGAACGGATTGATGCACGTGTAAAGTTAATCGCAAATTTTCACTAATTTTTAAGTTTAAAATAATTCTTAATGGAACGGTACCTTTAATGATCTAGGGTATTTCTGTTTGCTGGGTTCATGTACCATTAAACTGTTCACTTGCACTCAGTGGATGACCTTCGATGGGCGAAATAATCTTAGATGCAACTTTCTTGTGTGTTGATTTTGCCTCGTGTAGTAATTAAGCTTTTTCCAAAAATAATCGTGATTTTTCACAATCCTCTATCACTTTGACTTTCCAAATACGTAAGTACAATATTTTTTATGATTACTAATCTTTTTTGTTGAATTTTATTTTAATTTCTTGATTAATATAATTTTTTAGCGGAGCACGCACAATTTCACACACCATTTATCGAATCTCTATCAACAACTTTTTTCATCAATTGTTTTACCATCGTTACCTGTGTTCTTCAAGGCAAATGTGATTTTTTCTCTGGTCGAAATAAAATTAAATTTATTTACGTTATAATTTTGCAGGTTCGTCTCAAGCCCAATATGACTTATAAAATTTTAATAAAATTTTTATGTTTCAGATTAAATTAAAGTACTTGCATCTCCTGTGATTTTCCAGTAAACTTTTGAAGAAAATGTCTTTCCCATTTGTGATACATTGAATTTGCGATGCACTCCGATAAGTGTAAATTATTCTTATTTTAAGATTCTACGTTTTAACACATTTTTTTATATAAACTAACCTTGAACAATTATTTTGATTTCAAATTACATTTCTTATTATTAATTAATTAATTTATAATTTTTAACAAACATTTTTATTAACAGAATTAAAACGTTGCATTTTTGAATTTATTTTGTTATTTCGTTCCGTGACCCTTTTTTCATATAAATTTATGACGTTAAACTAAATTTTTGGTATCAGATAAAACTTTTACGTTTGAACAAATAAGTCATGTGCTCTTTATTGATAAACAAAATTTCAAATCGTGACGTTATCATTTCTATTGACGTGGTGGTCAGTTTCGGACATCGCAATATACATACTCTTACAATACTTAACTTAACTACATCTATCTATTCACTACCCTTATCTACATCTCTACTGCCTCTACTTCATCTCTACTACTCTCGTATTAATTATGGCTCCTATTTATATAAAATCTGTAATAAGCTTAATAATCAATAGTTACATATTAACAAATAGTGGTCTGCATACCAACTATGTTCTATTTGTATATTAAGCATTATTTGCAATCTTATATTGTTCTACTTACTAATTAATACACGTGCGGTACAATAATGCCGGTCTCACACGATACATAATAATTACCCTGCATCATCATACTACAATCCAATAAATGCCAGACACTCTGAAGAGAGTGTCAGTATACAAACATCCAATAAATAAAAATTAAAACAGAATAAATTAACCTCCATTTATGTTGTCTTCGAGGGAAATAGTGACCGGAATAAATATTCCACAAACACCTAGAGTCGAACGGTTGAGATTTAAAATAATAAAAGGTTAGTAAATTTAAAACTACTTAATGCTAAATATATAAAGAAAAATAATACAATTATTTAGGAAATTAATAATTATAATTTTTACAGATATTTAGTGCATGGCTATATGTAATGAATAGAGATGAGATTTTTAGGTTTTGACCTTTTTTTTTATTTTAAGTCCTATTTTTATGATATTAGTACCAAAATTTGTTTCGTGGAAAACTACGTTATGTAAGCCCTATTTGTTTTGACCTTTTTTGGGCTTTTTTGGACCTTTTTTCATTTTTACGATCTATTTTAACATTTTGGAAACTTTGCAGTTGAAATTGAGAAAACATTTTATTTAATTCAAATTAATTTAATTTTTTTTCATTTAAATTTGGTCCCCGGTGGTGCAAACCCACCATGTACCAACCTAAAAAAATTTTAACACGTTGGGGCACGTGGTTAAGTGCAGCAACTTTTTATTGTGAAAATTTTGATAAAATTAAAATGGTTATTTTGGAATTGGATGACGAATCCACCAAATCACTTATTAAAGCAAAAGAATGCTTTAAAAATGAAAGCTTACAATCGGACCTAATTTACATTCAAACGAATTTTAAAAACATAATAGACGTTATAACAAAATTGGAAACCGTAGGATTGCCACTAGCAACATCTTTGGATGATTTTTTAAAATTGAAAAACGAGTTGGCACAGTGCGGTGGTTCAATTGCAAAGAAAGTGGTTGAAAAATTAAACAAAGTAATGGATCGCAATCCGGGTTATGTAACTGTTAAATATTTGTTTGATATTTTTACTGGCAATGGTCAAAATGTAATTTTAGAAAACATTTCCACTTCGGAAGCGGTTTTGTATAAATACATACCTCTAACATCGTGCGATGTAGAGAGGTCATTTTCAAAGTACAAAAATATTCTAACTGACAAAAGACACAATCTTACCAGTGAAAATATTGATACTGCAATACTGCAATGCTTCAAATAAAATTTTTTTTGCCATTCCGGGGGTAAAGTACTCACTTTTTACCCCGGTTTGCGGGCGTAAAGGGGCACTTTTTTACCCTGCGGGAGTAAAGTTCAAAAATAGGGGGGTGAGCGGGAGTAAAGTTAAAAAATAGGGGGGTGAGCGGTAAATAAAGTCACCAGATGACTGGTGACTTTTTAGTAGTAAAAATCTGTAAAAGTTAAATTTTTTAATTTATTATAAAATCATCATTTTTGTACATTTACATGAATGTGTATCTGGCCGTAATTAGCGATACCGAACATCTTACCAAAATCCGAGAAGTTTTCGGCAATTTCTACGTTCTCGCTCATGGTACGTGTTGCTCTTTCAAAGGCACAAATTTAAATGAAATGAAGCATTGGAATCAATGGCATTGGTAGAATCAGGGGTGCCAACTGCTATTTCTTAGTAATTTTTAGTAGTATAGTTGGTAATATTACTAGTGCTATTTTGCGATTTATCGACCACGTGTAGGTATTATAAAAAAAAAGCGTTAAATTTTTGCTTTAAGTTTCTAAACTGGCGAAGTTCCTACTTTACCTCTCGGAATGGCAAAAAACAGTATATGCACGACGGTAGCAAAGTGACACTTTTTTGGCCCGAGGGTAAAGGATTGTTTACACGAGGCGCCAGCCGAGTGAAACAATTACCCGTGGTGCTGTTATGCTTGGTGCATAATGTACTATTTTAATAATTAATGCCGTTATTATTTTAATACCTAATTGGTGGGTTTAGTTACATAAAACCACTAAAACTTTGCAATACCAACCTAAAATAGCATTTTTTTAGTACCTTTTTTAGAATTTATACGACTTAAGTTAACTTTTAACAAGGAACATGTTTTTATTTTTAGAACCTTTTTAGTAGGTACCTTTTTTAGAATTTATACGACCTAACATGATTTTTTTTAGAACCTATAAAGGTGCCTTTTTTTGAATTTTTACGACCTAAAAATCTCATCTCTACTACCTTAGGAATTAAAATAAGGCATTGTTGATAATCAACACACAAAGTTTTAACGTTAATTTTTCCAATACGACACTGAGTTTGCTTGAAGACCTCGAGAGTTTTAATAATGAATAGCTTAATCATTGAAATTACAAACGTACGAGTAACTTTAACTAGTTCAATAAATTTTCGATTCAACGCAACTAAGTCGTGCACTGGTACAATTTTGGGGTATTTCATACCCCAAAATTTGTAATTTTTACTGGAAGAGAAATATTTTGATTTGAATGAAGCGCTACTGAAGGATGTAAGATAAGCACATTGCAGAACAGTGCCATGTAAGTGAATGGACGTGGGTCAGATAATTGGTGCCTATAATTTTTTAATTCTGAGAAGTAATTATATAAATTTAATCAATTATGAATAAAATGGAATAGGTAAATAAAAAGTATTTAATTGAAAGTGGATGGGTTATGAAGGAGGGAAAATTATTTGGAAGTGAAAATAAACTTCATTTTTGCCGAGTATCCCAGTTATATGTCTATAGTTACTACTCCATATGAGATTTTAAATGCTTTTTCAATTGCGATTTTTTTGCACTTTTATAGGCACAACTGAACGGTTTCTCGCCAGTATGAGTTCTTAAATGTCTTTGCAAGTGTGATTTGTGTGCACAAGTATACTCACAAATATGACAACTAAATGGTTTCTCGCCGGTATGAGTTCTTAAATGTGATTGTAAGTGTGATTTGCGTGCACAAGTATACTCACAAATATGACAACTAAATGGTTTCTCGCCGGTATGAGTTCTTAAATGATTTTGTAAGGTTGATTTCCGTGCACAAGTATACTCACAAATATGACAACTAAACGGTTTTTCGCCGGTATGAGTTCTTAAATGTAATTTTAAGGTTGATTTCCCTGCACAAGTATACTCACAAATATGACAACTAAATGGTTTCTCGCCGGTATGAGTTCTTAAATGATTTTGTAAAGTTGATTTCTGTGCACAAGTATACTCACAAATATGACAACT
The DNA here is from genome assembly GCA_932274525.1 of Podabrus alpinus. Lineage (NCBI taxonomy): Eukaryota > Metazoa > Arthropoda > Insecta > Coleoptera > Cantharidae > Podabrus > Podabrus alpinus. The sequence goes on along the minus strand of OW026454.1, from coordinate 73,934,879 downwards.
AAATGGTTTTTCGCCGGTATGAGTTCTTAAATGTCTTTGTAAGCTTAATTTATGTGCACAAGTATACTCGCAAATTTCGCAACTAAATGGTTTTTCGCCGGTATGAGTTCTTAAATGACTTTGTAAGTCTGATTTACGTGCACAAGTATACTCACAAATCTGACAAATAAATGGTTTTTCGCCGGTATGAGTTCTTAAATGTCTTTGTAAGCTTAATTTACGTGCACAAGTATACTCGCAAATATCGCAACTAAATGGTTTTTCGCCGGTATGAGTTCTTAAATGAAGTTGTAAGTATGATTTCTGTGCACAAGTATACTCACAAATATGACAACTAAATGGTTTCTCGCCGGTATGAGTTCTTAAATGACTTTGTAAGCTTGACTTACGTGCACAAGTATACTCACAAATATCACAACTAAATGGCTTTTGGCCTGTATGAGTTCTTAAATGTGATTGTAAGTATGATTTACGTGCACAAGTATATTCACAAATATGACAACTAAATGGTGTCTCGCCGGTATGAGTTCTTAAATGTAATATTAAATGTGATTTACTTGCACATTTAAGGTTACAAATATTACATATAAATGATTTTCTGACCTTATGAACTCTTAAATGACGTATTAAAGTATGTTTAAGAGCAAATTTATAACCACAAATTGCACACTCAAAGAAATTTGAACACATCAGCGTTAATTGTGTAGTGTCGGTATCTTCTTTAATATCAATGGAATGATGCAAATCTTCTAAATTAAATTTCACATCTTCCACCTCTTCTCTTTTAATTTTGTAATTGCTAATTGAATTATTTGGAGTTTCCAAAAATATATCCGTATTTTCTACAATTTGTGATTCTTCCGAAGGTAGCACTTGCGCTGCAAGTAAATCGGTAACTGGTTCCATTTGGAGGATGGAGCACCATAAATGTACAGGTACAAAATCACTTTTCTTAATTGAATGCGTTGATTATTTATGTTATCGATTTAGAAAACTACTGCTACAGTTGACAAAACACTACTATACAAAAGTATAAAATGGCGACATTGATGAGTCAGAGGTGGTCAGAGGCGATTGATTGCATGTTAGTGTATAGCGCCATCTAATAGAACTAAAAAGAGATTTTCTAACGTTGCTTACGTTCAACCACGTTCAACAGTAGCCGTGTTCGGTCTGGGACTTTTTTCGCCTTGAAAGATTGACGTTAAAAAGTGCAAACTTGGCGTTCGGTTTGAAGAAAAGCTCGGTCACGCGCTTTCCAAACCGAACGGTGTTTGAACGGTACTATAATTGACATTTTATTTTATTACATTTTAATCATAACCAAACTATTATTTTCACAAAGGAACTATCTATTTATTTTAACAAAACAACTATCTATTTATTTTAAAAATCACTTATCAAAATTTAACTCCCGATTGCACCACCTACACTTAAAATTAAAGGGTCCCTTAAATCGTTAAAAGCCCCTTATTCCAGCGCTCCGCAACCGGTATGCCGTGAGCCGATACAGGTGTGCCGCGGTCAAATAAGACAATATTTGCTTTTTTTGTTATTTTGGTTGGAAAATTTTTGAAAAAATTTACCTTTAGATTACCTTAGTAATTTATCTTACAAAAATTTATGTACGATGAGTAAGTGAACATAGATTATATGTACACTGCAGCTCAAAAAGATAAGTACACTTAGATTTTTTAAGAGTTTTCAAAATTTTACACATTAAACCCTTCATGAATCAATTATTTTAAATGAAATCAAGTAATATAATTTATTTACAAGTTTAAGAAAAAAAACTGAAAAAATGTTATTATGTTGGTTAAATTCTGGTTTCTTACGAAAATCCACCTTTTGCTTTTATAACAGCTCGGCACAAACGAGGCATTCTTTGGGTGAGTTTATGCAAAGTTTCAAATTGAATTGCATTCCAAGCATTTTGCAAGACTTGTCATAAATGGGTTTGTGATTTTGGGCACTTTAGTTGAACGTTCCGATCCAGTTCCTCCCACAATAGCTCTATAGGATTCAAATCCGGGAACGGATGGGCAATCCATATAATTTAGCACTCTTCGTTTTTCATTTTCTCTCAAATAGTCTCTGGACAACTTCGATGAGTGCTTGGGATTATTACCTTCTTGAAAAATGAAACCTCTCCCAATTAAACGTCGACCTGATGGCAGCACATTGTTTTCCAATATTGGTTTATAACCTTCTTTTTCAAAATTCCTTCTATTTTAATAATATCTCCGAGGCAATTGTTGCCAAAAACTTCAAAAACGTAAAGATAAATTAATTGTAAGGTATAGCATTCGAAATTGGAGAATGACGGCACCTCAAGCTACCGCTGAAATCAACGAAACTCGTGCAAATAATATCAGTTTGTCGACGGTAAAAAGAAGGTTACAAACAGCTGGCCAATTGAAGAATTACTATGCGGAAACTTTTGTTAAGACCTCAAAACATAGTGAAGAGACTAGCTTGTGCTAAAAAACATTAAATGTAGTCAATTAGTCAATGGAAAAAGGTTGTTTGGTCGGATGGGTCGAAGTTTCAAATCTTCGGTCCTCATCAACCAGTTTTTGTGAGAAAGCTCAAGGGAGAACGGGCTTTAGATGAATGTATTGTCCCAACGGTGAAACACCGCGAAGGGTCCGTTATGATTTGGGGATGTTTTGGCAAGAATTGTGTCGGAGATATTATTAAAATAGAAGGAATTTTGAAAAAAGGAGGTTATAAACAAATATTGGAAAACAATGTGCTGCCATCAGGTCGACGTTTAATTGGGAGAGGTTTTATTTTTCAGGAAGAAAATGATCCCAAGCACTCATCGAAGTTATCCAGAGACTATTTGATAGAAAATGAAAAACGCTTAGTGCTAAATTATATGGATTGGCCACCCGTTCCCAGATTTGAATCCTATAGAGCTATTGTGGGAGGAACTGGATCGGAAGGTTCGACTAAAGGGCCCAAATTCACAAACCCATTTATGACAAGTCTTGCGAGATGCTTGGAATGCAATTCAATCTAAAACTTTGCATAAACTCACCCAAAGAATGGCCAGTTTGTGCCAAGCTGTTATAAAAGTAAAAGGTGGATTTTTGTAAGAAACCAGAATTTAGCCAACACAATAACATTTTTTCAGTTTTTTTTGTTAAACTTGATGCAAATAAATTATGTTACTTGATTTCTATTAAAATAATCGATTTAAAAAGAGTTTAATGTTTAAAATTTTGAAAACTGTTAAATAAAATAAGTGTACTTATATTTTTGAGCTGTACTATACATGTATAGATTATTTTACTTGTACGGCTATTTTTTTTATCAACTTCTATTAGGTTGGCAATGGATTGTCAGTTATCATATTGACATGGCGCTTGCGTGATAGTGTTAAGTCATCTATCTGTCAAAACTTCCTAACCGGGTAAGCCATTGCGCAGCGTAGTTTTTATGTGAGTGTTGTTTTATCATGGCCACTATACTCGAAGCTCCCGCCAAATGCGAGATTCGATCTGTGATCCGTTTTCTCCAAGCTGAAGGCAGTCCTGCGGCTGAAATTCATCGAAGATTGTCTGTAGTGTATGGGGAAAAGATTATGAGTGCAAGTGCAGTGCAAAACTGGTGCAGGTTTTATCGGGAAGGACGAACTGACGTTCATGAAGTTGGGGGTCAGGGACGGAAATCCGTAGCAACAAATGAGATTATCGAAAATGTGAACAAAGCGGTTCAAGAGCGCCGCCGGTTTACAATCTCTGAGCTGTCTACTGATTTTCCTCAAATCTCTCGATCAGCACTTTATAACATTATTACAGTACAATTAGGCTACCATAAATTTTGTGCACGATGGGTCCAAACAGCTCACAGACGTTCACAAAATCCAGCGAATGAGTTCTGCATTAAAATTTTTGCAACGCTACAGTGACGAAGGAGAAAGGTTTTTTAAGAAATATTGTAACGGGGGATGAAAAGTGGGTTCAGTTTGTGAACGCCGAAACAAAAGAGCAATCGAAACAATGGATGCATACTAAATCGCCCAACAAACCAAAGAAGTTTAAACAAACTTTTTCCAACAAAAAGCTTATGGCTACTGTGTTTTGGGATTGTAAAGGAGTCTTACTAGTGGAGTTCATGGATCCTGGGACAACAATTACTGCAGCCACGTATTGTGAAACCCTTAAACGTTTACGGAGAACAATACAAAACAAAAGGAGAGGCATGTTGTCATCAGGAATTGTCCTTCTGCATGATAACGCACGACCCCATACAGCAAGAATAGCAGCAGAACTGCTTAAGAAATTCCGATGGGAGGTGTTCGAGCACCCGCCTTACAGCCCGGACTTGGCACCAAGCGATTTCCATTTGTTCAACAAGATGAAAGTATGGTTGGGACAGCAGAGGTCCAACAATAACGAGGAGCTAAAAACCTGTGTGAAAAATTGGCTGAAAATCCAGGCGGCAACATTTTATGAGGAGGGTATACAAAAGCTGGTGCCCCGTTACGACAAATGCCTCAATCTCTGTGGCGACTATGTTGAAAAATAGCTGACATGTATGAGCAACTATTGTATATATTAAAATTTTTCCTATTTGCCTTATTTGCGTTTACTAGCTTAATGGAAGTTGATTAAAAAATAGCCCTCGTACGTGACAAAGTGAAACTGACTGAGTCATTGCTTTTCTTATCAACTTGCAACTGATGTAGAAGCAGGTGTGGAGTCAGTAATGAATGTGCTTTGATTGTAACTTGTAATCACAGGGTTAGTTAGTTGTCTGTAGGCAGTTTTTCATAAAACTTCAAGTGAATAAGTACGTTTAAATAACGAGTTAATATAAAAATTCTCTTAAACTTGAAATCCGAGTGTTATTTAACACTTTATTCCAACGTTTACCAACTGGAACAGTAGTATACTAAGTGTTAGGGTGCTCCTTGTGATTCATATTTAGTTTTATACCCCTTTTAAATATGGGTAAATTTTTACGTCGAAAATATTCGTGTTCACGTACAGATGATGAAAAACCCAGCACAAGTGTTGAAAAAACACCAAAGAAGGGTGTGAAAAGGAAGTACAACAAATACTACATTCAATATGGATTTTCTTGGTGTGGTGACGAAACGGCTCCAAAGCTACAATGCATCATTTGCAACGAACAGCTAGCAAACGAATCAATGGCACCCAGTAAACTAAATCGCCATCTAAATTCAAACCATCCTAGTTACGCCAAAAAGGACAAACAATATTTTCAGAGGCGCTTAGAACAAAATCAAAAACAGAAGCAATTTATGAAATCGGCCGTTACGATTTCTGAAAAGGCCTTAGAAGCTAGCTACCATGTTGCAAAGTTAATTGCACGTCAGAAAATAACATACTATCGGCGAAACACTTATTAAACCAGCATGCATGGAAATTGTTCGACTTATGCTTTGGCCCAATGAAGTTAAGGAAGTTGATAAAGTTTCGTTGTCTGCCGATACTGTTAAAAGACGTATTCACGACATGTCAAGCGATATTTTAGGAATACTGATTAGAAAACTGATATTGGCTGAAAAATTTGCGCTTCAAATCGACGAATCAACTGATATTAAAAATAAAGCACAACTTATAGCTATTGTACGTTTCGTTGACGAGGACTTATTTAAAGAGCATTATTTATTTTGTAGGGAGGTTCCAGAGCGAACTACCGGTGAAGCCATTTTCCAAGTGACCGATGATTTTTTCAAAATATATAATATTCAATGGAGCAATTGCATTGCTGTTTGCACGGATGGCGCTGCGGCAATGACGGGTTTTGCCTCTTGTGTAAAACAAAAAAATCCCTTAATACAATTTACACACTGCTGCATACATCGAGAAGCATTGATGGTCAAGAATTTACCAGAGGAACTTTTGAGCACGATGAATGAATGCATTAAAATCGTAAACATAATTAAATTGAGAGCCCTAAATTCACGAATCTTTGGAATACTCTGTGCAGAAATGGGAGCCGAATATGAATCCTTATTGTTTTATACTGAAGTTCGTTGGCTATCCCGATGCAAAGTTTTGGCTAGATTGTTTGAGCTTCGCTACGAGGTGCGTGAGTTTCTTTTAATTCAAAATATGCCCGAACTATACCAGCACCTTGATGATGATTACTGGATAGCCAAACTTGCATACATGGCTGATATATTCGAGCATCTCAATGAATTAAATAAAAAAATGCAAGGTCGGAATGAGAATATATTGACGTGCTCCGACAAATTACAGGGATTTAAAAAATCTCGAACTTTGGCAGGGAGAGATGCAAAAAGGATGTTTAGAAATGTACCAAAGGACCAACCGTAGTACGATTGAAAACAAGCAATTAATTGTGGATCTGGCCCAAAAACATTTAAGTATGCTTCAACAGAAATTTGATCACTATTTTTATTCTATTAATACGGAACAATACGATTGGATTCGAAATCCATTTGCAACCAATGCAATAAATTCTACGGAAGCACTGTCTCCGCAAATTTGAGAGGAATTTATAGAATTAAGTAATTGCAATAAAGTGGAATATTAAGTATATAGCACGCATGAGCGTGATTTCCTTATTTAATCTTATTTTTGCTAAATTAAGTAACAGTGAGCAAAGAGTGCAACTGTCTTTTTTTGAACTTATTTACTAGCTGTGTGCACATTTTTTCATAGAAATAACTGCAGTTAAATCGGACTATGCAAGATTTCAGGGTTGGTTAATCTCATAATTGATTTCCTTATTTAATCTTATTCTTGTAAATTAAGTAACAGTGAGCAAAGAGTGCAACTGTCTTTAGTTGAACTTATTTGCTAGCTGTGTGTACATTTTTTCATAGAAACTCGAAGGTCACTGCAGTATGCACACCCAGGATGCATCGTTAGACCGTTGCATTCGCGATATATACTTGATGTACTTAAGTAGTAGATAATAAACATAGTTAGCAAACCCGGCTTTTATTATTGATAATTTACCTACACCCCGTTATCACAATTGGCGACGAGGATTAAATTCGAAAAGAAAATACAGTGAGTGTTTTTAAATTAAAGCCAAGTGATAATTACGGCGATTATCACAAGTAATAATTACGGCAGTTATTACAAGTGGCGGGAAAATGGCGGAGCGGTAAAACCATTGTGTTGAAAGTGCACGTGCGTGCACGTGGGAGAAAAAGCGGACAAAACAAAAGTGATTACAAGGTGCAATAAGTTTGTTTTGGGGTTTAGCAAGAAAGATTAAGGAAAAGCGAATCAATATTTTTGTTCGCAAGGGGCAAAAGACAAGAGAATCCAGTTTAAGTTTTTTGGGTTAATTTGCAAGGTGCAAAGACAATAATTGTGAACATGGCGGCGACAGCTATTTTTGAACAAATGCCAGAGTATACACCAGGTAGTAGTTGGGTAGTGTATTCGGAATTGTTGGATGAATTTTTGAGCGCGAATCCGGTGAAAGATGATTAGATAAGCAGGTGATTATTATTATTATTACCACATTATTTGTAATTCATTTATTTTATCCATTATTTATAATAATTCATTTATCATATTTCTACTGTCGTAATCAATCTTCTATTCTTCTTCTACCCCTAACTTTATTTTCCATTCACTTGCATCTAATTTTAATTTTTCAACCCATTTATGATTCCAATATTATTTTGTCAAATCTTGTTTCTTATTTTATTTAATTTATATAATTTAAATTTAAAGAAGAATAATAATTGAAAATAATTGATTTAATAATCAATTATTAAATTATTAATTATTTAGGTTTACGCGAGTGCCGAGTCAAGATAATTTAAATCGATCTTAATTCAATCGTGGTGTTAAATCATAAAAGTCAAAGAAACCTCTTAAATCGAATCGAGCTGCTATTTGTATAAATGGAGAATTACCTAAGGGCTAAGGTTCGTGCCACTTACAAGCGTTCTACGTAAAGCAGGTACCAGATTATCTTTCAGTAAATATTAACAGCCTTATGCATAGTCGTATACTATGATACGTAGACCAACGTAATCCTTGAAGTAAAAAAAATTTTTTTGTTGCTTCGGCTAGCTACTTACTTATAACTCTTTTTTGGTCTTCCTCAGGGCGTGGTGACGTTGCTTTTGTTGTAATTGAGTGCAGTCGAAATTAAATTCATGTTTCGTTTTATACATATTGCTGTGTGCAGGATGCCTCGACTACTAATAATGCCACACGTTGGGCTAGCCAAATTGCTGTGTGGGTCTTTGCCTCACTGGAGCTAAACGTTTTAATTGTAAATGTCTTGTACGAGTGTACGTAAATGTACCCCGTCAATAGAAATGTATGTGAAATTTTTGATAAATACAAATAAATGAAATTGTACCTCGGCTTAGCTATTGCGATGAGCACAGACCTACCTTCTCTCACGTTGGGTTCCTACCTTGACCAAATTGTAATGCTGAAATAAAATATCGAGGTCTTCGGAATGTGATTACAAAAATTATGCTCCGTTTTAAAATACAAATGGTAATTTATTATGATTTAGTTTTTAAGTGATTTAAATGCAATAAAATTCTTATGCTAATTAACAAATGTCTTATTCTAATAAACTTGAAACGTATTAATGCACGTGTAAATTGGATCGCAAAATTTTCACTAACTTTTATGTTCAATATAAATTTTTAATGGGACGTTACCTTTAACAAAATCTGGGGTATTTCTGGTTACGCAGTTCATATACCATGAAACTATTTCTTTCCACTTGATGGATGACCTTCGATGCGTATAATAATTCAAGATGCAAATTTCCTTGTGAGTGCATTTACCTCGTGGTGTGACCAAATTTTTCCAAAAATAATCGTAATCCTTCGTTATCTTCTACCAATTTTACTTTTCAAATACGTAAGTACGTTACTTTTAACTATTAATACACTTTTTTCTTGAATTTCTTTAAAATGTTCACTGTTTTATATAATTTTAGCTTGACGCACACAAAATCACCACCATTAATCAAAAATTAATTAACAACTCTCCCTTTCAATTGTTTTACCATCGCTACCGTTGTATTTTCAAGGCAAATGTGATTCTTCTTTATTGGTCGAAATAAAATCAATACTATTGACGTTTCAATTTGCAGGTTCGGCTCAAGCCCAATGTGGCTTTGTAAAATTTTAATACAATTTTTATGTTTTAGATTGAATTAAATTTCTTGCACCACCTGTGATTGTTCAGTAAACTTTTTGAAGAAAATGATTTTTCCATTTGTGATACATTGAATTGCGACGCACTACGATAGGTGTAAAGATTTTGCTTATTTTAAAATTTTACGTTTAACACATTTTTATAAACTAACATTGAACAATTATTTTGATTTTAAATTACATTTCTTATGATTAATTAATTTGATTTATAATATTAACAAACATTTTTATTAATGGAATTAAATCGTTGCATTTTGAATTTATTTTGTTACCTCGTTCCGTGACTCTTTCTTCATATAAATTTATGACGTTAAACTAAATTTTTGGTATCGGATAAAACTTTTACGTTCGAACAAATAAGTCATGTGCTCTCTTTATTAATAAACAAAATTCTGAATCGTGACGTTATCATTTCTGTTGACGTGGTGGTCAGTGTCGGACATTGCAATATATTACACAAAGAATAATTACACAATCTAGATAAATAATTGTATCTAGTTAAGATCAAAATCATACTTAATTCTAATAGATTCATACGCTTGCATACTTTTAAATCTAAAAATTATCATGTGAAAATATGAATAGTTAATTTTTATAATATAAAATTGAATAGTTATTTTTATCAGGGAAAGTAAATTTAAAATACGATAAATTTCTACAATTTGTCATTTACAACAGAATGATACCTGTATATTATCATAGCATAGCGGTTCGACGTATGTAGTACGCAGTGTTGGATGGTACGCGTTGTTACTTCATTTGCCGCTCTTCATATGTAGTACCCAGTATGATGAGATGATGTAACCTCGACCATGACATCATAAATTATAGTTGACCCAACTAAGTTTATTTTGATGTTTAATAATACGTAGGGATTTGTAAAACACTGTCTTTTTGAATTAATTATCGACACTAAATCAGTTATTGTCGAGCCGATTTTTATATTGCGAACAATGTTTTTATTGTATTTTCGCACTATATTATTATTTACGTCGTTGCACACCGTTAATTTCACTTGCGTATTTATTGTTTATCATACGAAATCATACCGTCTTTAGACATTTGTCTTATAAAATGCAGATAATGTTTGTTCACAGGTTTTATTATAATCCATGGCGGCCGAAGTTTGTTACTTTCGAGTTCTCGCGTATTAATTGGATTATTTCGATTTGATACACGCACAAAAACTTATTATTGTTCATTGATATATTTATTGATTGCATATTTCCACTTAAAATAGTTGATTGAATATTAATTGCAAGATAATAGTGCTATGATTCAAAATGATAAATAAAGGCTCCCGATACAAAAATGAATAATAAATTCAAATAAAGCATAAAATTCTAAATCGGTAGGCACTTTAAAAATTTTGCTCTACGAGAAAATTTTATTTTCTAAAATTTCAATTTCACATCCAAATTTGAATCTCTCAGGATAAAATAAAGATGATAAACATTGCTAAGAGTAAATAGATTGATGATTGTCACATCAAAAATAATGAAAAAGATTGAATTAGCTCAAAATCGATAAATAAATCATTTATATGTAAATCGTCATAACCTATAAAAATGTAACATCTTGTAAACTGAATTATTTGATAAATAACATGATTTGTACAAAACTGTTCACACCAAAAATTATGTAATTATTTCATGTAGTTGAAGTGAATCTTTTTAAGACGAAAATCGTTAAATTTGTACATAAAGGTCAATTTTGTGTAAAATCCAAGAGTTCATATAAAATGGCAGATATGAGTCAAAGAGCCGTCCAAATAAAGGCATAAAAACCAAATGTACCAGTAATACAGCATGGAAAGCACATCAAGAGACATGGATTTCAATGCAGATCATGAATCTGAAATAAAAACGAATTAATGAAAAGGTCAAAAATCCAGAAGGAGAAAATTTGACTTACTTTGAAGGAACAATGGTGCCAATTTCATTGATTTTAGATCGAATTTCAGTTGACCTCGGGCATTCCAGCAAAGTGCACGCAACTCAAATGCGCTCCAGAAAATAATGTTTACAAATCTTTGGAGGTTAACCAAATTTCAGTTGACTCGGTGAATTCAAGTTGTGTAGACGCATCGAGATGTCCCTCACAAATCAATTGTTTACAAACAATTGAAGGTTAAGATTTCAACTGGATTGGAGTGGATTTATAAATAGATTCAACTACAACAATGGCCGAGCACAAGATGCCTCTACAAAATCACAATTCACAGGTTTAATTCAACAACACTGGCGGTGTAGGACGTTTCGCCGTCGCCGTTTCGCCGTCGCCGTTTCGCCGTCGCCGTTTCGCCGTCGCCGTTTCGCCGTCGCCGTTTCGCCGTCGCCCATTTCGCCGTCGTTAATTAAAAAATATAAATCAAAAGTTACAATTAAAATTTTATTATAAAATTTTATAATAAAATTAATAGTTTTAGAAGAAGAACAAAATGTAACCTAACCTATGGGAATTTCTTTTGGGATTTCAAACCCACTCACAATATGAGGCTGTTTCATTTATATACTAAAAATTTATTACCAACTTAAAATGTTGCGATAATCCAAAAAATTTCAAATGGAGTGAAATTTTTCTCTCCGATTTGAATTTTTCTTTGAAATTCGGATAGATGGGGGTGTGATTAGTAGATATTAGTAATAAATATAATCAAAAAATGGAAAATAACTTGTTTAATTTAGAAATTAAACAGGTTTTTGTTGGTTGGGTGAGTTCTAGTTTAGAACCATCCTGTATATTAATAATTTAAGTAAATATGCAAAATTGTACAAATTTAGTAGAAAAGTGTAAATAAAGCTAATATGCACAATAACACTTTCCAGTAGGTCAATTACAAATATAATTCATTTCCGCATTGTCAACATTTAAAACAATTATAATCAGCAAGTACTGCATTTAAAATTATTAATGGAAAATTTTATATCATAAGTCATCAGATTAATACCTTTAATTTAATTGGAATGTGATAACCTAGCTATTAAGTTTTTATATAAATACCTGTATGTAAAACTTAATAAATCAGTAGCATTTGAATTTACGACTTAAATGTTATTCAACAATAAATTAAGAGAAGTACTTCTTGCCACTTCTCATAATTTAGAGTAATCACTAGAACTTACAACTCTAGTGGTCCTCAATTCACCTAAATTAAGACGGGTACTTCTTGCCACCCCTAATCTTAAATTTAGACATAACTCGTGTATTGCCAAAAAAGTGAAAAAATTACATTTTTTTTGCCTTCCAATTTTAGGGGTGTGCATTCGAAAAGGAGGGTAATCCATCGTCAAATCCTACCCTTACGGGGCGCCGCTGCGCTCCGCTCTGCACCCCTCCAGGGCGGATTTGACTCTGGTTACTAGGCTAAACATACTTGAAGCGCGACAGATCAAGAAAACCGGGATAAATGCAACCGGGATGTGAGAGAACCTCGAAATAGCATTAAAAAGTATAGTTGCGGTATGGGGCAGTAAACTATTACGTTTCCAATTTTAGGGGTGTGCATTCGAAAAGGAGGGTAATCCATCGTCAAATCCTACCCTTACGGGGCGCCGCTGCGCTCCGCTCCGCTCTGCACCCCTCCAGGGCGGATTTGACTCTGGTTACTAGGCTAAACATACTTGAAGCGCGACAGATCAAGAAAACCGGGATAAATGCAACCGGGATGTGAGAGAACCTCGAAATAGCATTAAAAAGTGTAGTTGCGGTATGGGGCAGTAAACTATTACGTTTCCAATTTTAGGGGTGTGCATTCGAAAAGGAGGGTAATCCATCGTCAAATCCTACCCTTACGGGGCGCCGCTGCGCTCCGCTCCGCTCTGCACCCCTCCAGGGCGGATTTGACTCTGGTTACTAGGCTAAACATACTTGAAGCGCGATAGATCAAGAAAACCGGGATAAATGCAACCGGGATGTGAGAGAACCTCGAAATAGCATTAAAAAGTGTAGTTGCGGTATGGGGTAGTAAACTATTACGTTTCCAATTTTAGGGGTGTGCATTCGGAAAGGAGGGTAATCCATCGTCAAATCCTACCCTTACGGGGCGCCGCTGCGCTCCGCTCCGCTCTGCACCCCTCCAGGGCGGATTTGACTCTGGTTACTAGGCTAAACATACTTGAAGCGCGACAGATCAAGAAAACCGGGATAAATGCAACCGGGATGTGAGAGAACCTCGAAATAGCATTAAAAAGTATAGTTGCGGTATGGGGCAGTAAACTATTACGTTTCCAATTTTAGGGGTGTGCATTCGAAAAGGAGGATAATCCATCGTCAAATCCTACCCTTTGTAACATAATCTCTTTCCTTACTGCTCTAATGAGAAGTCAGCTCGGAAAAGATTAAGTCCACGCAGAAGGATAAACCATCTACTTTAAATTTGCGTGGGGCCCTGGTGTTAGGTTTTAAACTAGCTCGTTATAGCCTGGAAGCGAGAGTCGTGGATCGTGTGAAAGAAACACCCCGGAGAGATCAAGGAAACAGCTTTGCTAACACAACACAATTAAAATTAACAATAAGAAGTTCATTGTCAGAAGGCAAAGATATACGCGATGTCGGATGTAAGAGGTGTTAGCCGACCAAAACAAGCACAGTAGCAACGACATTGCCACCGAAAATCACTCCCAAACATAAACCAAGGGCACATTCGAATGGTTATATAAAAATCCCACGATAAAGCGGAACCATATCGAATCCCCAATGATAAAACAAAAGACAGCAATCTCGGTGAAATGCCGCACCCTGTATATGGGTCGAACATCGCAGCCTTTCATAAAAAAATAAACATAAAGCAAAATAAACACACAAAAAAATGTTCAACATAGAATTTCAAATATGAAATTCGAACGTACTACGATCATTTTGGAATTCCTCCGTCAATGCATTTTACCATAAGCTATTCGATGTTATAAGTGGAAATAAATACCCTGAACAAGTTAATTAAATAAAACACAAATATCAATAATTAATAATTTTAAGTTTATTAAATATCAACCTGAACATTCGATCCATTTCACACTTGCGAGTGCGAACTGGATAAGATAAACTGATATCACCTCGCCGCAGGAATATAAAATTGCAAGGCTATCGCAATCTTGGCGACCACTCTAATAATAAAAAATGCAAGACAAAAAGGCAAACCAAAATGTTACACATAAAAAATACATAAATTGGTCAAGGGTGAACTCCAACGTCATCGTTCTCCAGGTGTACGGAAGAACATTTGGCCAAATTAATTATCACGTAACTGTGAAGCAATTAACAAAATTATTAGGTGACTTACCATTGTGAAATGAAGTAATATTTCACAGGAAGTATTGACCATGGGTCCAACAAAAAATGTACGATCCGGGAAAAATCAACCATCCCTCAAATCACGAATGTAACATCCCCATGAAGGGTTTGGAGCGCAAGATCCAAAAAACCATTCGTATTGATGGATGGGAACCCTCACAAAATCGAATCATCCCTCTTCAAAATTTTGAACCAAATTTTAATGATAAATTACCTCACAGCACTTTAAAACATGACCGGAGCGTTTTTGAGCTCACCAATGAATCCCCATCATAGCATGCGCGAGTTTTAATCTCCGTCAAATACGCTCGATATACAGAGTGCTACGAAATATGTCGCTAGATGTTAAAAGTTGAATTTATAAATTCAACGTTGTTGCGAAAAGTGAAAATTTTTCGTAACACACCCCCGAAGTAAGATATCTGACCGGAGGTCAAGATAAAAAAATCAAAAAATTATTAGGGAAACGAAGTTGACAACGAACTGTAAATTGACGGAAAAAAACTTATTTATTTACTGTAGTGTGGAGGTAGTTTGTAGCAGTACTCGGTAGGAAAGAAATATTAAGCTTGGGCAAGACAAAAAAATGAGCTTAAATATTTCAATAAAAAAATAAAAAAATCAAAATCTCTAAAAGATTGAGATAAAAAAATAATAATAATTGTATCGTTCTTTACACATGGGACTAAATGTCGCCTTAAATCCGCAGAAGCGAAAACCAAATTGGTAGAGCTAATGATAGCTACTGAAAACCATAATAATAGATGATTTTGTCTCAGATAAAAATCAATGAGTACAAAATGGGCAGCCCGCATTGGACCTGCACCGAAAAAACTGAACAGCTAGGAAAAAAAACATCTAGACTGTCGATAAGGAATGGCTCGCATCGGACCCATTCGAGAATAGTCGAACAAAAATATCTTCGAACTAATTCTTCTCTTCCAGTATGAGACAGTCATGATTCTCAACACATAGGAAGGGTAATTTGTCAAAACGACAAAATAATTAATAATTTGATCAAGAAACTTGACCAACAGATCGTCCTACCAAGACTTTAACAAATTTCCTCTAACCGTTGGAATAAATTCCGATGAAATAATTAATAGCTGGATGTTATGCTATAATTATGACGGATTTTATGTGAATATGTGATCTCAGATGTAATTAGACCAATAGCGAGTGCATTACCCAACCTCCAGTTAGGTAATGTTATGATTTAAGGTGTTGTTAAACCACATAGCGAACAAACATTACTATGTAATGTATGATGTAATGTAAGATAGGATTCAAGATGTTAACGAACCCACAGTGACAAACATTACCCAGCCTCCACCCTTAGTGTAATGTATGGTTCAAGCTGTTATGGAACCAATTTGTTTACAAACAATTACTCCATCCAACCACCCTTTTGTAATGTATGGTTCAAGCTGTTATGGAACCAATATGTGTACAAACAATTACTCCATCCAACCACCCTTATGTAATGTAGATCCACGGCAAGCTAAAAGGATTTCACCCCTTAATAACTTGTGGAAAACCAAAACACAAAATAACAAAATTGACAAACAAACAAAATTGTCAATTAAACAATGCAAAAGCTGTCCCTGAAATTGTCTCCGAGCATTCACCAAAATACAGATGGTAGAGCAACATCATCTGTCCAATACTGTAGAAAATCAGTGAAACAAAAGCAAAACAGAGGCAATACAGTAGCTCCCACGCGAGGGCGCCAGTGATACAATACAGTAGCACATACAGAAGCAAGCCCCACGTTGTTACGAAAAATTTTCACTTTTCGCAACAACGTTGAATTTATAAATTCAACTTTTAACATCTAGCGACATATTTCGTAGCACTCTGTATATCGAGCGTATTTGACGGAGATTAAAACTCGCGCATGCTATGATGGGGATTCATTGGTGAGCTCAAAAACGCTCCGGTCATGTTTTAAAGTGCTGTGAGGTAATTTATCATTAAAATTTGGTTCAAAATTTTGAAGAGGGATGATTCGATTTTGTGAGGGTTCCCATCCATCAATACGAATGGTTTTTTGGATCTTGCGCTCCAAACCCTTCATGGGGATGTTACATTCGTGATTTGAGGGATGGTTGATTTTTCCCGGATCGTACATTTTTTGTTGGACCCATGGTCAATACTTCCTGTGAAATATTACTTCATTTCACAATGGTAAGTCACCTAATAATTTTGTTAATTGCTTCACAGTTACGTGATAATTAATTTGGCCAAATGTTCTTCCGTACACCTGGAGAACGATGACGTTGGAGTTCACCCTTGACCAATTTATGTATTTTTTATGTGTAACATTTTGGTTTGCCTTTTTGTCTTGCATTTTTTATTATTAGAGTGGTCGCCAAGATTGCGATAGCCTTGCAATTTTATATTCCTGCGGCGAGGTGATATCAGTTTATCTTATCCAGTTCGCACTCGCAAGTGTGAAATGGATCGAATGTTCAGGTTGATATTTAATAAACTTAAAATTATTAATTATTGATATTTGTGTTTTATTTAATTAACTTGTTCAGGGTATTTATTTCCACTTATAACATCGAATAGCTTATGGTAAAATGCATTGACGGAGGAATTCCAAAATGATCGTAGTACGTTCGAATTTCATATTTGAAATTCTATGTTGAACATTTTTTTGTGTGTTTATTTTGCTTTATGTTTATTTTTTTATGAAAGGCTGCGATGTTCGACCCATATACAGGGTGCGGCATTTCACCGAGATTGCTGTCTTTTGTTTTATCATTGGGGATTCGATATGGTTCCGCTTTATCGTGGGATTTTTATATAACCATTCGAATGTGCCCTTGGTTTATGTTTGGGAGTGATTTTCGGTGGCAATGTCGTTGCTACTGTGCTTGTTTTGGTCGGCTAACACCTCTTACATCCGACATCGCGTATATCTTTGCCTTCTGACAATGAACTTCTTATTGTTAATTTTAATTGTGTTGTGTTAGCAAAGCTGTTTCCTTGATCTCTCCGGGGTGTTTCTTTCACACGATCCACGACTCTCGCTTCCAGGCTATAACGAGCTAGTTTAAAACCTAACACCAGGGCCCCACGCAAATTTAAAGTAGATGGTTTATCCTTCTGCGTGGACTTAATCTTTTCCGAGCTGACTTCTCATTAGAGCAGTAAGGAAAGAGATTATGTTACACTGGCGCCCAACGTGGGGCTACTGTATTGCCTCTGTTTTGCTTTTGTTTCACTGATTTTCTACAGTATTGGACAGATGATGTTGCTCTACCATCTGTATTTTGGTGAATGCTCGGAGACAATTTCAGGGACAGCTTTGGTTTTGAAGTGCTATACGACAGGTCGATATTTATTGATCGTGTGAAAATCGATATTTTATCGGTTGATTTTCGTTACAAAATTAGTAATACGCAATAGTTAATTCCACCGTCATTACGGATTTCGTGAATTCAGTGCGTAGCTATTTTGTTTTAGCCAGTTCAAGCATTTTATGGAAAAGTATTCGATTCGTTATCGCGAACGTCCATTTTTTTATCATTATCAAAGTACAAAGCATTGCCAACTATATTTTATTTGGTAACATTCGTCTGGTGACGATTTTGACAACTGTCTGTGTTTACCTTTTTTGGAAGTCGATTGTTATTGTCATCGCAGCTTCAGTTTTTATGATCGTATATTTTTGGACGATCACATTATATTACTTGAATCGCCATCGTGTACCATACTATCAACGCAGCGGAGTGCCGCCTGTCCATCTTCGAATCCGCCTGTCAGAACCTGCTCGTCGAGTATTACGTCGGTGTAGACTGCGTTCAAAAGCTCAAAAGTTATACAATGCGCGAAGGGCGAAATACATACATATAAATGTTACGTGAAAACATTAGCTTGGCGCGAAAATTTAAAAAATGTGAATAAAAAAAGACGTAATTACTCGTTCTTGAAAATTAATATGAAAACAATATAATATCACTAGGCATGTAATTTAATAAAAAAGTTATTGTTATTTATTTTATTTTGAACTTTGCTTATTAAAAATAATTTGTAAAATCAATATTATGTTCGAACATAATATCATTCTTCGAGGTTTTTTTTAGGTTATGATGTTCTTCCTGCTTTTTAAACACTTTTTAATATCTACTTTGTAGATTTTAAATAAAAATCACACCAGTGCATACGTAGGGCCTGTCAGCTCCATGCTTTAAATCGACGATTGTTTGGATATTTCAGGAAAATAAGATAATTTTTCAAATCGATAAAATTTATTAAACTTTATTACACTTTGCTGAAGTGGCAATAATTTACATTGTAACCAGTAACATTTAAGTTGTATAGGTAATAATAATTATTGTATTAAGTGCAGTTTACGTTATGCCATTTTGGTTACAAGTTGTCATAATACGCAATTCTAATTGTAATATTTGCTTATGAGTTCACCCTTGGGCTGTATCGTATGCCGAATCTTATAAAGTGGAACTTCGAATTATTTGATTTTTACCTACTTGTAAACAAAATCACATAACGTAAACTGCACTTTACGGTGACGTGCAATAATTGTAAAGATTTTTCAGTTTCTTCCACATGGCGACAAATATTTTGCCACTCTTTCAATGTGACATTATTAAATTCTTCTTCGGTTAACCTCCGGACATCATCCATTTTAAATGTTGTGTTACGTGCGGCTACACGATTCTTTACCAATGCCCAAATTTTTTCTATGGGATTCAGCTCTGAGTGATACGGTGGTAACCGTAATACCACATGACCGTGTTCGGCTAAAAGTTTTTTTGCACTGCAAAAAAGGTTTTTGTTTACAAATAGCTACTAAAATAATTTGATAACTTACCTCAAAATAAACACTGTGAAATAGCTTTAAAGAAGAAAGATTTTTATTTAATGTTAATGTTTGATTAACCTAAAAAAAATATTTTCGTTTTTTATTTACAAAACTAATTTTAACTAATTTTATTACTTACCATCAAATAATAGAACCTGTCAAATAGCCTTAAAGAAGGCTGATTGTTATTTATATTATGAAATAATACTAATATCATTTAATAATCAAACGCGAAATTTGTGTGAAGCTGTCAAACGAAAGTAAACATTCAACTAATGTTTTCTAGTTGGGCTTTTTAGTGTTTGGACGTCTTTTCGTTTATGCGCCGATGACAGTATAACGTTTGACCTTTTGTATCTACTCTACAACAGTCCGAGGATTCTAGATTGGGAGCCATTGGAAGTCAACACCAACCACTACGTTCCACACAAGGATTATTGCTGTCGTTATTATATTGTAAACTCATCTTGAGCTCAGGTGAGACAAATTTTAATATTCTTGTTTGGATTTTCTTGTGGTATTGTGGTAATAAATCACAGTCAATTATTTGTATTGACGGGTATACCATTCTGGTGTCCCGTATTGTGTCACCTTTGACGTACCGTTGTCACAATCAATTAACGTGCTTCCTGTTTCTTGGCACGTCACTACCACAGGCGTTTATCATTGTCGATATCGATTTAATTTTCAATAAAACGTTATTGTTTAACCATTGTTTTATTTTTCGACGAAGCGTATCCTCGCATTTTTCGGCACAACACAGAGTGGAATTTTCATTGGACTTACGACCCTCGCTTCCAGGCTACAGCGAGTTGGCTTATACGAACATCAGGGTACCACGAATATAAGTAGGAGTTTTACTTCTGCGTGGTCTTGTTTGCCTTTCCAAACCGTTCTCTCATTAGGAACGGAAAGGAGGGAAAACAGAACACTGGCTCCGCTCCGCTCTGCACCCCTCCAGGGCGGATTTGACTCTGGTTACTAGGCTAAACATACTTGAAGCGCGATAGATCAAGAAAACCGGGATAAATGCAACCGGGATGTGAGAGAACCTCGAAAAAGCATTAAAAAGTATAGTTGCGGTATGGGGCAGTAAACTATTACGTTTCACCCCCCAAAAATCGCGTAAAAACAAAAAATAATCTTTTATAAATAATCAAAATAATTTAATAAAACTTCAATTGTAACTTTTGATTTATATTTTTTAATTAACGACGGCGAAATGGGCGACGGCGACGGCGAAACGGGCGACGGCGAAACGGCGACGGCGAAACGGCGACGGCGAAACGGCGACGGCGAAGCGTCCCATTCCGCAGTTGGTGACTGGTATAATTGAATACAAGGCCGATGACTCACCCATGTGATGCCAACTAAAGTGAGCCACACACAATATCCTTTTTCAAAAATTAAAACTTCGATTTTCCGATGTGAAAAGGTACAGTGAAACTTATTATTTTGTTAATTTTATTATAAACTTTGCCTTCTGCGTATAAATACAGGATTTGAGAAAAAAGACTTCTACGAAAGTGTAATTTCCAATACCCTAATTGACAGGTTTTTTTTTTATTCAAACTTTATCATTTAATTTGTTCAGGGTTAAGCTTTAAATAAGCACTAATATTATTTAAAACATTTTACACGCTAATGTACAGCGAAAGACTTGTTTTAGTTTACAACTAAAACAAGCACGTCAGAATAAAGTGAGGAAGCCACTTTGTTTTGAAAACAAATTTTTGCATTAATTGTTTTATTTAAAATTTAATTAATGGTAGATCTGCGATCTACAAATATTTGTGTAAACATTTATTTATGTAAATATAACCATCACTTTTTGTTGAATATAAATAATTTCTTTGAGACTATTGAAATCTTTATTTATTTTTCAATAAGAAAGCAATAAGTATCCCGAGAGAGCCAAATAACACCCTAAAATCGCCTCTAATATTGAATGTTACAAGGAACCCACCCTTGTGCGACTCATCACCGGAGCTTAGTGAGGAAGGGCATTTGTGTTAAACTCCTTAGCTAAAAAATTTTACTACGAACCATTTTACCTGAGCATATTTTAGCTAGCAAACTTAAGGGCTGACGCCAACGCAAATATTTAGTTAGGGAGTACATAGCTTGATTTTGAAGACAAAACTTGATAATTTTAACATTAAAAATAATAAGATAACTTGAGTGCTTTGTCCTTCATGGTATTTTTTGCACTGCCTATCCGCGGTCATTCTTCCACCTCGAGAGTGTATCATTGCATTCTCCTGCAAGTATTTAGCGCGGATATTTAAATACTCCAATTAGATTAACGCATTTTATAAGCGTATGTTTATTAGAACAAGAGAAAAATAGCAACGACTAAGATGGGACGTAACGCTACCCATTGCATTATGGGTCCACGTCGAAACGAAAGAATGGATACGTCATCTGATTACCATGCGTATTTATTTAAATGGTTATGATATACAGAGTGTTTTATAATTAATAATACCATATTGCAATTTTAATAATTTGACGTTATTAAAGTTTTAGCCTTATTATTCGAGGCTTTTCTCTAAAGCCGTAACAACTAGTGGCCACTAACTTTTAGTAGCTACTAATTAGACATTTTAAGAGTAGGTATTGTAGCGTCTGTTGCTTATAAAAATGCACGAGTACGCACACAATCGGTTTGCGACACCTACCTTCAATCGACTCTTATTTCTCAGGATAATTTGCGTCGGGATCGGACTCAACCAACACTTTTATACGAGCTTATGGTACTAAAACGAATTCTTGATTCCAACAAAGATAAAACTACAGTTGGAATTCCGTTAACAAGTTTTTAATTAACTCAACAAATTTAAACATGTAACCAGAATTCAAACAATCAAATAATCTTTATAAATACTACTATTCTACGCACTGGGTATGATAAAGGTAGCTAACCTGTGATCTGTCGTGCACTATCTTCTTTCTTCCAATGTTCCACTTCCAATCCCCAATCTCCAATCTCGAATAACCTGGTATTCGTATCTCCTCACGTATCTATTAGACACGATCTCGAACTCAACCTTCGATGCCAACACTAACTTGTTATCTGCTATTTTGCAGTATCTTAATTTTTCCAAGGAAAATATCTTCTTGGTTAATGCCTCCGTATCACGTTCACGTATATAATCTATTTCAGTTATATTTAAATTTTCTAGCAATTATCCGCACTACTGTATCTCGCTGTAACGAAAATGCGACTGTCGCGCTTCGTGAACTTGATCGAACCGTTTATTTACTTTTATGTAACTTGAGTTACATAGAAATTTTGTTTTTAAAATGGAGCTTCTTATATTCCTGGTTGTTTATATATGGCCGACGGTTTCTGCACGTTTGATTAGTTTTGGCATGTTGTATATAATGTTTACATACAACATGCAACGCGAACAAACTTAAAATTAAATTCAAACGACAAAAAAAAACAAACACATGTAAACAAATGTGTTTGAACCTCCGGTCCCCAACTGTAGTTCTCTCCTTGTTGGTACGACTCTATCCTCGACATGGATAGCGCGTATCACAACAAATGCCCCCTGCTAAGTTTACCCACAGTAGTGCAATGCAACTAGCTTGGTAAATCTTCGCATTCATTCAACATCTTCATTCATACTTCACACCCTTCTTCCATACATGACCCCCTTTCAAACCATTCAATTGACCCTGACTTCCCTCTAACATCTTCATTCATTCTCTCTCTTGCTCCAATCACCACCTGTTCCTAACGCTTTTATTCTTTTGCATCGACTTAGGGTCCTCAAACTCTGCGATGTCTTATCCCAACTGGACTGGCTTTAGCCAAGCCTCTTACATTCTCCCTGTACTGTGCAGTCTTACCCTAACATACCCTCGGGCTATGTTGGTGCATACACCTCCCTCTTAATGGACCTGCATAACCTGCAGTAGTCACTTACATTTATCCCTTCCATTCCCTTTGTAGCGTCAGTGTTTTGTAAACATAAACTTGAGAATGCACACGAGATTACCCGTGTAAAATTATTTTCTTATATGTCCGAGGTGCTGTTAGTCAGTCAATTTATTTCCCTATGGTGACTCTTCTTCTTGCGGGTCCGCAACGTATGTGCATCTTAGGTTAATGTGAAATTTTCTAATTTTCCCCCCTTGATGTGCCAACATGTACACATTAAAACTCGAATTAAACTCGAATAGTTGTCGACTAACGACAACTTAGCTATCATTCATTCATCCTAACCGTCATTCAACATCCACTTGTCTCTCCTTCAGTACCGCTTAATCAAAATTTTGTTGCCCCAGCTTCCCTCTCTCAACTTCATCCATCCTCAAGCTCTCTTACCATTCTCTTCGACGCTTAATTAATATTCCCCAACTGGACTGACCATTGTCTTGCCTCTTACGTTACCCTGTACTGTGCAGTCTTACCCTAACATACCCTCGGGCTATGTTGGTGCGTACACCTCCCTCTTAATGGACCTGCATAACCTGCAGTAGTCACTTACATTTATTCCCCACCCCCTGTATGTGCGTCGATGGTTCTTAGAAGCATTTCCGAGATGTCTTTGAAATTATTGTTGCATGTCTTCATGTCCGAGATGCTATTCATCTGACAACTTGCTTGACTTTATAAAGGATCTCCTTTTATTTGTTCCGTACCGTGTGGATGTAATCAACTTATTTGGATTTTCCATTTGGATCCGAATTGGATCCCAAATTATTGGTTTCGGATGTTTAATGAACTTTAAATTGTTGGTTTTCAAACTTGGATCTAAAATTGAATAATCGTTAAATTTCATCTGCTTTGTGCAAATTTTATTTTATTTTGAGTTCAAACTTGGTCCTAAATGTGATTATTCGTGCCCCCATTCGCTTCCTTCCGATGGAAATGCGTTGGTGCCTCATTTCGCCGGTTATTTTGCCCGGATGCAAAATTGAACCCCATTTGACATTGACATTTCCGAATTCGTTGACATTTAAATTATGACTAATTTTTCAACTGAGCTCCAACCTGCGTGTTCGTGCCCCCATTCGCTTTCCTCCGATGGAAATACATCAATGCTTTCACATGGTTTGTGAAATTTGTATTCGTTTTTCAACCTTGGTCCTAAAAATGGTTGCGAATTACTTGCTTTCCCACGGTTTGTGACATTTTACATTTTTAATATTCATACTTTGGCCTAAAATTGATTGTTTTTGACTTTGTCATTCTCCTGACGGTTTGATAATTTTTCCATGTTTTACCGACAATGGAATTGTTAATTATTGGATTCAAATGTGGGCCTAAAGATGATTTTATTTATTTTCTAATGTGAACCTAAACTTGAATTGTTTATCCACACGATTTCTTCTCACGCCTCTATGTACTCTTCCCGGGGTACATAGGTATTAACCCCCCCTGCGTGTGCTTTCCGCTTAAGGAAAGTTCGACCCCGAATGCAAATGGAGCGGATCGAATGGTATCGGTCGAATGGTATCGAGCTCGATCCGATTTACATCCTTATTGTCGTCTTTGCCCGGCGCGTCTTCCTGATTGCGTGGTGGCCAGCTTCTCCGATTTATCCCGCGGTGATTCTGGTATCCCCCCCTTCGCGTATTCTCGAAACCATTCCTTGCTGGTTCGTTCCCCTTGATCCGCTGGTCCGGTGACTCATGCGGTGACGCCCGCCAGTCGCGTTCTTCCCGTCGCACATACGGGACGGTTGATTGTCGCATTTCCTCGTCCTTAAAGTCGACACTTTCGTCGAATCTTTTTAACAGCTCGAGGAAACCCTCAATCGTCTCGACCTTTTCTATACCAATCCGGGCTTTGACATCTTTCTCAAAATGCCCCCCGATTGCTCTGACTAACAGCACTTCCTCATATCGTGGCTCGACCTGTTGTGCTTGATTAATCAAACTGACTGCATAATTCTCCCGAGTGCCCCCATGTCCTCCTCGGTATTTACCCCCATTAACTTTTTCTTTGACCTTATTTTGGTCCATATCGCCCCAGTATTTTTTTAAGAAAAGTACCTTAAAATCACCGAAATTCTTTATTTTCTCCTCTATCATACTAAACCAAATTTCGGTATCCCCCTTCATCGTGGCGCGGATAATATTCTTCTGCCGGACTTCGTCCCGAATGCGGATTAAATTATTTCCTAAATTTTTGATGAAAATTTTAGGATTAATTTTCCCGTCATTATAGAATTTTGGGTACTTATCCATGTCGCCGTCCCGGTAACTATGACCTTTTAATTCTTCCACCAGGTCCCCCAACGATTTATCATTTTGAGTACGATTTATATTTTTGACCTCCTCTCGCATGGAGCCGATCGCATTCTCATTTGCCACAAACACGTCTGTTACCTTTGTCTCAATCTCTGTGATTTTCACATTCACCGTCTCAAATCTCTTATTTACCCCTTTCTCTAAACTGATCACCCCCTTCTCATTTTCCTGCCGGCATTCTGTTAGCCTCTTATCCATCGTCTTTACCACCTCGGTGATTTTCGTATCGACCTTGATATTGACTCTTTCAATTTCCCCTTGCATTTTCTCTAAATTATCATTCATACTTGTCAGTTTCACCTCCTGTCTATCCAATCGTTCATTCATACTAGCATTTCCAGCCCCAATTTGCTCCCTTAAATTAACATTCATCTCCTCCATTTTTGCATTCATACTGGCGTTTATCTCATCCATCTTTGCATCCCTCTTATCCCCCTTTTCATTCATCTCCCCCATTCTTGCATTCATCTCCTCCATTTTCTCATCCCTCTTATCTCCCTTTTCATTCACTTCCTTCATGCTGACGTTTATATCCCCAATCTTTCCACTCAAATTTGCATTCATCTCCCCCATGCTTGCATTCATCATTCTCAACATTTCCATCCCCGGGTTCACATCGGGTACTGGCACCATCGGAACTTCTATCACGGTTGAAGCTTCCGGTACATCTCCCGTGTCTCCCCTATCCCCGTCACTTTCATATCCAACATTTACACTATCTTCGTCGCTTTCATTCCCCACATTTACTCGCCCCCTTGCATTTCTACTGCGCGTATTCATGTTAATCTTTGTTGGATCTTAAGCTCGTATATTTCTGATTTGAATTCTCGCCCTCTAGTTGGGTGCCACTTTTATGTAGCGTCTGTTGCTTATAAAAATGCACGAGTACGCACACAATCGGTTTGCGACACCTACCTTCAATCGACTCTTATTTCTCAGGATAATTTGCGTCGGGATCGGACTCAACCAACACTTTTATACGAGCTTATGGTACTAAAACGAATTCTTGATTCCAACAAAGATAAAACTACAGTTGGAATTCCGTTAACAAGTTTTTAATTAACTCAACAAATTTAAACATGTAACCAGAATTCAAACAATCAAATAATCTTTATAAATACTACTATTCTACGCACTGGGTATGATAAAGGTAGCTAACCTGTGATCTGTCGTGCACTATCTTCTTTCTTCCAATGTTCCACTTCCAATCCCCAATCTCCAATCTCGAATAACCTGGTATTCGTATCTCCTCACGTATCTATTAGACACGATCTCGAACTCAACCTTCGATGCCAACACTAACTTGTTATCTGCTATTTTGCAGTATCTTAATTTTTCCAAGGAAAATATCTTCTTGGTTAATGCCTCCGTATCACGTTCACGTATATAATCTATTTCAGTTATATTTAAATTTTCTAGCAATTATCCGCACTACTGTATCTCGCTGTAACGAAAATGCGACTGTCGCGCTTCGTGAACTTGATCGAACCGTTTATTTACTTTTATGTAACTTGAGTTACATAGAAATTTTGTTTTTAAAATGGAGCTTCTTATATTCCTGGTTGTTTATATATGGCCGACGGTTTCTGCACGTTTGATTAGTTTTGGCATGTTGTATATAATGTTTACATACAACATGCAACGCGAACAAACTTAAAATTAAATTCAAACGACAAAAAAAAACAAACACATGTAAACAAATGTGTTTGAACCTCCGGTCCCCAACTGTAGTTCTCTCCTTGTTGGTACGACTCTATCCTCGACATGGATAGCGCGTATCACAACAGTATGTACCTATTCCAAGGCACATAATATTTTTTTTAAAATTGTTGATTTTATTTTTGCATTTTACATTATAATTAAAGAGCAAAATATTGAGCTTTAGGTATCTTTCGATGCGGAAGAAAAATCTCTTTCGATTGGATCATTTAGTTTTATATCCAAATGAATAATCAAATTACCAAATAAATAATAGTAAACGTCAGAATTAGTATTATTTACTAAAATGACAGTACTAACTTTTTAATTTAAAAAAACCATGGATACCTAGTGGCTACTAACTAGTAGCCACTAAAGTACGACTAAAGTCATTGCCACGAAAGTTGACATCTCATCATAGATTGACCGAATATAGCAACGACGTATTGCTTATGAGCATTACCAGTCATTTTGTATTGATATGACAAAGCACGAAAATATATTGCACATGTTGTGATACGATTCCAGTAACGACTTACGCTGTTGCGTTTGTTAGACGATAGTAAAAGACAGATATACTCATAGCATGTCGTACTAGTACCGGAAAAAAAATTTGACTCGCGTAGTAATTTATATAAAATTTCTGTCACTTTTAGTATTTTTGAGGTTAATAATAATTTTGAGGTTAAAATAATTAAGACGTTGTTTAATCTTAATCATCCTACGAATTCCGAAATTCGATCATGGTCAGCGCTACGCGTATTCCCAAATTGAGTGTTCACCGTAAAGCTCAGGTTTCAGGTAAAGTAACCAAAAATTTTCGATGTGGTGGCAGTTAATCCGAAAAATTTCAATTAATTCAACTCTTTAACGCCGTGGGGTGTTACACAATTTTGTTTTTCTTCAGGTCTGCATGAAAAGGCAAAACAATGTAATTGCAAAAAGTTAGTTTTGAGTAAAGCTCTGAACAGATTGACAAAGAAATTATCAACGCAACGGTACAAAAATCTCAAAATCGCAATTTTTGCCATTCATTGTTTTGCTTTTGCACGGCACAGGTGCTGTATACCTACTCTCCTCTTTTACCACTACAGCAGCATATATTAGGAGATGCAGCATATCCTCTATCAAGTTATTTATTAAAACCTTATCGAGACAATGGACATCTTACCGCTCAACAGCTTAGGTTTAATGAAGTTATGAGTGGCCAAAGATCTGTAATTGAAAGAGCATTTTGTTTATTGAAAGGTAGACACTTAAGTTTTATTTAATTTCTTAAGCAGCTAAGTTTATTTAATTATAGGTAAATGGAGGCGATTAAAATATTTAGACATGTCACTTGATCATCTTATACCTACAGTTGTAGTTTTGGTTGCTTGCATTTTACACAATTTTATTCTTAAAAGAGACCCATTAGATGATATCAATAATTTCGAATGTATAAGTGAAGATAGAAACGATAATGAAGATGATGATTACCATAATTTAATCACCAATAATTCGGGAGATTTAAAACGCAATTATGTAGCTACGTTACTTTGATTTTAATTATTTTATTTATTATTATTTATTAAATAATTACATTTGTCTATCTCCAATAAACTTTTTAAATAATTCTAGTTTTTCTGTTTATTTTATTGCTTTCGGTGATCTCTAATCGAATTTTCTTTATTTCGACTAACTTCTCCTCGTCAAGTTCGATCTGTCGTTTACGGAATGAGTTCAATACTTTTTGTTTTTCTCTGCCATTTGATGCAGAAGGCGTGTCTGACTTGAAAGACATGGAACTCGAAGAAACTGGAGATGATAAAGGCAATTCAACTGCAGATATGTTCGGCTGCTCTTCTGAAACTTGTACTTCTAATGCATTTGATGCAATTAAGTTACATGTATTCACAGTTTTGTCTTGAGCAAAAATTTCCTGGAATTTGTCATAATATTCCCAATTAATCCGACCTCGTCCAGTTTGTGTTTTTTTATTGTTAGGTATCTTTGATTTTGTTAAAAGTGGATTTCATATTTCGCATTTTTCGATCTAATAATCCTGCATCAACTTGGTAACTATTGCTTGTCATTACTGTTGTCATTTCTTCCCACAAGATTTTTTTTTTACTTTTGGGTTGCGAAAACGATTAATACGATTGTGATATTCGTCTAAAAATAGTAATATGGCGTTATGAGTCCATTTAAATTTTTCATCTTTTTCTAAGCGAATTTCACAATCATTAATATCTTCTTCAATATTATCAAGAAGATTTTCAATATCAGTTTGTAAATTATTGCCATTTTCTACAAATAAATAAATTTTAGAATAGTTATTAAATAAAAAACGTAAATATATTACCATTAACATTATTTGCAGAAACAAGATTATTTATGAAGGAATTTTTAAATCCTGCCATCATCCTACTTAAGCTTAAGATAAAAATTTAATAACATGAACAAAGCTCTACACTTGTAACATTTTGAGGTTAAGGGATGGGCGGGGAAGGGTCACGTGTTAAATTCATCATTAGCTGTGCGACGCAGCGTAAAATTATTGCGCTGAGTTGTTTACTCAACAGTTGTAAGTAAGCGCTTGCTCAGCGTACCGTTTATCGAAACCGCTGTAGTCAACTTCTCAGCCGCTGACCTTCGCTAAACGCACCCAATCATAAAAGTTATGACAGTCGCCACTGTGGGATCGTTTGACGAAAAGCTGGCCAAAACCTCAAGAATTGGTATGCTAGGGTTTTTGAAGTCGCTGATTACGAATCTAAATTTAAAATTATTATAAACAAAATGGCGGACCCAATATGTCAAAAAGATGTCCGATTTTATCTAAAATTGGTATTCAATGGGTTTTGAGGTCGCTGATTATGAATTCCAAGTTATAAATTCCATAAACAAAATAGCGGACCCAATATGACGGATTTATATAAAAAAAAAATTATTTTAACGATTTTATCTATAATTAGTTGTAGCCAAAATTTTTTCGAGTCGCTAAACATGAATCAAAAATTTTAATTTTTAATTTTTTTATTATAATAATTTAAATAATTTATTTATAATTATATTATATATAAACTACATTTTTGATTCATCATTAGCGACTCGAAAAAATTTTGGCTACAACTAATTATAGATAAAATCAATTATTGATCTTATTTTATTTAAGTTTTTATCATCAATTAATCCATATTTTATTTTTAAAATGACTTATTTCTTCAACTTTTCAAAATTTTCACACGCCCATTATTTTTACTTTCCGAACCCCTAGGTAAGGAAAGTATTGTTATCAGTCAAAATTTGACCCCCCAATTTTTTGACAGATGTTCACGTTTTGAGGTCCCCTGAATCCATTTTTATCATTTTTGGAAGGATGTCTGTATGTATGTATGTGTGTATGTATGTGTGTGTGTGTGTGTGTATGTACGTCTGTGAACACGATAGCGTCTAAACGAAGCAAGCAAATCATTCCAAATTTTGCATATAAGCTTTTTCCTGTCGTAGGACGAAGCCAGATGAAAATAAATTAAATCGTGTAACGGGAAAGGGGGGTTTACCTGGAGCTATTATGACATTATGCGTCATAACTTCGAAACGAAATTAAATATGTAAAAATATTAATAACAAAAAATTAGCGCTATGGAATTTCCTACATTTTTTGTCCTACAAGTTTTTCTCTAAAATATACAGGGCGTTTCAAAAATTTTTGTATTTGTAAAAAATTTTTGTATTTGTAAATAAAATAGTAAAACGCATTCTACTAACGAAAATAAGATGAAAAGTTCCTAATAACATGGGTCCAAAAATGCTTCGTTTGCAAGATATAGGCATTCAAAAGTTTTTTTCTTCCTATTTTGGCAAAATATGAAATTTTTCATCGATTTACTGTTGAAATTATGTAACCATTTTATTTAAAAATTTAATATAAAAATGTGCGTCTGTTCGGAAAGTTATGCGATGGCCACATCAGATTTTTTTTTCAGTCAACCAAACTTTTTAATTAGCTATTAATTTTCAGATTAAATTTTTAAGTGTCCATAATTTCTCATTATCAAGGTGCTGTCGCTAATTATCATAAGTATTTGCAATTCGTCGTTGTCTATTTTTTTTAATCAATCAATCCTCTTTTTCTAAACATGTTTGAAACGCACATGCTTGAATAACAACATCTTGATAATCCAACTTTTAATTTTAGGCTTCTATAGGTACAAAGTATAACAAGAAGCCTTATGATCTGGCTCCGTCGTGTCTGTCCGTCTGTGTCAGCATAATTCAAATCTAATTTATGGTATATTAAGATAGGTTACAAAAATATTCTGTGCTTTTAGATTGTAATTTTCAACCTATATAGTAGACTTAATCCGATGATCTGACCGATCAAGGTATCAACGGATTAAGTTATCAGATCACGGATCAACGGATTAAGTTATCAAATTAAGGGATAAAATTTATTGTCATATTTTATCTACTATATATTTTTTTGAAAAAAAGGCTTCTACATAAATATATACAAAGTATACGAAGCAAGAAGCGTTACGATCTGGCTCTATGTCTGCCTGTCCGCATAATTCAAATCTAATGAGAACCCTCGAAATTGTGATTGTAAACACATCGTATGTATAATAAAACAATAATTTGTTTTAAATTTATTTATTGTTAACCACAGTATTGGCTTGATGTAATTGGTGAAGTTAAGTTGTAAGTAAAAGAGAAAGAAGAGGATTGATCCACCTCAAAAAATGGACCGTACATTACAGAGAAGTAAAGTTCCGAATGGAATGGAAAAGCTAAATTTAATTAGTGCTGATTATCTGATATTACATTATAAAATTATGGCGACCAAAAATAACAACAACTTTTCACACCAGAAAAGTAGTTGTATAGAAGCCTAGGAACTGCCGCTAAGTCGAGTTCCACCTTGTTTATTTCAATTTTACTATCTAAGTTTATTATCCAATCAGTAGCTTTTATGTTTATTTGACTGGGCGTTTTTATTCTTATACAGCCCTCTACATTTCATTTTTTTATATCTCGGTTTTTTAAATATCACTTTTTTAAATCTGCTAAATTTTCTTTCTTTAAATTTTTTAACTTTATGATTTTAATTCGTAGTTTTATCAACAAAAATTTTTTTGGATTAATTTTTTTAAACCGTACACTTCGGATTAGGATTTTTACACTTATTAGTAATTTTTTTAATTTAAAATTTTTCAATATTATTTTCTATAATAGAAGTTTTTGCAATATTAAATTTTTTTGTCCATTGGAATCTGCTTGCGTAGTTTTAATTTGCACTTTATCACATTTTAATGTTTTGTTAGCATTAATTGTTTTTATTTTAAATTTGTTCCACACCCTTATTTTTTTTCAAATTTTTATGTTTCTTTTTGTTTCGGTTATTATTAAAAAAACCGCGTACTTACGCCTCTAGCTTTGAATTTTCTTTTCGCATTAAATTTTGTTATTTTTCGATATAAGCGTTTAAAACTTTTTCT
This sequence comes from Podabrus alpinus, assembly GCA_932274525.1. NCBI lineage: Eukaryota > Metazoa > Arthropoda > Insecta > Coleoptera > Cantharidae > Podabrus > Podabrus alpinus. The sequence goes on along the minus strand of OW026454.1, from coordinate 73,902,148 downwards.
TCCTTCTACCATGTTAAATTTATAATTTTCTTCTACCCTCACAATTTCACATTTAGTTTTTTTACAAACACATTTATTGTTAATCAAAAATGTTCCTCATTTACAACTAAACAATGATACAGCCTTTGTTGAAACTCGCTTCTAACTTTTTCAAAAGTTTCTTGCGTAATATTTTTGCGTCGGATAAAAAAAATAAAAAGTTGTTTATTTATTCATGCAAAATATTAATCTGCTAAAAAAATATAAGGTGCCATTTAAAAAGACAAAGTTGACCTTCAAATGGTCACTAAATTAAAAAAACAATTATACCATATTCTTTCCCCCTCGCTATCATACAAGTTTTGTCCGAAACATTTTTTCATCTGACTTGGTTTTTGAGATATTAATTGCTGGAAGTTTTAAGTTGAACACCCGGTATAAGACGCTTATGCAGCGTGGCTTACAGTTTCTAATTCATGTTTTTGTATGTAATGTCAAAACACGATATAATCAAATAAAATTTTAATGTAAATATTCGACAATACGGTCCTGTCTAGTGAAAGAATTAAAATTATATAATATTGTAAAATAATTAAGTTTGATAATGAATTACAATACACGTGCAGGAAATACGTTCGCACTTTTAGTTAGAAGTGATTGTACCCAAGTGTGGGTCAGGAGTTTTAGTTAAGACAGTAGTGTACGAGCAGTTGAAAGAGATGTGTGGCAAAATGGAATAGAATGGAGTTGAAAGGTGGAATGGATTGTAAATGGGTATTTAAAATACGAAACATGTAATATAAAGTTCGATAGTCCGTAAGTTAAGAAATTATGTTGTAAGGTAAATTTATTATTTTTATATTTCTATTATTTTGTTCTTTGTTCGTTATTTAACATATAAATTAAAACGATCTTCGGTGAAATTTTATTTAAACTATCTGAGTTATCACTACCCCTCGTTGACAACATTAAGGATTGCGACATATGGTGGAGGTTGCCGAGTTGTTTTAAGGGTTGTTATCTCCAAGTAATAATCCAAAATGCTTTTTCGTTATAAAGTTCAATTATAAATAAATCTTAATAATTTAGTGAATAGAATTAATATACTTGTGGTGAACATTAATTTGAGTTTTTTTAAATCAAGGGGTTGTGACAAAATTGACATTAGTAATAAAATTACGACGAGCACCGAAAATTGAATTGAATTGTGATTTTGATTATTTAAGTATTTATTTATTATTGTTGTAAAGTTATTAGGAGAAATAAATCATTCTCCAAACTGGTGACCTCCGGACGTGATCAACAGACAATAAATAAATTATGATAAATCCAGACGACGGAACCGCAGCGACGCCGATGCACGCAAACGCACAAGAGATCGCTAGAGTGGCAATCAAAATTCCTCCATTTTGGGAACAAGACCCGGAAACGTGGTTCGCCCAGGTGGAAATGCAATTTGCGCTCAACGGCATCACTCAAGACACCACAAAATTTTATTATGTCGCGAGCAATCTGGAACACCGACACGCCAAAGAAGTGAAGGACATAATCCGAAATCCTCCACCCACAGAAAAATACGTGAAATTAAAGACAGAGTTAATCGCTAGATTGTCGGCATCTGAAGACCATAAAGTGAAACAGTTACTAGAACGGGAAGAAATAGGAGACAGAACGCCGTCTCAGTTTCTTCGACACATCCGAGACCTCGCAAGCAACGTTCCGGATACATTATTAAAAACTCTTTGGTTAGGTCGCTTACCAGGTAGCACACAAGCAATCTTGGCCTCAATGGAGAGCAAAAGTCTAGAAGAAATGGGTCGAGTGGCCGACAAGATCCACGAAACAAACCCATCGAGTACACAAATATCATCAGCCGATTCTTCAGAAATCATAACTGGCAAAAGTATACAACCAAGCCAGTTCGACCTTTTGATGACCGAAATCAACCAGCTGAAGACTGAAGTAAGGAGTAGAGGGCGAAGCCCTAGCCGAAGCAGAGGAAGGTCCACAAGCGGATCAAGAGGCCAAGCGAATCCACATTGGTGCTACTACCATAATAGATACGGTAACAAAGCGCGACAATGTCGAGATCCATGTACATTCAACAAGTCGGGAAACTATTCCGGGGGTCAATAAACGCGGCAATTGACCCCGCAACCACACCACACCGCCTAATCGTAACCGACAGAACGACATCCACAAAATTCTTGATCGACACTGGAGCGGACATCAGCGTATTCCCGAAATCAGCTTGCAAAGACAAACGCATGTTACAAGATTGCAAGTTGTACGCTGCTAACAACTCCGTTATCAGTACTTATGGCTTTGTCACGCTCAACCTTGATCTCGGTTTAAGACGTCAATTGGCATGGCGCTTCGTGGTAGCAGATGTAAACAAAGCCATTATTGGTGCTGATTTTTTACATAATTTCCGCTTACTGGTCGATATTTACAACAGGCGACTGATCGACGATAGCACAGGCCTTAGAGTAACTGGTCAACTGATAAAAGGAATACATCATACCATTCGTACCGTTAACTCCGATAACAAGTACCATCGAATCGTTGAGAAGTATCCTGCTATTACAAACCCCAGTATGGTGAAAGCAGTAGTCTCACACCAAACTGTGCACAGGATCGAGACATTGCCCGGACAGCCCATTACTTGCCGCCCAAGAAGACTCGCTCCTGACCGCCTTCGCATAGCAAAGAAGGAATTCGAATATATGCTTCAACATGGCATCGTTCGACCTTCGAAAAGCAATTGGTGTTCTCCACTACACCTCGTTGAGAAGAAAAATAAGGAATTCCGACCCTGTGGAGATTATCGAGCCCTCAATGCAAAGACAATCCACGACTGCTATCCGATACCCCATATTCAAGACTTCGCCCAATTGCTCGCTGGTAAAATGGTATTTTCAACCATCGATCTCATTAAAGCGTTCAACCAAATTCCGGTCCATCCCGACGATATTCATAAAACGGCGGTTACAACTCCTTTTGGATTATTTGAGTTTACACGAATGCCATTTGGTTTACGGAATGCTGCACAGACCTTCCAACGTTTCATACACGAAGTCACACGAGACCTGGATTTCTGTTATGCATACATCGATGACGTGTTAATTGCTTCGACATCACATGAAGAACACATTAAACACCTACACCAATTATTCCAACGCCTACAAGATTACGGAATCGTCATTAATACAGCAAAATGTATTTTTGGTGTAAGTGAAATTACCTTCCTCGGACACACAATCAACAAGGATGGAACCAAGCCCTTACAAGAGAAGGTAGACATCATTCTAACTAGCGAAAAACCAACAACTGTTAAACAATTACGGCGATTTTTAGGAATGTGCAATTTCTACCGGCGTTTTATTTCAGGTTCAGCAGCAATTCAAGGCCCATTAAACAAACTGCTAACTGGAAAAAAGTCTAGCAATACAAAAATTAGTTGGTCCAGTGAAACCGACATGGCTTTTGTCAACCTCAAAAATGCACTTGCAAAAGTTGCCCTTTTAGCGCATCCTTCACCAACCGCACCGTTGTCTTTGATGGTAGATGCATCCAGTGACGCAGTGGGTGGAGTCCTGCAGCAGAAAATCAATGGTGAATGGCAACCGCTAGGATTTTTCGCCAAGAAATTTAGCAGCTCACAAACAAAGTACAGTGCCTACGATCGAGAACTACTTGCCGCATATTTAGGTATCAAACATTTTCGACATTCTCTTGAAGGACGTGAATTTACATTGTTCACGGACCATAAGCCTTTGGTTTTCGCATTTAACCAAAAGCCTGAAAAGTGTACTCCACGACAATTCAGACATCTGGATTACATTGGTCAGTTCACAACCAACATCGTACATGTGAAAGGTATAGAAAACATTCCAGCGGACACTTTGTCTCGATTAGATATTGTAAACAGCATCAATGTACACGCACTTAACTTGGAAGACCTGTCCAATTCGCAAGAAGTAGATGCTGAAATGAGATTATTCTTGGACCAATCAAAGACTTCACTGAAGCTCAAGAAGGTATACTACCCCGAGCATCATGTAGCCATTTATTGCGACGTCTCAACGAGTAATTTTCGCCCGTATGTGACCGAACCATTCCAGAAGCAAGTATTCGATAGCCTGCACGGACTAGCGCACTCCGGCGTCCGTGCAACAACAAAACTGGTCTGCTCAAAATTTGTCTGGCCTACAATGAGAAAGAACATTAGAGACTGGTGCAGAAATTGTATTGCCTGCCAACGTTCGAAAGTACATAGGCACACAATTGCTCCAACTAGTAAGTTCACACCACCTACGCAACGATTCGAACATATCCATTTAGACTTAGTCGGACCACTACCATACTCAAAAGGATTTACGTATTGTCTAACAATCATCGACAGATACACAAGGTGGATCGAAGTAGTACCCATTGATGACATAGGTGCAGAAACGGTTTCCGAAGCATTGTTATCGAATTGGATCGCAAGGTATGGTGTTCCCCTTCGAGTAACAACCGATCAAGGCAGACAGTTCACGTCGAATTTATTTGCAAGCCTTACAAAATTACTTGGTACGAACCACATCCGATCAACTCCATATCATCCCATGGCGAACGGGATGATTGAAAGAATTCACAGGCAACTAAAATGTGCAATTAAGTGTCACGCCATCGACAACAATGAATCGTGGGTAGAAGCCCTACCTATTGTACTACTCGGTATGCGTACTGCCTTTAAAGAAGATCTCAATTCATCGTCAGCTGAACTCGTGTTTGGCGAAATGCTCAGAATACCCGGCGAGATTTTTCAAAGCAGTCACGATTCAACAGAACCTTCTTCAATGATCACCAAATTAAGAGAGCATTTTAAGCTAGTACGACCAACACCTGGAAGTAATCATGACAGTAAAAAGAAAACATTTGTCAGTAAAACTCTAGCAACCTGTTCGCATGTATTCATACGACATGATGCAGTCCGAAAACCATTACAGCCAACTTATGACGGTCCTTACGAAGTAATCAGCCGGGCTAACAAAGTATTCAAGATCAATGTAAGAGGTAAAGCAACTGCAATTTCAATCGATCGCCTTAAGCCAGCTTACACAATCGCGAACAAGTTGTCAAACAGCGAAGAACCCGAAACGTCAAAAATGAAGGACGTGGTTACGCACCGTGATGTTACGCACACACCACCGGCACAAACTACAAGATCCGGCAGAAGAGTTCACTTCCCCCAGAAATATGTATCGTTTTTTACAGCCAACAACTGAAAACACTGGAAAGGGGGTAATGTGGTGAACATTAATTTGAGTTTTTTTAAATCAAGGGGTTGTGACAAAATTGACATTAGTAATAAAATTACGACGAGCACCGAAAATTGAATTGAATTGTGATTTTGATTATTTAAGTATTTATTTATTATTGTTGTAAAGTTATTAGGAGAAATAAATCATTCTCCAAATACTATAAATGGTTTTGTTATAAGATAAATTTTAAAAATGGTTCCTAAATTGGGTAAATTTCATTTGATTTAATAAATAGTTCGTATAATTAGATTTCATGAAGTTCAACACACCGGTGTACTATGAACAGGATATATGCATAATAATGCAACAACGTCTCGCAATTATGCTGAAAACAACTTTTTAATTAAATAAAAAATTTCGTTAAAATTATTTTAGGGCATAATTATACAAATAAATAAAATTTGTAAGCCATAATTTCAGAAAAGAACAGAAGTAATTCAGATTGCTTTTAAAAAAATTTTTTTTTTTATAATTTTAACGTAATTAGAAATTTCGTAGTCCAGTTTTAAGGGTTCGAATTTAGCTAATCATTTTAGTTTACAAATTTTAATTTACATAAAAATTACTAATTTTAAATTTTTGTGTTAATGCATTTTACTCACGAAAGGATATTCCTTAAGTTACAAATTTTTGCATACGATATGTAAAGTAATTTCAAATTATTATTAAAGTTTTTAATTGTTTATTAGACAGTCAAATTTATTTAGCAATTTAATATCGCCATATTTATACCTTATTTCATAAAGGGTAACGCACGGGTTTAACATTCACACGAGATATAGAATAACGCAAACGTAATGTCTCTCAGTTAAGCAGAAACCACATTATTAAATTAAATAAAAAATTGAATTACAAACATCTTAGAGTAATTAAATATTTCAGTTAATTAAATTTTCTTGGGTGTACAGCCAATTTTTGTTTCCGTAATCGCTATAAAGGATTATAGGCGGAACCGAAATTTGGTGATACTATAAATCTACATTTTCTTTTTACGGGAAAAGGACACAAAAAAACCCCTAAAAATCGCTTTGGAGTCCCAAAGTGAGGTAAAAAGTAGGGTAGATATCTATTACGAAAACCCATCAAATTTTTAAACATTTTTCTAGTATAATTATGCGGTAATAAATTGTAACAGGAAGTCTAAAACATAAATTGAATTACATCGAGTTTCATGAGTACTGATAATTTTGTCATAAAATATTACGTAGTAGGTTAATAGATTAAATAAAATATAAAATTTATTTATCATGATAGGATAATTTAATCTTCTAAAATAAGTAAACCAAATGCCGGGTTCGAACGTACGTACGAGGGCACAAAGCAAAGTATTAATAGAAGTCGCGGAAACAGATGAGATAATAAATTTTGAAGATTTATCAATAATTAAGAGTGAAGAAAGCGGAGAGGGGAGTACTGAACCAAAATATAGAGGTACAGAATTATTAGACTCAAAAAATTTACAATTAGGGCAAAGCGCTATAGGAGACGAAACGTTAAGTGATACCGAGAAAAATTTATCATTATCTAATATAATTAAGTCAAGTAAGATTAGAAAACGAATCAACATTCACTGATCAAGCAGGGGAAATTGAAAATATTTTAAAAACAAAGCGCATATCCCACGAAATACCCAAAATGGCAAATTTAAATTGTACCATAGAAGAAGCAACAACCGCGGAACACACACCAAGATTGCCCAAATTTATATCACCCGCTACTTTCAATCCCGCAAATTCGAACTCAATTAATTTTGTAAATGCATACGAGCGGACAGCTAATGCAAACGGTTGGGGTGAAATACACAAAATAAATTATTTTGGTTCCTTTCTAGAAGGGGCAGCTAGTGTTTGGTTTAAAAAATACAAGGAAACCGAAAACAATAAAACAAAAATTATTAAAAATGACTTCACAACTAAATTTGCAGGGGAATCTTGCTTAAGAATTGCCAAAATTAAATTAACGAATAGGAAACAAAAATTATCGGAAAGTATTGCTATGTATCTGTGCCCTTTATTTATTTAATTATTCCTTACTTTGAAAATGCCCTTACCTTTAATTGCTCCTCCCACAATGATAACTTACGTGGAATCGTTAACTTATTACTTCGCTCCAGCTAGCCCAAGGTTAATGTAAAATTTTATTTGACGGTTGTAAACTTTTCTTGAACGCATTTACAAATCTCCAACATGAACAAGATTTCGAATTTTTTTACCCTCTGATAAACTTGATTTACAAAATAAAGTAAACTTTTCATTATGGCAATGCTTGTTTAATTTCAAATTATAAAATATTTTTATGGTTGTCATAGAGACATAATACAAATTGAACACATGCTTTTAAAATATTATTAATTACAAATTTAACAAATTTCTTACTAATTATACAAACCGCAATAAATGTTTTTATACATAAATAAAGAATTTCTGAATAAATTGTCGTTTTAAATACTCCCGCACAAATAAATACTAGTTTTTACCAACCTCGCTGTTCCATAGTAATTTCTTTGCTGCATGTACATCACCATCTGCCTACACAACTTAAACCTCAATCCAATATTTATCATGAACATTGACACCAATCTCCATCCAATGATATCCAAAATTCTATGTTTCATCAAATTTATTACCATCACACAACTTTACCCTTTGGTAAGTGTTTTTCACAATTTTTTATCACAAATTGTTCTAATTACTTTGTTTTAACATTTCTTGACCTTGATTCACTTTACTGATAATTTTATTTTCACAAATTTAAATTATCTTTCTTACTCACCCATTTTACGTGCGTTTTTTATAATCAATCTACTGTATCTCCTATAAATAATCCTGGTTACCAAGGAAGTCCGATTTTTCTTGTGTTTTCCAGGCACATTGTATTTTCTGTTCCTTGTTTATTATTCGTGGGTGAGTTGTTATGCAGTTTCCCTCTTTTAAATTTCATTTTGAAATAATGTTTATTTTTTTTAGGAAAATGTTAATTTGGTTACTAGCACTCAATGAAATTTGATTTGAAGTATTTCGATGCACTGTGATGAATAAATGTTAATGGGTAATTACGAAGCACCTTTATCGTTTATTTGGAAGTGAACAATAATTGTCTTTCAACTTTAAAAATTTACATTGGATTCGTTAATTGTTTTTCAAATTTTTCACCAAGCCGTCACCAAGTGTATTCAGAAACCTTTTTTTTTATGCGTAACGCTACAAATATTAACTAACCTAGTTTTACAAAATTTTCTAACTAATTACAACTTGTAGCCTTCGATTATTGTTGTTGAGACAATTTCGGCTACTACCATGTTTTATTCGGTATTATTTGACAGAATTACCCTGTACATAGTTTTAATTTTCGAATTTTATAAGGTTTATACATAGAGAACATATTTTTAATAAGATAGGAGATAACGAATTTTTGGTGTTTGATAAGTAGACAGAAAATTTTTGCGTGCCTAAAAGTTACGCATTTTCGGCTTCTGATTATTTGGAATATAGTGATTTTTTATACTTGATTTCCTCTACCGATTTATGGGATTGATTGGAGCCGAAAAAGATTTAATTACTCGTCGTATTAGTTTTTGGTTAGACGACCGGGTGTAGATTGCTGCGTTTTGCAGGATTACAATTGCGACAATATTTTTATGGTACCAGATATTCTACCTGTTTATAACTACCTGCACAATAAATTTTATGGGACTTGCCGATTTTACGTAAACTTCGTATCCGATTAACAACCGTTTTGGACCCAGCCAAAACCACTAAAAATAAGCCTTTTGAATTTGTTGATAAGAAGATTTATACCGTCTAACTTGGTAGCCGAGTTCACAGGAGTTCTTCAAACATCCAATAATCATTGACAGCCGCAATATTGACAACAACAGCGACGTCCGATTAAACCCAGTGGCGTATCAACGATTAGAGTTTGGGGTAAGCAATTACCACTGTATCTTACTTTTTTTGGAAGCATTGTTTCAATTATTGTACGCGGGTGTACCGAGGCGGTTAAGAAGCATTATCACCATCGTAACCTTTTTTCTGTTTGCGTTAAAGGTCTTTTAAAGACCTTTGTAAGACCTTTGTAAAGGAAACGATATCAGATCTGACGTCGATTTTAGATAGAATTTATTCAGCTGCGACTGAGACCTTTTTTTGTACCGTTGTGTCACTGCTACTTGCACATAATAATTTTTTTGTGTTCCATTATACGTACTACCGTATCACCTAGTTTTATTTATCCAAAACTTTCACACTTTCAGGCTAAAATCTCGTCGTGCGACTTTAAGTGTGTGGCGCCTAATTTTTTTGTCTTTAGAGTGGGATCAGGTATTCACTCCTGATCTCACACCCACACCTAAATTGCTCTCTGTTGAGCTAGAGCCGCAGTGTCGCCGGAAAAACTAGAGGGTACAGGTAGGTGGTGTTTGCGTATGGTTTGGATTTCTTTTGCGCGCTCAGGTAAGCGTCGCAAATTTGGCGCCCAACGTGGGGCCATTTCAGATTAGAGGTTCTGCGGGGTCACCAATTTTTTTTGTAAAATCGGTGCCAGGCCTTAGTTCTTTGTATATGCAAACGCAGTAGACACACGGATAACTCAGTGGCAAAGTAGAGATTTTATTTTGTGGTATTTCTTCTAGTGGCTCAAAGTACATACGCGGAAGAATTAGTAGTATTCAATTTTTTTTGCACATATTGCGTGTTTATCGTTACGGTACTGGTAGAGAGGTCACTTTTGTTGTTTTGTAGAAGGTTTAGCTATATAATTTTTTTTTGTTCGGTGCAACATTTTGATTTAGTTGCGATGGCTGAGGCTATTAAGTTGGACATTTACAGATTGTCAAAAGATGAGCTTATTTACGAAGTTACGGTTCGAACGGCTGTAGATTGTAGTGCTAAAGGTGTAGATGTTATTCGCAAATTGTTAAAGTCGGCCCTGGCGATCAAAAGTCAGAGTTTGGACGATTCGACTCCACCTTACCCATATACTTTTGCGGAAGATCTCGCGGCAGTACAACGTAGTGTGACGGAGATCGGGGCGTTAGTTAACGAGTATGACGGCGTGGAACGCGACGGTGTTTATAAAAAGATCTCGTCAAAGCTAGCTCATTCAATCGGAAGGTTAGGACGATCGGTTCCGACCACGGAGGACGAAACTAAGGCGAAAGCGTCCTTGAACACCGAAATTTTGATCCTTGTCGATGATTTTCATTCGAAAGGAAAGAAAGCGAAAAAACCTCGCGAGGACTAGTGGTTGAGTACAGAGAATACAAATCTTTTCTCTATCTATGTGTTTATATATTCGTATAATCCGCAGTTCGATCCTCACACGCTCCAAATTTTGTTCCCCCCCTTTCTACCAGAAATTTTCCTCGAAAATTGCTCAACTAGCGGTCCTACCAAGCTGCGCTAAACTAAACTATCACGCATATAAAATCAAAGCAACCATGTGCGCCTCCACTACTATATATAAAAAAAATTAAAAACTTAAAATTTAAAAAACTAACTCATTATTCCAAATCGGGAGGTCTTGATTTTAGATCCTTAATGGACCATGTCCCCCTTCCTGACCCATGTTCGTCAACTAAAACATACGTCCATGGAGACACCTTCTCCTTGACATAAAAAGGACCTATAAATTTAGGAGCCAATTTTTTGGTGAAGTAATCAGGTGCGCTTGACAAAATATGGTTCTTACGATACACCTCTTGCCCTACTTCAAATTGCTCAGGTCTTTTCCTAAGATTGTAGGCTCTTTTATTTTTTTGAGAAGCTGCCGACAGCTTTTGTTTAACGAAACGAAATAATTCTTTTAAGCTCTGAGCTCTAGAGTCTAAATCGGTAATTTCCTCGTCTTCAAATACGTCTTTGCGCCCAAAATCTTTCCCGGATAAAATCATTGACCTTCCAAAATTCACGAAGTACGGCGTTTGTTGAGTAGCTTCGCTTTTGGAAGTCCGTATCGCACACGAAATCTTGGCTAAATTCTCATCCCAAGCCCTATGATTCTGATTAATGTAAGACGCAATCATGCCCTTAATGGTTCTGTTCATACGCTCAGTAGGGTTACTCTGTGCATGATATAACGGGGTGAATTTAATTTGGACGTCGTAATTTGCTAGTAAAGCCTTGTATTCTTTGCTTATGTATTGCGGCCCATTATCGCTGATGGCAATTTTAGGGACCCCAAACATCAAAAATACGTCATTTTCTAAGCGTTTCACAATATTAGTGGCCAGAGAATTCCTCATCGGGAATAACAATACAAATTTACTAAAATAATCTGTAACCACCAATAAAAATCTGTTTCCGCTTTTCGACTTGGGAAACGGTCCCATAAGATCGGAAGCGATCATCTCCCACGGTTGAGATGGTTGCGGATGCGACAACATATGCCCAGCCGGAGGCTTATTTGGGGCCTTGTGCTGTAGACAAACTCTACATCGTCTAACAAATCTCTCCACGTCGCTTCTCATCTTTGGCCAAAAATATTTTTGCTTAATACGAGCGTAGGTTTTATAAACACCCGTATGACCTGACGTGGGATCGTCGTGTGCTTTTGCCACGAGCGCTGGTCGTTCCGCCTTGTTTACCACTTCTTTCCAACATTCCCAGTTTTTACTTAAATTTGGAAAGCTAGGAGGCAAATATTTAAATAGAGTACCACCCTCTACTCTCCATTGGGGAAATTTCAAAGGTTTCCGTCTTACTTTTTCCAACATGGCCCTATACCACCTATCCACATGACTCTCAACTGGTGCTTCGTCCACCAGATCAATGACCGGAACACTACGACTTAAGGTATCCGGAACTATATGCTCTTTACCCTTACGATGAACAATCTGAACGTCGTATTGTTGCATCTTTACTGCCCACCGGGCCAATCTACCGTTGACGTCTCGTAAGTTTTGAAGCCAGACCAGAGAGTGATGATCCGTGATCACCTTAACGTTAGGGACCCCCTCGATATACTGTCGAAATTTTTCAAGACCGAAGAGAACTGCTAGGCATTCTCTCTCCGTCGTACTATAATTCCTCTCTTGCTTAGTAAGAGAGCGACTAACATATGAAATGACTTTTTCCCCGTCAGCGTGCGGCTGACTCAAAACGGCGGCAACGCCCCAACCTGATGCGTCTGTCTGCACCTCAAAAGGCAGAGTATAGTCGGGACAGCTTAAAACCGGCGCTGTGACTAACTTTTCTTTAATGGTTTGGAAAGCCTTTTCGCAATTGTCGGTCCACACGAATTTCTTATTGCTTTTCTTAAGTAAAGCAGTAATAGGTGCTATGAGTGTAGAAAATTCGGGAACGAAACGCCTATACCAACTAAATGTTCCCACTATGCCTCGGACACTACTAACGTTTTTAGGCGCAGGGAGCTCTAACATTGCCTTGACTTTATCTGGGTCTACGTGAAGACCATACTTATCTACTACGTATCCCAAATATTTCAGTTGAGGGCGACAGTACTGACATTTTTCCTTCTTTACCGTTATATTAGCGTCTCTTAATCTCTTAAATACTTCGTCAAGTATTTGTAAGTGTTTCTCAAACGTGTTGGTGACTATAACGATATCATCTAAATAACAAAATACATGGGGTAACAAATCGTATCCCAAAACTCGATCCATCAAACGCTGCCAAGTTGCTGGGCTCGTTGACAGACCAAACGGCAAACGACAAAACTCCCACAAGCCACGCCCAGGGACTACAAAAGCTGAGTATTTACGCGAAGCTTCCGCTAAAGGAACTTGATAAAAAGCCGACTTCACATCAAGTGACGATAAATACCGCGCGTCTTTCAACTGATCGAGGGTATTGGTAATATAAGGCAGAGGATAACTGTCCTTTTCGGTAACCGCGTTAAGCTTACGATAATCAACACAAAACCTGTATTCTCCGTCCTTCTTTTTCACCAAAATAACCGGAGATGCCCAAGCGCTATCGCTTTTCCGAACGATCCCCTTGGAAATCATCTCATCTAGATGTTTATTAATATGTTTCTGAACGACAGGCGATACCGGGTAATATCGTTGCTTAATTGGTTCCGACGTCGTTTTAATGACGTGTTCCACGACATTAGTGCAACCTAACTCGTCACCCATGAGGTGATAATTCCTCTCAACCAGCTGATCTAATTGTTGTTTTTGCTCAACCGTTAAATTATCCGAATTTTGCAAATAGTCACCAACGTCCATACATTCTAATTGGTCATTCGCAAAAACCCAACTGTCGCTACGAAGATCAGGGACAATTCCCATCGTCTTCCAAAAGTTTACCCCTAATATTAAGAGATGTGGCAACTCGGGTACCACTACTACAGACACTAACTTTGTGCGATCCGCAACCTTCATAGGAAGCGTGCACCTACCTATGCTATTCACTACTTGACCATTTGCTACGGTACATACGGTAGCGTCGTGCTCTAATGTCACCCCAAACCGTGTCAAAAATTTTTGGCCCATAGTTCCCATAATGGTGTAACTTGCGCCTGAATCTAACAAACCTTGAAGCTTGTATCCAAAAATATCTACAGTTAAGTAGGGACGTTGATCGTCCTTGGCGTGCTCTAATATATAATCAAGCACGTGACTAATAGGATTATTGTTGGCCGATCTAGTATATGGAGTCCGTCTAATTCGACCTACTAGACGCGACTCGAGCCGTTTCCCGAACGCTTAAATCCTCTCCCAACATTCTGGTTCTTAATCTGCGAATTAATTCCCTGATTATTACAATTTGGACAGTTCCGGGTAATAACACCTGCTTTATTGCATTTGAAGCAGCGAACTCCCCTGGTTCCTGCTCTACAACCCCTAGCACGATGTCCTAACTCCCCGCAATTCCAACACTGGGAACTTGCTTCGTCCACACTACTTATCCCCACTCTACTTTTAGACCGCGCCGCGCCTGCAAACGCAAGATCGCCCTCCATACAGTCGTCTTTATGAGGCGGGGGAAGAAAACTATTCGCAACATGTATTTTTGCATCAATCTTTCTACAAAGTTCCACCAATTGTTGTGTGGAAGTGATATCGACGAATGTTAGATACGGTTGATAATGTGGCGCGATATTCAACCCCAAAATCTCGAGCTTAGACGACTCAGGAATGCTTACCTGAAGCCGTGAAAAAAGGTTTGTCATAACCGCGACGTACATACCAATGCTTTCACCCTTACCCTGTGTGCGCTTCTTTATCTCCTCAAAGAGCTTACGATCATAATCTGGCGGTAGGTACTCTTCGCGTAATGCAGCAACTAAACCGTCCCAATCGTGAACTCTTCTTTTCACAGTTCTGAACCATACCCTAGCGTCTTCTGTGAAAAGCTCCGCAGCCGAGTTAAACAATTCTACCCGCGATATGCCCCTAGGTACGCGCATTTCTTCAATACGCTCTAAAAAAGCATTGAGTGGTTCCCCGGAACGCTTTCCTGAGAACTTTACTCCCCAATCTCGCACGGGCAAAGGTTTTTGATAACGATGCCTAACCTTTAACTCAATCTCGGAATCTGTCGAAGATTCGTCGAGTTCAGATACGTCCGTTGTATTATCACGCAAGGATTGTCTAAGAACACTCAAGTCGAAAAGACTCTCGCGAGGTTTTTTCGCTTTCTTTCCTTTCGAATGAAAATCATCGACAAGGATCAAAATTTCGGTGTTCAAGGACGCTTTCGCCTTAGTTTCGTCCTCCGTGGTCGGAACCGATCGTCCTAACCTTCCGATTGAATGAGCTAGCTTTGACGAGATCTTTTTATAAACACCGTCGCGTTCCACGCCGTCATACTCGTTAACTAACGCCCCGATCTCCGTCACACTACGTTGTACTGCCGCGAGATCTTCCGCAAAAGTATATGGGTAAGGTGGAGTCGAATCGTCCAAACTCTGACTTTTGATCGCCAGGGCCGACTTTAACAATTTGCGAATAACATCTACACCTTTAGCACTACAATCTACAGCCGTTCGAACCGTAACTTCGTAAATAAGCTCATCTTTTGACAATCTGTAAATGTCCAACTTAATAGCCTCAGCCATCGCAACTAAATCAAAATGTTGCACCGAACAAAAAAAAATTATATAGCTAAACCTTCTACAAAACAACAAAAGTGACCTCTCTACCAGTACCGTAACGATAAACACGCAATATGTGCAAAAAAAATTGAATACTACTAATTCTTCCGCGTATGTACTTTGAGCCACTAGAAGAAATACCACAAAATAAAATCTCTACTTTGCCACTGAGTTATCCGTGTGTCTACTGCGTTTGCATATACAAAGAACTAAGGCCTGGCACCGATTTTACAAAAAAAATTGGTGACCCCGCAGAACCTCTAATCTGAAATGGCCCCACGTTGGGCGCCAAATTTGCGACGCTTACCTGAGCGCGCAAAAGAAATCCAAACCATACGCAAACACCACCTACCTGTACCCTCTAGTTTTTCCGGCGACACTGCGGCTCTAGCTCAACAGAGAGCAATTTAGGTGTGGGTGTGAGATCAGGAGTGAATACCTGATCCCACTCTAAAGACAAAAAAATTAGGCGCCACACACTTAAAGTCGCACGACGAGATTTTAGCCTGAAAGTGTGAAAGTTTTGGATAAATAAAACTAGGTGATACGGTAGTACGTATAATGGAACACAAAAAAATTATTATGTGCAAGTAGCAGTGACACAACGGTACAAAAAAAGGTCTCAGTCGCAGCTGAATAAATTCTATCTAAAATCGACGTCAGATCTGATATCGTTTCCTTTACAAAGGTCTTACAAAGGTCTTTAAAAGACCTTTAACGCAAACAGAAAAAAGGTTACGATGGTGATAATGCTTCTTAACCGCCTCGGTACACCCGCGTACAATAATTGAAACAATGCTTCCAAAAAAAGTAAGATACAGTGGTAATTGCTTACCCCAAACTCTAATCGTTGATACGCCACTGGGTTTAATCGGACGTCGCTGTTGTTGTCAATATTGCGGCTGTCAATGATTATTGGATGTTTGAAGAACTCCTGTGAACTCGGCTACCAAGTTAGACGGTATAAATCTTCTTATCAACAAATTCAAAAGGCTTATTTTTAGTGGTTTTGGCTGGGTCCAAAACGGTTGTTAATCGGATACGAAGTTTACGTAAAATCGGCAAGTCCCATAAAATTTATTGTGCAGGTAGTTATAAACAGGTAGAATATCTGGTACCATAAAAATATTGTCGCAATTGTAATCCTGCAAAACGCAGCAATCTACACCCGGTCGTCTAACCAAAAACTAATACGACGAGTAATTAAATCTTTTTCGGCTCCAATCAATCCCATAAATCGGTAGAGGAAATCAAGTATAAAAAATCACTATATTCCAAATAATCAGAAGCCGAAAATGCGTAACTTTTAGGCACGCAAAAATTTTCTGTCTACTTATCAAACACCAAAAATTCGTTATCTCCTATCTTATTAAAAATATGTTCTCTATGTATAAACCTTATAAAATTCGAAAATTAAAACTATGTACAGGGTAATTCTGTCAAATAATACCGAATAAAACATGGTAGTAGCCGAAATTGTCTCAACAACAATAATCGAAGGCTACAAACTAAACAATAACACAAATTAATTACATACATTTTCAATTATTATTCTAACGATGCATCCGTTATTTAGGATTGCCATTATTTTTATTAATTTCAATTTTTATTTACGTTATGTGCAACGCTTGTTCATGCCTTCAATCTGCCAATGTGGCAAAGTAGTTTACATCGCAGTATTAAGGCCTATTTCTATGATTTAACAGTGCTGGCGGAAGACTATAATTCTAACATGACTAATGAGGACTTTATAGATCATTTTGAAAACGGTTTACTCCCTAAATTTTTACAAATGTATTGTATCCTCAAGTATAGTAACATGACAACGGACGATTTAGAAAAAATAGTTCTTAAAATAAGCGATTGGGAAGACCGCACTGCTAGTAACGGGTTAACGGAATTTCCTTCATTGTTAAATTTAAATAATAATATCGAAAAACAAAGAGACGTTCCTAACAAAAATATTTTTTCATCATTTCTAATGAAGCGCGGTAATCAGAGTTCCCAGGACGGATTCACAGGAAATAGAAATTGGAGAATTTACTGTCATATCTGTAACAAAAGTGGACACGACACAGCATTTTGTTGGTTCAATGGCATGAATAAAAGTCAGTCAAACTCCGAAGTCAATAATAGAGCATTTCCCGTGAGAAACGCTAATTTTGCAAATATTAACAGATACATTCAAAATAGGGAAAGACCAAATTTCCTTAGGGGTAATAACTTTAATGAAAATAGAACGGGTAGGTCATTTTTAAACGATAGCAGTAATAATTATCGTAAATCATTTAAAAACGCGCACTTCAACGATAGGAACAGAAAGTCGTACCCAAGTCAAGATAATATAAGAAATAAAAATTTTCCAGAAGGGCGGTTCGCAGGCGGCCGACAGCCGCCCTCTACCAGTTAAATGAATCAGGACAAATAAACAACATTCTAACTATTAAGGGACGAGTAAATAACAAACTTACAGAAATAGTAATTGATACGGGGTCCACAAAAAATATTGTATCTAATAACTGGGTACAACGGGTGACTAAAAATTATTATATGCAATATCTAAAAACCGTTGGGGGACATAGAGTGCCAGTAGTAGGCATAACCAAAATTAAATTAGAAATTAATGGTAGAATTTTTCAAATTTCGGCATTAGTGGTAGAAAATCTACCCAAACCCATACTTTTAGGAAATGAATTTTTACGGGAAAATCGAGTTTTAATAGATTATAGCGATAACACAATTTCGTTAAGAGGTAATTATCGAATTGTAAAGACAAGTTTCAACCAGAATTCAAACAGTCAACTTAATTTAATACATTTGAACGACTCTTCTGGTCGAGATTCAGCAACAAGTATAACACCAAAATTTCCAGTACAGACTAGTAAATAAACCTCAGCGAGATCACAACCCGAAAATAGCATGAATCAGATTACAAATGTTGATATAGTAAACAATAGTATTCCTATAAGGTCATCAAACGAAACAACAAGTATAAAATTAAAACCTTTGCAAGACGGAAAGAAGTCACTCCCAGTTCATATTGCGATGTCGAGATTGACCACGCCAATAGTAATGATAACGTCACGATTCAGAATTTTGTTTATTAATAAAGAGAGCACATGACTTATTTGTTCGAACGTAAAAGTTCCATCCTATACCAAAAATTTAGTTCAATGTCATACTTTTATGTGAAAGACGAGTCACGGAACGAGGTAACAAAATAAATTCAAAATGCAACGATTTAATTCCGTTAATAAAAATGTTTGTTAGTATTATAAATCAAATTAATTAATCATAAGAAATGTAATTTAAAATCAAAATAATTGTTCAATGTTAGTTTATAAAAATGTGTTAAACGTAAAATTTTAAAATAAGCAAAATTTTTACACCTATCGTAGTGCGTCGCAAATCTAATGTATCACATATGGAAAGGACATTTTCTTCAAAAAAAATTTATCAAACAATCACAGTGATAGTGAGAATTAATTCAATCTAAAACATAAAAAAATTTTATTAAAATTTTACAAAGTCACATTGGGCTTGAGCCGAACCTGCAAATTGAAACGTCAATAGTATTGATTTTATTTCGACCAATAATGAAGAATCACATTTGCCTTGAGAATACAACGGTAGCGATGGTAAAACAATTGAGAAAAGGGAAGTTGTTGATTAATTTTTATTAATGGTGGTGATTTTGTGTGCGTCCAGCTAAAATTAGATAAAATAGTAAAAATTTTAAAGAAATTCAATAGAAAAGTGTATTAATAGTTAAAATCAACGTACTTACGTATTTCAAATGTAAAATTGGTAGAAGATAACGACGGATTACGATTATTTTTGGAAAAATTTGGTCACACCACGAGGTAAATGCACACACAAGAAATTTGCATCTCGAATAATTACACGCATCGAAGGTCATCCATCAAGTAGAAATAAATAGTTTCATGGTACAGGAACTGAGTAACCAGAAATACCCCAGATTTTGTTAAGGTAACGTCCCATTAAACTTTATATTGAAAATACAAATTAGTGAAAATTTTACGATCCAATTTACGCGTGCGTTAATACGTTTAAAGTTTATTAGAATAAGAAATTTGTTAATTAGTATAAGAATTTTATTGCATTTAAATCACTTAAAAACTAAATCATAATAAATTACCATTTGTATTTTAAAACGGAGCATAATTTTTGTAATCACATTCCGAAGACCACGATATTTGGTTTCAGCATTACGATTTGGTCAAGGAAAGAACCCAACTTGAGAGAAGGTAGGTCTGTGCTCATCGCAATAGCCAAGCCGAGGTATAATTTCATTTATTTGTATTTATCAAAAATTTTACATACATTTCTATTGACGGGGTACAATTACGTACACTCGTACAAGACATTTACAATTAAACGTTTAGCTCCAGTGAGGCAAAGACCCACATAGCAATTTTGGCGCCCATACGTGACGGCATCGACAAAAGGGGGATACCAGCGTGGTATTAATAAAAATTAGATAGGTTAATTACAACGAGAAATTTAAAAATTATTTACAACGTTAACATTAAAATTAAAAATTTTCTTAATACTAAAATTAAACGTACATTATCAATTACTTAAAAACTATTTCCTTATAACTAAATTGATCAAATATAAATTACGATGGCAGAAAAATCAGATAGGACACTTAGGTACGAAAAGAAAAATCCGGAAGTAGGAGAGACAGAAACGGAAAAGGAAGAAGACGTGTTGGAAGAAGTATTTGTGTCGATAACTGAAGGAGAAGAGAAAGCTGACAGTGAAGTTTCGACGGAATTAAATAGTGACGAGACACCAAAAATAGAGAAGAAATCAGAATTGCAATTAATGCAAGAAATGATGATGACACAAATGGAGGTAATGATGAGAAAATTAAACGAAGAAAGAGATCTCATTAATGCAAATAAAGCAGAAGAAAACACAAAATTGATTATTAAGCACACAGAAGACACCAAGAAGGAGTTGAACGGAAAGTTCGAAGAGAAAACAGAATTAATAATTAAAAGGACAGATGACATTAAAAAGGAACTTAATGAGAAGATACAAGAGGCAAGGGAAGAAACTGCGGGAGCATTTAGGAAATCAGAGGAGATGGTAAAAAACAGCTTAAAAAATTTAAAAATAGAAATGGAAAGTAATTTTTCGGAAGAGGTCAATAAAACAAATAAAAATGTACAAACGGTAAAAGAAAATGTATACGAACTAAGTGAAAAGGTATCAGAAATTAGTGGTCAAATGATGCCGGCAATTACAATCAATAATAAAATTATACAAACACGACAAATTTTGGAAGAACAAATTGTAAAGTCAAAAACGGATATAAGTCAAGAAGTGTGTAAATTAGAAAATCGGGTAGACATAAAATTAAATGATCAGGGTGAAAAACTAAAGCGAATTGAAGAAAACGTAAAGATAAAATGTGAAAGCACAAACAGTTCCATAAACTTAGCGGCTTTACAAGACATTACGTGGCCGACAAACAACGGGCAAGCGATTAAGTTCTACGAAAAAGGGGACTTCAACCCTAAACAGTTCATAAAATATGCGAATCGCAGCACAAGTCACATCCGCGATGTGAATAAATTTAAAAATTGTATCTGCTCAATGATGGGGGGTAACGCGAAAAAATGGTTCGGGTGTGTACAAGACAAATTCGAAGATTTCGTCGGTTTCGAAAGATTATTCCTAGATCGTTATTGGGACAAGCAAGCTCAGGGGCGAATTCGCAACGAGCTAATGAACGGCAAATTTAAAGGGTACGGTCGCCGCAATGATTACGCGGAAAACATAATCAACGAGGTAACGCAACTCGAACCGGAAGTATCAGAAGAAGAAATCGTGGAGCATTTAGCAAATCACTTCTGTCAGGACATTATTAACCGGGTAGCGCTAGAGAACATAAACACGATATCAGAATTATCTAAATTGTTAAGGAGAACAGATGCGGTCAACATGGACGAGAGAGCCAATAGGCAAAATTATAATAACGCGACTAGAAATTTCAATAATTATTCAGGGGGGCAAAACGAGTCAAATAACCAGCGCACTTACAATAACGGGAACGATAATCGTAATAACCAAGATAATAGGTACAACCGGTATGAAAGATCGGGAAATTATAATCATAATAATAATTATACGGGGAATAACAATTTCGAAAATCGTAGGGGCAACGGTAATAATTTTAACACAAATAACCGGGATAACCATGAGGATCGTAATGGGGGGTACAACTCAAACAGGAACAATTTTGGCCGAGGCAATTATTACGGAAATAATCGAAATTATAATCAGGGTTATCGTGGACGTTTCCAGAGAGGAGGCAGGTACGAGTCAAATTGGCGCAGTTATGACAATCGCACGAACGATCGAGACAACCAACAAGGGGGCGACGAACGTTAACCAGACCGAACGTCAGCCAATACAGACAACAGGCCGATTAATAGAGTTACGATAAATAGGACACCTGCTGTGGAAGAAGGAACATCTTCTCCACAGGATTTTCAATAAACGGCGTGCCAAGGGATATGCAGATAAGCTCTTACCAGCATCCCAAAGAGTTTATTAGCATAGAAAATACAGGGGGGTTAAATAATGAAAATAAATTTGATTTGTTACCATACATAATGGTGGATATTAATAACGTTCAGGTAAATTGTTTGGTAGATACAGGGGCAGAAATTTCATTAATCAATCAGGGGGAATTTTGAAAAATCAAGAAAATTTTAAAGATTTAATTTTGAAAACGAAACTCGTCAATTTGGTAACGCCAAACGAGAAAAAGTTCTCGTCTGCGAATGAAAGCGTACTCGCAACAATTAAAATAGGAGATGCAATTATAGAAGAGTCATTATTAATTATTAAAAATTTATCTATGCAATGCATACTCGGAATTGATCTGAAATATGATGACTTGATTTATGTAGTGGTTCCCAGGCGTCTTTTGAATACAGGAGCACTTTGTAGGCAAAATTTAGATGTGGTTTTGACTTTCTTATCACAAATTTGTCTTATCACATTTTCCAAGCGAAATTGAACTCTATTTACCTTTTTATAGATTCACAGTAGCAAATTATTACCATTACAAAGAGTGGATTAAATAACACATTTTCATATAAACAATTTTACATAGTATAAGTTATTCATGGAGTATATTCCATTTTTGTAATGTAAAATTTTTGGTTATGTTATCAGTGATAACGATTTACATCAAATTTACCGTTTTTGACTTAAATAATCTTTTATACAAAATTTTGAAGTGGCAATCTCCTTCATGAATCTATCTTACAGCTTTATGTCATATTTTTCAATCATTAAAGATCTTTGGAGTCTCATAATATAGAAAAATTGTAAAATTAGTTTATCTTTTATATCAGTAAAATTTTAATTAGGTCAAATTTAATGTGATGTTTTAAATAAAGTTGGAAATTCAATAATTTGCATTGGCCTGGTAGCTTGGATCACAGCAATATGTACTGACTTGAATCTTGGTGCATTCCAGTACAATGTCAATTACGACTACAGTCTACATCCAAATGTAGTCATCGGCAAAATGGATAAGGTGTGTGGGCATTGCGGTGCACGAAAGTTCAACAATGAAACACCAGGAATGTGCTGCGCAAACGGCAAAGTTAAACTACCTACTTTGCGTTCACCGCTTGAACCTCTGCTGTCATTGCTTTCGGGCATATCGCAAATACAATTCCGCGTTTCAAATGACATCTTTTGGAGCCGATAAAGTATTCCAGGACCACTATATGCCAACTTTCAAAATCCAAGGGCAAATATATCATCGCGTAGGATCACTTTTACCAGTTCCCAACGCGGAACATAAATTTTTACAAATCTACTTCATGGGCGACGATGATGTGCAAGCTAATCAGCGATGCCGTGCGATTCCAGGTGTCAAACGTCATATTATATCAACTTTGCAAACATTTTTTCACCAACACAACGCCCTCATAAAGTTGTTCAGAACATCAATTGATAACTTGCCGGCGGATGATTACGCAATCCGTATAAGAGCAGATAAAACACCATTCGGACAGCATGCCGGATGCTACAACGCACCTACCGCCAATGAAGTAGCGATTGTTATAGTTGGAGAAGAACGTGATACGCGTGATATTATTCTTCAGCGACGGAATGACTCAATTGTATGTGTTGCTGAAACGCATCGATCTTACGATGCGTTGCAGTATCCCATACTTTTTTGGGAGGGTGAAGATGGATATCACTTCAATATTATGCTAACTAATCCTGCTACAGGTGAACAACTCACTAAAAAAGTATCAGCAATGAATTATTATTCAAACCGCATAATGATACCTCAAAACGGAACAAATTATATTCTGCAATGCCGTCAACTTTTTCATCAATACGTGGTAGACATGTATGCGAAAATTGAATCTGAACGTCTCCTCTTCATTCGATTAAATCAAAAATCGTTGCGTTCAGAGGAATACATTCATTTACGAGATGCGATTGCGAACGATGAAAACACCAGCGACATCGGCAAAAAGGTCATACTTCCAGCAACTTTTACTGGCAGTCCGCGACACATGCATGAATACGCGCAAGACGCCATGACATATGTGCGTTCGTACGGTTGTCCCGATTTATTCATCACATTCACATGCAATCCAGCATGGGATGAGATAAAAGAGCTTCTATTGCCCGGTCAAGCTCCGTCCGACCGACACGATTTGACTGCCAGAATTATCAAGCAAAAACTCACTAAATTGATGGATTTAATTGTGAAGCATCACATTTTTGGTGAAACTCGCTGCTGGATGTATTCCATTGAATGGCAAAAGAGAGGCCTTCCTCATGCGCACATTCTCATATGGCTCAAAACGAAAATACACTCAGTTCAAATTGATGATGTCATTTGTGCAGAGATACCAGATCCTCAAGAAGATCGATTACTGTACGATATTGTTACTAAAAATATGGTGCATGGGCCATGCGGTGCTATGAACCCACATTCACCATGTATGGCTGATAACAAATGCACGAAAAAGTATCCCAAGGAATTCATTAATGAAACTCGTACTGGTGATAACGGTTATCCTCAATACAGACGCCGTTCACCAGATGATGGAGGTCGGACAGCTACAATCAGAACTAGAAATGCCGATATTGAAATCGACAACAGATGGATTGTGCCATATTCGCCTTTGTTATCAAAAACATTTAAAGCGCATATCAACATGGAATATTGCAATTCCGTCAAATCAATCAAGTACATATGCAAATACGTCAACAAGGGCAGCGATATGGCAGTATTCCATGTTGATAATTCCGATGCGCGCACGGATGAAGTTATTCAATTTCAGACAGGTCGATATATCAGCAGCAATGAGGCTGTGTGGCGCATTTTGAGTTTTCCGATTCACTGTCGGCATCCCACTGTTGTTCATCTTAGTGTTCACCTTGAAAATGGACAAAGAGTGTATTTCACGGAAGAGAACGCACGAAATGTTGCCGCTGCACCGGCGCACACAACACTGACAGCATTTTTTGCGCTGTGCGAAGAAGATGTATTTGCCAAAACATTATTGTACGCGGAAGTACCAAAGTACTATACCTGGAATGCCACATCGAAAAAATTTCAACGACGTAAACAAGGCGCGCGAGTTGAAGGCTATCAAAATATGTATTCGTCTGACGCATTGGACCGTATTTACACAGTACATCCAAATAATTCCGAATGCTATTATTTAAGAATGCTGCTGATTAATGTCAAAGGTCCAACTTCATTTACAAATTTGAGAACGATCGATGACGTAGAATGTCAAACATACAGAGAAGCTTGCCAAAAACTGAATTTACTCGAAAATGACCAACATTGGGAAATTACATTGATGGACGCCTCAGTCGGCAGTCATCCTTGACAATTACGAACATTATTCGCTATTATTTTGACTACATGTTCGCCATCCAACCCTAACGATCTGTGGGAAAAATTCAGGGAGAACTTGAGCGAAGACATTTTGCACCGTATTCGTACCGTTTGCAACGATAATACCATTCCATTTTCGAACAACATTTTCAATGAAGCTCTGATAAAAATCGAAGATATGTGTTTAACCATCAACAGCAAATAAACCACTCTTAGTTGCAGATCAAAAATTAGCTTATGACACAATTACAAATGCGGTAGCCAATGGTAGAGGAGGTCTTTTTTTCCTTGATGCGCCCGGCGGCACAGGAAAAACATTCGTAATCGGTTTGCTATTAGCTCAAATTCGCTCGAAAAATGGAATTGCTTTGGCTCTTGCGTCATCAGGTATTGCAGCTACATTAATGGATGGTGGTCAAACAGCGCATTCGGCGCTAAAATTGCCATTGAATATACAATTTTCCCAAGTTCAACATGTAATATTTCCAAAGGTTCCGGCATGGCAAAAGTGCTGCAAACTTGCAAATTGATTGTTTGGGATGAGTGCACCATGCCACATAAAAAATCACTTCAAGCGCTTGATCAAACTCTTCAAGATTTACGAGCAAATGCAAACCCATTTGGTGGAGCTCTCATTTTATTATCAGGTGACTTTCGACAGACTCTACCAGTCATACCAAAATCAACACCAGCTGATGAACTCCACGCTTGCCTCAAAGCGTCGCATCTTTGGAGACACATGCAGAAACTCACATTAAAGATTAATATGCGCGTACATTTGCAACGAAATGCGTCATCCATATTTTCAAAGCAGCTATTGGATATTGGTGATTGAAAAATACCAGTTCATGCCGACACAAAATGTATTTCATTTCCATTGAATTTTTGTGTCATTGTTCCATCGATCGAACAATTAATTCTGAAGGTTTTCCCACAAATTGCCACTAATTACAAAAATCATCAATGGCTTTGCGAACGTGCTATTTTGGCAGCAAAAAACACCGATGTCAATGCGATCAACCACATAATTCACGAACAAATTGCGGGCGAGTCTGTCACCTACAAATCAATTGACAGCGTCATGAATGATGGCGACATTTTAAATTATCCAATTGAATTTTTAAATTCGTTGGATATTTCTGGTGTACCACCGCACAGATTATCACTCAAAATTGGCGCACCAATAATTCTTTTGCGCAACATTAATCCGCCACGATTGTGCAATGGAACCAGACTCGCTGTCAAAAAATTGATGCCAAACGTCATCGAAGCAACAATTCTCAATGGCAAGTCAAAAGGGGAAGATGTGTTAATTCCACGTATTCCCATTATTCCCACCGACATGCCTTTTGATTTTAAACGACTGCAGTTCCCCGTTCGCCTTGCATTTTCAATGACCATCAACAAGGCACAAGGTCAATCGCTTCAAGTGTGTGGTTTAAATCTAGAAAATCCATGCTTTTCGCATGGTCAATTATATGTTGCATGCTCACGAGTGGGACAGCCAAAAAATTTATTTGTTTTTGCTGAAGATGGAAAGACCAAAAACATTGTTTATCCGAAAGCACTTCAATAAACTTTTATGTACTTATCTGCTATGTTTTATATATTACATCAATAAAAAGTTTTAAATATTATTTCATAATCGATTCTACCCGTTTTAGATTGCAAACAATTGTTGCAAATGTTGCGTTGAATACTTATCGGAGCTGCTAATTTAATAAAAATATTACATTTTAATACATTTCCTCCATATATCCATTTTAATTTTAATAAAAAAGTTTATAAATATTATTATAATTTGATAATCCATTCTACCCGTTTTAGATTGCAGACAATTAAAATTCAAATTTTTGATATTCTCTTTTTCAGGCAAAACAACGTTTGCCGGGTCAGCTAGTTTATAATAAATAATCGATTATAGAAATAATCGATTGTGAAATAATCGATTGTGGAAATAATCGATTATATATAGAATACTTTATTTTTTATTGATAACAGGTTTATTCTATATAAGCATAATATCTTGTTTTAATAAATACAACTTTTTAAACTAAAACGTAATCCCAACCCCAACAGCAATTAGAACTACCGAAATAATCGATTATTCGAATTACGGTGATCGTTTAATCGATTATATGCGCATGCGCACCCCTATTAATAGCCCTACCTAGTTATGAGTTCATAATCGAGTTATGAGTTCATAATCGAGTTATGAGTTCATAATCGATTATGGGTTCACAATCGATTATGGGTTCACAATCGATTATGAACTCATAATCGATTATGAATAATCGATTATTGACAATAATCGATTAATCGAAAAAAATCGATTATTTTTTATAATCGATTATAAAATTTCATAATCGCGCACCCCTATTATGTATTCACCATTATTTTGATCGAGATATTTTTTTAATGTATACCTACTAAAGTATTTTTTATGCCGTCCCTGGCCTAAATCTATCTTTGGTCTACTATAAAGCGTTGCTTATTGTCTTTAGAGACACCCTGTATATTCATTTTTTTACCTTGTGTCGTTTTTGACGCACTTCCTCGATTATTTTAAGAAAAGCAATTTTTTAATACCATGATGTATTATAGTATTATACTCGTATTATAATTCTAAACATATAACATTGTATTTCTTGGAAATGAAAATGAGAAAAATTATATCGGGTTCGTAACTTTGCTAACTGTGCTGTCAGAAAGAAAGAAACAGCATGATAAAACACGACGCGCCTGATGCTTTAATTTAATTAGTTGTATATGCAACCCATTATACAAGGAAAACGACCATTACACGCCGTTTGCTATAGCTTTTCTCATCTTTGCTTTTACTTGCTTTTACGTTGTATCGTTCACCAGCAAGTGGCTGTCGAACATCGACTTGGCGCGTCTTCCCCCACTACGTTACCCAAACTTGACTTTTAGAATCTACGTGTCGCTAAAAATATAACTTCAAAACGAAATATACAGGGTGCCTAAATATTTTAAAACCAAAGTAGCGGCAAATTTAAATATCAAATTTCAATATTACAATATATTTTCGGCTTCCCAACAATCCCAGTAAATGGTAAAGAATTTATATATCCAAAAATTCTAAATAAATGGGAGTCGAATACGTAATTTTACGAAACTTGAAATTTCGCAAAAATGTCCGTCGTCAACTTGTACAAAAGTTATGGTTATCCACCCCCTAAAATTTTATATCGTTATCTTCCTTATGGTATTAAAATTAAATACGAGTACCATATATAAGGCGTTACTAAATAAATGGTAAGATGTATATTATGCCCTATCTAGTACCGATCTACCTACATATATCTAATCTTTTTCCGATAAGCAACCGCATAACAGTAGCCCAACTTACCGTAATAACTAAAAGTGAAGGCTACAACCTCAAAACCCATTGAATACCAATTTTAGATAAAATCGGACAACTTTTTGACATATTGGTCGGCCAAATATTGGGTCCGCCATTTTGTTTATAAAAATTTAGATTCGTAATCGGTGACCTCAAAAACCCTAGCATACCAATTCTTGAGGTTTGGCCAGCTTTTCGTCAAAAGATCCCACAGTGGCGACTGTCATAACTTTTATGATTCACTTCAATTTTCTTAAATTTTTATTTTGTGTAGAGACAAATAGCAATTGATTGAAATGTTATAAAATTTTTGTTTGCATTTTTTAATAATAAAATTTAATTTGTCGTATTAATTTTTTTAACGTTTTACAAGGAAACCTTTTACAATTTTCCATTATCTACTAGATGAAATATATTAATTACGTATTTTTTTATTTTATTCAATGGGCCATATTTTCTGAAGAAAACAGTCTTTTATTTCTCCTGAGAAGTTATGGATTCTGTAGATAGCATCAGGTATTGGTTGTAAACAGTCGATATGAGATTTTAAATGCTTTTTCAATTGCGATTTTTCTGCACTTTTATAGTCACAACTGACCGGTTTCTCGCCAGTATGAGTTCTTAAATGTCTTTGTAAATTTGGTTTCCGTGCACAAGTATACTCACAAATATCACAACTAAACGGTTTTTCGCCGGTATGAGTTCTTAAATGACTTTGTAAGTCTGATTTCTGTGCAAAAGTATACTCACAAATATGACAACTAAATGGTTTCTCGCCGGTATGAGTTCTTAAATGTGTTTGTAAATTTGATTTATGTGCACAAGTATACTCACAAATATGACAACTAATTGGTTTCTCGCCGGTATGGGTTCTTAAATGTCTTTGCAAGAGTGATTTTGTTGCACAAGTATACTCACAAATATGACAAGTAAATGGTTTCTCGCCGGTATGAGTTCTTAAGTGTATTTGTAAGTATGATTTCTGTGCACAAGCATACTCACAAATATCACAAATAAATGGTTTCTCGCCAGTATGAGTTCTTAAATGACTTTGTAAGTCTGATTTCCGTGCACTAGTATACTCACAAATATGACAACTAAATGGTTTCTCGCCAGTATGAGTTTTTAAATGTTCTTGTAAGTTTGATTTCCATGCACTCGTATACTCACAAATATCACAACTAAATGCTTTCTCGCCGGTATGAGTTCTTAAATGTCTTTGTAAGGTTAATTTCCGTGCAAAAGCATACTCACAAACAGGACAACTAAATGGTTTCTCGCCGGTATGAGTACTTAAATGTTCTTGTAAGTTTGATTTCCATGCACTAGTATACTCACAAATATCACAACTAAATACTTTCTTGCCGGTATGAGTCCTTGCATGTAATATTAAATGTGATTTACTTGCACATTTTAGGTTACAAATATTACATATATATGATTTCCTGACCTCGAAAAAATTTGAACTGTTCAGAGTTGCTTGTGTAGTGACGATATCTTCTTTAATATCAATGGAATGATGCAAATCTTCTAAATTAAATTTCACATCTTCCACCTCTTCTCTTTTAATTTCGTAATTGCTAATTGAATTATTTCGAGTTTCCAAAAATATATCCGTGTTTTCTACAATTTGTGATTCTTCCGAAGGTAGCACTTGAGCTGCAAGTAAATCGGTAACTGGTTCCATTTGGAGGATGCAGCACTGTAACTGTACAGGTACAAAATCACTTTTCTTAATTGAAGGCGTTGATTATATGTTATCGATTTAGAAAACTACTGCTACAGTTGACAAATCACTACTATACAAAATTATAAAATGGCGACATTGATGAGTCAGAGGCGATTGATTGCGTGAAAGTGTATAGCGCCATCTAATAGAACTAAAAAGAGATTTTCTAACGTTACGTCGAGACGATTTGTCTTCTGTTAGAATTTTATGGTGGCAAATTTCAAATTGGAAATCGAATAACTTCTTCTGTTTTAATATTTTCAATTAATCTTTACCAATTTATTTACGACCGTATTCATAGATAAAATGTTACTTATCCTTACAACTTTACTTGTAAAATTAACATCTTTCTACTTGAGCAACTGATTTTTTACAATGCATTTTATCTTAATTTTTTTACTAATCTTCTGAATGTCCAAGTGTTTCCACCTAAAAATGTGTATACATAATAATATGCAATATAATGTCGTGTTTTTAAATGTCAAATAATAGGCCAGGCAATGGGGATCAAAAATAGGGCTTACCTGGAAATAAGTCCGGAAGTTTTGAAACTTTGCAGGTTTGTAGGTTTGGATGTCCAGAACTAAAATTCACAAAATGCACTATCCGAGACATGCCGCCGCGCCGGCGCCGCCATCTTGTCAAGATGGCGCCCAAAAATAGTTTGTTTCATTTATCTCCAAAACTGTGCGTTTTTCGATATATTATGTTGAGAGCAAAATTGTTGAGGAAGTAATTTCCTACAAGAAATGTTCTTAGCATATTTTTGCTAAAGTGAGCCGTTTAGGCTTAAGAGCTGATTGAATGACAACATATTCTGTTAATTTCTATAAACTGCCCCTAACTATCTCCATATATGCGTATAAATTTATCTTTTATAACAAAACGGGCTATTCAATTGGTTTCTCGTTATATTTATAGCTTGCTGACTAACCGGCACATTCCTAGCATAGGTGCAGCTGCCGATGTGCGCACCTGCAATAAAACCCCACCAGACGGGCGCTGGCTATTTACTCCAGTCTGTGAGTCATCTGTACAAGGCGCTTCGAAGCAGATCGTTTGTCGTGTTGCTTCTCAGTTACCACCGACAAGCGCAGCTGCACGACAGCATTCATTGAGAACATACTATCAGGTTCAACTATGGCGTGGCTGTCCGAAAGTAGTTGAAGAATGGGGTTGGAAGAAAACACAAACTGGCCTCACTCCAGTAACTACTTTGAAAGATCCTGCTTCCAAAGCACTACTTGCTTTTTTATCTTGTAAGTGTGTAACATTTCAAAATGTCACCATGCCGGTCCTGCCGTCAATTTACGACCAATCAACGCCTTGGTCAAATTTATTCTGAATTTTATATTTTTATTTAACAATTTTTGTCGAAAGACCTTTCTTTAGTTTTCCTATCCTGTATATAATTATTATTTAGTATCAAAAGATCAATTAAATCAAATGCCACCAATTTTACATCAGTACTAGTTTTAGGCTTCTATACAAAGTATAACAAGAAGCCTTATGATCTAGCTCCGTGTCCGTCTGTCCGTCCGTCCGTCTGTCTGTCCGCATAATTCAAAATCATACAGAGCGTTTCAAATCGTGTTGGAAATACTCTGTGTGTATAGAGGTCTAAGAACTGGGTAGCCGGTGCGCTACTTTTAGGCTTCTATACAAAGTACGATATAACAAGAAGCCTTATTTAGGCTTCTATACAAGGTATAGAAAGAAGCCTTATGGTCTGGCTTCGTGTCCGTCCGCATGTTTCAGAGCCAATCATAACGTTGATCAACTGATACGTTGTTATATTGTAAATACTTCGTCTATATAGTATTGCGTTAATCTGTTAATCCGCTGTTTCGATTCGCTAATGCAATTTACAAATACGCAAATGTTCGAAAGAAATTTACTAAGTTAAAGATATTTTCAAAGAGGTCTCCCTATATAAACTACTTGTTAGGCTTCTATGCAAAGTATAGCAAGAACCCTTATGATCTGGCTCCGCGTCTGTCCGTCTGTCTGTCCGCATAATTCAAATCTAATCAGAACCTTCGAAATTGTGATTGTGACCGTAAAAATTTAATTAGTGCAGATTATCTGATATTACATTATAATAATATGGCGACCAAAAATAACAACTTTTTTTTCAATGCAGACCAAATATAAGTTATATTTTATTTACATAATTTTTCACCTATATAGGAAATTTAAATACGTTGATACGTTGATACGATGATACGTTGATACGTTGATACGATGATACGTTGATACGTTGATACGTTGATACGTTGATCCGTTGATACGTTGATCCGGTTTTATTGTAACCACAGCAGTGGCTTGATGTGATTGGTGAAGTTTTGTAAATAAAAGAGAAAGATTAGGATTGATCGACCTTAAGAAATGGATCGT
This sequence comes from Podabrus alpinus, assembly GCA_932274525.1. Classification (NCBI taxonomy): domain Eukaryota; kingdom Metazoa; phylum Arthropoda; class Insecta; order Coleoptera; family Cantharidae; genus Podabrus; species Podabrus alpinus. The sequence goes on along the minus strand of OW026454.1, from coordinate 73,869,380 downwards.
ACATTACAGAGAAGTAAAGTTCCGGATGGAATGGAAAAGTTTGCTTATTATTGATTATATAGTAAATGATAAATACCAACCGCAAAAATATATTTAGTGCAGATTATCTATTTTCAATGCACACCAAATATAAGTTATATTTTATTTTCATAAATTTTCACCTATATAGGAAATTTAAATACGTTGATCTGTTGATAAGTTGATCTGTTGATAAGTTGATCTGTTGATAAGTTGATCTGTTGATACTGCTGTGTACTTTTTATCATAAATTGTACACCTCGGGTTTTGTCTTGGGCGCCACTTTCAAATGAAAGAAAATTTTATAAATTAGTAAATAATTAAGTTTCCGAGGGTCCAACTTTACAAAAAAAATTCACCACCTCGTCCCATTCGTACTAGCTCAGTCACGAGTCTCCTCAGAGTATGGTAGGTTCAGACTCAATTAGGGGATGAAACTTCTTTGGTTGAAACAAACTCGTTGTAAATGCTTAAAATTGCTGATAGAATAATAAATGAAATATTCTGTTTTGATCGAAGAGATAAACGTGATTCACCTTTGTTATGATTGATTTCAAAAATTAGAATGCCTCACTTTTAGGCTTCTATACAAAGTATACCAAGAAGCCTTATGATCTGGCTCGGTGTCTGTCCGTCTGTCTGTCCGTCCGTCCGTCCGCATAATTCAAAATCATACAGAGCGTTTCAAATCGTGTTGGAAATACTCTGTGTGTATAGAGGTCTAAGAACTGGGTAGCCAGTGCGCTACTTTTAGGCTTCTATACAAGGTATATTTATGATTAGGGCCAATTTATTTGTCAAATCGTCTTGACGTTTCTTCGGCGAATCGCCCATGAAAACTGCGGGTCTCGCGGAAGGAGGAACAACCGGTAAAACCGTCACGATCATCCACTCGGGTCGTGAGTATTTCGGATCCATTTCCAGGGCGCTGCAATCTGCGTCGCTAATTTGTCTAAAGATATGCAGCACTTCTTCCGCCAACAAATACTTTTTTTCTTGTGGAACCTTTCCGTCGGATTCCTTCCAATCGGCCGTCAAATCGAGACCCGATTTTCTAATTACAGGTTGATGATTTCCACATCCACCATCCGCGTGACATATTGTTTGTTCTTTGCACAAACCGTACACTAGGCGTTTCTTGGAATCGTCTGCAGTTATCTTCTGAGCGTGTTCGAAGTGGTTTTGTTTTTTTGGGTTCACCAACAATTTACTGCAATTAAAGCAGACGCAGCGTAAAACTTTCATGACATCTTTAATCATGCCAACGTGAAAGATCGGTTTGGCCAATTCGATGTGACCAAAGTGACCGGGGCAAGTGTCCCGGTCGCCTTCGCATGTTTGACATGGTAAAGTGCTGTCAAACGCTCCCATCCTCGGATCCATCAGGCCGCCCACTTTTGGAAGACTTCCTTCCATAATTTCTACATGATTTATACCTTCTGGGACGACAGACATGCTACGAATATCTTCCAGACTAAAAATGCCAAATTGCACATTCTTTACAGTTTTGAAAGCAGATTTGTTTTCGATTAATGCCATTGTTAATAATTTACTTTTACTTAACGCGCGAAAAATTAGCCAAACTGTTACATCTACTATACTCATAGGGCGATGTCCTATATAAGCAAATTGATCTGATGATACGTTGATCCGTTGATACGATGGTTCGTTGATACGATGATCCGTTGATACGATGATCCGTTGATATGATGATCCGTTGATACGATGATCCGTTGATACGATGATCCGTTGATACGATGATCCGTTGATACGATTATACCATGATACGATTGTCCGTTGATCCAATTATTCTTTGATACGTGGCTTACTGGTCTAACTGCCGCAGGGATTAACGGCCAGAATAAAGTGAAGATAAGCTATTGTTCCAAGGATATGATTTACTAGGATATTGGATATCAGGGGACGTGTTAAAGAAAGACTACGTTTTGAATCGACTAGTTGCGACCCTCTATCGGGGTCATTTTCAAGACTGTAATAAAGAAAAATGTACATAAACAAGCGAAAACAAGGTGGAACTCGCTTTAGCGGCAGTTCTTAGGCTTCTATACAGCTACCTTTCTGGTGTGGAAAGTTGTTATTATCTGGTTATTTTTTGGCGCCATATAATGTAACATCACATAATCAGATAATCTGCACTAATTATTTATTATTTTATTTTAACCACAGCAGTGGCTTGATGTGGATAGTGAAGTTAAGTTGTAAATAAAAGAGAAGGAAGAGGATGGATCCACCTCAAAAAATGGACCGGAAATTACGCGAATTTCGAAAGCGAAAGCAAATTGCCAACATGACCACTTCGCAAATATTACATCGTTCACGTAGTCATGCAATTCGCCGACAAAATCCACGAAGTAAAAACGCAGCTGTTCTTGAAGTAGGTAACGTTGTAGAACCAAATGTCGACGTTCATAACGGTAGTTTTACACTACCAGAAAAGTACACTACCACAACTACCAGAAAAGTAGTTGTATTTTATTTTACTTTGATGTGAAAAAATAATTTTTTAATAATGTGGTTAGTGAAGTTAAGTTGTAAATAAAAGAGAAAGGAGAGGATTGGTCCACCTCAAAAAAGGACCAAACATTACAGAGAAGTAAAGTTTCGAATAGAATGGAAAAGTTTGATTGTTATTACTTATATAGTAAATGATAATTACCAACCGCAAAAAATTTAATTGGTGCAGATTATCTGATTATGTGATGTTACATTATATGGCGATCAAAACTAACCAGATAATAACAACTTTCCACACCAGAAAGGTAGCTGTATAGAAGCCTAAGAACTGCCGCTAAAGCGAGTTCCACCTTGTTTCCATCGACACGGCGTATTAATACGTCGAAGTTACTCGCCTACAGATTTTATGCCGAATCAAGGTTCGCGTTCTAGAAGTCGCATACTTAACACGTACTATTTTGCACTCCGAGTTTTTAGCCAATTTTAAAGTAATTATAGTGAAAATTACTAACCAAGTTTTTGTGTAATACGTTCACCGAATGTCAAGTGACAATTCGAGTTAATTATTTAGAACCAGCGATTTTTTTAATAATCGAAATATCGATTTATAAAAATTGGAAATCAATAAAGACGCCATCAAAATTTTCATCGATAGACGCAGTAGTAAACGGAATTATCCTGGCTACGCGCAGTCGAATTAATGGTGGACGGTCAAATTGAAATCATAACAAACTTTTGGAATTTAAAAACTGAGAAAGACGTTGACGACAATCAATTTCAATCAATTGAAGCTGAAGCTAATTTCAATTATCCATCCAATTGGAAAATCAACATCAACAGAACGCAGTATCATATTTTATTATTTATTAATCAAATTTCAGAGAAGAACTTTAAAGTTCATTGTTTGCTTGTTAACAATTGGCTTATCGATTTGTATATGTGTTGTATTCTTTTAGAACCCTATTCAGAAATTGAATGTACCGAGAGAGGAACCTACAGATCTGTGGATTCCAGCTACGTGCGTTTGTATCCATCATAAATGTGACTAATTGCATTACTCACTATATAAATTTGGTTTGCTTTGAGTTAACAACCTTTATTTCTGGTAGTTTGCTAACAACTTATACTATTGCTTCTGTAGCTATCTGTATTTTGCTTTTTGGTAGCATAGTCAAAATAATATATGATCTGTGTATCAATTCATTTTAGTGAATCGTCACAACTTGGTCAAGACGAGGCTACGATCTTTTCAGACGAACACTCAATTATTTGTAAATATTATATTAATTACTAGCTGACCCGGCAGACGTTGTCCTGCCCAAATTTCAATATTTGCCTACATGTATTTTTTAGATCCAATCCGCATAATGACCTTGCGACTTATTTGGTCATCGCAAATACCCAACGTATTAAAAAAGGATTAAATAAATAAATTAATAAAAAATACAAATCAAGGTTTAATAAAAAAAAGTTTAACAAAACTGTTAAGTATTCACAAAAACCACAATAATTTCTAATTTTACTTTATTTTATTTTTGCCAATTACTCTTGTTTTTTGTGTTCTTCCTTTTCCTCCTCCCCTTCGTCTTCTAATAAGGAATTTTCGAAAGCACGCAGCGATATTGCCAATTCCTGTTCTTCTTACATACATACATACATACATTGAATTTAATATATATAGATATCGTTCGTTAATACGTTGATCCGTTGAAACGTTGATCCGCACTAACGTTGGTCAAGCTAATACAGCGCTTGACCAAAGTTCGCGGCAAGATTCTAAAGTAGCCTATGTTTTTCGTAGCATTGTAAATAGCTTCTACACCAAATTTGGTAGAGATTGGTCAAACGGTGTAGAATTGTATAGAAAACATACATACATACATACATACATACATACATTGAATTTTATATATATAGATATCGTTCGTTAATACGTTGATCCGTTGAAACGTTGATCCGCACTAACGTTGGTCAAGCTAATACAGCGCTTGACCAAAGTTCGCGGCAAGATTCTAAAGTAGCCTATGTTTTTCGTAGCATTGTAAATAGCTTCTACACCAAATTTGGTAGAGATTGGTCAAACGGTGTAGAATTGTATAGAAAACATACATACATACATACATACATACATACATTGAATTTTATATATATAGATATCGTTCGTTAATACGTTGATCCGTTGAAACGTTGATCCGCACTAACGTTGGTCAAGCTAATACAGCGCTTGACCAAAGTTCGCGGCAAGATTCTAAAGTAGCCTATGTTTTTCGTAGCATTGTAAATAGCTTCTACACCAAATTTGGTAGAGATTGGTCAAACGGTGTAGAATTGTATAGAAAACATACATACATACATACATACATACATTGAATTTTATATATTGTGGTGTTTTGCTCATAAAATTCGAATCCACGACAGATATAAATTTTGGAATTTTATTAATTTTTTAACTTTTATTTTCTCGTTACACAAAATTCTGTTTTTATCATTTGTGATAACTTTTGATAGTGAAATAATTCAATTCTTCAATTTTATAAATTTTTTTGTTTAATAAAAAATTTTTTTTTACAATTCAAAATATGGGTTAGTAAATAAATGTTGTCATACATAAAGAAATTAATTGCGCCTCTATAAAATTGATCAGTAGATATAAAAAAGTTCATTTAGTTTACAAATAACATATGCGATTGTAGCATGTTTTTTTTTAAAAGTAATAATTTTCACTGTTCAAATGTTTAAAAAAAATGCAAAATACCTTGTCTTTTGTTTAATAATTTGTTTATGTCACTCGATAAACATACCAATTTCATTCGTAGGTTGATTTCCAAATTTTCAAACCAATTGTTCATAAACCAAATCCACAGTCGTTGAATTTTTCAAATAATTCGTGGTTAATTTTTCCACCATCAAATTTCAATAAGATTGACCACTTTTTATCCCTCTTGCTGGTAATTTTCTTTAGTTTCCACTTTGGAAAACCATATAAGGATCCACTTTTATAATTTTTTTTGAAATTTACTTTCAACATCCACTTTTAAAATCCACTTTTATCAATCCACACATTGATTGGCAAATCACCGCTTGATCGATCTCCTTTCAGCCGCGAATGCGTCCATGTTCTCCTTTTAAGCTGAAATTTTCTTTCCACGCGTGCGCGAATTTTGATTTACGCCCTTTGATTGGCTGATTTGGTTTATTTCGGCTCATGATTTCAAAATGTGTCCGAAACTGGACGTAACGAATTTTTGCAAAACTTGCGCGTGTCGTTTCGCGCACTTATGTTTTTTTAAATTCACGCATGACTTTACACACATCATTTTAAATTTAAAATTTTTAATACAAATATTTTTTTGATTCATTTAAAAAAAAAACAAATCTAGTCCTTTTTGGAACAAGCTCCAGACTTTTAATTTAATAAATTTGAAGAATTATTTTATTTGTTAAATTTTGACTAATAAAGATTTTTGTGTGACGAAATTATAATATTGACCTGTTAAAATTTATTTTTTTAAATTTTGAATTTGTTTTATGAAAAAAATTTGGTAAATTGTGTAATTTTGTTGAAGACAGTTCAACGCCTTCGTGGAATTTTAAGAATTAGTAAAGTATTGGATAATTATTGAAATTTCTAAAATCTGGCTTCAATGAAATTCGTATGGTTATTTTGCTAGTATGAAAATTTTCATATTCCGAAGAATATCCTTTTTGATTATTTATTATTTTCAAAATTTAAAATGGAATTTAAGTTTGCATGGTATTATGATTTTTAATTTACTGACTAAAATTTAGAAATTTATTTACAACATTAACTTTAAATTAAAGGTTTCTTGCCTCTCTGAATTTTCAAACTAAAACTTTATTATTTTTAACGAAAACATAAATAGTTAACTGTTTTTAACTTTTAAAAATATTATGAAATTTAAACTAAACATAATTTATCTCAATTCAACTCAATTCAAAATTTTTATGTACATCTTTTCATAAATCGGTTATATTATTGCACATTCTTTTTTTTATGCGTTCATCTGTGTCAATTTTGTTCGCAGGAGTATTTGGTTTCCACGTTTTATCCCATCTCTGGATACTGGTGTGATAAATTTCGGAATTTTTATATCTTACTTTCTTATATGTAAAATTTCTCCTTTTCTGTTCATTTCCTTGGTTTTTCCTTATCTTTTCAAATTTAACCATATTACCAATTTTTTTTATTAAATTTCTTATTGCATTTGGTTTTATTCTTCTTCCTTTCGCTAATCTTTTAACTTTAGAGATTTTTTTATTTAATTCCCATTTTGTTTTTCTTCCTAGGCTAATGTAGTGCCTATACTTTTCATTTATTACATTTATTAAATCGTCGCCTTCGTTGAGTTTTACTATTTGAAGCGTTGTTTCGTTGTTGATCTCTTTTCCATCTTTCTTGTCTGAATCTTTTTCTATTTCTACCCATTCCATCTCTTCCTCACGCATTTTAATTTTCTTGTTTGGTACGTCGACCACTATTTTAAATTTTTCCAGAAGATCCATTCCAAGGATACAATCTATTTTCATGTTCGGCATAATCATTATCCCGCAATTGTTTTTAAATTTTCCAATGGTTATATTGGCGTTTAAATTTTTATTTATTACTGTGAAAGCTTTATTGTTCGGAGTGATTAATCTTATTGGCGTAGTTTTTATAATTCTATCTTGAAATTTTTCTGGATTCATGACTGTTATAACTTCATCAATATTTTTTTTTTAATTCATCTTTTATTTCTTGTGAGCCTTTATCTATCATTTCTTTCGTTTGATCTATTCCCTTTTTAATTTGATCGATATTTATTTTGTTGTGATCAATTATTTCCTTCTTGTTTTGATCAAATTTTTCATCCATTTTTTTCAACAATATTTTTATCATAATATCCATCGTTTCTGTTTTCTGTTCTTCTGTTTTTAAATGTCAAGAAAAAGGCTATTTTTTTATACCAAGATAATTTAAACGTTCAATTGATTTTGTCTGATAATCAAACTCTTTTATCAGATCGTACATAAATTTTATTGAATTTGTCGAATAAAATGTTTTTATTGACCTTAGAAAAATTTTTGTTTATCGTAAAATTGTTTTTATTTGAATATTCAAAATAGAGCATGTGAATCTTAATATCAGGGTTATCGTGAGGTTTCGTGCCTCGAGTTGGGAGCCAAATTTTATTTATTTGATTTTTTCTAATGATAGCATGAGTTACCCCTAATATCAGGGTTGTTTCGTGGTCGTGGTGTCGAGCTCCACTTGCGGCGCCAAATTTTTATATGCTGTGGTGTTTTGCTCATAAAATTCGAATCCACGACAGATATAAATTTTGGAATTTTATTAATTTTTTAACTTTTATTTTCTCGTTACACAAAATTCTGTTTTTATCATTTGTGATAACTTTTGATAGTGAAATAATTCAATTCTTCAATTTTATAAATTTTTTTGTTTAATAAAAAATTTTTTTTTACAATTCAAAATATGGGTTAGTAAATAAATGTTGTCATACATAAAGAAATTAATTGCGCCTCTATAAAATTGATCAGTAGATATAAAAAAGTTCATTTAGTTTACAAATAACATATGCGATTGTAGCATGTTTTTTTTTAAAAGTAATAATTTTCACTGTTCAAATGTTTAAAAAAAATGCAAAATACCTTGTCTTTTGTTTAATAATTTGTTTATGTCACTCGATAAACATACCAATTTCATTCGTAGGTTGATTTCCAAATTTTCAAACCAATTGTTCATAAACCAAATCCACAGTCGTTGAATTTTTCAAATAATTCGTGGTTAATTTTTCCACCATCAAATTTCAATAAGATTGACCACTTTTTATCCCTCTTGCTGGTAATTTTCTTTAGTTTCCACTTTGGAAAACCATATAAGGATCCACTTTTATAATTTTTTTTGAAATTTACTTTCAACATCCACTTTTAAAATCCACTTTTATCAATCCACACATTGATTGGCAAATCACCGCTTGATCGATCTCCTTTCAGCCGCGAATGCGTCCATGTTCTCCTTTTAAGCTGAAATTTTCTTTCCACGCGTGCGCGAATTTTGATTTACGCCCTTTGATTGGCTGATTTGGTTTATTTCGGCTCATGATTTCAAAATGTGTCCGAAACTGGACGTAACGAATTTTTGCAAAACTTGCGCGTGTCGTTTCGCGCACTTATGTTTTTTTAAATTCACGCATGACTTTACACACATCATTTTAAATTTAAAATTTTTAATACAAATATTTTTTTGATTCATTTAAAAAAAAAACAAATCTAGTCCTTTTTGGAACAAGCTCCAGACTTTTAATTTAATAAATTTGAAGAATTATTTTATTTGTTAAATTTTGACTAATAAAGATTTTTGTGTGACGAAATTATAATATTGACCTGTTAAAATTTATTTTTTTAAATTTTGAATTTGTTTTATGAAAAAAATTTGGTAAATTGTGTAATTTTGTTGAAGACAGTTCAATATATATAGATATCGTTCGTTAATACGTTGATCCGTTGAAACGTTGATCCGCACTAACGTTGGTCAAGCTAATACAGCGCTTGACCAAAGTTCGCGGCAAGATTCTAAAGTAGCCTATGTTTTTCGTAGCATTGTAAATAGCTTCTACACCAAATTTGGTAGAGATTGGTCAAACGGTGTAGAATTGTATAGAAAACATACATACATACATACATACATACATACATTGAATTTTATATATATAGATTGTAGTAATAAGTTTTTCATATTGTACCGAGAGATTTCGTTAAGTTCAAATATTGTCATTTTAAGTTACATAAAGTGTACATTTTATATTCTGTTCACTCAAGAGTTTTATTTTTATGTTTTCTTATTAAATAGTTATTGAACGATTAAGCATCGGTGTTTGTTTATTAACCCTTTTGGCGCCCCGAGCATTTAGTATCAGCAGCAAGAGAATACCGAACCCCGAACACTCGAATTACATCAGAGTAACCCTCGCTCTACGACTAAGGCATAAAAAACCAAGAGCTAGCCAACCTGTTCAACATCTACGGTTATCAAAGTGGACTTTGTAACAACTAACGAGGAAGTGGTTATCCTTAGTTAAATTATTTAAGTAAGGTGGTTACAAGTGCAAGACGGCTTGTGGTACAGCCTGCGGATGCAGGAAAGCAGGATTGAGATGTTCAATGATTTGCGGTGTCTGCAATGGGAAGACTTGTGAAAATATCAGCCAAGTGACACTGGACGAATCCGATGAAGAAGACCTCCATTCGCTGTTTGATGATTCTTTATCGACTGCAGAAGGAGAATCCGACGAGTTGAAGGAAATTGACATCGATTCTGAAGCTGAGGTAACCATTTTCCCCGTTGAAGATATGGAAATCAACGAGCCAGGTCTGGCCTTTGCCAAAGATAATTTTAGTACCTAAGTGGATTAGGACTACAGGGGAAACCACGTTAAAAAAAACGCGCCGTGTACTTTACCTCTTGGGTGGTGTGGAAACAATTACAGCATTTTAAATCGAAATTAATTGATCATAAATTATTAACATGGATTAATTAATGAATTAATCGATTAATTGAATAAAAGATATGCCACTGTTTCGTGATAAATATTTATAAAGTCCCAAAATATTAGATTTGGGGACCCCTACTACACATATTATTTCCGAAATTCGCCTCTACAGAAAACTTACGCAAAATTTTTAATTTGGCGAGGGAATTTGTGCCTTAACGGTTTACTTTAGCGAAAATATACTAGGAACATATTTTATAGGAAATTTCATCCTCTTTAATTTTGCGCTCTACATACTTTTTCGAAAAACGCATAGTTTTGGAGATATTTGCAAAAAACCGTTTTTGGGCGCCATCTTGGCAAGATGGCGGCGCCGGCGGCATGTCTCGGATTGTGCATTTTGTGAATTTTAGTTCTAGATCCCCAAACCTATAAACCTACAAAGTTTCAAAACTTCCGGACTTATTTCCAGGTAAAAATCCCCAATGACTGGCCTATAATAGCAGTGCAAGTAATAAAAAGTTTGGTTCTCAGAAAAATAATTATGGCTATTATAAACCTTAAACATTTAAACCAAAAAATGCTAAAACAAAACACAAATTTTCTTGTTCAATAAATGAAAAAAAATCTTCTTCTACTTTTATTAAGAAGTCTTCCTCTTAATATAGGTCCAAGACCTGTTCTTTGCTAATTTTTGCAATTAGTTCTGTGAGCATTTTTGTTTTTACATCTCAGGTAGCTTGTTAGGCTTGCCTTTCGATGTGCCTGCGCCCTGTTTTTTTATTGTTATGATGGCAAATCATTAACACAGGGGGACCGACGGTTTTACGTGCCCTCCGAAAGCACGGAAGACGGTCAATCAATTTTAGACTGTACCCGGAGTCGAACCGGGGGAGCCCTACGTTAGCCGTTGCTCGCGCTAACTATCAGGCCATGACCGTCGTAAAAAAAAATAAATTGTAATATTGAGATTTTGAAAATTACTTTAAATTTTAATTTACCACTTCTTTTGGTTTAGAATATTTTAGACGTCCTGTATATTTCATTTTAAAATAATATTTAGGTGCGACACCTATTGGTAGAGATAGACAACGATTCATTAGAGGTCGAATTTGCAATAGTTAGCGTCACTTTTTTGTTACCAAAGAATCTTCCAATTGTTCGTAAACCATTGAACATACCAGTTGTCCGGCATTTAATTATTTTTGAATACAGATAATTTCTGAGTGTTAACTTTCTTTTAGTGTGCTTTTGTTCTAATTAACAGGTATAATTTATGCATTAATTAATAAGGTTTCTTGGTTTATTACTAAAATTTGGGCAAAAATGACTTTAATTTAATTTATTTGTGTTTAACATTTCATAGTTTCAAATATCGTAATAGAAACTTAGCGGTTGTTTTAAAGGGTTTTACATTATAGTTAAATTCGGTTTTCTAAATGCATTTTTAAAGTTATTTATTTATTAAAGGTAGAAATAGTTCACTTATGGAAAATATTTGTTACAAGGTTAAAGGGTGCGGGCATTATTAGCATTCGTAGGTAAGGGGGTGTTGTAATCCACGCCGGGTGTTTTAGATTCAAGAGTGTGACAGTGGAAAATTTTAACTATTCTATTCAAGGCTAAATGTAGATCATTTCCACATGTTAGAAAGACACAAAGGGATTCTTTTAAACTGCAAGGTCAAATTTCTTATGGTAACTTGTTGTTATTCAAACAAAGAAAATGCAAGTATGCTTAAATACAGGGTGTTTTTAATTTCAAATGAGTTTAGATTTATAAATAAGAGGTTTCTTTATTTAAAATAGGTAATCTGTTAGTAAAGTAAATAATTATATACAGGGTGTTTGCGTCAAAGTTATTGCTAATTGTTTGCAGGTAAAAAGACTTGCTAAATGCATTCAATCTGTTACTACGTCCTCACAAGGCTGAGTAATGATGTACGATAAGTTTACAAATCTTTATATCGTGGTAGATGATTGACTTATTTAATACAATGGTTTTGGGTTCGTTACGTGTACATTTAGCTTCTCCGATTTGGGTAAAAGATTGTAAACAACCCCTAGTGAGGTGGAAAATAAATTACGCACTATCACTAATGCTTAAATGCAAACCATAAAGCAAATTACATTGAACTGTTCCCAGAGATTTGTTGTTAATTAAGTTGTCGTAACTTAGATCTGGATTTTAATATTTTTAAATTAGGTATCTTAATTATTCAAATACAGGATGGTTGAACTTGTTTGAATTAGGTTGTGATTCTAATTTGTATTTGAATAGCTGTACCTCTCTATGTTTTTCTAGAAGAACGTTGGGCCCGGCGAGATATATAATATTTAACCACTATAAAACCAACGAAGGATTCCTTGATTTAAACCAGCAAGCCAAATACAAATAATTGTTTCAACTGAGTTTAAATAAGTTACAATTAATTAGGTAGTAAATTGTAATTCAAGGGTGGTTATTTAAAGGTAGATTAAAAGGTATTTTTTTCCATTAACATCTAGTGTTTCAATAAAACACATAGCTTTCCACAATCTTTAATAAACGTACTAAGTACATGAAGAAAAGATTATTACAATCCAAAGGATTGAATCCAAACAAGTAATTTAAAAGTTATCAAAATAACATAAAGCGATTTAAAACAAATCGACTTTCAGGGTAATTAAATCTAAATATTTATTAGGTCACGATTTAGGTAAATCATTGCTTCAGGTTAAATTCCTCAAACAAGAATATTAAAGATAATAAAAGAATTGACATGCCCAAATTTGGTTGTTTTATTTTGTGTTAGAAGTTAATGTTCGTCTCTCTTTCGGAGCGATCATTTGTTTTGTTACAGTTGTTTTTGACATTATGTTTTGTACACCGGAAGAAAGAATTTGGTTACTAGATGACGATCGTAGGTATTTCACAACGTGGTGGTCCAGGTTATTTTTCGTGTCGTCGAAGAAGTGTGATTTTAGGTTTGAACTTTGTTAGTTCTCAATAGATGGCGTTTTTATGGAGAGGACGTTGGCGCGAAGTTCAAATTCAAAAGTTGCATCTTACAAAATAAAAAAATTAAAATTTTATATTAGTACTGCAATGTCATTTGCCTTTTATTTAGAGCCCCTTTAATTTATAGATATTATTTATCTTATAATTTAAATTGAATTGACTTTATTTGATTTGAGCCCCTTTATTAATAAAAATCTTCCGGCTAGCTTTTATTAAATTTTGTAATAAATACACCTTGCGAATATTACTTAGATGAAATTCCGAACTCACCTTCAAAATTTTATCTTGATCCTACTTACTTAGATGTCAAATGTGCAAAAGTGTTTTCTGAAATGTTGTGGTTTAAATTTACTTTAATTCAAATTATATTTTAAAGAAAACATGATTGACTGTGAAAACTGAGAAAATTTTAAATGAAAGAGATTGTGAACTTTACGTTAATTTAATGAACACTCTTTGAATAATTTGTGAAATACAATCTTAACCTAACTTATTTTACCCCAACAAATTTTAATTACTAAATTAAATTATTACTAACTTTCTATATCCTAATACGCTTTGTCTTCTTTTCAAACCAATCCAATCCCATAATTCCAATTAATTTCCAATTAATATTCCATTTAATAAATTCCTTCCATTCCAGTGGTTTTAAATTTTCTCCACAATGTTTCACTAAATGTCTGCATTAAAACTTATTTTCACTTAGTCCCAACTTAGAAATTATTCACTTAATTAAATTATTATCATTACATGTCACTTTACTAGTTTCCGTTAATATCACCTTACGATTTATTTTATTTCAAATTTATATTTTGATGATTAAAATTTAACATTTTATGAAAAATTTCGACATTACTCTAACGTCGACAAAATTAGAATGAATGGCTCCCAAATTTGCGCTTCTATTTATACTTTTTTATAAAATTTACAAAAATTAGTTTGCCATGACTTGAAAATTGGAAATTTTATGAAATTTTATGTTCACAGATTTGAATAAAATTTTCCCAAAATAAACTAGATTTAATTCTAAGCCTTTTGATATAAAATACTTGATGTCAATTTTCTATAGTTTTTCCACAATAATGAAAACCAATTTCCCATTTTACCATCTGTCAATTGATATTTTCGAAATTTAAATTTGACTTTACTCCATCAAAAACTTATATATCTTTACAAATATGTTATATAAATGTTCCTTGAACCTTCCTTTATGAAATTTTCTACTTTTTACTTAAGTTATGACTACAGGATAAAAAAAACCTTCTGCTTCGTTCATTCAAATCAACTTTAAATTTCTACTTCTGATTCCTTTAAAACAACTTATGACCTATTAAATATACTCTAAAACACTTAATCTAAACATTTTCTAACTTTAAAATTCCTTTTACAGGTTGATTTGATAAATTTTTACACAATCGACGACACACTCTTTCAATGATCGTAACCTCAATTTGCTGCTATCTTTTGGACATTAGTGACCAAATGTCACTTCCTTACCGTTGTTATGACCTTTCCTTCATGGAAGAATAATATGAAGAAAGTAAACTACCACAAAGATGTGAAGTTGTAGCTGTTCAAATCGTGTCCCCGAATTGAATCCCGTGTCATGTAATTGCATTAAATTTTGAATGTTTAAATGATGTATGTATTCGTTTTGACTTGACGAGTCCTGTGTTATGAATGTTGTTTTAATTCGTTGTGTATTAGGTGTCCCGATGTCATATAAATAAGTAGGGTGAAAATATCATTGCAGTACCTTAAATATGATGAATCAAAATAATAGCAGTGCTCACAATTAATTAAAAAAAAAGTAAATTAATCACAAATTATTTACAAATTAACAAACAAAATAGTTTAATATTTCATAGCATGCCCTTTATTTTTGTTAACTGCCTCACAATGGCGTCTCATTGAATTAACAAGACCATGGCATCTATCCTGAGGTATTTCATTCCATGATCGTTCCACAATACCCCAAAGTTCATTATTATTGCTTGGCTGAGCAATAGAAACTGCTTTTATGATATCTGTCCAGAGGTTCTCAATGAGATTGAGGTGGCCACTCCATGACCTCAATTTTGTTGACCCGAAACCATTCTTTAGCTTCTTACTCGTGTGTTTTGGGTCATTGTCTTGCTGGAAGACCCATTTGAGTGGCATCTCTCCTCAGCATAAGGAATCATGGTGTTCTGCAAAATGTCTACATAAATTTATTGATCCATGATTCCTTGTATACGATATATCTTTGCAGTTTGGTCTAACAATTGCTTTACTGATTGCTTTATTCTAACAAAACTGACACCATTCTAATAAAATGAATACTTATGAACAAAGTTGACTTTCTTTAAATCTTAAATTGACGTTAAACTGAATCTCTAATTAAATAACTTGATTTGCTGCCACCAGAGTCCGTTTTATTATTTACGGATTGGATTAATCCGTGGACGAGTCTGGACTCTAACTCGTGAATAACAATTTAAATACTTACTTACTTATTAATTAGGTAGGTGAACCGTTCTTCAGAGAACGTATGAAAAATATTTAAGACAGTCAATTAATTACTCACTGAAAATCACAACCAAAATAAGACTGCTTTAATTTAATTAACAAATTTATTAGACTTTAAATGAAAATATACATGCGTATATTTTATACATGCGTATATTCGTTATACATGCAACTCACAACGACTGATTTCAATTGATTTTATTTAATTGAATTTGACACTCGCGTATTTTTACTAAATTAACGTTTTATTAAATGATACTAAGTTGGACCGTTAACTTGACTACATATTTTAACTCGCTTAAGTTTATACTTGACTTAATTCGCGAGGTGATTGATGACTGACTAGTAACTGTTCGCGGAGCGAGTGACTGATAACTATCTACTAACTAACTGACAACTTGAACTTAATTCGCGCGATAGTGGACGACTGACCGATTTTTTGGGGTTCCGGCCCTTATTTATGTTATTATCTCCTACCAGGCAAGTGGCAAGATATCGTACGTAAATTCTTGATTTTGATCCCCGGGTAGAGACTATAGCATTCGAAAGTTTTTTAAGGGTTGCTTTATTACCCGATTTCTCTTAGTTCCGAAAATCTAACGGCTTCAAGCGATTTCTAAAAATTAGAAATCGTTTGGCTATTTATAAAAAGAGAAACTTGGCTTTTCAAAGGGGTTGTGTCCACGTGCATGCCATAAACTATATGGCTTTATGACTTTTTACAATTTCTGAATCTTTGTTTGCGAGCTTTTACTAGCTCTGAAATTCTCGTTACAAAATATGAAAGTTTTCATTCATTGTTATATTTTCTTAAAAGAGGGTTGTTAAATTTATAATATTAACTCGAGAATTTCAGTGCTTCTCAAACAATTTGTCAACTGGCTTAATTATTATAAACTAATATGTTTCAATAGTTATAAACTAATTTATACATAACATGGTTTAACATTTAATTTTATTTAATATCATTGATAAATTCAATTTTACGTGTTACAATTTCGTGGTCGGTGTATAAATAATAAGAGCCTAACGCGGGTTGTTACATTGGTATAAAGGGATTAAGTCAAAAAACGTAGTTTTGAATAAAACAAGAAAGAATATTGTAATTCAAATTGTAAATCGAGTAATTACTTATATTCATTTATATTCATATAGGTTACCTATTAGATTTAGTTTTCTATTGAAGATAGTATTATAAAAAATTTTGACATCTTTCATATACCGTAAATTTCAATTACTTATACCCTTATGATCAGGGTATTTTAGGATTCTAGTGATACTGGTGCCAGATATAAAGGGGTTAAGTCAAAAAATTTAATAAAGTGCAATGAAATTGTAAATTAGGCAACTATGAATCAACAAGAATTTATTTTAAAATATTTATTTTGTAACAAAATATGTTTATTTCGTTCCCAAATGTTAATTCATAACATTTAAATTATAAATTGTTACCCCAAGCGCCATCTCTCATTTCATTTTTACAACGTACTTGATAGTACAGGATATAGACGCGCGCCGTTAAAAAACTTAACTTTGGCTTGAGAGTGCGACAAGACAGTTCGATTTTTATTGATCGCGGATAAATCAATTATTTATCAGTCGATTTTCGTTACAAAAATAGTTATACGCAGTAGTTAATGCCACCGTCATTACGGATTTCGTGAAAGCAGTGCGTAGCTATTTTGTTTTAGCCAGTTCAAGCATTTTTTTGAAAACATTCGATTGGTAATCTCGAACCATCATATTTTCGTTATCGAAGTACAAATTGGTACCAACCATAATTTTATTTGGTAACATTCGTCTGGTGACTATTTTGACAGCTGCTTTTATTTACATTTGGAAGTCGATTGTTATTGTCAATCGCGGCTTCAGTTTTTGTGATCAAATTGTACTGGACGATCACTTTGTTTTATTTGGATCGTCAACCTGTACCATACTGTCAACGCAGCGGAGTGCCGCCTGTCCATCTTCGTATCCGCCTGTCAAAACCTGCTCATCGAGTATTACGTCGGTGTACTGCAGTCCGAGGATCTTAGATTGGGAGCCATTGGAATTCAACACCAACCACTGCATTCCATACAAGGATTATTGCTGTCATCTCCATTGTGTGAACTCACGATTGATATCAAGGTGAGACAAATTTTATATTCTTGTGTGGATTTATTCTTGTGGTATTGTGGTAATTCATTACAGTCAATTATTTGTATTGACGGGCCTACCATTCTGGTGTCCCGTATTGTGTCACCTTTGACGTACCGTTGTCACCATCAGTTAACGTGCTTCTTGTTCTTGGCACGCCACTACCACGAGCGTTTGTAATTGTCGTAATCGTTTCAATTTTCATTAAAATTTTATTGTTAATTATTGTTTTATTTTTCGACGAAGCGTACCCTCGTATTTTTCAGCACAACGCAGAGTGGAAATTTCATTGGACTTACGACCCTCGCTTCCAGGCTATAGCGAGTTAGCTTATACCAACATCAGGGTTACCACGAATATAAGTAGGAGTTTTACTTCTGCGTGGTCTTGTTTGCCTTTCCAAACCGTTCTCTCATTAGGAACGGAAAGGAGGGTAAACATATCACTGGCGTCCATACGTGGAACTCGAATTGTTAATTTTATAACTCTGTGTTTGTCCCGAGGTGCGTTTTCGTGCATACGATTCGACAGCGGAACGTTTGTGGTCGTGTTAATTTTTTATTATTACAGCAGTTTTTGGCAACTGGAGAGCGTTGTGGACTGGGCGCTTTGCGTGTTTGTATGGTTTGGTACATGGTAAATAATAATAAATTGAGTTGTCAACTTAGTACTCGTACCGGCGAAAAAACCTTTTTACTTTGTTGTTTGTGGTGCACAAGTTTTGTTGGTTCAAGAACGAAATATCCTTTTGTTGTGCTCTCGCTTTATTCATTTTTGCAATATATATATTATTTTTAATTATTGCTTGCGAGTAACGCTACGCCCATTTTCAAAATTCACACCGGCGAGAAACCATTTACGTATATATATCAGAATAATAATATCATTTGTTGCGTTCCCTCCAATTGCAATTTGACTGTATTTGTTTTGTCACGCAATTAGGAGTCGTGTTTACGCACTATTTATTTTTTTATTATTCAATTCTTTGTACGATAGTTTCGTGTTTTATCGAACGCTTACATTTTTTTACTTCGTCTTTGTCAAGTTAACTTAATTATCATGTCTGAAAAAGCTTACGTGGCAGCCTTATCTAGAGAGGAGATCGCCGTTGAGTTGCAACGACGCAAAGGCAACGATTTATCCGGAATACCTGAACATTTAGCTTCTCGTCGTAAATTGCTATGTCAGTTGATGCGCGATGAGAAATATAATTCATCATTAGCAATGATTAAATATAAACCAGTTGACATACCTGCCGAACTAGAAATATGCGAAAAGTCCCTTTCAGTAATCAGTAAAGAGATTAATGATTTGTCAACTAATGTTGATGATAAGCTTTTGGATGCGTTAGATCATCGGCTGGCGCATTATAGTAATCGTTTAGATTCAATGGAAGGAGTTGGTTTTGATGACCCCAAAAGAAACACTTTAATTCTTACATGTAAAACTTTACGTGAGAATCTCGAATCTTTAATCAAAGATTCAGATGCGCTGGAAAGCGAGGAGGTATTACCAATCACGAACTCTCCGGTTCAAGCAAGTAATTTTCAACCTGCACGTAGGTCCACTCTTACCGATTCAATTCCGATTAATCCAGACATTAGCACCGCCTTAACTAACATTTTATTAAATCAATCGCAAAATCGGGTATCTGTTCACAAATGGGGTCTTAGCTATGATGGCAAGGGTAATTTTAAAGCCGTTTTTGATTTTATTGAGCGCGCACAAGAGCTTGCACGTTCACGAGGGGTTAAAGAAGACGAATTATTTAGAAAAGCTGGGGAATTCTTTTCAGACGAGGCATTGGTCTGGTACCGTTCCTTGAGTCCGACTATTTCAAATTGGTCACAATTAATGGATGCTTTGAAAGTCCGATTTTTATCTCTCGATTATAGTAGAGAATATGCCGATCAAATCCGGGCTCGGAAACAATTACCAGGCGAATCTGTTCTGGGATTCATAGAATCCATGATTGCTCAATTTTCTAGATTAAATCCAATTCCTTCGGATGAGGAACAGCTATGGGTTATAAGACGTAACATGTCTCCACAAATTTCATTAACCTTAGGGTTAAACGAATACAAAACTAGAGAAGCACTTATTACAGCAGCTCAAGCGGCTGAAAGAGTCATAAAGTGGACTACTCCATCAGAGGCCACTTGTTCAATGTCTTCATCTCCCATTACTACTACTCATTTTCCATTAGACCCTCAGTCAGACAACTCTCTAGATAACTGTTGGAACTGTAATAATCCCGCGCATGGTTTTGAGGATTGCCCAAAACCTTTATCTAAATTTTGTTTTGTATGCGGCCAAAAAGGGGTAACTGCCATAACATGTCCTAGAAAACATCAAGGACGTTCAAAAAACTTGCGAAGGCGGAGAGGCGTTTCGGCTCGCCCGGCAAATCCGCGTTAAAGGCCGACAAAAGAAGAAGAGCGAGATGGCATCACGGCGTGCGTCTCAAGAAGGCTCTTAAAGCCGATTCCTTGTGTTGGAAGGGGTGGTTAGGACGCGTACGCTCTTTTTGCGGATCATCGCAGACTACTTCCACTCTCTTTACACATCCCACGCGAGACATAAGACCTTATGTTAATTTAACTGTGGGGGGGGTACCTCTTGCTGCTCTGCTTGACTCTGGAGCATCTGTTTCTGTTCTGGGTAGTGATGCGCACTTTTTAATAAATCAGTTAGATTTATGTTTTACGCGCGGCACCAAATCTCTTTTACATTCCGCTGATGGAACTTCACAAGATTTATTAGGTGAAGTCATGCTTCCTATCACCATTGGTGAAGTTACCAAAGTTTTAAACGTTATAGTTTGCCGTAGTATCACCACATCATTAACCCTAGGTATAGATTTTTGCAAGATGTTTGGTGTCAAAATTGATTTTGGTAGAGACCAATATTTTGTTAATCAAATTAGTGCCACGGAATTTATGCGTTCCGCTTCCGAATTATCTATAGAGCAGCAGGTTATGCTTTCTTCCATGAAAGACAAATATAAGGAACTGGACCGTGAGGGGTTGACTCGTACTGATAAGGTAATTCACCATATAGATACGGGTTCAGCCGCTCCTGTCAAGCAACGTTTCTATCCCTTATCTCCACCCATGCGAGCTATTGCTCACTGTGAACTAGACGAAATGCTACAAATGAACATCGTTGTCCCTTCTAAGAGTGCTTGGTCGTCACCCATGCTTTTAGTCCGTAAAAAGAACGGTTCCTATCGACTGTGTTTCGATGGCCGTAAATTAAATCAATTGACTAAAAAGGATGCGTACCCACTTCCTCGATTGGATGACATTTTATCTCATTTACAGGACGCTAGATTCCTGACCTCTATAGATCTTAAAAAAGCATTTTGGCAAGTTCCTCTCTCATCCTCATCTCGTGAAAAGACTGCATTTACTGTGCCTGGCAGAGGTCTCTTCGAGTATGTCGTTATGCCGTTTGGAATTTCCAACGCCCCTATCACTCAACAGCGATTAATGGACAACGTTTTTGGTTCATTGCTTGGTGAGAAGGTCTTTGTTTACCTTGACGACATAATCGTAGTTTCCAATACCTTTGCCGAACATTTAAGCCTTTTGCAACAAGTCTTTGAGAAACTTAAAGATGCTAACCTAACCGTTAACTTTGAAAAATGTGAATTTTGCAGATCCACATTAAAATTTTTAGGTCATGTTATTGACAAATCTGGTCTTCATACCGACCCTGACAAAGTTGAGGCTATAACTAAATTTGAACGTCCAACTACTGTTACTGGAGTAAAACGATTCCTTGGACTTATAGGATGGTATCGACGATTTATCCCTAATCTCTCCACCTTTTCTGCTCCCATTACTGAGTTAATTAAGGGACGGGTTAAACGTCAAACCATTACTTGGACTCCTAACGCTATTGAGTCATTTGAGAGTTTAAAGAAACTACTAGTTACAGCACCCGTTTTAGTTAGTCCCAACTTTGAAAAGAGATTTTTTATACACTGCGATTCATCAGGTTACGGTTTGGGAAGTGTTTTGACACAGGGTGAAGGTGATGATGAGCGACCTATTGCATATGCATCTAGAACCTTGAACAAGGCTGAACGAAATTATTCGACGACGGAGCGTGAATGTTTAGCGGTCTTATTTGGTATCGAAAAGTTTCGACCATATGTTGAGGGTACTCAGTTTACAGTTGTGACCGATCATTATTCACTTTTATGGCTCATGAATATGAAAGATCCAGCCAATAAATTAGCCCGTTGGTCCGTTCGTCTTGCTCAACATTCTTTCGACATCCAGCATCGCAAAGGTCAATTGCATGTAGTTCCAGACGCCTTGTCCCGTGCTCCCTTGGAAGTCTCTTCATTAGTCTTAACTGATGATGACTTGGATCCCTGGTATCGGCGCATGCTGATCAACGTTAGAACAAATCCGCAACTTTATCCAGACTGGCGTATTGAGTCAGATCGTCTGTATAAGCTCATTACAAACAAACACGACGTTATTTCCAATTTGGTTGAATGGAAACAGATTATTCCTAAACCTCGTCGTAATGAAATTTTGAAAATGTGTCATGACGATCCTACGTCTGCACATTTAGGTACTTTAAAAACTTTTAATAAAATTCTGGAGCTTTATTACTGGCCTAAAATGCGTACTGACGTTGCTCGCTACGTGCGTCGTTGCACAGTTTGTTTGGCTTCTAAAGCTTGCCAAGGCGCACGCTACGGACTAATGGGTAAAGAGAAAAAAGTTCGTTTTCCTTTCCAATGTCTTTCTATCGACTTAATGGGTCCATTTCCCCGTTCTGCAAAAGGTAATACTGTATTACTTGTAGTTTGTGACTGGTTCACGAAATTTGTATTAGTCAAACCATTACGAAAAGCTACGGCTAAGGCCATCTGTGAGTTTTTGGAAAATGAAGTATTCCTTCTATTTGGTACACCGATGATTTGCCAAGTCGATAATGGTCCCCAATTTACGGGAAAAGAATTTCAAGAACTAATGAACAACTACAAGATTTCACATGTGTGGAAAAATGCCAACTACCATCCACAAGTAAATTTTGTAGAGCGATATAATCGAGTCATTGGTACCGCTATTAGGTCTTATGTCAAGCGTGATCATCGTAGTTGGGATGTAGAAATTTTTAAGATAGCACATGCTTTAAGATCTGCTACCCACGAAGTTACGGGGTATACACCATCATTCTTGAATTTAGGTCGCACTGTTCCGATAAACGGAGATTATTACGGTCGCATCCAACAGTTTAAAGAGGATGATCTAACCCTTGCTAACCGTGAAAGCGTCGCGCATGATATGCGAAAGTTAAATGGGGTGTTTGAAGATGTTACTAAGCGATTGCATAATGCTTATATTAGGGGGGCTAAACATTACAACTTGCGCAAAAGATCCATCAATTTTCGAGTAGGTGACATAGTTTGGCGAAGAAATTTCGTACTTTCTAATGCTCCGAATAAAATTAGTAGTAAGCTATCTCCTAAGTATATCAAGTGCAAGGTTCGCGAGGTTACAGGTCCATTAACTTATCGTTTAGTCAACGAGCGTGGTAAAGATGTAGGTGTCTATCATATTAAGGACTTAAAATCACATCCCGATGACGACGATGATCGAATATCCATTCAGGGTTAAAATCCACATTACATGGGCGGAGGTTGGGTAATGTTTGTCACAGGGGGGTTCGATTACACCTTGAATCCTACATTTTATTAGTAATGTCGTCTCTTTTTGATCATGTTCCATCTCAGATCATATAAAACAGCCCGTAAGACATTCCATCAGTCTTACCATTTCCTTATTTGTGTTGGCATTTATGGGGTTAGCGGACTTCGTGCTTAGTGCAGGCAGGGTGGCCGGTTTGTTGCTTTCTGACGGGATTGACTACACCTCAGTGGGGTTGGTCAGAAATCTTAGTTGGGGGGTAATCGGCTGGTTTTCCTCCTGTTACGGGCATGAAGGGTCGTTGGCCGTATTCTTGTCGACACATCAACTTATTGATCACATTCCATCTCAGATCATATAATAAAAAATCCCGTAAAACATTCCATCCGTTTTACTATTCAGGGTTAAGGGTTTTTTTATTCTTTTATTTTTACTCCCTGGTTTTTACTCAATAAATAATTAGTGCAGACCATCTAGCCACTAATTATTCCATCGGAATTTATTCCAACGATTCCGGAGAAGCTGTCAAAGTCTTGGTAGGACGATCTGTTGATCAAATATTCGTTTGATCAAATTATTTAATTATTTTGTTTATTTTGCAAAATACCATTTCCTTTGGGTTGAGAACCATGAGTGTCTCACACTGGAAAGTAGAATTTAGTTGAATATAATTTTTTTGTTTGACTATTCTCGAATGGATCCTATGTGACCCATTCCCAGGTTGATTATCAGACGTTTTTTTGTCTTGATGTCCCTGAAGATTTTTTTGTATTCACTTTTTTCGGTGCAGGTCCAATGCGGGCTGCCCATTTTGTACTCATTGATTTTTATCTGAGACAAAATCATTTATACATTATGGTTTTCAGTAGCTATCATTAGCTCTACCAATTGGTTTTCGTTTCCGCGGATTTAAGGCGACATTTAGTCCCATGGGTGAAAAACCATACAATTATTATTTTATTCTTAATCCTTTAGAGATTTTTTTATTTTATTTTTTTATTGAAATATTTTAAGCTCATTTTTTTACTTGTTAAGCTTGATATTTCTATCCTACCATTATTGCGACAAACTCTCTCCTCACTACAGTACGGTTTCTTCTGTAAATTCACAGTTCGTTGTAAATGTCAACTTCTTTATCTGATCTTTTTAGATCTTGGCCTGCGGCCAGATCGTTTAGTTGGGGGGTGTGTAACAAAATATGTTTATTTCGTTCCCAAATGTTAATTCATAACATTTAAATTATAAATTGTTACCCCAAGCGCCATCTCTCATTTCATTTTTACAACGTACTTGATAGTACAGGATATAGACGCGCGCCGTTAAAAAACTTAACTTTGGCTTGAGAGTGCGACAAGACAGTTCGATTTTTATTGATCGCGGATAAATCAATTATTTATCAGTCGATTTTCGTTACAAAAATAGTTATACGCAGTAGTTAATGCCACCGTCATTACGGATTTCGTGAAAGCAGTGCGTAGCTATTTTGTTTTAGCCAGTTCAAGCATTTTTTTGAAAACATTCGATTGGTAATCTCGAACCATCATATTTTCGTTATCGAAGTACAAATTGGTACCAACCATAATTTTATTTGGTAACATTCGTCTGGTGACTATTTTGACAGCTGCTTTTATTTACATTTGGAAGTCGATTGTTATTGTCAATCGCGGCTTCAGTTTTTGTGATCAAATTGTACTGGACGATCACTTTGTTTTATTTGGATCGTCAACCTGTACCATACTGTCAACGCAGCGGAGTGCCGCCTGTCCATCTTCGTATCCGCCTGTCAAAACCTGCTCATCGAGTATTACGTCGGTGTACTGCAGTCCGAGGATCTTAGATTGGGAGCCATTGGAATTCAACACCAACCACTGCATTCCATACAAGGATTATTGCTGTCATCTCCATTGTGTGAACTCACGATTGATATCAAGGTGAGACAAATTTTATATTCTTGTGTGGATTTATTCTTGTGGTATTGTGGTAATTCATTACAGTCAATTATTTGTATTGACGGGCCTACCATTCTGGTGTCCCGTATTGTGTCACCTTTGACGTACCGTTGTCACCATCAGTTAACGTGCTTCTTGTTCTTGGCACGCCACTACCACGAGCGTTTGTAATTGTCGTAATCGTTTCAATTTTCATTAAAATTTTATTGTTAATTATTGTTTTATTTTTCGACGAAGCGTACCCTCGTATTTTTCAGCACAACGCAGAGTGGAAATTTCATTGGACTTACGACCCTCGCTTCCAGGCTATAGCGAGTTAGCTTATACCAACATCAGGGTTACCACGAATATAAGTAGGAGTTTTACTTCTGCGTGGTCTTGTTTGCCTTTCCAAACCGTTCTCTCATTAGGAACGGAAAGGAGGGTAAACATATCAATTTATTTAATAAATGATTACAAAAATTAAATAACAATAAAAATTACGAATTTTTCTATTGCATTATTTCAATAATCTACCTATAACAATTTCGAACAAATCAGGATCATAGTCATTCTGGGTCTCTGATGTGATCAAATCTTGATAAAATTTATGAAAAATTGGCGGAATTAAACTTAACAATGACAGTAAATCTTTCTTCTTTTCCACTGATACTAAAAATGGACCATCATATCTATTCTGCAAAAGAGTGCTTTTCAAATTGGGTGACTTCCCTCTTCTTAAGAAGCTCAAAAGTTGAAAATTGCTGGTTAAGGATTCTTTATAATGTATCACAACCCTATTCTTAATATTGCAACCACTGTACAGAATGCCATTTGAATTGAATGCCAGTAGTGTTTTTCTTTCGATATACTAATACTGATTTCAGTAAGGCAGCAATGTAAGGTGTCGGTAGACACTGCTTAAGGTCAAAACTAAAACATCGCTTTGAAAAATCGGCATTCGCTTCCTCCTTGTCCTTCTTCTTAGATTCATAAGCTGCGTTGGCCTGATCTTGATGGATTAGATGTTCTTCTGATCGCATTCTACTCTCATCGTCACCAGTTTCCTTTCCAACTTTTATTTGCATATTTAAAATGTCGCATTTATAACAAGTATCAACATTTGGTTTCTTAAAACATAATTTCAGAAGATGGAATTCTCTTTCATAAATGGTCCTACCAACTGGTGTGGTATTATTTTCCTCCTTGCAAAATCGTAAATAATTCGTAAGTTTAAGTGAGGTGGAAGGTATTTCTTATCATTACTTTTTCTTGTATAGTGGCTCTCATAGGAAGGGAAAAATTTAAGGTGTGCACGCACTGCTCCCACTTCTTCTTCACTTTTCTTATTTGCGGTACATCTCTTACCACGTTGATCTCCCACAGTTTTTCCAGACAGGTTTTCCTTTTCTTTAGAGATTTATTTTTCACAACGTTGCTTATACTCTTAGAAGTTTTATCTATAGGGTTTTACAAAAGCAATCTTTACAGACTGAGATTCTTACTCTGTTTACCTCGAAAACGTATTCATAAGTGACTTCTCTTACTTTTGTGCAATCGGCCTTTCTTTTGCGGTTTACTTCTGTATCTCTTATGTTTATAAGGTTAGCTACAAATGAGACCCTTTTATCGTGAGAACCCAGAGACCAATACTCGTCAAACAACGTCTTTCTTAAAGTTTCATCCAACCACGAATCACACTTTTTTCGGCACTGCTTTAGCGGTATCATTTTTCTGCCATCCACAAGGTGTCGTGTTGCACTCACATAACTTTTGCCAGACTGACGATTCAATGTTCTCTTCTTTCTAATACATCTTGACCACTTCTTTGGCACGTTTTGGTTTTGTTGTAAATCTTCATTAGCGAGTTCACTAACTATTGATTTCGCCAACTTCTTGGGGCTCTGTTTGTATTTGCGTTGCAAATGAAACGTCTTCATTATTTGTTAAATTCCTATTTATAAGCTTCTGTCTTTTTCTGATCGGTGAATGACAAGTATTATTATCATTATCGCTATAGGTACTGTGATCATCTTCAGGCACATAGGATTTAACCGCACTGTCGCTCATATTTTTTAACAATTTGTGGTTCATGCTGATCAAACTTCGATTATATTTTTATATATCGAAATCTAATTTACTTATATAATAAAATTTTTTTACCACCTATTTTTATCTTTAATCCCTTTATTACCGCATGGTATTAAATTATATATAGCGGTCTAAAGTCAACTTACGCCCTTTATACCGAACAGAATAAAATTTTATATAGCATATATTCAAGAGCGTATGTCTACTTATACCTTTTGTACCGAACGTAATAAAAATTATTAGCGACCATAAGGGCATAAGTCAACTTATGCCTTTTGCACCAAACGGAATAAAATTATACTAAGTAGCACATACTCAAGGGATTAAGTCAACTTATGCCTTTTATACCAAACGGAAGAAAATTATACCTATCAGTCTCAATGGCATAAGTCAACTTATGCTCTTTATACCAAACGGAATAAAATTATAAGTAGCGGTCTTAAGGGTATAAGTCAACTTACGCCCTTTATACCAAACGGCATCTAGTTATTTTTGACTTAATACCTTTAGACCACTCAACTATCACAATAATAAAAAATATTATATTTTAGTCCTTTATACCAGTCAAAAGAGCATTCAAAATAGGATTAATTTCAGCAATAAAAAAAAATTCCAATTTCTGACCTAACCCCTTTATACCAAACTGCAAAGATATAGGACCAACACCATAGTAACTAAAGCACGCCCATATCATAATGCTAGACCCCCCATGTTTTAAGGTTTTTACATTTACGGTACATTTTGGATTGTATTCTGTATTGGGCGGACGTCTTACATAATTCCTTGATCCAGTATGGCCATACAAAACAATCTTACCTTCGTCCGTCCATAAAATATTTCGCCATTTCTTAAGAGGCCAAGTAACATGTGCTCTTGTAAATGTTAGCCTTTTGCAACTATGGCTTTTCTTCAGCAGTGGAGTCATTCGTGGACTGCGAGCATGTAAATGATGTTCGATCAACCTTCGGCGTACTGTTATAACGCTTGCTGGTACATTCAAATCCTTTTTTATTTGAGTTGCCGGCACTTTTGGGTTAGCTTTTGAGTATCGTACTAAGCGTTTTACCGACTTTGAAGACAAAACTCGCTTACGACTGTAACGGTATAGACCTATTTTTAAATATCGCGCCAAACAAATTATGAGCATGACAACACTGCGGTAAAATACAATTGACAACGTAGAGAAGAACGACGAATGAGAGACAAGTTATGGCGGGAGGAAGTAACGGGATGATCAAGCGAGATTACTGCGCTAGGGTTGGGACGAGAGGGTGGTTGCGTTTTGTTTGGAATCGTTTGTGAAATAATTTAATGTTACCATTTTCTTTTATGTGCAAGCTTTTGTTAGCTATTTACAATAAGGTGAATATTATTTGTATATTTTATTTCAAAGTGGGAAAAACTCTGCACTTCCAAATTTGGTAGCGTAGTTACTGCATATTATTAAGATATGTATTTTAAATGTTAATCAGATTACCGGAAAGGCCTGGCAGGCAGTCCTCCGTTACGCAAGTGGCCATTAATTTAAATTAATCAAGCTGCGTATAGCGTCGGTTTAGATGACACAAGCTTGAACACCCACCCCTTAGTGATGGGAATCTGATTGAATTTGGTGTTCGTTTTATATATAATACTAGCCGGCACGGGCGGCATCCGCCGCCCTTAGCCATCTAGACCCATAATAGATCCGTGAAGGCCATAGTTGTTCGGCCTCACAGGGGGAGGACCATAATAGATACGTGAAGGCCATATTTGTGCGGCCTCACAGGGCGAACCATAATAGATCCGTGAAGGCCATAGTTGTTCGGCCTTCGGCCTCACAGGGCGGACCATAATAGATCCGTGAAGGCCATAGTTGTTCGGCCATCGGCCTCACAGGGCGGACCATAATAGATCCGTGAAGGCCATAGTTCTTCGGCCTTCGGCCTAACAGGGCGGGCCATAATAGATCCGTGAAGGCCATAGTTGTTCGGCCTTCGGCCTCACACATTACTGCCTATAACAGAAATTAATATTTTATGCTGAAACAGACGTTAATTTGCTCCTTGGCTGCTCAGTTGGGATGAGTAAAATCTTCCTTCAGTTTTCTTATCTCAGAGGTGCGTTCTTTGTTTTTAGAGATTTGTTTAATAGCTTTTTAGGTTAACGAAAGAAAAATCAGATGTACTAATATACTGTTGTGTCCACTACAAGCTAGCTCCCTCATAAATGTGTACGGGATACACAATCAAAATAAGAGGGAGGATATGTCTATTTTATTTATAAGATTTTGTTCAGTATGAATGTGAATAAAAAATAAAATGTTGCTAGATTTAAGTTTTGTTTGTAATGATAATAAAAAGAAACACGTAGGACAAAGCGGCATCGTTAGAAGAACAAACATAAAACATAAGCAGTCAAGTGCGAGTGGTAACCAGGCCAATAGATAATAAAGAGCGGTAAAGTGAGTCGAAAATTAGATGACCCGTAGACCGGTTGAGTTTAGAGAGTTCCTAATTAAATAATACTTGTACAGTCGTGTTTAGAGGCAGTCAGTAAATAAATAATACGTGTACGGTCGTGTTTAGAAGAGTCGCTAGTTAGAAAGAAAACGACATGCAGAACAGTCGTGTATAGAAGTGAATCGATAAAGGATATGAAGACCATTTATATTTGGATAACGTAATCGATAAATGATACGCAGACCGGTTATATTCGAAGAAGTTAATTGTTGTGAGATAAAAGAAGAGTTAAGTGGATTGCAGTTTGAGAGTAAAGGAGTGTTGGAGAATTGGACCAATTTGAAGTGAGAGAATTGGATAACGGAACGTGTAGAGCTAGTACGTGGAGCAAATTGGGTTCAGAGTTGAATATCGGAACGCGAGAAGCTAGTACGTGAAGCAAGATAGAAGAAAGAAGAAAGTGTATTCAGTTCATCAGTGCGGTAGATAACGTGCGACGAAATTAAGGTCGGTCGACAAAAAGAACACACCAAGGTAAAGCTTTACAATATCATAAAGAATATAAGTAGGGATTTTAAGTAGTTAGTTATCTGTTGATTTATTTAGAAATTTAATTGTATTGTTGTTTGTTGTGAAAGGAGAATGTTTATTAATAAATTGTGTTTGATGTATCCTGTTTCTTATTTGATTGTGTATCACGTCTGAAGGATCTTCACAAATAAGCGACCTTGAGAGCGAGAAGAGGACACAAAACGTGGCGCCCAACTAGAGGGCGAGAAGTCACTCGTAAGAGGACACAAAAATACATATATTAAATACCAAATAAATTATCCTGTACACAATAATTACACAAATATAAATACATAAGGAACTTAAATTAAGAATGGTAAATAAATAAGAATCTACGCTGCCAAAAATTACTATTATAAAATTGGTTAAGCCTGCTGACGCTGCATTAAAATTAATCAAAAATAAACGATAACATCAAATAAAGAAAAGTAAAAATATTTAATTTGTACGATATGAGGTTTAAACAAATAATTGGTCGCAATTTTGGAAATACCTTGTTTTTATTGTAGTAGATGCGAGGATGGTACTTGAAGTTGGCGGATGCCGTTGCGAAATTAGGTAGATGGATTTCGTTGGGCGACCATTCAGAAAGAATCCAAAAGATATTTTGTATTTTCCAGAAAGCGTTAATACGATGTTGTGGACAGATGAAATACTGGTATACAGTTTTTCGTTACACTAAATTAAAAAGGCAGGTCACACCAAATACGTATGTAGGAGCACAAAAAGGGTAGCCAATGTCGAGGAAGAAGAAGTGAAAATCCTATCACATCTGAATCACCTAGGAAAGTCAAATAGTGATGCACCGGTGATGGTCAAAGCGATATTAGGAAAGGTCCAGTTCGAATTCGAAATTGATACAGGAGCATGCAGGTCCGTATTACACATTAAAGATTTCAGTCGGTTACGGGGTTTATGTGATATTAAGCCGGTTCCATTCAAACTCAGAGTGGTTACAGGAGAAACGGTCAAGATCGTAGGTGAAACGCATGTGAACGTATGCATAAACGATAAATGGTACGAAGAATTGCCGTTGGTAGTAATAGATAGTGTGAACAAATTCACACCGTTGTTAGGAAGAAACTGGTTATCGGCGATGAAACCGGGTTGGCAGAAGTTACTAAGCGAACAGATTACGAAGGAAGATAGAATTAACCACATACCTCAAGGGGAGAATATCACGGTCGACAGTGAACAATTAAGAAAAAGTTTGACAGATACGTTTAAGAGTGTATTCGACGAAGATATGGAACGACCAATCAAAGGATTCACAGCCAGCATTCGATTAAAAAAAAACGTAAAACCAGTATTTCATAGGGCATACGAGATGCCCTACGCACTGAAGACAACAGTAGAAGAAGAAATAAACAGGTTAGTCAAGTCGAAGGTTTTGGTGAAAGTAGAACATAGTGCGTGGGAAAGTCCCATCGTGGTGGTACCGAAAAAGGACAAAGAAGTAAGGATATGCGTGGACTTCAAGCGGACCTTAAATCCAAATTTGGAAACTAGTTGCTGTTCGCTACCAACACCTTCGGATATTTTCGCGACTCTGAGTGGAAGTAAGTACTTCACGGTGCTAGACTTGAAGGGGGCCTATCAGCAGTTAGAAATAGATGAGGCATCAAGGGAACTGCTGACCATAAATACACATTTGGGCCTGTTTCGATTTCTAAGGTTAACGTACGGAGTCAGCTCGGCGCCTGGTATTTTTCAATCGTTCATGGATTCTGTAATAGCGGGGTTGCCAAGAACCAGATGTTATTTGGATGATATAGTTATTTTGGGAAGTTCGTTGCAAGAATGTCACGAGAATGGCTCTAAGGTGCTGAAACAATTACAGAAATACAATATCAAGGTCAATGGCAAGAATTGTGAATTCTTTAAGACAAAGCTTAAATTTCTTGGGCATGTAGTGAGTGAAGCAGGCATAAGTCCATGCGAAGACAAGTTGTAAGCTATTAGAAGCACACCCTATCCAGGAAACGTATTGTCACAATTGAAAATTCAAATTCAAAAACCAAAATTATTAAATATTGAAATCAGGAAATGTGACAACCTCGCAATTTAAAGAAATATTATATTTTATTAAAAGTTCAGTAACACGACAGAATATGCTGGATAAGAAATGATATCACGATACGAGAGCGTCTGGCTAGGTGTGGGAAGTGATGAGTTGAGATACAGTTCCCGGGAATCGCTTAGTTGTATTACAGTTCCTGGGAAACGCAGAATTGACAAAATCTTTGGGAAAGGTTGAAATCCGTACAGAGTAGCTAGGTGGTAACAGAGGTGTTAAATATAGGAACGCAGAGCTCAAGGGGCAGTTAGTGAAGCCCGGAATACGCGTGTGGTCAAGTAAGACACCGGGAGTGTTAATGTCTGTTCAAAGCTTCAAGTTCATAAAAGATTACTTCTAAATGACCTCTCGAACGACTGTACTGTACGGATATCAAACAACCCTCGTAGTGATAATTGTCAGGTTAGTGTAAATAGTAATTTTAAGATGTGTGTAAATATGTGTATAAATTAATTTCGATATTATTTTGTTACAATATATAAAAGTATTATAAAATGGACTTATTAATTACGCTACGTCACCGTTAAAAAATCAATCCATCTGACTACATCCCTATTAGAGCACGCTAAACTACCCCTAAGCGCGACAGTATCGCAAGTAAAATCATACCTGGGCTTATTAAATTATTACGGGCAGTTCATTCCGATGCTGTCATCCAAGTTGAAAGCGTTATATGAATTGTGCAAGCAGGAGGTACTATTCGTATGGTCAGCGGAGTGCGAGAAGTGTTTTAAAGAAAGTAAAGAACTGTTAGTCACGGATAAGGTATTAGTACATTATGATCCCGAAGCGCCTCTATTCATAACAAGCGACGCCAGCTCTTACGGAGTAGGAGCAGTACTAAGTCACCGAATGGAGGGCCAAGATAGACCGATAATGTTCGCTCCATCAACGCTATCGGACGCGGAGAAAGGGTATTCACAGAGCGAACGGGAAGCGCTGGCAATAATGTTTGCGGTAAAGAAGTTCCATAAGTTTGTATTTGGGCAAAAGTTTACGTTAATCACCGATCATCAGCCACTGCAATACATATTCGGCATTCGAGAATTCCCATAACATCGGCAAATCGCCTCCAAAGATGGGCAATTATTCTATCGGGTTATAGTTATACAATAGAATACAGAAAAGGTAAAAATATCGGTAATGCGGATGCACTGTCAAGGTTACCGCTAAAAGAAACTACTAATATACCAGAAGCATTGTACTCGTTTAACACAGTCGAGTGCGCAACTCTGAGCCATTTAGACGTAGCAGCGGCATCTAAGGCAGATGAGGTAATATCAAAGGTATTGGAACTTATATGGAAAGGTTGGCCGGGAGCAGTCAAAGATGAAAGATTTAAGCCTTATTTTGCAAAGCGACAGGAGTTGTCGGTGGAATCCAATTGTTTAATGTGGGGCAATAAGGTGGTCATCCCGGAGAAGATACGTCAGTCGGTTCTAGAACTATTTCACGACCAACACATTGGCGTGGTAAGATCCAAAATATTAATGCGTTCATATTGTTGGTGGCCAGCGATGAACGAGGACATCGAAAAGTTTATCACATTGTGTGACCGATGCCAAGAAGTACAAAATTATATAGCGCGCGCGCCGCTACAACCATGGCCAAGTGCAACCAACAATTTTCAAAGGGTGCATATCGACCTATTTCATAAATTCGGCTACAATTTTTTGATTTGGGTCGATAGCAAGTCAAAGTCGACAGATGTGAAATTTATGAACAAAATTTATGAACAAAGTCAGCAAAAGAGGTAATAGTGACACTAAAAGAGATCATTTCGGTCGTAGGTTTACCAGTGGAGCTAGTATCAGACAACGGCCCCCCCTTGAGCGGGCAAGAATTTGTGAAATTTTGTCAATCAAATGGCATAAGGCCAGTAAAATCACCACCATATCATCCTCAGTCAAATGGACTAGCAGAAAGGGGGGTACAAACGGTCAAAAGGGCGCTGGAGAAAGCAATACCAAGGGCAGTACAGCAACTGACAGAGAACGAAATAAAAGAACGTTTGGCGCATTTCTTATTCTCGTATCGAAACACGCCAAGCACAGTAACGGGGATGTGCCCATCAGAATGCGTGCTAAGAATGAAACCAAGAGTAAGATTTGATCAAGCCAGCAGTTAATGTACAAGAAGGTATCAGGGTTGGTCAAAAGGAAACGGTGGCGCGGTCGGTACGCAATACGAAATTATACAGTAGTGGAGAAATGGTGTACGTGAAAAATAAAAATGAGCACTTTGGAATCAAATGGGTAAAAGCGAAAGTCGTGAGAGTGATTAGTTTCAACATATACTTAATATCGGTCAATGGGACAATAAAGCATGTTCACAAGGATATGCTAAGAAGTGCACCTGCCGGAGAACCCAGCGTCCAGGATCCCCAGATTATATACAACCAGTAGAAAGAAAGGAAAGGTTGTCAGGTAAAAGGGTAGTTAGTATCACAAGTCAGCCGAACGAGGAAGTAGTGCAGAAAGACGTTTTCATGGGGGAGGCGAAGGAGGTCGACCATGGTCCAAGACAAGGAGAAACCGGAGTGGTGGGGGATAGTAATTTTAGTCAAGATATGTCGTCACCTCGACCGCCGCGTATAGGCATTCCGCCAAGTCAAGGGGAACCTACAGAAATTCCGATTAGAAGGTCCACTCGAGTAACACGACCTCCTGATCGTCTCAACATTTAAAGGGGGAGTAAATGTAGTGTATGGAGCCGTCCCTGCATGGCGGGTATTAACCATTTGAATATATAGTAGGTTGGCTAGCCAGCTACCAACCTACGGAATCCTAAATAATGGAATATACCCATGATCCGTTATACCATGACCCATGACCATGTTGGGAGATTGAAAAGTCAGTGTATATTTTTGTAAATAATAAAGTAAATAATACAGATAGTGTATCTTGTCGAATCTCTTATTATAAAAGGCCAAATCTTTCTTTCTGTCTGTCCCACGGAAATACCCGAAGCAAACCGAACCGAACCGAACGCACAACGTATCATCGTGTCAACGTATCATCGTATCAACGTATCATCGGATCAACATATCATCGTATCAACGTATCATCGTATCAACTTATCATCGGATCAACGTATCATCGTATCATTTGGTCTATATAGGACAGCTATTTCAAAAAAGCATTATGTGAACTTCCATAATGGATAATGAAAATTTTGAAAATCCTGCTGCAAAGCGACGGCGATTGAATCGTGAGAGAAAAGCACGCACAAGAGCTAATAACACAGAAGAACAGCTTCGATCACAGCGACCAGCTGACGCTCGGTCTCATGCGATACGTCAACAACGTGAAACTTTAGAAGAAACTCAAGCGCGGCAAGCTGCTGACGCTCGGTCCCATGCGATACGTCAACAACGTGAAACTTTAGAAGAAACTCAAGCGCGGCAAGCTGCTGACGCTCGGTCCCATGCGATACGTCAACAACGTGAAACTTTAGAAGAAACTCAAGCGCGGCAAGTTGCTGACGCTTGGTCCCATGCGATACATCGACAGAAATAAAATCGATACCAAAGTCAAGCAATTCAACTCCAAATAAGAGCATTGAGATTTGATGAATCACACGTTACTCGACACGATTGTGGAGAAATGAATTCCATCTGTCAGTTCTGCGGCTCCAAAAATTTCGCCAAGGAGCGTCCAGTTGATAAACAATTTAACAACTGCTGTCATAAAGCAAAAGTGAAGATTCCGCAACCGCTCGATCAACATGGGAATCTATTGTTATATCCCGAATTTCTTCGCTCTATGCTTTCAGATAATCCTTACTACAAGAACTTTTCGTCAGCACATCCGCTCTTACAATTCCTCGGTTTCTTTCGCTTCAATGGGAGCAGAGATTGTTTCAATGCCGGGTAACGGACCATACGTTTTCAAAATTCATGGACAGACGTACCACAGAACCACAAACCTGTATCCACCTGAAGGACAAACAAGAAAGTTTGCACAACTGTATGTAATGGACACGACAGAAGCGGTCAATGAACGAGTAAATCTGCCTGAGAATAGAGGTTGTCTACCTGAAGTGATTGAGAAAATCGATCGTTTCTTTCGCGTCAACAATCGTATCGCAGCTTCATATTGCCTGATGAAAGAAATTGAGCAACAAGAGCGTGTACGAGCCGAAGAAGAAGGACAACCAGTTCCGGTCGTCAATATGGTGATGCGGCGCGATCGGCAGTCTGATCAAAGACGTTACAATGCTCCAACGTCCAATGAAATTGCAATGGTGTTCGTAAATGATGACGGCGAACCTCCATTTGAACGTAATATCCGTATCTATCCTCGAAATCCCGTCGACAATGCACAACAATTCATTCGTATCAATATTCTCAGTCCAAATCTTGACCCTATGACTTATGGCATTCTTTATGCGTTTGGCGAACCGGGGTGGCAACCCAATTGGAGTTGCGAAGGATATCGGCAATCCCGTAATAAAATCAGCATGTTACAATTTAAAGTTGCGCAAACAGCAATTAGAAACGATTTCAATTCGATCATGAGTGCGGGAAAACTTACGCAACAGTGGATTGTCGACTCATATTTGCAAGTGGAAGCCAATAATTTGAACTACATACGATATCAACAAAGTAAATTGCGTACTGAATTGTATCAAGGTCTATCCGATCATATTCAAAATGCAGCACACGATGCTGGAGTGCAAGCTGGTTTGTCGGTTATTCTTCCTTCCTCTTTCGAAGGCTCTCCGAGAAACATGCGGCAAAGACTTCAAGATGCAATGTCAATTTTTGGAAAATACGGCCCACCTGACCTTTTCATCACATTCAGTGCAAATCCAAAGTGGCCAGAAATAACAACTAATTTAAGACGGGGAGAATCGGCATCAGATCGTCCTGACTTAGTTGCCAGGGTCTTTAAGCTAAAGTTGAAGGCCTTAATGGAAGATTTAACTATTCTTCATGTTTTAGGACGATGCAAAGCATTTGCCTATACCATTGAATTCCAAAAACGAGGTCTTCCTCATGCTCATATCCTGATTGTGCTCCATGATGATGATAAATTCAAAACATCTGAACGTATCGACGATGTAGTTAGTGCCGAGATACCAGACATCGCACTAAACCCACGATTATTCGAAATTGTTACTCGATGTATGATGCACGGTCTTTGCGGTGCTTCACATCCATTTGCGCCATGCACGGAGAATGGTAAATGCAAAAAAGAATTTCCTAAAGATTTTCAACTCGAGACAACAACTAACATTAACGGCTATCCGCGCTATCGTCGACGAGTAGAACCTACGACGGAAGTTAGAGAAAAGATGATGGATAATCGGTTTGTTGTTCCATACAACAAGTTTTTGGTACTTAAGTATGACGCTCATATCAATGTAGAAGTTTGCACATCACTAAGGGCCATTAAGTACATTTACAAATACATTTACAAAGGACATGATTGCGCGAACGTCGTTATTGGTACTGGAGACGATCAACAATTGATTCATGATGAAGTTGCATCTTTTATTGACACCAGATACGTAAGTGCGCCAGAAGCTATGTGGCGTTTGCTTGAATCTAAAATGCACGACCGATCGCATGTGGTTTATCGACTACCCGTTCATTTATATCGCCAACAGAGAATTTATTTTGAAGCCGGTCATGAGCAAGAAGCTATTGATCAAGCGTCTGGTGGAAACACTAAGCTCACGGCATGGTTTCAACTAAATCGAAACGATGTGACAGCTAATCAGTTTCTATATACAGAAATTCCGTACCATTATGTATTCAATAGAAGTACATGGACAGCGCGGCAGCGTGGAGGCGAAAAAATAGTAACTCGCATGTACACGGTGGGAATAAATGATTTGGAACGATTCCATCTCCGATTATTGTTGCTTCATGTTCCGGGTGCAACAAGCTATGACTTTCTTCGAACAGTTGACGATGTCCAATATGCAACGTTCCAAGAAGCTGCTTTTCATCGAAATCTTCTTTCCTCAGATGATGAATGGGAGAGATGTCTGGACGAAGTTGTTATTTTCCAGCTGCCACCACTAATGCGGCAAACTTTTGCATTTATCTGCATTTATTGTTTGCCAGCAAGACCTTTGCTGCTGTGGGAAAAATTTAGAGGACACATGGCTGTCGATTTCCTCAGTAACCATGATGAAGGAATATCTTTTAACCTGGCTCTAAATGATATCGAACATGTTTTTCAGCAACACGGAGTGTCTTGCTCTTTTTTTGGACTACCACAACCGACTGCATTACCTGAACAAGCAATAACTCAACAAGAAGAATTCAATCGGGAAGAAGAAGCAGTACAAGCTCAATTGCTGATCGCGACATTGAATCCTCAACAACTTATTGCGTTCCAGAGCATAATAGATGGAATTGATTTAGGGGACAATCACCGACTGCATTACCTTAACGGTCCAGGTGGTTCGGGGAAAACGTACCTCTATAATACTTTAATAACCTTCTTAAGAGGGCGTAGTCAAACGGTGGTCGCTTTTGCCTCAACAGGAATTGCTGCAACACTAATGAAAGGTGGACGCACAATCCATAGTGGATTTAAATTGCCTGTTCCGTTGGACGATACATCGGTCTCCAAAATGAAGCAAACAACAGCTGAAGCCAAGAAAATTAGAGAAGCCGCGCTTATCATTATGGATGAGATAACAATGTTGCCAAAGGATGGAATTCGAGCCATTGATTTATTATTGCGGGAACTCATGAATAATAACAGTCCATTTGGGGGTAAATCTATTGTTATTGGAGGTGATTTCCGCCAAACACTCCCGGTGATGCCAAAGAGAAAACGAATTGATGTTATTGAAGCGTGTTTAACGTCGAGTCCATTTTGGAAATACTTCAAACAATTGTCCTTGATTTCCAATATGAGAAGTGAAGACCAAAATGAATTCAACCAGTGGTTGCTCAATATTGGTAATGGAAGTTTGCCATCCGTTGAGGGACTCCCGGAGGACGCCATCCAGATTCCGACAGATATGATTGTTCAAGGCGACATTATTTCTAAGATATTCGGAAACTCGATCGCAAAACTCTCTGTTGATGAGCTTTCCAAGCGGGTGATTCTTGCAACCACCAACAAAGACGCGCTCGAAATCAACAACAATATCATTCAGCAATTAAATGGGGAGAGTCAGATTTATCATAGTTCGGACTCGATCATTACAGAGGACAGTAATGATCTTATTAATAATTATTATCCTCCAGAATTTCTCAACAGCCAAACGCCATCAGGAGTACCTCCACATGAATTAATATTAAAACGCGGAGCTATAGTAATGTTGATTCGAAATTTAAATCCCGGAAAAGGGCTGTGTAACGGTACCAGGATGGTCGTTCGAAATATGCATCGGCGTTCCATTACGTGTGAGATAATTTCAGAGTGTCACAGAGGGCAAATTGTTATCCTTCCTCGAATTGACATTGCACCTTCAGACAGTAATTTGCCCTTTACTCATAAAAGACGCCAGTTTCCGATAATTCCCGCTTTCGCCGTAACGATAAACAAGTCGCAGGGGCAAACATACGAACATGTCGGAATTAGTTTGACTGAACCGGTATTTTCACACGGACAACTCTATGTAGCTCTCTCGCGATCTCGACTTCGACAAAATATAAAAATCCTAATTAAAGACAATTCTAGACAAGGACAACTTAGAGCTACAGACTGGTTTACACAAAATGTAGTGTTCCGGGAAGTTTTTGAAAGACTTTAAAATTAAGCATTAATTAACTCGCTAAGCATTAGTTAGAACTAGCTGGCCAAGCAAAAAGTATTCTAATCCATTATTACCTCAACTAGCTGATAGCCCGTCCGAGGACGGGTAGCTAGAAGGACGGGCAGGCAGCCAAGGTAACTTAAGTTGAATGAAGATTAAGGAAAGCTCTCAGTGCAATCCAAGAGCCATATGACCTGCCTGCCCGTCCTTCTAGCTACCCGTCCTCGGACGGGCTATCAGCTAGTACTTAATATATAACAATACAAACTCCAACTCGAGTAAATCCATGAATACCTCGAACAAGGTCATAAGTTCTTAGAATGCGGCTCATTCTTTGATATTAATTTAATTCCTATGCATGCATTATCTAATCTACAAGTATACGAAAACAATGGCGTTTTTACTTCTTCAAAAGTTTAGTTTGTTCACTTTTATTAATATCTTGAAAAATCACTTCAATTGTAAAATTTACTTCAAATTGATGTGAGACGAATTTGCACAATTGAAGGGCCTAGTGGAAAAAGTAGTTAAGTCACTTTTTTTCAATTTGTAGTTGAGCACATTTTCATCATCATCATGCACCAGCGCTATGTGTTCCATTTTTGGACAATTGCCTCCCCTGGCTGCTTCCAGTCTGCTCTATTCGTCGTCAGGCCTAATCATTGTTTGCCCCCTATTTGCTCCAAATCATCTCTCCATCTCGATCTAGGTCTTCCACGGCTTCTCCTCCCAGTTCTCGGTCTCCATTCGGCGATCTTTCTACTCCACCTATCATCTTGTCTTCTTCCTAGGTGGCCCGCCCATCGCCACTTAAGTTCGGCTATGCGCTCCGTCGCGTCCTTTACCTTGGTCTTACTTCGAATGCAGGCGTTTGTTTTTCT
The DNA here is from genome assembly GCA_932274525.1 of Podabrus alpinus. Taxonomy (NCBI): domain Eukaryota; kingdom Metazoa; phylum Arthropoda; class Insecta; order Coleoptera; family Cantharidae; genus Podabrus; species Podabrus alpinus. The sequence continues at coordinate 73,828,344 of OW026454.1, read as the reverse complement.
GTCCAGTGACCTCACTCCCAACATAGATCTTTCCATGCGTCTTTGAGTAATTCTAATTTTTTCCAGATTTGTCTCTGTAAAGCTCCAAGTCTCGGAAGCATTTTCACATTGCGGCATTTATTCTCTACAAATTAGTATAAAAATCACATCTTAAAAGGGGTCTAGGACTTTTCGGCGCAGCCGGTTCGGCGTAGCCCTTTCGGCGTGCACCCGATTCGGCGCCGCCGTTTCGGCGCGAGACTAATTCGCCGCGAGCCCATTTCGACGCAACCTTATTCGGCGCGAACCCATTCGGCGTGACCCGATTCGGCGCAAGACCAATTAGACGCAAGGACAATTCGGCGGGAAATGATTCTCCGATTCATTTTAAAATATAATTAAATTCTTGTAATGGAAAATTAATGCATTATTTCGCAGTTTTTAATCACAAATTAAACTTTAATTCACGTTTGTAAAACTACATACGATCATTAACTTGAATATGTAATGTTTTTAATATACATATTATGTAGTTGATGTATAGCAATTAAATTACTAAATTTTATACTATGAAATTTTCTCCTTTGATTATTTATCGTAGAATCATTTCTAGGTGGTAGATTTAAAAAATTCAAATTCTAAATGCAGAGGTGGGCTAATACTTTTCGTATTAAGCTGTATTTATAGAACAAAAATGGTTTCATTTGTAAATCATGAGGTTCAATAATTTTTAGAATATTGTAAAACCTTTTTGTTGTATTATACTTTAAGATTTCTTTAAGGTGGCCGAAAAATTCGCTGTTTTTGTTCGGTGCAAATCTCAAAAACGAATAAATTTAGTGTTATTCTAAAAACACCATCGAAATTGTTTGAAATTACAATGTGGGTGGTTTTCATAAAAAAATTTCGGAAAATTTATTTTTCAGTGTCATATTTTTATTTATTTATTGCTCATTAGTAGTCATCGGATTTTAGGCACTAAAAAACTACAAAATATGCTCTAAAATTTTGCAAATAAGCTATTCAAATTTACTAGCACAAATTCAATAGTTGACAATGTAAATTTAATCAATTGTTATTGATTATTTTTGTCTTTTAATATTAAAAGACCTATACCCAATTTTAAAAAATATCTTATAAATTAACAAATAAAGGTCAACTATAATACAAAAATTTATTACAAATTTATATTACTCTAATCTTGAGATCCTAAATAACCTTAACAAAATGAAAAATTAGTTTGAAAACCAAGATCATGTAATTTAAAAATTAAATCTTTTCCCCCAGAGTCCTTTATTTCTTTAATAATTTGAGACGCGTCTAGAGAATTTAAAATATTCTCATCTTCGGTCGAAAAGAGGCTGTAGGATAAAAAAACCCGAAAATTAGCCAATGAAAACATTAACACATAACATTATTATACTTACACACAGACAGTGAAACTTACGAATACTACTAACAGAAATTCTAAAAATTACAAAAATATAATTTTTGTAATATTTCTATAGTCTTTCTCGACTGAAAATGAGGATATTTTAAATTCTTGAAAAGCGTCTCGAATTACTAAAAAGGTTAGCGCTGAATCGTCTTAGCACCGAATCGGGTTTGCGCCTAAATGGGCTACGTCGAATCGTCCTCGCGCCGAATCGTCCTCACGCCGAAACGACCTCGCGCCGAAACGGTATTACGCCGAACTGGCTACGCCGAACTGGCTACGCCGAACTGGCTACGCCGAACCGGCGGCGCCGAAAAGTCCCATTCCCTCTTAAAAGTGTTGGTAAGTCGGTCATATCGCGCACCAGCCGGCCCTGCTATCATCGCGTTCGGAGTACAAAAGTAGGCAAGTCAGACTTAACAACTTTTTACCCGAATGAAAAACCAACTTGCAGTGAAAAAAAGCAGTAAGTCATTACTAAGGTTTTATTACAAAAAATGATGCGGAAAGAAGATATGGAAAATATTACCCAGCACCAGGCAGAAATCGAAACAATCGTGCACAACGAAACTGGTGAGGAAGTTATTTTGGCAGAAAACGTTGATCGAATGAAGGCCAAGAATAGGCGTTGTAATCCTAGTACATGGAAGAAAGAGGTGTGAAGAAAAGAAGGGTAGAGGAAAAACAGTGCACCACGAAATCTGGAAAGGTAATCCCTGAGCGTGTTATCCATAATTGGGAGTGCCGATATAAATGCTCAGTGAAGTTCAGTGATGGCGAAAAACGAACATTGATGGAAAATTTTCGCAAGTTAGCTACACATACGGAGCAAAACATTTACCTTCGAGGATGTATGGAGGGGATCAATATAAACCAGCGTCGAATGCGGAACGAAGACATTGGAAATCCAAGGGCCGTGTCCTACAAATACAATGTTTTAAAAATCGGCATTACTACGAAAGTTTGTAAAAAGGCGTTTCTTTTATTACATGTTATTAAAGTCAGCCGACTTGAACGAAAGGTTCGACATTTTGATGAAGACATTTCAGACCATAGAGGAAAATCCGCCAACCCACACAAATCTGCGAAAGAAAGTCATTATAGCAGGGCAAGTAACACGCATAAGAAATATCTCTCTTCGAACCTAAGCGTAGCTGCTCTACACGGAAATTTTATCGAGCAGAATCCTGACATTGCATATGTGAAGTACTGGGTGTATAAGCAGATATTTAATTTTGAATTTAATATCAGCTTTGGACAGCCAAGATCCGACATCTGCGATGAATGCGAGATTCTAGAAAATCGTTATTGAATTTCCCAAGATCCGCACGAGAAAGAGACACTAAAAGAACAAGAAACTGACCATGTTTTTAAGCAGACATGTTCTACGGCCAAAAAACTGAGGTAATAGAACTGTGTGAACGTGATCCTACTAATGGCGTAATTTGTTTCGATTACGAAAAAAATTTCCATATTCCTGTAACAAACGTAGGTAAAGAATACTATATGCGTCTGTTATGGGTAAAAGAAGTTCATCTGTAGTTTCCCATTCCAGGGCACAGTTTTATGCCAATAGATCGAAATTTTGCAAAAATTGAAACAAAGCGAAAGACTCATAACAAGATTAGCCACCCGTAAGAAATCGTGGATATCGTGAAGACTTCTCAGTCGTTTTCGAAAATAGATGGAAAATGCGATGTGCCAAACCCCTTCCAAGTTGTCTATGTAAAATACCCATTAACAAATAATCTTCAAGACGACAGAACGCCAGTAGTCGACGTAAAAGATTATAAAGCTAGCCTGGAAAAAGTAATCAAGCCAAACATTCCGGGAATCAGCACTGCTCGTGGGTGTAGCTTTGTGCGTGGTAGCAATCCGATATGGCGTCAAACGATGTCGACGATTGGTGGAACGTCTACATTCAGCTTGTTGAAACGAGGTAAACAACATTCTCATGTTGTTGCAGCGATGACAACTGCAAAGAAATTGGAAGATTTTGTACCAATAAAACCAGCAAAATTGATAGATGTCAAGGAACTACTTAAATATGTAACCCTGAACGAAGGCACAACGTTCTTCTCAACTCTGAATAGTACAATAAATGCCGTGGATGAAGATGAAGAAGAGTACGAATAGTATTAATTTATTGTTTTCATATTTGATTTTAGTATTATTATTTTTATTAAAATAAATTAACGCAATTCCAAAACTTTAAAACCAATTTTTTTTAAAATTCCATTATAATATGACTTAATGACTTCTTCCACTAAGTCCTTCAATTTACCTACTTTACTAAGGTGTAGTGGTAAAAGTAGGTAAGTCATTTATAATTTTTTCCGCTTATCTACATTATTTTTTACCAAATGTATTTTTTTACTCTTGAATTACATTCTTTAAGCTCATATCTATCCATGCCCTGCATTGAATTTAAAAAATTCCGAATAAAAAGTATTATAAACGCAATTCCAAAACTTTAAATCCAATTTCTAGAGAAACTCTAAAACATTACTTAATGACTTTTTCCATTAGGCCCTTCAATTATAGAAAACAAAAGTTGAAATTAAAAAAAAGATCCTGTGTGCAGAATGATTATTGCTTACTTCGGCATGCTATTCTTACTCATTACTCATCAAATAAAAGTAAATTATCTTGTTACCGCGTTATCAAGTTAAAACAAGGTGGAACTCGCTTTAGCGGCAGTTCCTAGGCTTCTATACAGCTACCTTTCTGGTGTGAAAAGTTGTTGTTGCTAGTTATTTTTGGTCTAATATTTATTTATAATATTTCTAGTGTTACATCAGATAATTCGATAATCTGCACCAATTAAATTTTTCGAGATAACTTCTTATTAGGGTATCAACTTCTTAAGGTATCAACGTCTTAACGGATCAAAGGATCAATGTATCAACGGATCAACGTATCAACTGATCAACAGATCAACGTATTTAAATTTCCAATATAGGTGAAAAATTATGTAAATAAAATATAACTTATATTTGGTCTGCATTGAAAAAGAAGTTGTTATTTTTGGTCGCCATAATTTTATAATGTAATATCAGATAATCTGCACTAATTAAAATTTTGCGGTTACAATCACAATTTCGAAGGTTCTGATTAGATTTGAATTATGCGGACAGACAGACGGACAGTCGCGGAGCCAGATCATAAGGGTTCTTGCTATACTTTGTATAGAAGCCTAACAAGTAGTTTATATAGGGAGACCTCTTTGAAAATATCTTTAACTTAGTAAATTTCTTTCGAACATTTGCGTATTTATAAATTGCATTAGCGAATCGAAACAACGGATTAACAGATTAACGCAATACTATATAGACGAAGTATCCTAATATATAAAATGCCAGCTCCCTGCTCCAGCGTGTCATTTTTTTGGTTCGGATCAACGTATCAACGGATCAACGTATCAACGGATCAACGTATCAACGGATCAACTTATCAATGTATCAACGTATCAATGTATCAACGTATCAACGGATCAACGGATTAAATGTTTATATAGGTTGTCGTCGATAATACAAATGGTATATTAAATCTTCAAGCCTATCAACGGATCAACGTATCAACATATCAACATATCAACGTATCAACGGATCAACGTATCAACGGATCAACTTATCAACGAATCAACGTATCACTGTGCGCTATATAGGTACGTGGTGTGAGAGTTACTTTCATTGAAAATAACTTCACGACTTCAGAAACTTCTAAAGCGAAAATGTCCGAAATGGAGGATATTCAAGTAGTTACTCTTTGTTCCCCACATGTTCCTACTGCTGCTCGAAAATGTGTTAAAAGAAAATCTGATGAGGAAGTAGCCGCCCAGCAGGAAACAGTAAAACGACGGAAGGCGGAGCGAGAAAAAACCCGTCGTAAAAATATGAGTGATGTCCAAAAAGAATGTTGTCGGAATCGTAATCGTGTGGAAAATATGACTCCTGGGCAAATTGAACAAAATCGCAAACGTAAGCAAATTGCCAATATGACGTCAGTACAAATTACTCAACATCGCGAAAGAAATCAAATTGCCAACATGACGTCAGAACAAATTGCTCAACATCGCGGACGAAATCAAATTGCCAACATGACCCCTTCGCAAATATTACATCGTTCACGTAGTCATGCAATTCGCCGACAAAATCCACGAAGTAAAAACGCAGCTGTTCTTGAAGTAGGTAACGTTGTAGAACCAAATGTCAACATTCATAACTGTGGTTTTATCAAAGCATTTTTCAGCAGAGCGGCCGTCTGACAAACTTTTTACGACATGCAGTCAGAAAGGCAAAGTTACCTTAGAAGCTATAAGATCAGCCCCTGTTATTGAACAGATATTGAAAGGACTGCATCAATATTCGAAAAATTTCATAGACAATATTAGATCGATAAATAGTGCTTTAGCGTTTGCGTCAATGGGAGCTAACATTATTCCGCCTCCTGGATACGGACCCTATTGTTTCCGAATTAACGGACAAATTTACCATCGAGCAGGAGCTTTGCACCCGGCAGATGGAAACCAACGCAAGTTTGCTCAACTATATATATTGGACCCGGATGAGGCTGCTGATCAAAGGATGACAATTAAGGGAAACGATCGGTGCGATCCAAGTCTGATGCGAGAGTTAAGCACTTTCATGTCTCAGAATAATCCTTTTTCTGCCGCATGCAAAATGCTTTATGAAGTGGAACAAGAAAGCATCAAGGACGCCGCTCTACATGGCGTTGAGCCAGCAACAGTTACCATGGCAATTATCCAAGACCGTAAATCCGATATTAGACGATACAATGCTCCAACAAGAAATGAAGTAGCTGTCATTTTTCAAAATGCCGACGGCGAACCTCCTCTCGAAAGGGACTTACTGATCCATTGTCGTTCAAATCAAAACAACTTGATAAGTTGATCCGTTGATACGTTGATACGTTGATACATTGATACATTGATACGTTGATACGTTGATATAAAACACCAAAGCTTTTGGCGGTAAAGTTTTAATTCTTGGTGGTGATTTCAGACAAACTCTTCCTGTCGTACCTCATGAAATGAGGTGAGCAATTATTCATTCAAGCATTAAATTTAATGATATGTGGAGTAAATTTATAGTATTGAAATTAAGTCAAAATGTCCGGTCCGTTGATTCCGCATTCAGTGATTGGCTGATAAAGTTGGGCAACGGGGAGCTTACAAATGACAAAGGTATGTCTGAAGAGATATTGAGATTCCGCATAATTGTATATGCGAAACTTCCCTTATCCAAGAAATTTTTGGAGAAAGCTTTAATGCTGCTGATGTAAAAAAATATTCCAAAATGGCAATACTTTGCCCAAAAAATACTGACGATGACGCTATAAACGAGCAAGTTTTGGACCTTTTAGACGGCAGCATTTTAACTTATCTAAGTAGTGATTCCATTGACGACAGTGATGATAACGATAGGGAAAACTATCCGATGGAATTCTTGAATAAACAAACGCCCTCAGGGATGCCAGTACACAGAATGCACTTGAAGGTTGGAAGTGTGATTATGTTGCTCAGGAATTTGAATACTAAACGTGGTCTTTGTAATGGGACGCGCTTAACTGTTCAATCGTTAAAGCCCAATGTAATCGTTGCTGAAGTCTTGACAGGAACTGCTAAAAAGGAAACTGTTTTTATTCCCCGCATAGATTTAGTCCTAACAAGTACAGACTTGCCATTTGTTTTAAGACGGCGACAGTTTCCAATTAAACTTGCCTTTTCCATGACGATCAACCGTGATGTTTAGCCACGGTCATCTCTATGTAGCAATGTCAAGAGTACGGAGATCTGAAGATAAAAATAGTTGATGGAAAAGAACAAAGGAAATTGATTGAAGGTTCACAGGCAGTGTACACGAAAAATATTGTGTACAAGGAAGTACTAACGCAGTAGGCAGTGCTTAAGATTTTATTTGCTACAATAATTGTTTCTTAATTAACAAACTAAAAAAATTAAAATTAACGTTTCAACGCGAGGATGAACAATTAAAATTGACAATATTAGGAAACAATGTTGTTTTTATTTAGATCATTAAAATAGAGACCCACCAGCACCGTCTAGCTACCCGTCCGTGGACGGGCTTTCCAGCTAGTTTACAATATAACAACGTATCAGTTGATCAACGTTATGATTGGCTCTGAAACATGCGAAAGGATACGAAGCCAGACCATAAGGCTTCTTTCTAGCCTAAATAAGGCTTCTTGTTATACTTTGTACAGAAGCCTAAAAGTAGCGCACTGCCTACCCAGTTCTTAGACCTCTTTACACACAGAGTATTTCCAACACAATTTGAAACGCTCTGTATGAGTTTGAATTATGCGGACGGACAGACACGGAGCCAGATCATAAGGCTTATTGCTATACTTTGTATAGAAGCCTAAAAGTGTAAAACCCGCATTTCATTGAGGCTTCTGAAGCCGGGCTGGTGAAGCCCGGCTTGTAAAGCCAAGTTTATAATGCATTGCCTTATAATATGAGACTGCACTCACTAGGGCTGCTGCAGGAAGCTGATAACAGGTATCGAGTTTCACAAGCCTGGCTGGTAAAATGTTAAAGAAATATAAATGCATCTTCTATGCGAGTCCACGTAGACCCGTGTACTTCCCCTCATAAAAGATGAATTTCTATACCAGCCCGGCTTCTGAAAGTGTTTACCCAATTTAAGAAATTGTGGGTAATGTTGTTAATGTGGTTTGAATCTCACGTAGGTTTGTAATATTTCGTAAGTTAAAGAAAACACTTCGTATAATTGGAATAAACAAATATATATTCTTTAATGGTAAATTTAAAGTTGAAAAATACATGTAAAAATGAAATATTCGTTATCAAACGTGTGAAACTTGAGTTTATACTTATACTACTAATGTCTTGCGGAGTTCGTTTCTCCCGCCACCAAATACGACCGAGTCGCGATGTAGAACGATGCACTAAATGATATGTTTGCGTATGCACTTCAAAATTGACAAAATAAATAAAAATAATATAATTGGACTAAACAGAAAGTAATCCAGAAACTTATTCTTCCATAGAATGGGAGGGGGAGGAGTCAAGAGTAAACGATTCCACAAACAGTGAACAAAATTTAATAAGATATGGATTAATTTTGACGAATGAATACAATATTTGAGAATATTAATTATAAAATTTAAATAATATTTCTTAGCATATAAATATTGTTGTATAAACCAAATTAATAGAATTTTACGCTTTAAATCAAGTTTGTTAAAATTTGTGCTTAAAATATACACATATAAACACTAAAAATTAAATATTGTTGTGATATTTGTGGTGCAACTACTGTTTTTGGCTTCTACCACCTTTAAAATCACAATCTCTCTTACCTCGACTAGCTCCAGAGCTTGAGACTCTTTTGCTATTAAAACTGTGAAATGCCGAACTGCGATGGATCGTCTTTGCAAATCTGACGCAAACCTTAATTTAGTTGCTTTAATAAAACTGCAACTCGACATACAAATAATAATAATTTGTTGGTTTACCCCGCTTTGTTTGTAATAAATTCCTAGTACTACCCTGTAAATGTAGCCCTTTTTATTGAAATTAAATAAAAGAAACAATATCTCATAGGTAACTGTATTGGCTATAATTACAAAACCAGGTGAATATTTGCTGTGGCTATTAGATAGATGTAAATTTGAAACTATTAAATTACAAGATACATAAAAAGCCCTGTTACAAAAATATTGTCCACGATTATTCAAATAAATAGATATTTTCGAAACTTTAAAAAATGTTTTAATTAAATTTAAGTAAAAGTTACCTTTGTTTAGTGCGCCACTGGGTACGATAATATTAACTTCCGCATAAACAGGTAGAACAGGTGTGTTGTTATCAGCTACTTTAACAGATGTGTTGGTGTCGTTGAATCCAAAGAATGGTATCACGTCCGTATGATGTTCAATCGCATAATATCCAAAATAATCAGGTACGTAGCAATCAATTGTAATATTTGATTGAGTTATGTTGAAATTTATTAACTTTAACCAAAATTTACTTTCAGGTAACCTCCAAAATTTACGCAACGAAACGAAATTCTCAAGCATAACCAGGCCGTGCTTGATGTAATAAACAGCAGTAATATTTTCCAATTGCTGTACAAATGGCTCTCAAAACCCAGCATAAAACCAATATCGATTGAAGATCCAATAATTTTTAATCAATCTCCAAGATCCACAAAAAATTCTGCCAACCATAAAAATTTCTCTCTCGTACCAACTGCTAATTCCAAAACTCACTAAATTATTCTCAACTTTTCGATGTTTACTCGAGCACAATACAAATTCAACTGAGTGAAATTAAATTGTTCCAAGTCCTTTTATAGACTTCGTGCGTGGACCGGAAATGGTTGGATCCAAATTGGAAAAAATTCAAAATTGTTGACGGAAATCCCAGTGATCCGGACTTGGTAGACATTCGGTAAATATTCTTTTGATTTCTAACGTACACTGCACTCATAATTTAAATCAAAACACTAATTTTTAAAACAATTTTCAGATTCAAAACCGTAATCATAAAACATCATAGCAAATATCACCCTTATTAAAATTTAAACAAAATTAGCGCAAAACCACAGCAAAAGCAACATTACATAATATAACAACAATGCAAAAAGGTAAGTTCAAGTTTACATCGTTAAAAACTTAAAATTTATTGAAAAATAATCAAAGCAAATATTCCAGGTCAATGATCTCGAATTACAGATGAGGTCCTGAATTAACCATGAGAATTGTTCTCCACAGATACCATTGATCTGGATTAATGAAGGAAAACTAAGCTACCTAATGTTCACAAGGATGCACCAGGAAAATACTAAATTTTTGCTCTATTGCGAACAACATGAACTCAAACGTAAAGTCACCGAGAATGAGTCAGACCTGCAAAAACTTAAATTTCCAGTTCAATATATTATACAAATGGTTAAAATAAATGTGGGCATCCAATAAATGCCAGACACTCTGAAGAGAGTGTCAGTATACAAACATCCAATAAATAAAAATTAAAACAGAATAAATTAACCTCCATTTATGTTGTCTTCGAGGGAAATAGTGACCGGAATAAATATTCCACAAACACCTCGAGTCGAACGGTTGAGATTTAAAATAATAAAAGGTTAGTAAATTTAAAACTACTTAATGCTAAATATATAAAGAAAAATAATACAATTATTTAGGAAATTAATAATTATAACTTTTACAGATATTTAGTGCATGGCTATATGTAATGAACTTAGTAATTAAAATAAGACATTCTTGATAATCAACACACAAAGTTTTAACGTTAATGTTTCCAATACGACACTGAGTTTGCTTGTAGACCTCAAGAGTTTTAATAATGAATAGCTTAATCATTGAAATTACAAACGTAACCTTAACTAGTTTAATAAATTTTCGATTCAACGCAACTAAGTCGTACACTGGATGTTTATTAACATTTCAGTTAAATTATGAATCGTTAGTTATAAAAATATCTCATTTGAAATAGACTATAAATCATTTGCACTGTAGTTAATAGTATATTACGTAACGAGAGTTGTAAGTAGCGTATTACACACGACGTGGAAAGTAAATTCCACGAGTGTGTAATGGCTTTACAACTCGAGTTAAGTACTATACTTTTTCTACGACCACACAAATGTAAAATTTTTAACTTTTTAATTGTATTTCTTTGAATTCGCAATAACTCGAGAACGGCGCTAGATATCGAAAAACTGAGCAAAAAATTCACCCCCTCGCCCGCCTTGCACTACCCCCATGATGAATTATCAGTGGGAAGGCGTATGCAAAAATTCAGATCGATCGCGCGCAAAAAAATTTAGTCAAACGTCAAAATTCGTATTTTAGATTAAATTCTCACAAAATGCGAAAAAATTGTATAAACCTCGTAATCAAAGCCTGATGAATTTACAGTGGGAAGGCGTATGCAAAAATTCAGATCGATTGCGCGCAAAAAAATTTAGTCAAACGTCAAAATTCGTATTTTAGGTTAAATTCTCACAAAATGCGAAAAAATTGTATAAACCTCGTAAAGCCTGATGAATTATCAGTGGAAAGGCGTATGCAAATATTCTGATCGATTGCGCGCAAAAAAATTTAGTCAAACGTCAAAATTCGTATTTTTGGTTAAATTCTCACAAAATGCGAAAAAATTGTATTTATTCCATTTATTTCAACAAGAGAGTAAAAGTCAAATTCATCACACATCATAGCTTGAGTGCAAATGGACTATAAGTATGTAATCCGTGTGGATTTATTTAAGTAAACAAGTAATCGAAATAAATTAAAACTGTCGGAACGCCAAACAAATTATCGATAAAGGTTTATATTAAATTAAAAAGTACACTAAAAGTTATAACAAAAAATAAATCCCAAACTTAATCTAAAATATTTACATCTTATGATAATAATTATTAATCGTAACAGAACGTTAATTAATCGTGAAGTAAACTTATTTATCCCGACACATTGTTTGGTGCACTTTTCGTTAACATAATTTAGAAAAAAAGGTAACAATTTCAGATCGTCTCCTAAAGGACATTAAATTAATATTACCTTGACCAATAAATGAATAAATAAATATACAAATGAATCTTTTATTAAGGAATAACACACGTTTGCCGTATAATATTGTAGCTGTCAAACTAAAATGAATTAGTTCTGCCAACACAATTGTAGTAATTTATCAAATTCCCTAGCCGTGCGATCGACTATATTACGTAACGGTGACGTCACACCGTGCGTAATGGAATTGTTACTAGGCGTGGCTTCTGTGCGATATTCGACGATTACTCCGATGGTCGTAGAAAAACCATATTATACAAGAAATAACCATTTCATTAAATTATTATCTTACATTCATTTAATAATAATTATCCGATTTATAGAAATCTTATTTAATATCAATAGAATTTTCATCTATTGTTTTGGTTAAATAGTGACACCTTAAATAGAGTCGAAAGATTTTGTTATATTTTATTCGTAAATTTACGAATTTACGTTAAATACACACGATAAATTTTTGGAAGTATCCAACTTTAAACCCAAACCTAAAAATGTAGCTAGGCCAGACTGACCGACCACAGTAAGTGAACTACCCGAGTCCAGGAGTCCTAACATAACTCGACCAAAAATTGTGACCTTTAAGTGTGGTCTTCTGTCATCGTTGTCGCCATGTGAGAGGATATAATCCAATAGGATCTTTTGTTTGGTCGGATCAAAGGAACGAGACACTAACCGACCAGTTAGTGGCTCGCGTTTCGGTTTTCCGAACACGTAGGACATGAAGCAACGGTAAATCCTACTCTACCACAGCGGAAACACAAAACTCGCTTTTGTTGCCTGCAGGACGACCGTTGATGGCCTGATCGCCCGCAATTCCAACACTTAATACCTATCGAGGAAGGAGTGTTAGTAGTCGAAGCACCGTGGGTGGCCTGGTCTGAAATAACGTTTATTCGGCCAGATTGGTTACTGGAACACCTTTTATAGACAGACTCAGGTTCCACTGTGAAACCTTTTACCCCCGAAGGTGAGCAATAGAATCGTGCGCGGTATTCGCTTTCCTCTACCATTCGACCACAATCGATCAGTTGTTCAATCGTGTTGATGGTTAGACATGACATACCTCGCTGGATGTGTGGGAGCAAATTTCCCCTAATCGTGTCGACTCTGATATTTTCAGATGGAATATTCGACAGTTTCCTATACAAGTTCTCCATGACAGAAATGAACAACACTAATTTCTCGTCGGAGCCTTGTGTTCTTTTTTTAATCTTTGACTCGAGACGCGACTCGTAGCCAGGCGGTAAAAATGACTTCCTTAGTTGAAAAACTAGGTCATCCCAATCTTTAAATAAATGTTTGCGGGGTCGAAACCAAGTTCGAGCATCCCCTTTAAATAGTTCGATAGCAGATTGAAAGAGCTGGGCTTTTGAAACACCCCGTGACTCACGAAGCTCTTCAATATTTTCTAAAAATGTAGTTACACCACTAGTTCCGTCGAACTGGACGTTCCAACGACAAATAGGTGGAATTTTCCCAAAATTTTGTGGTGATGGGTCGGTAAATTGTTTAGCCTCTTTAGGAGAACTAAAACTAGTATTTCGATTTTCCTGACGGTCATTGAAAGAGACTCGCCGTGCGGTAGAATTATGTACGGTACTCATATCAACTGAGCTCAACCGCCTTATAATCGATTCTACATTTTGCTGTAATTGTTCGTCTGGAACAGGTTGGGTTTGAATAACTGAGGTAGCACGAGAACCGTTAGGTAAATTCGTGTTTGATTCAAAATCAATCAGCCGAGAATTTGTCACCCTGGGCAAAGGTGGTGTGAAATGTGCTCTGGGGACCGAAAAATCAAGAGGTGGACTCGTGAAGTCCATCTCGGAGGGAATAGGTTCATCCAGGATCGAATCAGAGAGTGATATTAAATCGACTTCCTGATCGTCCGAAATATTTTCAGCACTACATGCGAGAGTGAGGTTTGTTAATAATTCGCCTACTATTGTAGAAAGACGATTTACCTCGGACTGAAAATCTGGGGAGAAAATATTCGCCAAGCGACGCTGGACGTGCAAGAGACGGGCTCTTATTCGTTCTTCGTCATTTTTGATGTTTGCTCGATCGAGCGCTTGAATTTCCTTAGCCAATTCAGATAATTTGGTAGACGAAATACCTAATTCGGTGTTTACATCACCCACAAAACGAATAATTTGCGCATTCTTTCGAATGGCATCTCTTAGCAAAGAACGCTTTTTGCTCACTGTGAGGCTTTCCGCCTCAATCCCTCTCACTTCTAATTCATAGGAGAGTTCATCTCCTAATAATCTATCCACTTTCATGATGGATGAGATTTGAAAAAAACAATAAGAATAATTTCAATGTAACTTGAAATTTCCCTTCCCCCTCCAAAAAAAAAATGGAATAGGGTAGAAAAACCAAAAACGGAAAACCTCTTTAAGAAAGAAATGAACAATATTATGCAACAAAAAAATTATAAAAAAATTAAAAAAAATAATAATTTCGAATACGAGATTCGAACGTAAAGTAACTGTGGCGATTCCCGTGGTTTAACCACTAGAGCACACAAGCTCGTATAAAATAAAACGTTTTTAAAACAATAAAAGTTCCAAAATTTTACCAAAAACACAATAATATTAAAATAAACCAGGTGCACAAATTTTATAACCACTAATTAGCTAAGCCAAAATTAACTAATTAGCCAAAACAAAAAAATAATTTTCCTAAAAAATTTGCGAAAAAAAAAAATAAAACAGATAATAATTTATTTTAATTAATAAAAATTGCTAAAGATAGGGAAGCTTGGAAGAAGTTCGAGGAGGCCTATGTCCAGCAGTGGGCGAAAGACGGCTGAGAAGGAGAAGAAGAATAAAAATGCAACAAATAAGGGTGTATTTTCTTAATACACAAAAAAAAATTAAACCTAGAAATCAGTAAAAATAAGTAATGAACACAGAATAGTAATAAAAAGATAAAAAAAATTGTTGCAACTGTGAAGCGAACGCAGGAAAATCGTATAGTAATATAATGTAATATTGGTCGACTTCACAGAGCCAAAGCGATTTACAAATTTGTTTGTATACAAACAACCATAATAAAATGTAAACCAAGAAAAGACAAAATAAATGTTAAATTTTACACATAAAATGTATCAAATTTAAATAAACCAAGATAATCAAAAATAAAGAGCACTTCAAAAATATAATCTACGTTGTTTAAAATAAATTTTGCGTTGGGCGCCACTTGTGACACTTAAAATGTGACGCTTAAAATTCCTGATGAATTTTATCGTTAATCCCAGACGTTGTATTAATTTCCCTTACCAAATGGTGTTAATTAAAACGACGAAAATTAAAAAGAAGATGGAAGAAGGCGCCACTCGATTTCGTTCTAAAAAGACCAGTCGTCGTTATAAAAGAATAAATAACTCGATCAAAGGGGAAAATCGAGAAACTCGAGCTATCTTTGGAACTATTGCCGGCTAGCTTGGAAAGGAAATTATGCAAACAAAATTCCGCAATGAGACCAGGGCGTACAGAAAATTTTAAACAACGAAGAAATTTACAAAATAATAATAATTTACACAAAACGAAAAATAATCCTTTTGAACGTAAACGAACGTCAAAAATGAATTGTTCGCGCATTTATCAAAATTTATCAAAATTTATCAAACCATATTGCTATGTAGTTTCTGAGCTTCACTAGGGCTACTCGTTTTATTGTTGATGTTTTGTACGAGTGTACGTAAATGTACCCCGTCAATGGAAATGTATGTGAAATTTAGTAAATATAAATAAGTGGAAATATTATGCCTTGGCTTAGCTGGTTTGCAGTGCATGTGTCTTACCTTGTACAGGGTGAGTTCGTTCCGTGACCAATACTGTAAATAAATTTATGGGCTCGAAACAGGTCAAAATAAATATCCTTCGTTACAAAATTAATAATGTTTTTATTTAGCACAAAAATGTAATTAAAGGTTTTGTTATATTAAAAAGTTCTATTATTAAATCTAATTATCAAAATTCTGAACGTTAAATAAAAAATTACACGTGTCGTATGATGTCCGGAAATTTCACTTAGTTATTTTAAATTGTACTTAATGTGCACGTTACCTTAGAAAAATACAGGAATCTTCTAGTTACTTGTACTTGGTATGGTACCCTTGCGCACAAAATTCCACTTGATGGGTTTATTACCATGAAAATGTTCCAAGTTGTAGTTTGTTGACCTCGTTGGTGTCGATTTTTAATTCTTTTTAAATATTCACAATCTTTTACGTTTTTCAACTTATTTTTTGTTTTACGTAGGTAAGTAATTAATTTGCTACTTTTTACACTTGTATTTAATATCTTCACCAATTATTTTCACTATAAAATTAATTTTTTTTTAGGACGATCAAAAACTCACCACCATTACGTGTAAAATTTAACACAAGGACCTCTCGATTGTTTTTTTAATTTCCCATCTCGAAATTCATAGCAATCTCGATATTTGCGTAAACGCATTTCTATTGGTTGATCGGAAAATCAATATTATTGAAGTTTCACAGTACAGGTATGGATTAAGCCAATTGTGACTTGTTGAAATTTTATAAGTAAAATTTTTATATTTTCAGATTGGATTGACTTCTTCATAATTGCTTCGTGGTTGGCTTGATAAAGATGCTGGACATGAAATTTCCATTCACAGTTCATTAACTTGTGACACGTCGAACTCACGTAATGATTTAAGAACTTATTTAAATTTAACGCTAACACAACTTTTTACATTAATCAATCAATTAACAATATTCTAACTTTTGAAATACCTTTCTTATTACTAAACAATCTTTCATTTACTATAAATAAACATTTTTTTAACAAAGAAAATTATTAAATGTTACATTTTAAATTATTTTATTCAAACCTGCTTCATGTCCTTCTTTACAAATTATTTGACATTGAACTAAATTTCTTGGTATCGGACGAAGTTTTTTTGTTTACGTTGATAAGTCACATGCTTTATTAATAACAAAATTTTCCCGAATCTTAAATAACGTACTTCCATTGGCGTGGTATCTCGATATCGCAATATGTTTGATTATCAAACAAAATCAAATGAATATTTACACAATTTTTATCCCCTACAGGCTGGTAGGAACTCCGGTAAATCAATCGCAAAAAAATGAGTTTCCCAACACACGGATTCGAGAAAATGATCCCAGCTCGCCACTGGATGGTAACAACTACCCAATTCTTCTCAAAAATCCGGCTTCCAACAAAATTTTCACACAGCACACAAAACCACGACCTTTTTGACCAAACGTATCAAGTCAAGTTACTAGGAAGTCCGCTGCGTACCTACTCCTGCGCATTTCTCGCCCGTTCCAACGGTCACTTGTTCCAAAAACCTTAAGGAGCTCGGCGGCAAATTTCAAACCGTTACAGACTGTGCGCGTATTTTTTTTAAAATTTACAAACATTATATTTCCGGTAAAACTTTTGAATTATTATTGCGGTAAAATCGTAGGGGGAACTTAGATTTAGTAATAATTTGTACATTTAATTTGTTTTAATTTGAATTCTTATGGTTTGTCTCAATGATATTTTTTGATTGTAAATAAATGAACAGGTATTGATTGAGGAGATTTGTTTGAGTCAATTTATTCAATAAAAGTTACAGCACGTAGGAAAACGGCAGATCCAGGTGCAGAATAAGGTTCGTTAATAATTTTATTAAGTTACGAATAATTAGTAACCAGATGAGGTGTCTTTTATTTCATATTCAATCGAACCATTGTCACTCCCACAAAAGCTAGCCGGAAGTATAGAATAAAGAGCCGTTGTTTTTTCCCCGCTATAGAAATTCAATTATTTACAGTAGCTTATCACGTCAATTTATATTAAATTCATTCTGTTCATGGGAACGCTGAGCTAACATCCCCTTCCGTAGTGAAATATCTTATATAAGACGATTATGCAGCGTGGCTTACAGTTTCTAATTCATGTTTTTGTATGTATTACAGTTTCATTCAATTCACCCACACAGACAGGTCCACACCAACTACCGCGAGGTCAGAAGGCCTCCAAAAATCCAACAGTCAATCCCATACAATCCGATAAAGGAGATATTCGGCATAGCCATGGCTCTCCGAAAAGTACGATACAGAAAAATGGAAATGGCTTACAGTTGGGATAAAAATTTAACCTAGTTATAATCACTGTAGAGATGAATTTCAAAACATTAAAAGAAATGTGTGTAGTGTAATTACCAAAAGTGTTAAAGATTGGAGAAGTGTATTACCTACAAGTTTAGTACGATTTGAACTGCAGGAGGCCATAAAATATACTGAAATTCAGCTAGAAAATTTGAAGCTTTTCTACCTAGTATCTAAAATGCTAGGAAAATTTAGTAAAAGTCGAAATTTCTGTGCCATGAAGATCTTCAGATTCAAAAAATTACGATGAAGATGTTCCATGTATAGATCGTTTTGGTGAAACAAATTTAAATTTTTTGATTGTTTTATTTGCAAAGATTGGGCGAAAAAATTAAATTCTTATAATAAATCTCATGATTTTCTTGACATTGTATTGAACTTAAATTGTTATATTCAAAATTAATAAACCAATTAAATGCATAATTATATAAATTTTTATAACAATACAAATTTAACTGACTCCAACTTGAGTAAATCCATGAATACCTCGAACAAAGTCATAATTTCTTAGAATGCGGCTCATTCTTTGATATTTAATTCTACAAGTATACGAAAACAATGGCGTTTTTACTTGTTCAAAAGTTTAGTTTGTTAACTTTTATTAATATCTTGAAAAATTACTTCAATTGTAAAATTTACTTCAAATTGATGCTAGACAAATTTGCACAATTATAGAAAACAAAAGTTGAAATTAAAAAAAAGATCCTGTGTACAGAATGATTATTGCTTACTTCGGCATGCTATTTTTACTCATTACTCATCAAATAAATGTAAATTATCGTGTTACCGCGTTATCAAGTTAAAAAAAAGTGTAAAGCCCGCATTTCATTGAGGCTGCTGAAGCCGGGCTTCACCAGCCCGGCTTGTAAAGCTAAGTTTGTAATGCATTACCTTATAATATGAGACTGCACTTACTAGGGCTGCTGCAGGAAGCTGATAACAGGTATCGAGTTTCACAAGCCTGGCTGGTAAAATGCTAAAGCAATATAAATGCATCTTCTATGCGAGTCCACGTGGACCCGTGTACTTCCCCTCATAAAAGATGAATTTCTATACCAGCCCGGCTTCTGAAAGTAATCCAGAAACTTATTCTTCCATAGAATGGGGGGGGGGGAGTCAAGAGTAAACGATTCCACAAACAGTGAACAAAATTTAATAAGATATGGATTAATTTTGACGAATGAATACAATATTTGAGAATATTAATAATAAAATTTAAATAATATTTCTTAAAATATAAATTATGTTCATATTATGTTGCATAAACCAAATTAATAGAATTTTACTCTTTAAATCAAGTTTGTCAAATTTTGTGCTTAAAATATATTGCCATGTTTCGCTACTGTACAGATTAATTTTTTACTTATATAGCGGGGAATGTTAATGGCACTTAATTCAATTATGCTCCGACTAGCTATGCATGAAAAACTCGATAATTTGGGTCGTAACTTGGAAATTTGTATCTACTTATTCTTCGATCTACTGCTGCTATGAATAAATTAAATTAAACGCAAACGTTATCAGAACCAAATATAATGCAATTTATTTTACACAATAAACATTTTTCAGACAAAATATTAGTTTTCTTAAACCTAAACAAATTAAATTTTACAAAATCAAGCATTTGCAATAAATCCCCCAAATTATTATACGCGCCCGAAATTAAAACGGTTTGTCTATTAATTAATAATCAGTGCGACACATAAACTCTTACCGAACTGTAAATGTTTTCCGGAGTTTACCGATGCGGCCGATATGATGTGGTAGTATCCAAGCGTGAAGATTACAATTGAAGTCAGCTTCGAATCTTGAACCAAAAAAGACAGGTAGGAACGACCAGTGGATAATTTTCTTCCTCCGAATCGTATAATCAATCACAGGTAAGTAATTTGAACAATTTTCCTCCAATATTTTCCCATTCACAGAACCATAAAACATAACCATGAAAATTAACGTCAGAGGTTCCAAAACTTTTTATAAATTTTCTTGATCAAACGCCATATCCACTTTTGATTGAAATTAAATTTACTTTTCCATACAATCTCAAAAATTATATCCAAATCCAAAAAATCACTTTTAACTATCTTTTCTATCATCAAAAAATACGTCCTTTCTTGATGACGACTGACTCAAAAAAAATAACTCTGAATCCAAAAACTAATTTTCTCAAATTCTAACAACCCGTCCTCACGCTCCGACGGCTGACTTCAGAAACCTTTGTTTCTCATTTCTTGTTTCTCATATTTTCATTTAACCAAAACAACCACCAATATTTTATCCTTTTCAATTTTTTATTTTATTTTTAGATTCAACAACGTTTGCATCTTCCAGATATCTGAGGCAAAAGCAGTTAAACAATCCTTCGACCAAAGAAGATTCAGATACAATCTAGTAATTGCCTGTTATGGTCTTATATTGAATTAATTAAATCATAAGTGTTTTAATAAATTGACCCAATCACGTCATACCCCTCACCTCTGATAACAAGAACATGACAATACACATATAATTAATTAAACACTAATAATTAAATATATTATACAAATGGTTAAAATAAATGTGGGCATCCAATAAATGCCAGACACTCTGAAGCGAGTGTCAGTATACAAACATCCAATAAATAAAAATTAAAACAGAATAAATTAACCTCCATTTATGTTGTCTTCGAGGGAAATAGTGACCGGAATAAATATTTCACAAACACCTCGAGTCGAATGGATTTTAAACTACTTAATGCTAAATATATAAAGAAAAATAATACAATTATTTAGAAAATTAATAATTATAACTTTTACACATATTTAGTGCATGGCTATATGTAATGAACTTAGGAATTAAAATAAGACATTGTTGATAATCAACACACAAAGTTTTAACGTTAATGTTTCCAATACGACACTGAGTTTGCTTGAAAACCTCGAGTTTTAATAATGAATAGCTCAATCATTGAAATTATAAACGTAACCTTAACTAGTTTAATAAATTTTCGATTCAACGCACTGAATGTTTATTAACATTTCAGTTAAATTATGAATAGTTACTTATAAAAATATCTCATCTGAAATAGACTATAAATCATTTGCACTGTAGTTAAATCATATTATACAAGAAATAACCATTTCATTAAATTATTATCTTACATTCATTTAATAATAATTATACGATTTATAGAAATCTTATTTAATATCAATAGAATTTTCATCTATTGTTTTGGTTAAATATATATCTTAAATAGTGTCGAAAGATTTTGTTATATGTTATTCGTAAATTTTTTAATTAAATTCAATGTTTTTTTGATATAGTTAACATAGACAACTTTCCCATCTCTAACAATTCGAGCAATCCCATTGCAATTCACTCGGTTGACGTGTTCATTCCATCCTCTTCTTCTTTGTCTGGCCCATCTTACTACATCCAGTACTTCACCTGCATCTCGAATTACTTCAACGAAAATTCGTTATTCTGTATTACTCCTCTCAGGCATCCCTATACGGCACCTGCGTTTACAATCTGGTTACGTACCTCCTTTATGAGGTCTCACAGATAGACAATATTATTGAAATATTATTAGTATAAAAATAACAATATTAAATAATTAAAAACCTGCAGGTCAAATTGACGAACATTTCATTTTTGTTTTTGTGCTAACATTTAAAAATTTTAATTTTCTTTAGGCTTATATTTGAGTGGACATGCGATCGAATTGCAAATTGTTTGAAATATTTTAGCTATAAAACATATAACTCGATCGTAAATTCTCACCAAAAGTGCAACTTGTAACATTAAATTATTGCTGTAATTTATACCCCAAAATTTGTAATTTTTACTGGAAGAGAAATATTTTAATTTGAGTGAAGCGCTACTGAAGGATGCAAGATAAGCACATTTTGAACAGTGCCATGTAAGTGGAATGGACGTGGGTTAGATAATTGGTGCCTATAATTTTTAAATTCTGGAAGTAATTATATAAAATTAATATATTATGAATAAATTGAACAGATAAATAAACAGTATTTCATTGATAGTGGATGGGTTATGAAGGAGGAAATATTATTTGGAAGTGAAAATAAACAGCAATATGTCTATAGTTACTACTCCATATGAGATTTTAAATGCTTTTTCAATTGCGATTTTTCTGCACTATTATAGGCACAACTAACAACTGAACGGTTTCTCGCCAGTATGAGTTCTTAAATGTCTTTGTAAGTTTGATTTCTGTGCACAAGTATACTCACAAATATGACAACTAAATGGTTACTCGCCGGTATGAGTTGTTAAATGTGTTTGTAAGCTTGATTTCCGTGCACAAGTATACTCACAAATATGACAACTAAATGGTTTTTCGCCGGTATGAGTTCTTAAATGTCGTTGTAAGTCTGATTTCCGTGTACAAGTATACTCACAAATATGACAACTAAATGGTTTCTCGCCGGTATGAGTCCTTAAATGTGATTGTAAGCGTGATTTATATGCACTAGTATACTCACAAATATCACAACTAAATGCTTTCTCACCGGTATGATTTCTTAAATGTGTTTGTAAGTTTGATTTCTGTACACAAGTATACTCACAAATATCACAACTAAACGGTTTTTTGCCGGTATGAGTTCTTAAATGCCTTTGTAAGTCTGATTTCTGTGCACAAGTATACTCACAATTTTGACAACTAAATGGTTTCTCGCCGGTATGAGTTCTTAAATGTCTTTGCAAGTGTGATTTTGTTGCACAAGTATACTCACAAATTAGACAACTATATGGTTTCTCACCGGTATGAGTTCTTAAATGTGTTCGTAAGTGTGGTTTATGTGCACAAGTATACTCACAAATATGGCAACTAAATGGTTTTTCGCCGGTATGAGTTCTTAAATGTCTTCGCAAGTATGATTTTGTTGCACCAGTATACTCACAAATATGACACCTAAATGGTTTTTCGCCGGTATGAGTTCTTAAATAATGTTCTTGTAAGTTTGATTTCTGTGCACAAGTATACTCACAAATATGACACCTAAATGGTTTCTCGCCGGTATGAGTTCTTGAATGTTTTCGTAAGCTTGATTGGCGTGCACAAGTATACTCACAAATATGACAACTAAATGGTTTTTCGCCGGTATGAGTTCTTAAATGTATTCGTAAGTTTGATTTAACTGCACAAGTATACTCACAAAAATGACAACTAAATGGTTTTTCGCCGGTATGAGTTCTTAAATGTTCTTGTAAGCTTGATTTTCGTGCACAAGTATACTCACAAATATCACAAATAAATGGTTTCTCGCCGGTATGAGTTCTTAAATGTAATATTAAATGTGATTTACTTACACAGTTAAGGTTACAAATATTACATATAAATGATTTCCTGACCTTATGAGCTCTTAAATGACGTATTAAAGTTTGTTTAAGAACAAGTCTATAACCACAAATTGCACACTCGAAAAAATTTGAACTGTTCAGCGTTGTTTGTGTAGTGTCGGTATCTTCTTTAATATCAATAGAATGATGCAAATCTTCTACATTCAATTTCACATCTTCCACCTCTTCTCTTTTTATTTCGTAATTGCCAATTGAATTATTTGGAGTTTCCAAAAATATATCCGTGTTTTCTACAATTTGTGATTCTTCCGAAGGTAGCACTTGAGCTGCAAGTAAATCGGTAACTGGTTCCATTTGGAGGATGCAGCACTGTAACTGTACATGTACAAAATCACTTTTCTTAACTGAAGACGTTAATTATATGTTATCGATTTAGAAAACTACTGCTACAGTTGACAAATCACTACTATACAAAATTATAAAATGGCGACATTGATGAGTCAGGGCATGGTCAGGGGCGATTGATTGCGTGTATTGCTTGTAAGTGTGTAGCGCCATCTAATAGAACTAAAAAGAGATTTTCTAACGTTACGTCGTGACGATTTGTCTTCTGCTAAAATTTTGTGGTGGCAAATGCAAATTGGAAATTGAATAACTTCATTTTTAAAATTTTCAATTAATATTTACCAATTTATTTAGGACCGTATTCATAGACATAATATTACTTTATTACCCTTACAACTGTAGTTGTAAAATTAACATCTTTCTACTTTCTTGAGCAACTGATTTTTCACTATGCATTTTATCTTAATTTTTTTACTAATTTTCTGAATAATATACCAACGAGATTGTTCTTTGCATTTCCTCCTCGAGGTGGTCGAGGGGCTCTTGATTGGCAGCTCTCAATCGGATGTTTAGGTGGATGGGCATTTGTGATATAGTACCAATGCCACCTCGATGGATTCTCTGCAGATTCTCAATGCAAATTTTCTTCGGACAGCTTGTAGTTACCGGCGATGTCTTTGAATGTCCATTGCTCCCATCCAAATTAGGATGACGTAAAGCATGACGGAGTCTGAGATTCCGTTAAGCAGTCTCCTCTGTGGTTCGCTTGAACACTTGGTGTTTGGCAAGTGTTGCCGCTTTCTTAGACACTCTCGACAGTTGAGGTCCGTAGGATAAGCTCTTGTCCACGTAGATTCCAAGTATCCTGGCCTGGGTGCTCGGGGTGATCGATTTTCTGTTCATCGTGAAGGTAATTGGTTTCATCCTTCTTCTACCGATGACGGTCATCGCATCGGTTTCTTCGGGGACGAGCTGGAGCCCCTTGGTATTCATCCAGGTGCAGATATTCGTTATGGCTAAATTGACCTTATTTTGGAGCTTGGCCTCGATCTTAGCTTCCATCACTAAGGCGATATCGTCTGAAAATTCATAGATGCTCACTTCGGATGGTGAACATCATACATAATGTTCCATACAACCGAACCTCACTCGTAACCTCAGGGACGTGCTCAACCAACTTTTTTCAGGGGGGAGCAATCCTCAATTTGCCAACTGAATTAATTAAAAATTGCCAACTTTTTGTAAGTAATTGGGTATAAATTGGGACATAAAAAGTAGATCATTTTATAAATAATAAAATATAATTTTATTTACAATATTATACGTAGTACACGTTATTAAAGTAGATTAATATTGAATAATTGTCATTCATTTAGACGGATTCTTCTGTTCTTTAATTCGGACCACAAATTGATGACTCTCTCTAAATGTATGTTGTCAGTAATATCAACTTTGCGGATAGGGTTATATAACCAGCCCCACTCAAATCAAAATTTCCTATTGACTATTGGATAGTATAAGGTTTATATAGTAAACTGTAAAAATATTTAGGGTGAAAGCGGATCAAACTTTTGAATAAATCGAATTTGAACTTAGAAAATTTTACACATTCGGTGACGCGCATGAGGGACGATTTGTGGAATCTCCCCATTCTGTTCTCAGTCCGTGCAAAAAGATATACCCTAACACTTAGAAATTTTCGCTCTGGCAGATTGACGACACCACTCGTAAGCGTAACATCTATTAAAGGTTATTGTTTTCCCTTTATTTTTTGTTTTATTCCATATTTTGGGGGTGATAAAAGTATACTTTTAAAAGCTATATCCCGGTTTTATATGATCCCTATTTAATTGATTCCGGTTAGAGTGAATTAATATTCCTCAAGTATGTTTAGCCCAAGTGGTAGCGTTTAAAAAAACCGCCCAAAGGGCGGTTTTTAAAACGACCCAACCGTCTGTATCGAATCCCACACAAATAACGGGTGATACATTCTGATTTTCACTCATTCCGACCGGACACGGCAAAGCCAGTAGCCGCGGCCGCGCCGGCTGTTATGTGACTTGTATCCCCTGGTATGAATGTTGCCGATTTTCGCACTTTTTTCGGATTTTATCGATTCTTCGATAATTTTAACCGTCTGCAACGGCGTCAGAGTCACATTCGGACCGAAACACACCCAAAAAGTCCGGAAATTACCCCAATTTTTGTGAAGTTGCATGGGAGGCGTGGCGTATTCACCCGGATTTTTAATTATTCGAAATAAGGGTTATTTCTCAAGGGTTCACCCAAAATAATTTTTCTATAGACTCTATTAACCATTCTCTTTACAGTAGTCAATAGGAAAATTTTATGTGGCTGGGGCTGGTTACATAACGCGACTCGCAAAACCGTGTTGTACGAGGGGTCATCTTTGTATTCCCGATCTGGGCTGTTTTGAATTTTGATGCAATTTTTCATTATGCTGTTTTTTAATCACATATGCCTTGGTAACCTGTATGGCAATTTACAAAACAATTGCATCATTATTAATTTTATTATCTGTCAGTTTGTGCCTCGACTACTAATAATGCCACACGTTGGGCTAGCCAAATTGCTGTGTAGGGTCGTAGCTTTACTAGGGCTACACGTTTTACTGTTAATGCTTTGTACGGGTGAACGTAAATACACCCCGACAATAGAAATGTATGCAATCTTTAGACAAACAATATTAAATGAACATAAAACTCGGCTAGACAATTTTATTAGCATGGACTCACCTTTTCTCATGGGCTTGAGTTCGTTCCGTATTCCAAATATGTGCTGAAATAAATATTAGGATTGCGGAACAAGGTTATAAAAACAAATTATGCTCCGTTTTCAAAGGAATCGTAATTTTATTATAATTTGTGTAAATAAATAGAAAAATGAATAGAAATTCTTAAAGTTACTGACAAAATCTTAATATCCTAATAACTTTAAACGAGCTAACGCACGCGTATTTAAGTTTCCAAAAATTTTCACTAATTTTTATTAAATAACGTTTAATATGAAATTACCTTAATAATTGTAGGGAATTTCTTGTCACCAGTTTCAAACAGCATACAATAGAAATGTTTTACTTGGTCGATGACCTTCAGTTACTGATAATGAATACGGATAAGTTTTTCTTGTGCAGTGTCGAGCCACGTGTTGTGCGGAACCAATTTTCCAAAAATAATCACAATCACTTGATAAATTCAAACAAATTTACTTTTTAGATACGTAAGTACCTTATCTTTACTTATTTATACACTTGTTCGTCGATTTTATCTAATTTTTCTCTCTAATTAAATTAATTTTTATAGGAGCGACGCATAAAACACAACGCCATTTATAATTAATCGAACGCAGAGCGATTCCAATTGTTTTCTTGCCATCGCATCGCAAATTCATGGCAAACTTGATTATCTGTTATTGGTCGAAATAAAATCAATACTATTGACGTTTCAATTTGCAGGTTCGGCTCAAGCCCAATTTGTCTTGTTAAAATTTTAATAAAATTTTTATGTTTTAGATTGAATTAATTTTCTACCATCACTTCGTAATTGTTTGGTAAACTTTATGAAGAAAATGTCCTTTCCATATGTGGTACACTAGATTTGCGACGCACTACGATCGGTGTAAAGTTTTTACTTATTTTAAAATTTTACGTTAACACATTTTTATAAACTAACATTGAACAATTATTTTGATTTTAAATTACATTCTTATTAACTAAACAAATTATTTTATATTATTGACAAACATTTTTATATTAACGGATCATTAAAATTGTTACATTTTATAATTTTCGTTTGATGAACCTTTGTTCCGTAATATTGCAAATTCATGTTTAATATTGACTTAAATGTATTTGGTATCGGATGAAAACGTTTCCATTTGCTTTAAATAAGTCTCATGCTTTTTATTATTAATAAACAAATTTTGAATCGTGACGTTATCATTTCTATTGACGGTTAGCTTTGTACACCGCAATATGTATCGAAATGAATAAAATCGAATACCGGGCTGTTATAAAATTCCTTACAAAGCAAGGAAAACCTCCAAAAATTATTCTTGAAGAAATGTTGGCTGTATACGGGAATGATTGCTCTTCTACGTCAGCTATTTGCGAGTGGTCAAAATTGTTTAAACATGGTCGAGAATCACTGAATGATGATCCCCGTCCAGGGCGCCCTGTTGACGTGATCACTTCAGATGTTGTTGAAAAAACCAAGTGTTTGGTACTGGAGGATGCAAGACTAAAGAAGCGACAATTGGCAACTTGAAGAGCGAAGAGTGAAGAGACGCGGAAAACTGACGCAAGGTGTCTTGTTGCTCCACGACAATGCACCAGTGCACAAGTCCAGACTTTCAAAAGCTGCTGTAGCTGATTGTGGCTTCGAAGAAATTGAACATGCGCCTTTATAGTCCAGATCTAGCACCCGGTGACTATTTTTTGTTCCCGAATCTCAAAAAAACACTAAGGGGGACAAAATTTAGGGACAATGACGAACTTATAGCAGCTGTTGAGGGCCATTTTGCGGAAAAACCAAATGAATATTTTTATACTGAATTAAAGATGTTATTGAAACGGTGTTATACCTGTATTCTAAAGCGGGGGAACTATATTGAAAAATAAAATTTTATTGTTGCTCTAGTCTTTTGTTTTCATGCCTAGTCCGGGAATATAAAAACGACCCCTCGTAGTAAAGCAATTTTTGAAGAATCTTACAACATTTAGGACAAATATTTGTCCTTTTTAATCGCGGCCCTAAATAAAATAATTATGAATACTTAAATTAAAATTTTTTATTACATTTTACACTGAATATTGGTTTCAACAAAAGCAAAACTTTTACGCATTATTTAATTATTTCAAAATTAGTAACATTGTGCAACTAAAATAACGTGTTTAGTTACAAAATATAACTACACACGTTATTTTGTACAGTTGGTATGTACAGTACAGTTGGAGAAAATAGGCATATTATATTATTTTATTACTTGAAATTTTTTGGAGTTGATAAAATTTTTACAAACCTAGTTTTGGTTTAGCGGCTTTTGCCAACTTCACCAACTTTTGGGTGATTTTGCCAACTTCACCAACTTTTGGGTGCTTTTGCCAACTTTCTAAAGTATTGGGGGGGGGGAGCTCCCCCCTCATCACCCCCATGGGCACGTCCCTGCGTAACCTGCACCACACTTTGCCACAGTTTTTCCTCAACAAGCAGTGACCTCTGAAAAAGGTGTGGGGATATCTGCTTTCTCTCCAACTCTACTGGAATGGAACTATCTATCCGAGTTGAAGGTGTTTTTGACGTCGAGTGATAAGAAAGTAACGAACTTTCTCGTTCTCCAAGTGTCCTCTCTTGCTCTCCGGATCTGTTGGATCCGGAGATCCAGCTCTTGCGAAATCCATATTGGTTTCTACCCAGGGGGATGAGCCGAAAACGATGATAAGAAGTAACAGCGTTAAATAAAACTCGAAACGAATAAAGGAAGTTAATGAATCGGAGGAAGAATCGGGATTCTTCTCAATACCGAGATATAGGAGGAAAAAGACGAAAAAATGGAGTAAGACACCAATTCGCAATTTACATTAATCAAACGCCACCATGCGGGAAAATTTCAAATTAGTAAGTGACGTACTAAAAGAAAATAAAAATTCGTTCTTCAGGCTGAAGACATCACAAAAACAACTAATTAACAAAAGATATTACAATAAATTTAACACCATACTGAAATGTTTGCAAATTTTCACCAGATTATGCCTTGAATTTCTCGAAATATACGTTCAAACACAGCCATTTTGTTGTTGCTGGTGGCGCCACCAACGGTAATGTAAATCGCCAATAGCTCGGGAGACGAGGATGAAACTACGAAAGCCAGAAACAATACAGTAAAGAATAAGCTCTGACAGGGAGGCACAACTGGAAACGAAGGAAAATAAGAAAACCAAGAAATAAAAGCAAAGATAGAAAAGGAATACCAAGATTTTGATCAATTAAGATTGGAAAAAGGAGTGGAAAACAAAAGGGAAGAAAATGAGAAACATAACGAATCCCAAAAACCAAACGAAGCCAATGAAAATAAAGAAACAACACCTGCAAACCAGGAGTAGGTGTTCACAAACTAAAAATTAAACGAAATGTCCGAAAAAGTCATGGAAGACGCCCACGAAGTGAAAAGGTTTGTCATACGCAGTAAGGAAGCCATAAACTTTAGAGAAGCGGTCCTCGAAAGGGTTAAAAATATGAAAAGGATCAGCTTTGTAGGAACGCAAAAAAGAGCCATCAGCTTCCCCTTCGCCGTCCTAAGCTATTATTGAGGAGGTTTTGAGGGCACTTGCCCCTACCATCCGGCCCCTCCTTCAGGTTAGGGAACCAAGAATAGTGAATTCTTCCCCTCAGGACGAATCTCAAAAGTAAATCCCCCCAGGGATTATCTTGAAGCAGTAAAGAGGGCGGCCATCAGCAACTCTCAGAGCGCAGTGCCACAGAAAAAGTATAAAGTAATTATTTACCCCGAAGAGGATAGCTCATGCCAAACAGCTGAAGACACTAAAACCGCTCTGACAAGTATCAGGTTAGCGGACCTCAGTATCAAACCCGACAGGGTGTATTTATTTAAGAATAAGGGAGTCGTGGTGGAATTATCTCACCCTTCGATAAAGAAGTTACTAATGGAGAAACAATTGGTGGCCCGGGAGCGTTCAGCTACCTGGCTGAAATGGTAGATAAATTTGTTTCCAAGAACCAGATAGTGCGATGTTCTTGTAACAAAACGGGATTTTAATTCTTAAAAATTAATTTTAATATTTTTAATTGAGATATACATATAAATTATTATTGCGATAATAACTGATGATTGTTAATCAACCATATTTACCAACAGCGGAAGAGATAAGTTTTATAACGCGAACGAGAATTGATAATGTATTTTATCAATTTTCGTCTGCATGCGAACTTCCTGCGTCTACAGATGACTTTTTACACTGTTCTTTGTTCAGGTGAACTGTTTAATTTCAGACAACAGTGGAGTATCGCCAATTTGACCGGATATTTCAATGCAGTCTACGCGATTTCATTGATGGAGCAATCAAGATTTGATTGCATTGAAGCAATCAGTAGACATTTGCTTCTCGTTAAAAAAGCGATAGGGATGTATCTGTCTAATAGGTGAAATTTGTCAGTGGTGCAAATTCTCACGCTATGGAAGGTCAACCCTCGTGATTTCTGAAAGGTATAAATATGGTTGAATAACAAAACGGAAGGAAGTCCTTCCAGTGAGCCCGTCGGCGACTATTGTAGATTCTCGCGTGCGGGACGGTTTGACGGATTGTCAGTTTTGATTTTGGTTTTGGGCAAATAAGACAAGGGAGTGTCTTGCCGAGTTGTCTTGCTTGTGTATTTTAAGTGCTTTAAAAGGTCAAATAGTTTGTTTATTGAATCCGTAAATAGATTGTGTATTCTCTGGTGTGAGACATTTGTGACGAATTTATCGTTGTTTTGGGCAATAAACAAGGCATTGTCTTGGCCGCATTGGATTGTCTGGAGATCCAAGGTAGAAGGAAAAATATATCCCCTATGTAAGTACAATTTTGAATTATTTACTAACAGAAGGATGGTATTTTTTTCTGATAGTTATTTTAGATTGTATACCTATGTGTTTAAAAGGGCCACCCTAAATTGTAAGGGAGATTTAAAGTGTATATGTATTTGTTTTAAATTTATCCATAGTAATAAATATTGTTTCTAAAATTCAGTGTTTTCGTTTTTCCTGTTGGGGAAAAGAACGTTTTTTTTTGTGTCTAGCTTAGTGTCGTTTTGCCCGCACCGAAGTTTCAACTTCAACATTAAGCCGGGGGACGTAACGTCAAAACGGGGAGTGTCTGGGTCTCATTACTAGAAAGTCGCTTACCAAATTGATAGGGTATTTTTTTACCGAAACTTTTTATCGAAACTTTTATATTACTTCTTTTAACTTCTTGAATCATCAATCAACTTTTCATAAATAACTTAATAAACGAATTATTAAAAAAAAAACAATTCTATAATTCAACTCTTTACGTCTCCATGGACGGAACGAGACTTCAAAATTACGTCCTCACGCTTTCATGGACGGAACAAGACTTCTTATCATTCTCCTTGTTAATTCCACCAAAAATTGTTTATCTGACCGCGCACTTTTTCTTTATCGCACTTATTTTAATTAAATTTGAAATCCTATCCTTTTACAAATAAAAAATTATTTTTAATTTATTCCCAAAATTATGAAACAAAACAATTAAATCATCCTTTGCCTTTCACACACTTTTGAAATTCTTGTTTACAAATTAATTACGCTTGGTATTTTTCAGATTAGGTGAAGCAAGCAGTTTCTTCTGAAGTTAAGAAGATGCAGGTGTAAGTCTTTATTTTTCATGTTGGTTTCTAATTTGAACATTTCGACATGAGCACTCCACAGGAAAGTAACCCAATTACGCTAGACCACCCCCTATGGTAAACAGGACATGACAATATATAAACTAAACACATAAAAGAACATAAATGTAAACAAGGTTTCGGTAAGTCGAATCGAGATGAAAATTGACTTGGGTAATGCCTAGGGTTGCCATCCGTCCCGATATATCGGGACTGTCACCTTTATTGAGCTATCTGTCCCGACGTCCCGACAAAAGCCTTAAATGTCCCGATTGAAATTACGCAATGCAAATTTTAATTTTCCGTGCGTCCCATAGCCCGTACGTGCCGTGAAGTGCCGTTGGACGGGCGCAGGCGGCCGGTGGGTGGCAGGTAGGGGGGAGAGAGAGAGACGAGAGCGCCGCTTCGCCGCTAGTTAGTCGCTCTTTGAATGCCAGCCGTATAGAACGATTGTTTTGATTTTGAACCGCGCAGTGTGTGAGTTTATTCATTTATTTACGAAAATGTCTGCAGTAAGAAAGAGGAAGTGCCATTTTTCGGACGACTCACAGTGGAGTATTTGGCCTCAAAAGGTGGCATAAAATACAAAAATCAAATGCTACATGCATATTCCCTATTAAGATTTTCGTAAACTACACTATCTTGGGCACCATTATGTGAATTTATAGGAACATTACTTGTTCCAACTTTCCACTACATCGTCAAAAGATGCTAATAATTTGCTGAGGGGGGGGGGGTTAACACATTCTTTTCAAAGATTATTTTTGCTAGAAATGGTTATAAATTGTAACTTTTACTTATGGAACAAGAAGTCCAAATATCTTAGATAAAGTCTGTAATAATTGATCTTTAAATAAATATGGTTACAATCATATAATGCATTGTATTAATTTTTGTAAAAGATTATCAGAAACAAAAGAAGATTTGAATATGAATGAAGGTAGAGATGAAGTTACTATTTTTTTTTTACGGATGCTGATACTTGAGACTTTAAAATAAATTTTTTGGCTGCGAGTCTTTGCGAGGTTCTTTTTAATTCGCGTTTTACTTGAAGAACTCAAAAATTTCTAAGTCACCCTGTATATAGTTTTTATCAAATTATTCGGATTATTCGAATGCTTATGGCTTAACTGCCTATAGCAGGTCAGTTAAGCGAAGAAGCACAGGAAGCTTGCAATAAGGATTTCAAGAGATATCGTGAACATAACTCGAGAAAATGTAGCCGCGAAAGTTCAAACAGAGACGTTCTGAACAGATTTCTTTTAACCTCTGACCCTATTATAACAAACAAAAGAGAATTACCAAAAAAAATCTTCGATACTTATCTCAGCAGGTATTACATTTACTAAAACCCCCTACTGACCAAGTCATTGATAATCATAAACAGATTTCCGAGAGTGACGATGACGCTGACGCTGACGATGACGTGATGATGCGATAGATGGATGATGACGAAGAAGATGACCAAGACATTATTTAAAATGTTTGCTTTATTTTTACTTTTAACGCTATACTTGAAAAATAAATATAAAAATTATTAACTATACTTCTCTTCTGAATTTTTTAATTCGTATCCATTAAATATTTATTGTATTGTGATATCACAACCTGTATTTTCGGATAAGTGTATATTTACATGATATTTACACATATCTACCAAAAACTATTTCTGTGTTTTTTGCTGATGATGTTAATTTTTCAAAGTTTTTCAAATAAATGCACCAGAATTATGCAAAGTATTTTTTAGATACTACTAAGAGCCCTGAAAATAAATAACCTACTTAGAAATCCGTTGGAATAGTATTTGATTAAATGCCACCTTTTGAGGCCAAATACCCCACTGTGCGACTATACGAAAGAGTGGAGTTTTATAAAGAAAGGACGTACGAATGAAGAAGCGTTCTGTGTTACGTGTAATAGTTTTATATCAATTACTCATGGAGGTAAGGCTGACGTAAAGCACCACATTTCTACGGCCAATCACAAAAAAAAGTTATATCCGGATTTATGATTAAAGAAGATAATCAAGAAGAATTGCTTATTGCGGCGGCGGAACTAACGACAGCTTATAAAGTTGTCAAACATCATCAATCTTTCAGTTCACTTGACTGTAACGTAAAACTGAATGCTACAATGTATCCCGACTCTAAAATCGCAGCAAAACAGTCCACAGCAAGAACCAAGGCTACAGCAATTGTTAAAAATATTCTCGCTCCACATTCTGTGTCACAAATAAAAGAAAAATTGCAAGAAGTTTCGTATTATGGAATAGGCACCGACGCGTCCAATCACAAAGCTGAAAAGATGTTTCCTTTACTTGTTTAATATTTCACTGAAAACGATGGTATCCAACAGAAGCTATTGAAGTTTGATTCTTTAAAAGATGAAACATCGGACACTATTTCCAAATATTGTCTCGACACTTTAAGACAATTGCAGATTCCACTAGATAAGCTGATTGCTTTTTGTGGTGACAATACTAATACCAACTTCGGAGGGCTTGAAAGACGCGGTCGGTGCAATGTTTTTCATAAAATAAAAGAAGATTTGGAAAAACCTATAGAAGGAATTGGATGTTCAGCCCATATTCTGCACAATACTATATCAACCGCTGCTGGAATCTTGTCTGTGGATGTCGAAGTTATCGTCCTCAAAATATTTAATTATTTTTCAATATACACTGTTAGGACGGAGAAGCTGAAAGAGTTCTGTTCGTATGTTAATATTAATCATCAGACTCTTTTGTCACACTCAAGAACAAGATGGTTATCATTAATGCCCGCGGTTGAAAGAATCCTGAAACTATGGACACCACTCAAAAGTTTTTTTGATTCGGAAGAAAATCCACCTAAAATTATTTCAGATTTCTTTAAAAGTCCGATCAGTGAAATTTATTTCCTCTTTCTGCATTCCAACTTGAGTTTGTTTCAAAATAATATAAAAAGCGTTGAAAAGAACAAGGTGTCTATAGTTGAAATCAGAAAAATATTAAACGAAACGCATAACACCCTGATTGAAAGGAAATCTGCCAAATTTATTGGCATGCAAACCAAAATCCAAATGAACAAACTTAAAAATGAGAATCCAACTCCAGAAACAACATTTTGATTTCAAGATTTGAAGAGGAAGCTGTAGCATTTTATAATACAGCTTCCGAGTATCTGAAAAAGTGGTCTGTTTCGTTTGATAAATATGAAGTGTTCGATTGGATGACACTATCTGAAATCCCAGAATGGGGAAAAATCGAAAACACTATTTTATACCTGAATAGTAATGGTGTGAAGACTTTCAGCGATAATCTCTTTGAGCAACATAATTATCTTAAGAGCTTTCTAGAGGCTAAGCTTGGTTCGGAAGAATGGAATTCGATCGATTCGGTTGCAGAGAAGTGGCTTTACTTTTTCAAAGAAACTGAAAATCCGGAAAGAAAATGCCTTCTTTTGAAATTATGCGAGTATTTATTTTCTATTCCTGCTCACAACGCCACAGTAGAAAGAGTTTTTTCATTAATGTCGGCCCAGTGGACTCATGAACGAAATCGCCTGCTCCCAGAGACTGTGGAGTCGATTTTACAGTGTCAAGTCAATTATAACATGACTTGTACAGAGTTCTACAATTATGTTAAAAGGTACCCAGAATTGTTGAGAAAAGCGAAATCTTCTGAAAAGTATGACCAGCCAAGTACTTCTGCTAGTACCAATTAAAGTAACCTATAAAACAAACATATTTACTTACTTATTATAAAATAAAGAAATTGTTTAAGTATTACAAAATTTTTATTTGCTCCATCCTGAAACGTCCCGACGAGACCCTGGCCGAATATGGCAACCCTAGTAATGCCCCACTAAAGCAACACCTCGATTCCACGTTCGAGAACCAAATCAAAAAAAAAGGTTAGTACTTATGATTATAATTAAAACTATGAACATTTGATAAACCAAATAACGTTGGAAAAATGTGACGTGAAGATAACTAGAATGTTGAATAGCAACTCCGAAACACAAAAACTAAAGGGATGAGCAAAACACTTCATTCGGAGTTCAATTGTTTAAAACCGTAGAATAATTGATGATTAATTTATATGTTTAATTTGACGTTATTTAATGTTTATAATATTTAGAATCGATAGCGGGGGTTAATTAAAAATAAACTGCTAAACGTACTTACGGCAAAGTCTACCATAAACAATAAACACACATTGACGATGTCGCTTGGTACGGTCCTGTACGAAGGAATTTTGCAAACAAAGGATTTCCTCAGCGTCGAGTACCACAATTTAAGGAAGAAATCGAACTTAATTTTGTAGCAAAGAACTTCAACGGATTGATTGAATTGCGTGGTGTTTAGTTGTCGTTAAACCTTCAGTAAGATAAATTTGCATAAAGCTGTTGATTGCATAATACCAAATTATGCATCCAGAAATAACCAAGTCTTGGCGTACGTAATAATTGTCTCGACGGACGGCCCCTTTTTCATCAACACCCAGATCAATGAACAAAAGAATTACGCCAATTTAGGTAATTTTACCAGGTTTTTACCACCACACAAATACACAAGCGTTCTTCTTACTACGCCATTACGGGAATCACTTTGTAGTTGTGCGCGCGCCACTAGACGCCAAACAACAACTATTCTCGTCAACCCTAGATGGCGGACTTTAGAAATTCGAAATTTCGCGGGGAAAACGCAAATTAAAAGGAAAAAGTAAAATATTATTACATCACCCGGGCTGGAAGAACAAAAGCCTCTTTTGTTCTTACGAACCAGAGCTTAGCAAACAGTAGCATACATCGCCAATATAACATAAGCACTTAAAAGATAAAAGCTAAAGCACATAAAACACAAAATAAATAAATACTATTATACAGCGAAAGGTTTCAACAGCATAAGCGGAAGTTAAAGGAAAAAAAAACATACATATTATATACAAGTTCATTTATCTGTCGGTAAGGCCTAACCGCATCGGTCCACGAAGCGAATCAGTTTCCCAATTCAAATCTCATCAAATTGGTCAGAACAAAACGTAAGATAAACAAGTCAAATCAGGTTTAGCAAAACGCTCTCTTCATAACTCAAGATACGTTTGCTAAATTATAGTCGCATTTGGGGTTAGTTAACGCCCTCTGCATGACTCAAGGTACGTTACTAATATTACTTACTCGGTAGCGGATTTAAGATCTTTGGCATTCCACACGCCTTGGGAAGTTCCAGATTTATCAGAAAGCTCATAAGTGGCATAAGAAACTTTCTTTCTGATGTAAAAGGGTCCACGAAATTTGGGAGCTAATTTTGCCGTAAAATATTTTGACGCGTCAGATAACACATAATTGCGTCGCTACACCGAATCTCCTACTTCGAAAGTAGCAGTTTGACGTCTTAAATCGTAAGAACTCTTGTTCTTTTCATAGGCTACTCTAAGCCTTTTAACAATGTCCTCATATAACTTATGGAGAGCCTTAGGTTTACCTTGTAGGTATAACCTATCTCCAAACGAAATATCCGCATCTCCTGTCAATTCAGAAGAGCCTACGGTACCTCCATCTAAATTAATTTCCCTACCAAAATTCGCAAAATAAGGCGTTACTCCAGTTACTTCGTGTACTGCTGTGCGCATGGTGCAAGCAATACGGGCTAAATATTTATCCCAATTCCTATGATTGTCCGCTACATAGGAGGACAACATGGTCTTTAAAACTCTACTAACCCTTTCGACCGGGTTAGCTTGAGGGTGATAATTGGCGTTATAAGTAATTTTAACATTATACAGGGAATTCATGTTTCTAAATTCACGGCTACGGAATTGTACACCGCTATCACAAGGTAAAATTTTGGGAGCACCATAAACTAAAATTACGTCTTCTTCGATTTTACGAGTAACAGACGCAGCAGTGGCAGATCGTAAATGGAAACACAAGGAATACTTAGTAAAATAATCTGCTACAACTAGGATATACACGTAGCCACAGGTTGAGCGTGGTAAGGGACCTACTAAATCAACAGAAATCATCTGCCAAGGATGAGTTACATTGGGATGGGAAGTCATAAAACCAGCGGGCTTTTCTGTTCTGGTTTGTGGGCAATACAAACGGGACATCTATTTACATAACGGGATACTGAAGATTTCAACAAAGGCCAATAATATTTTTGAGTTATTCTACTTAAAGTTTTGCGAATTCCCAGATGACCAGCAGTAGGTTCATCGTGACAAGATTTTAGAATGTCATTTCGTCGAGAATTTGGAACCACTTCCTTCCATTCCGCCTTCTCACGAAGTTCAGGATAATCGGGAGTTACATATTTAAACAAAAGGTTGTTATTGATTCGCCATAGGGGAAATTTATCTGGTTTGTTCTTAACCTTACTTAACATGGACTTATACCATTTATCGTTAAGGTTACTTACAGGATTGGGATTGGAGTCATGATCATCATCATTGGACTCATGAAGAAGCTCATGATCCTCGTCGCTAGTATAACCGGAATGATCGTCGGTTATTTCACCTATCTGTATTGTTTTAGGAGCATTAGGGATCTTATTTACATTCTTATTTTGACTAAATTTGGGAGTAATCGAAACATTATCAATCACGGGAACGGATCCTGATAACGCATCCGGAACTACATGATCTTTACCTTTTCTATGCGTAATTTCGAAGTCGTACTGTTGTAATGTCTCTCAATGGCCCAAAGAACCGCGAGACACTCTCTTTCCGTAACAGAGTAATTTCTCTCTTGACGCGTAAGTTAACGACTTAAATAACATACTACATGTTCTACTCCATCAATTTCTTGAGTGAGGACAGCAGCGATGCCAAAACCTGAGGCATCGGTTTGAACAACAAAAGGTACATCAAAATTTGGACAAACCAAAATAGGAGCATTAACCAAACTATCTTTAACCAAACTTAATGCAGTGTCATAATTTTCGTTCCAAATAAATTTTTGATTCCTCTTTAAAAGATCGGTAAGAGGTGCAATGATTGTTGAAAATTCAGGTATAAAACGTCTATACCAAGATGCCATACCAATTATAGTGCGTACATCACTAACGCTTTTGGGCGTTGGTATTTTTAAAATAGCTTCAACTTTACCGGGGTCAACCGCAAGACCTTGTTGATTCACAACGTAACCGAGATATTTGAGCTCAGGTTTACAAAAATAACATTTTTCCCTACTCAACGTAAGACCGGCATCTTTTAATCTTTTTAAAACATCCGTAAGAATTTCAATATGTTTGTCGAAAGTTGGAGCACAAATAATTACATCATCTAAATACACAAATACATAAGGTTCTAATTCTGGACCAAGAATTTTGTCAATAAAACGCTAAAAGGTCGCCGGGGCATTATATAAACCATATGCCATACGGGGAATTGAAAAAGTCCTCTCCCAGGAACAGTGAAAGCAGTGTAAGCTTTCGATTCTTCAGACAATGGGATCTGCCAATAAGCTGATTTTATATCCAAGGACGTTATAAATTTTTCATCGCGCAG
Source organism: Podabrus alpinus (assembly GCA_932274525.1). Taxonomy (NCBI): domain Eukaryota; kingdom Metazoa; phylum Arthropoda; class Insecta; order Coleoptera; family Cantharidae; genus Podabrus; species Podabrus alpinus. The sequence goes on along the minus strand of OW026454.1, from coordinate 73,788,604 downwards.
GCGATCTAATATAGCGGAAACATAAGGTAGGGGATATGCATCACGTTCAGTAACTTGATCCAATTTTCTAAAATCTATACAAAATCTAAATTTTCCGTCTTTCTTCTTAATTAACAAAACGGGATTCGACCAAGCTGAATGACTTTTTTCTACTACACCAGACTTTATCATTTGGGTTAATTCTGCGTCTATTTGAGCTTGAACATTAGGGTTCACCGGGTAATATCTTTGCTTAATAGGAGGGGACTTTGTAGTAATAACATGTTCCACACCTAAAGCACATCCTAAAATTTTTGACTTACTATTATCTTTAAAACTAGAATTGATTATATTATTTAAAATGGTTTTTTTGTTCACGGGATAAATTTTGTTCAGGGATTAATTGTGTTTGTTCGTCCTCTAAAGACATTACCGACAATTGGTCAGGTTTTGAAAAATGCCATTCACCACGAATAATATCAGGTACAAAGCCAATAGCTTTCCAAAAGTCAATTCCTAAGATTAACGTGGGCGTAACATCAGGTACTATTAAAACATTTATCACAATGGTTTTGTGACGTAGCTTAATCGGTAACGAAACCGAACCTAAAATATTTATTTGACTGCCATCAGCAAAAGCACAATTTGATTTAACATTATATAAATAAAGACCTAAATTAGAAATTCGATTCCAACCTTCAATTCCTAAAATTGTCCTAGAGGCACCGGAATCTAAAAGTGCTGCAAAAGATTTACCAAAGATTTCAACTGTCACATAAGGACGTTCGTCATATTTAGAATTTTCCAATATATAATTTAACATAATTTTATTCCTATCATAAATTAAATTTCGATTATCGACAAGATTACTTAAACAACGGGTGGAATTATAAAAAATCTTCGAGGTAGCAACCCCGTCTCTTACTAACCTCGACGTTCGTTTCCCGAAACAGAACATTTGGGACAGGTATGTATCGTAAAATTGGGTTTCCCACACTTAAAACAATAGTTTCCTTTTTTAGGAACGGTACATTCTTTTGAAAGGTGTTGGTTAGAATTACAATTCCAACAATTTCTAAAATTAAGACTAGCATTATTTGTTAAATTTCGAGAATTTTGAACATTATTATTAGATTTTGTAAAAGTACTGAAGCGTGGATTATTATAATCGTTAGAACGAGAATTCGTGAAAGTATTTGAGCGATGATGGGAATAACTATTTTCATTTGACGAACTTGCCTTATAAGGGTTTGAATAAGATTGACTCATTAACGGGGTAGGTTGTGAAGAATTTTTTTCCACTTCTTTGACAGTCTCAACGTTACCTGAAACATCAACAAAAGCTAATTCAGGTTCTAAATCATTCTTCTTTTTCACAGGGGGAACGTAATTATCAATCGCAATTCTTCGTTCGTCGATGATTTTGCAATACTTAATTAATTCGGGGATAGACGTAATTTTTACAAGGCCTAATTGAGTTTGATACGACGGATGTAAATTTTTATTTATAATTTTTAATTGTTTGGCTTCAGATAATTTTTCAACTAATCTAGAAAATAAACTTTTCATGACTGCAACAAAAGTACCAATCGATTCCGAAGAAGCTTGAGTTCTTCGTTCAATTTTGTCGAATTAAAACATCATCATAATCCGGTGGTAAATATTCTTCTCGTAAGGCCGATTCGATATCACTCCAAGTATTAAAATTTTCACGATTTGCTCTAAACCAAATCAAAGCCTTCGAACTGAAGAGTTCGTATGATTCGCGAAATAATTGTATTTCCGAAACATTTCTGGTAATACTATACTCCCTAACACGTTCTAAAAATGCATTTAACGATTGGGTTTTGTCACCCGAAAAAGTAAATCCCCATTTAAAAACAGGTACAGATTTCTGTACGTCCGACATAACATTACTCATTCTTGAGTTAACAGTAACAGGGGGAGTCAAAATTGTAGATGGAACACAATAAGTACTAGCTGGCATAACATTCTGCAAAGCAGAAGTAGAAGCAGCAAGCGTTAGAGGGTTAGTAGCATCATTTCCTAATTTTAGATTAGCAATTTTTAACACAGGGGTTTCACTAGCGGTATTTATCACGGGAGCATCTAGCGAGAGTTTGGAAGCTTTCAACGCAAGTTCATAATTTACTATCAAATCTTTAACAACATTCACCCAATCTAATTTGGTATTATTTTCTTCATCGTCACTGGGCTTTGAATTTTTAATGCGATGAACTAAATGTAAAATTTTAGTTTGAATTAAGGGGGCCGATTTATCTAAATCGGAAGTCTCGATTAAAGAGCTGAGATTTTCGATCATAAAATTGATGTAAACTGAATCATTAGAAAAGGTTTTTGAATAGGGGGGGGGCGAACAAATTTTGGATCAGTCATTTCCTTTTTCAGGACTTTTCTTAATAAAGTTCGTAGGGCTGGAACATCACCTACTGATTGCGAGCCTCGAACCTCGAGCTCATAGATTAATTCTGTCTTAATAAGTCGTTCCACAACCAACTTATAACTGGCAATTAAATTCTCAAATTCGCACTCCATGGCGTAAAAGTAAATAATCGTAATAAAAATTAAAAAAATTATAAAATCAAAAGGGACTAAAATAACCACAATGGTTTCGGAAAAGCTTGAAGATGACTTAACAAGGCCGACACGTTAGGGGTCAAATTTTAGCAGAAAGCTAAACGTTGGGAAACAATTTTTAACAGAAGGCCCCACGTTGGGCGCCAAATTTTGTAACGGGCCAAATTGGTTCCGTAAACAAACTGTGATCACACAGGTGAATGTGTGGCACCTACCTGGATTAATATTGGATGCCGCTAGCTCAATCGCGACGGTCGTGGGGCTTGAATCCTCCAATAATAATCCGCGACGTCAAGAACAGGGAAGTCACAATCGGTAATGGAGTGCGCCACTGAATTCGTCATAAACTTACCCCAAAAGTAATTCAGAACTTACCTATATAGAAATAGGGGGGGGGAGTCGAGAGTGAAATAAAATATATCCAACAACGAGTAACAATATTTTAATTAAAAGACTTAATTTTGGTGAAGCTAATAAACTAATATGCGAATAATAATGACAGCGATTTTGACAATTTAGGTAGATTAATAATAATGAACGTTGATAAAATTGTAAAATCTTGTCTTGTAAGTCGTATTGTTCGTTTCCGAACGTCGTGAGCCATCTCTTTCCATGCATGTGATGTGCGTTCCAAGTGTTTTCACATACAAAGAGGACCTACTTGTTTAACGTGGGCTCCGAACCACGGGAAGTGTAATACACTTCATGTTGAGATGGGCGCTCTTGGCAAATTACCTCGGTGGTTTGCCATTGCCTTCCGAGGAGAGACGGCCAGAATAAAGTTCTTAACTCTGCCCAGATTCGATCCGAGCGTTTCGCATTAGCAGTATACGCACTTAACTGCCAAAGCTATGACCATCAAAATTGTAAAATAATGAAATATAAATACGGTAAATAGTTGTCGGATTTAAATATCTTATGGCTAATAATACACAATAATAAAGTAATGATATAAAGAACAATAATACTTATGATAAAGGTGAACATAAAATGTTCAACACACAGTATATATAATATCTATCTATATTCGGTTATGAACGTCTTACGACATTTTCCCGATACCTCCCTGTCTCTGCTCGTTGCGTGTTGAAAATGTGTGACGAGCACAGAGGACCTACAGCTTAACGTGGATTCCGAACCACGGGAATAGACGATTTTTACACCGCCTACTCCATCAGGGAAGTTTTTCAGCCATAAATAATGTTATCTGGGGCCAGCAGATAGACATTTGGTGAGCGAAAATTTCTTCTATAGATAGCACCTCACAGGATTTGAACCCGTGAATATTGGCTTGAAAGCGAACACGCTAGCATTTCAGCCATTCGCTCACCTTATATAATATAAACTATAAACACATAAAAGAACATAAATGTAACATAAACAAGGTTTCGGTAAGTCGAATCGAGATGAAAATTGACTTGGGTAATGCCCCACCAAAGCAACACCTCGATTCCACGTTCGAGAACCAAATAAAAGGGTTAGTTTATGATTATAATTAAAACTATGAAGATTTGATAAACCAAATAACGTTGGAAAATTGTGACGTGGAGATAACTATAATGTTTAAGGTATCGAATTACACAATGCACTACACCTGGGTACAAACCACAAGTGTTCACGAGATTTAGGCTGAAGGGGAACGCAAAATTGTTTGAATAGCAACTCCGAAACACAAAAACTAAAGGGATAAGCAGAACACTTCATTCGGAGTTCAATTATTTAAAACCAGTAGAATAATTGATGATTAATTTATATATTTAATTTGACGTAATTTAATGTTTGTAATATTTAGAATCGATAGCGGGGTTAATTCAAATAATCTGCTAAACGTACTTACGGCAAAGCCTACCATAAACAATAAACACACATTGACGATGTGGCTAAATACGGTCCTGTATGCAGGAATGTTGCAAACAAAGAATGTGGCGTCATCAAAATTTCATCAGCTTCCACAATTTAAGGAAGAAATCGAACCTAATTTTGTAGCAAAGAACTTCAACGGATTGATTGAATTGCGTGGTGTTTAGTTGTCGTTAAACCTCCAGTAAGATAAATTTGCATAAAAGCTGTCGATTGCATAATACCAAATATGCATCCAATATAACCAAGTCTTGGCGTACGAAATAATTGTCACGACGGACGGCCCTTTTTCCATCAACACCCAGATCAATGGACAAAAGAATTACACCAATTTCGGTAATTTTACCAGGTTTTACAACTAACACAAAAATACACAAGCGTTCTTCGTACTACGTCATTACGGGAATCTCCACTTGTAGTTGTGCGCGCATCACACGACGCCAAACAACCAACTATTCTCGTCAACGCAAGATGGCGGACTTTATAAATTCAAAATTTCGCGGGGAAAACGCAAATTGAAAGGAAAAGTAAAATATTATTACAAGATGTTCCATGTAGATCGTTTGTGTGAAACAAATTTAAATTTTTCGATTGTTTTATTTGCAAAAATTGGGCGAAAAAATTAAATTCTTATAATAAATCTCATGAGAAAATTCTATTTTATCTAATTGTGTATGATGATCATAAAGTCATGTCCAAAAATTGTAAAAAGGTACATAAGGGTGGAAATTCAATAAAAGTTGATAAGTGAAACGTGATAACGAAAATGGTCAAATGTACTTCTTCGAATGGTTACCAAATCAACTACTGTGATGGAATTCAACTGGAAAACAGCATATAAGTAATCTCTTCAAATATGGATCCAACTCTGGAAATTACATAAAATTTCATTAAAATAAAAATCACAAAAAAGAACAAATTTGACTCACAAGTTGTTAAAATCGTCTCAAATTGGTAATTTGCGCAAGCAAAGTTAGTTGAATTTTAATGTTTGAACTCGATGGTTGTATTGTAACGTGATCCAACAATTCTATAATTTTGGTCGATGAGAATCAAGATGGCGAACCTAGTTGCAAATTTCTGAAAGTAAAAAAATGTTAATACTCAACTCAATTCACAAATATCCGAGGATTATGTAATTTAAAACTACTTACCGGCATACAATATATTTAAACAACACCAATTGAAAGTTAAATTTGGATAATTACTGTAACTACAAGTCAATCCAAAGAAGAGAAGATCCAGCGTGACTCGTATCAACTACAACATCTGATTGTGGAAGTGTTTAATAGTGCGCCAGTGTTTAGCAAGAAAGTGTTTTTCAGCGCAGACTTATATAAAAGTCCGGATTATAAATTCCAAAGGTATTTGAAAACGTTTATTATTTTTATTAACTTTAGCCTTCAGCATTTTACGTACAGGTTGCTGGGAAAAGACTGTGACAGGTGCATTTTCGGCTACCTTACTTTATAAATATTTCATAACAAAACATTAATTATTTTATTTTACGCTTTACCAAAAGCAACCATATTAACATAAAAACATTTAACCCGTTTGGATAACGGAAAGACTTAAATTTATTTAAGCATTTAGAAGAGCAGAAGAAGGAAAAGGATTCCTTAATTCAACATTTTTGATTATTTGTAAAACATTCTGGTGACTGATATACTATCTGTGTATTTTGTTAAATTGATTATTTGCGCATTGCGATATTACTCAATATAAAAATCATTTCTAATTTAATGCAATCTTTTATTATTATTATCAAACATTTACAGGACAGTATTCAAAATTTTAAAGATCATTCAGAACATAAAGAAGTGGATCGTTTATCTGATAAAAACAATTAAGCATTTTTACTCAAAGTCATTAAACATTTTTCAATCATTAAAACAAAATTATCAATTTAATAAGCAACTTCCCCTAATTAATCTTAATACCTGCACATCCTTGAGAGAGACTCAGACTGAGCTAAATAAGAGGGACAAGTTGGTGAGCTCTCTAATTAAAATTTTAGCACGCGAATTTAATCATTAACATTTTTTTATATTTTGCATTCTATCTGAATGTGGCGCCCAACTTTAAAGACGTGTCTAACTTTTAATATAAGGGAGGTCATAGCAGTATGTAGAATTAGTAACAGTATTGAAAGAAAAATACAGGTCAGTATCGAGTATATTTGTAAAGCGGTTCAACTTCTATAATCGGAAGCAAGCTGAATACGAGAAGATCGAGATATTTATTTCGGCGTTAAAAGATCTGACTCGTGACTGCAAGTTCGCAGACACGTCGATTAAGTTGGGCGCCACATTCAAATGAATGAAAAATATAAAAAAGTGTCAATATTAGAATTTGCGTGCTAAAATTTAATTAGAGAGCTCACCACTTTGTCCCTCTTGTTTAGCTCAGTCTAAGGCTCTCTCAGAGTATTGCAGGTATTAAGATAAATGAAGGGGTGGTTGCTTATTAAGTAGAAAAGTTTTGTTTTTAAATTATAGAAAAATATTTAATGACTTTGAATAAAAATGCTTAATTGTTTTTACCAGATAAATGATCCACTTCTTTATTTGAATGATCTTTAAAATTTAGAATACTGACCTGTAAATGTTTGATAATAATCATAAAAGATTGCATTAATTTAGAAATGATTTTTATATTCAATAATGTCGCAAAGCGCAAATAATCAATTTAACAAATTTGTACATATATCTTATCCGTCACCAGAATGTTTTACAATAATCAAAAATCAAAAATGTAGAATGAAGATCCTTTTCTTCCTCTGCTTCTTCTAAATGCTTAAATTAATTTAAGTCTTTCCGTTATCCAAACGGGTTAAATGTTTTTATAATAATATGGTTGCTTTTGGTAAAGCGTAAAATAAAAGAAAATAATGTTTTGTTATGAAATATTTATAAAATAGGGTAGCCGAAAATTCACATTTTACAGTCTTTTCCCAACATCCTGTAAGTAAAATGCTGAAGGCTCTGGATCTTCTCCTCTTTGGATCGTGTTGTGGTAGCAGTAATCATCCAAATTTGACTTTCTAATTGTGTTGTTTTATTAAATTGTATGCCGGTAAGTGATTTTAAATTATATAATCCTCGGATATTTGAGAGTTGAGTTGAGAAATAACATTTTATTTTGTAGGAGACGCAACTAAGTTTGCCATCTTGAATTTTTATCGACCAAATTGATTGAATTGTTGGATCAAGTTGCACACGTCCTTCCACTTTAAAAATTCAACTAACTTTTGCTTGCGCAAAATACCAATTTGAGCTGACTTCAACGATTTGTAAGTCAAATTTGTTCCTTTTGCGATTTTTATTTTTAATGAAATTTCATGTAATTTCCAGAGTTGTTCCATTATTGAAGAGATTACTTATCCGCTGCTTTCCAATTGTTTTCCTTCACAGTAGTTGATTTGGGAGCCATTTGAAGTAGTACATTTGACTATTTTCATTATCACGTTTCACTTATCAACCGTTAATGGATTTTCACCCTTATTTACCTTTTTACAATTTTTAGACACGAATTCATGGTTATCACATACAATTAGATATGATAGAATTTTGGTTATAAACAGATTTTCATATAACAAGTTATTTACAGAGATTTATCAATTCAAAGTTTATAAACGTAAAGGTTATGTTTTTCAGATAACAAATTATTACAAATTTGATCATTTCTAAGATAAAGCATCTTATTATAAGATTTTGACTTGTTCACCTTCAAATTGAATGTATTTAGCAGGTTTTGATATAGCTTTCTCATCTTTAAAGATCTTATTAGGTCTACAATATCATAAATTGAGTTGGATGTGTTTATCTGTTAAATCTAAAGTTTGAAATTAGCTTAATTTTTCTAAATACAACAATTAATTCAGTTTTACAACCATTTGTGTTGTGTGGGGTCATTTTAAATCACAGCAGTATGTAGGAGCACAAAAAGGGTAGCCAATGTCGAGGAAGAAGAAGTGAAAATCCTATAACATCTGAATCACCTAGGAAAGCCAAATAGTGATGCACCGGTGATGGTCAAAGCGATATTAGGAAAGGTCCAGTTCGAATTCGAAATTGATACAGGAGCATGCAGGTCCGTATTACACATTAAAGATTTCAGTCGGTTACGGGGTTTATGTGATATTAAGCCGGTTCCATTCAAACTCAGAGTAGTTACAGGAGAAACGGTCAAGATCGTAGGTGAAACGCATGTGAACGTATGCATAAACGATAAATGGTACGAAGAATTGCCGTTGGTAGTAATAGATAGTGTGAACAAATTCACACCGTTGTTAGGAAGAAACTGGTTATCGGCGATGAAACCGGGTTGGCAGAAGTTACTAAGCGAACAGATTACGAAGGAAGATAGAATTAACCACATACCTCAAGGGGAGAATATAACGGTCGACAGTGAACAATTAAGAAAAAGTTTGACAGATATGTTTAAGAGTGTATTCGACGAAGATATGGCACGACCAATCAAAGGATTCATAGCCATCATTAGATTGAAAGAAAACGTAAAACCAGTATTTCATAGGGCATACGAGATGCCCTACGCACTGAAGACAAAAGTAGAAGAAGAAATAAACAGGTTAGTCAAGTCGAAGGTTTTGGTGAAAGTAGAACATAGTGCGTAGGAAAGTCCCATCGTGGTGGTACCGAAAAAGGACAAAGAAGTAAGGATATGCGTGGACTTCAAGCGGACCTTAAATCCAAATTTGGAAACTAGTTGCTGTTCGCTACCAACACCATCGGATATTTTCGCGACTCTGAGTGGAAGTAAGTACTTCACGGTGTTAGACTTGAAGGGGGCCTATCAGCAGTTAGAAGTAGATGAGGCATCAAGGGAACTGCTGACCATAAATACACATTTGGGCCTGTTTCGATTTCTAAGGTTAACGTACGGAGTCAGCTCGGCGCCTGGTATTTTTCAATCGTTCATGGATTCTGTAACAGCGGGGTTGCCAAGAACCAGATGTTATTTGGATGATATAGTTATTTCGGGAAGTTCGTTGCAAGAATGTCATGAGAATGGCTCTTAGGTGCTGAAACAATTACAGAAATACAATATCAAGGTCAATGGCAAGAAGTGTGAATTCTTTCAGACAAAGCTTAAATTTCTTGGGCATGTAGTGAGTGAAGCAGGCATAAGTCCATGCGAAGACAAGTTGGAAGCCAAATTCAAATACCAAAATTATTAAATATTGAAATCAGGAAACGTGACAACCTCGCAAATAAAAGAAATATTATATTTTATTAAAAGTTCAGTAACACGCTGGATAAGAAATGATATCACGATACGAGAGCGTCTGGCTAGGTGTGGGAAGTGATGAGTTGAGATACAGTTCCCGGGAATCGCTTAGTTGTATTACAGTTCCTGGGAAACGCAGAATTGACAAAATCTTTGGGAAAGGTTGAAATCCTTACAGAATAGCTAGGTGGTAACAGAGGTATTAAATATAGGACCGCAGAGCTCAAGGGGCAGTTAGTGAAGCCCGGAATACGCGTGTGGTCAAGTAAGACACCGCGAGTGTTAATGTCTGTTCAAAGTTACAAGTTCATAAAGGATTACTTCAAAATGACCTCTCGAACGACTGTACTGTACGGATATCAAACAACCCTCGTAGTGATAATTGTCAGGTTAGTGTAAATAGTAATTTTAAGATGTGTGTAAATATGTGTATAAATTAGTTCCGATATTATTTTGTTACAATATATAAAAGTATTATAAAATGGACTTATTAATTACGCTACGTCACCGTTAAAAAATCAATCCATCTGACTACATCCCTATTAGAGCACGCTAAACTACCCCTAAGCGCGACAGTATCGCAAGTAAAATCATACCTGGGCTTATTAAATTATTACGGGCAGTTCATTCCGATGCTGTCATCCAAGTTGAAACCGTTATATGAATTGTGCAAGCAGGAGGTACCATTCGTATGGTCAGCGGAGTGCGAGAAGTGTTTTAAAGAAATTAAAGAACTATTAACCACGGATAAGGTATTATTACATTTATTATGATCCCGAAGCGCCTCTATTCATAACAAGCGAAGCCAGCTCTTACGGAGTAGGAGCAGTACTAAGTCACCGAATGGAGGGCCAAGATAGACCGATAATGTTCGCTTCATCAACGCTATCGGACGCGGAGAAAGGCTATTCACACATCGAACGGGAAGCGCTGGCAATAAAGTTTGCGGTAAAGAAGTTCCATAAGTTTGTATTTGGGCGAAAGTTCACGTTAATCACCGATCATCAGCCACTGCAATACATATGCGGCAGTAATTCGAGAATTCTCATAACATCGGCAAATCGCCTCCAAAGATGGGCAATTATTCTCTCGGGTTATAGTTATACAATAGAATACAGAAAAGGGAAAAATATCGGTAATGCGGATGCACTGTCAAGGTTACCGCTAAAAGAAACTACTAATATACCAGAAGCATTGTACTCGTTTAACACAGTCGAGTGCGCACCTCTGAGCCATATAGACGTAGCAGCGGCATCTAAGGCAGATGAGGTAATATCAAAGGTATTGGAACTTATATGGAAAGGTTGGCCGGGAGCAGTCAAAGATGAAAGATTTAAGCCTTATTTTGAAAAGCGAAAGGAGTTGTCGGTGGAATCCAATTGTTTAATGTGGGGCAATAAGGTGGTCATCCCGGAGAAGATACGTAAGTCGGTTCTAGAACTATTTCACGACCAACACATTGGCGTGGTAAGATCCAAAATATTAATGCGTTCATATTGTTGGTGGCCAGGGATGAACGAGGACATCGAAAAGTTTATCACATTGTGTGACCGATGCCAAGAAATACAAAATTATAGAGCGCGCGCGCCGCTACAACCATGGCCAAGTGCAACCAACAATTTTCAAAGGGTGCATATCGACCTATTTCATAAATTCGGCTACAATTTTTTAATTTGGGTCGATAGCAAGTCAAAGTGGATAGATGTGAAATTTATGAACAAAGGAACGTCAGCAAAAGAGGTAATAGTGACACTAAAAGAGATCATTTCGGTCGTAGGTTTACCAGTGGAGCTAATATCAGACAACGGCCCCCCCTTCAGCGGGCAAGAATTTGTGAAATTTTGTCAATCAAATGGCATAAGGCCAGTAAAATCACCACCATATCATCCTCAGTCAAATGGACTAGCAGAAAGGGGGGTACAAACGGTCAAAAGGGCGCTGGAGAAAGCAATACCAAGGGCAGTACAGCGACTGACAGAGAACGAAATAAAAGAACGTTTGGCGCATTTCTTATTCTCGTATCGGAACACGCCAAGCACAGTAACGGGGATGTGCCCATCAGAATGCGTGCTAAGAATGAAACCAAGAGTAAGATTTGATCAAGCCAGCAGTTAATGTACAAGAAGGTATCTGGGTTGGTCAAAAGGAAACGGTGGCGCGGTCGGTACGCAATACGAAATTGTACAGTAGTGGAGAAATGGTGTACGTGAAAAATAAAAATGAGCACTCTGGAATAAAATGTGTAAAAGGGAAAGTCGTGAGAATGATTAGTTTCAACACATACTTAATATCGGTAAATGGGACAATAAAGCATGTTCACAAGGATATGCTAAGAAGTGCACCTGCCGGAGAACCCAGCGTCCAGGATCCCCAGATTATACAACCAGTAGAAAGAAAGGAAAGGTTGTCAGGTAAAAGGGTAGTTAGTATCACAAGTCAGCCGAACGAGGAAGTAGTGCAGAAAGACGTTTTCATGGGGGACGCGAAGGAGGTGGACCATGGTCCAAGACAAGGAGAAACCGGAGTGGTGGGGGATAGTAATTCTAGTCAAGATATGTCGTCACCTCGACCGCCGCGTATAAGCATTCCGCCAAGTCAAGGGGCACCTACAGAAATCCCGATTAGAAGGTCCACTCGAGTAACACGACCTCCTGATCGTCTTAACATTTAAAGGGGGAGTAAATGTAGTGTATGGAGCCGTCCCTGCATGGCGGGTATTAACCATTATCGATGGTACACAAGAAAAGTGACACAAGTCAAAAAAGGTAATTTTTCAGGAGAGCCATTTCAAGATTTATTATTTTTAAGAAATTCGATTTAGATATAAATATCGCACTTTTGTTGTGTTTTCTTAAATCAGTATTTATATTCGTATATCAGCATCACATCTATATAATTATCGTTCTATATTAGACACGCCACTACCCTCTCAAATAGAATAATCAACCCCATTTTGAGTTGTGACACTTTTCATGATCAATGTTGTTGATTTACCTACAATAAATTTTGAAAGTGTCACAACTCTAAAGTGAATAAGATGGGTTTTCTCAACACGAAGTTTGTTTCTCCGAAATAGTGACGCAATTCTAAAAGTGACATTTTTATAACACAAATTTACAGTTTGCAAATGAAGAAAACTGGCATAACTACTAATATGTCACTACAAAGATAAAATATAGAGTTTTTGTAGACTTACCTTGACATCAACAACGACACAACTCGAAATATGACACTCTTCTAGATTACAGATATATGAAATTTAGGTTTATGCAAAATAACAAAACGCCATCCAGCGATTGTTTTAAAAGATTCAGTTGAGACGTTTTTCCTCATAAATCATCATCACTTGAAGACTTTTTTCCACATATTAACTCAAAATTGACCATTTTTGACTTGTGTCACTTTTCTTGTGTACCATCGATTTGAATATTTAGTAGGTTGGCTAGCCAGCTACCAACCTACGGAATCTCTTATTATAAAAGGCCAAGTCTTTCTTTCTTTCTTTCTGTCTGTCCCACGGAAATACCCGAAGCAAACCGAACCGAACCGAACGCACAACGTATCATCGGATCAACGTATCATCGGATCAACGTATCATCGTATCAACGTATCATCGTATCAACGTATCATCGGATCAACGTATCATCGTATCATTTTGTCTATATAGGACAGCTATTTCCAAAAAAGCATTATGTGAACTTCCATAATGGATAATGAAAATTTTGAAAATCCTGCCGCAAAGCGACGGCGATTGAATCGTGAGAGAAAAGCACGTACAAGAGCTAATAACACAGAAGAACAGCTTCGATCACAGCGACAAGCTGACGCTCGGTCTCATGCGATACGTCGACAACGTGAAACTTTGGAACAAACTCAAGCGCGGCAAGCTGCTGACGCTCGGTCCCATGCGATACGTCAACAACGTGAAACTTTAGAAGAAACTCAAGCGCGGCAAGCTGCTGACGCTCGGTCCCATGCGATACGTCAGCAACGTGAAACTTTAGAAGAAACTCAAGCGCGGCAAGCTGCTGACGCTCGGTCCCATGCGATACATCGACAGAAAGAAAATCGATACCAAAGTCAAGCAATTCAACTCCAAATAAGAGCATTGAGATTTGATGAATCTCACGTTACTCGACACGATTGTGGAGAAATGAATTCCATCTGTCAGTTCTGCGGCTCCAAGAATTTCGCCAAGGAGCGTCCAGTTGATAAACAATTTAACAACTGCTGTCATAAAGGAAAAGTGAAGATTCCGCAACCGCTCGATCAACATGGGAATCTATTGTTATACTAGATGATACCCCGTCCGAGGACGGGCAGCTAGAAGGATGGGCAGGCAGCCAAGGTCATATGGCTTTTGGATTGCACTGAGAGCTTTCCTTAATCTTCATTCAACTTAAGTTACCTTGGGTAGCTGCCCGTCCTTCTAGCTGCCCGTCCTCGGACGGGGTATCATCTAGTCCTAAATAATGGAATATACCCATGATCCTTTATACTATGACCCATGGCCATGTTGGGAGATTGAAAAGTCGGTTTATATTTTTGTAAATAATACAGATAGTGTATCTTGTCGAATACTTAATATATTATAACAATACAAATTTAACTGACTCCAACTCGAGTAAATCCATGAATACCTCGAACAAGGTCATAAGTTCTTAGAATGCGGCTCATTCTTTGATATTAATTTAATTCCTATGCATGCATTATCTAATCTACAAGTATACGAAAACAATGGCGTTTTTACTTCTTCAAAAGTTTAGTTTGTTCACTTTTATTAATATCTTGAAAAATCACTTCAATTGTAAAATTTACTTCAAATTGATGTCGTGAGACGAATTTGCACAATTGAAGGGCCTAGTGGAAAAAGTAGTTAAGTTACTTTTTTTCAATTTGTAGTTGAGCACATTTTCATCATCATCATCATGCACTAGCGCTATGTGTTCCATTTTTGGACAATTGCCTCCCCTAGCTGCTTCCATTCTGCTCTATTCGTCGTCAGGCCTAACCATTGTTTGCCCCCTATTTGCTCCAAATCATCTCTCCATCTCGCTCTAGGTCTTCCACGGAATATCTTCCCAGTTCTCGGTCTCCATTCGGCGATCTTTCTGCTCCACCTATCATCTTGTCTTCTTCCTAGGTGGCCCCCATCGCCACGTAAGTTCGGCTATGCGCTCCGTCGCGTCCTTTACCTTGGTCTTACTTCGAATCCAGGCGTTTGTTTTTCTGTCCAGTAACCTCACTCCCAACATAAATCTTTCCATGCGTCTTTGAGTAACTCTAATTTTTTCCAGATTTGTCTCTGTAAAGCTCCAAGTCTCGGAAGCATTTTCACATTGCGGCATTTATTCTCTACAAATTAGTATAAAAATCACATCTTAAAAGTGTTGGTAAGTCGGTCATATCGCGCACCATCCGGCCCTGCTATCATCGCGTTCGGAGTACAAAAGTAGGCAAGTCAGACTTAACAACTTTTTACCCGAATGAAAAACCAACTTGCAGTGAAAAAAAGCAGTAAGTCATTACTAAGGTTTTATTACAAAAAATGATGCGGAAAGAAGATATGGAAAATATTACCCAGCACCAGGCAGAAATCGAAACAATCGTGCACAACGAAACTGGTGAGGAAGTTATTTTGGCAGAAAACGTTGATCGAATAAAATCCAAGAAAAGGCGTTGAAATCCTAGTACATGGAAGAAAGAGGTGTTGAAGAAAAGAAGGGTAGAGGAAAAACAGTGCACCACGAAATCTGGAAAGGTAATCCCTGAGTGTGTTATCCATAATTGGGAGTGCCGATGTAAATGCTCAGTGAAGTTCAGTGATGGCGAAAAACGAACATTAATGGAAAATTTTCGCAAGTTAGCTACACATACGGAGCAAACATTTACCTTCGAGGATGTATGGAGGGGATCAATATAAACCAGCGTCGAATGCGGAACGAAGACATTGGAAATCCAAGGGCCGTGTCCTACAAATACACGGTTTTAAAAATCGGCATTACTACGAAAGTTTGTAAAAAGGCGTTTCTTTTATTACATGGTATTAAAGCCAGCCGACTTGAACGAAAGGTTCGACATTTTGATGAAGACATTTCAGACCATAGAGAAAAAATCCGCCAACCCACACAAAATCCCTGATGCCATTCGCGACCGAATAAAGGACCACATAAGTAATTTTCCTGCGAGAGAAAGTCATTACAGCAGGGCAAGTAACACGCATAAGAAATATCTCTCTTCGAACCTAAACATAGCTGCTCTACACGGAAATTTTATCGATCAGAAACCCGACATTGCATATGTGAAGTACTGGGTGTATAAGCAGATATTTAATTTTGAATTTAATATCAGCTTTGGACAGCCAAGATCCGACATCTGCGATGAATGCGAGATTCTAGAAAATCGTTATCGAATTTCCCAAGATCCGCACGAGAAAGAGACACTAAAAGAACAAAAAACTGAGCATGTTTCTAAAGCAGACATGTTTTACGGCAAACAAACTGACGTAATAGAACTGTGTGAACGTGATCCTATTAATGGCGTAATTTGTTTCGATTACGAAAAAATTTCCCTATTCCTGTAACAAACGTAAGTAAAGAATACTATATGCGTCAGTTATGGGTACAAAATCTTGGGGTGCAAAATATGAAGACGCGAAAGGCTACAATGTTTATGTATTCCGAGCATTTCTCCAACAAAAGTGCGAAGGAAGTGATTTCTTGTTTGGAATGGTATTTGACCAACGTTATTCCAGACGAAGTTGACAAATTACATGTCTTCATGGACAACTGCTGTGGGCAGAGCAAGAATCGATACATGTTTGCGTTTTGGAACTACATTGCACAGAATAGGTTAAAAGAAGTTCATCTGTACTTTCCCATTCCAGAGCACAGTTTTATGCCAATAGATCGAAATTTTGCAAAAATTGAAACAAAGCGAAAGACTCATGACAAGATTAGCCACCCGTCAGAAATCGTGGATATCGTGAAGACTTCTCAGTCGTTTTCGAAAATAGATGGAAAATGCGATGTGCCAAACCCCTTCCAGGTTGTCTATGTAAAATACCAATTAACAAATAATCTTCAAGACGACGGAACGCCAGTGGTCGACGTAAAAGATTATAAAGCTAGCCTGGAAAAAGTAATCAAGCAAACATTCCGGGAATCAGCACTGCTCGTGGGTGTAGTTTTGTGCGTGGTAGCAATCCGATATGGCGTCAAACGAAGTCGACGATTGGTGGAACGTCTACATTCAGCTTGTTGAAACGAGGTAAACAACATTCTCATGTTGTTGCAGCGATGACAACTGCAAAGAAATTGGAAGATTTTGTACCAATAAAACCAGCAAAATTGATAGATGTCAAGGAACTACTTAAATATGTAACCCTGAACGAAGGCACAACGTTCTTCTCAACTCTGAATAGTATTAATGAATGCCGTGGATGAAGATGAGTACGAATAGTATTAATTTATTGTTTTTATATTTGATTTTAGTATTATTATTTTTATTAAAATAAATTAACGCAATTCCAAAACTTTAAAACCAATTTTTTAAAAAATTCCATTATATGACTTAATGACTTCTTCCACTAAGTCCTTCAATTTACCTACTTTACTGAGGTGTAGTGGAAAAAGTAGGTAAGTCATTTATAATTTTTTCCGCTTATCTACATTATTTTTTACCAAATGTATTTTTTTACTCTTGAATTACATTCTTTAAGCTCATATCTATCCATGCCCTGCATTGAATTTAAAAAATTCCAAATAAAAAGTATTATAAACGCAATTCCAAAACTTTAAATCCAATTTCTAGAGAAACTCTAAAACATGACTTAAAGTCCATCCGTTTTAAGAATGCAGAACTAGATTGTACTAAAATTGTGAACTCGGAACGTGATTGGTTAAAATTTTTACAGATTTACACTGCCAAAATTTATTGGCGATTGATAACTCACGATTTTTTTTTTCTAAAAGTTTCTGGCAAATTTAAATAATTTGTAGAAGATAAATTGCTATTTGATAAAAAAATACTTTTAACTCGATTATTTCAAGTATCAAATAAGTGACATTTGGTTTTTGCCACTCATACACTTTAATTATTTGACGTTTCCCAGTGTAAATCTGACTTGCCGTTCAAGGCGACCTCTACTGCAATCCAAAACCAGATGTTAGGATAGAGGATTTTTTTTCCGTACTTTCCCCGCGAATAGAACAAAATATATCTACTTCTGCTACCGGTTTCGCAAATTTACTCGCATCTTCAGGCAGAAACTACAATGAAAATACATTACTTAGTGCTCAAAAAATATATAAAAAAAAATACAAAAGAAGTGTGGCTCGCCAGTCAAAATCTCTACATTAGTATACACAAAGAGCTTATCATTGTTATACATAAATCACACATTACACAAATGGTTAAGTGACATAAAATAAATTATAGGTATTAAATAAAACAAAATAAAAGAAACGATTGCATTTGTCAAAGTATAAAATTTCTCTTTAAGATTAAAATAGACCTCGAGCTTATCAAAAAGTTCGACAACCTATCGTACACGTTTCAAATAATCTCATACAATGGCGAGCAAAATAATGGTTCTTGTATATTTAGCAGAATATTATTATTGCTGATACCTGTTGCCATCTTTATCTCGTAGGCTTCCCACAGTTGTCTTTTTGTGGTGTTTCGTTCTTCGTGCAGTAAACTTACTCCCTCTTCGTCGATTTGGTGGTCTCTCATTCTTGAGTGTTTGTATACTTGTGAATTACCTGCGCCTCTCAGATGTTCGGAGGCTAGTTTTTAGCTTTCTTCCTGTTTCTCCGATGTAAATAGCATCACAGTTCTTACATGGTATTTTATATACTCCGCTACGATTTAAGGTAGTTTCGGGTGGCTTTATGTTGGTCAATACGTTTTTTAAATTATTGTTGGTTCTTGTGGATGTTACCATGTTATGGTCCTTGAAGATGTTGGTGATCTTTCTGTCCAGATTACCATGATAACTTATTGACCGGTAAGTTTTTTGTGTGTTCTCTGTTCGGGGAAAATAGGAATGTTCCATTTCGAATTTCTTTTTCCTGTCCAGTTTGTCTATAATTTTGTCCGGGAAACCGTTAGCTGCTGCTAGTTGGTAGATTATCTCTTTTTCAATTTTTCTGTTTTCGGGGGTAATGGGAATATTGTACATTCTATTTATTAGGTTACGGAAAGCCGCCATTTTTTGTCCAAAAACATGTCCGGAGTCATAGGGAATTCATGAATCACACAACGTCGGTTTTCGGTATATGTTGAATTCAAAATTGTTACCTGTGGTGGTTATAGTGAGGTCTAGAAAATTAATAGACCATTTCACGCAACGAGAGCGCTTGCGCGAAGCCAACAGCTGATGTTTGTTTTTCGAACCATGTCAAAACTTTTACGTTAAAACGCATGCTAATATCGTCTTAGATATTTTGTTATAGTTTTGTGTTATTAGGTTTTAAACAATATTTTTTACCACCATTTTGCCCAAGATGAGTGCCCCTAGTGATATACCCCATAGACAAGTCAAATTAAGTGACTGGAGCAACATTAAAAAATCCAAATATTGCAGCAAATAATGTTTTTTTTTAACACTAAACACAATGTTTAATGGCACCAACACGTTTTTTATTCAATTTATGCTCCATTTTAACAATAAATGATTAAATAATTAGCACTACGTTATATGGACATATGCACACTTGGTTCGAAAATCGTCAGCTGATTTGACGCATGCGCCAATGAGTTTTGCTAAAATGAAATGGTCTATTGAGTTGGTGTTATTCATTTCCTAAGTGAATTCAATATTTTTGTGGATTTCGTTAATTTGTCTGTGAAATTGTGTTAACTCATCTTCAACTCCCGTCCAGACGCATAAAATGTCGTCAACATAGCGATGCCAAGTGTAACAATGTTTCGACAATGGCAAATTGTGTATTTTATTCTCCACGTGGTCCATAAAAATATCTGATAGGACAGGTGATAGTGGTGATCCCATAGGTAAACCGTCTGGTAGACTGTAGATTCCCTCCCGAAATCTGAAAAAATTCTGTTCGGTCGTTTTTGTGATCAGGTGCATTAGTCCCGTTATTTCGGATGGATCCAGTTTTTTGTTTGTCAGGTAAATCTCCACCAAGGGGAGTGTTTCTTCAATGGGGATACTTGGATAAAGGTTCTTGACGTCGAAGGAGATCAACTTTGAGTTACGTGGTGGTCTCATCGTGTTCAACACAAGAGAGAGCTCTGTTGAGTTTTTTACTGAGTAATTAGGTTTATATTCTAGTTGGTGGGTTAGTATGTTATTTAATGCTTGGGCCAATGGGTACGCTGGAGATTCGTAACATGTTGTGATAGGCAGTGGCGGCTCGTTATAATGAGCCCAGGAGCCATGGCACTAGTATAACAAACCGGCCTTAACTATTTTTTTTAATTATCAAAAAATATTTAATTTTGTTTAAAAAATGTTTAATCTTAAATATTTTTCTCATTTTAAAGCTTAAACAAAGTATACAAAATATGTAATTTTTATTTCATAAATGTACATCATGTTACAATATGATAAATTATTAACAGCGAGATACCACGGGTTTGTGATAGCCTTCTACCTACGAACCAAGCCCGCGTTTAAGATTGTAATGTGGCTACCTCCTACCTCCACAATAAATCTGATTTCATGCAGTGTAATTATTCATACTGCGTTATGTGGTATAAAAAAGAATTCTTCTAATAATTTATTAATAGTGAAGTAAATAAACTCGTCAATAGTAATTAAATAATGAATAAAAAAATAACTTTTTATGCAAATCTTTTTGCACATGTTCGGCGAAAGAAAAGAATGAAATTAAAAAAATGAGTAGACCCTTGCCTGATTTGATTATTTCAAAACCTAAGTACTACAATATTTGTCAATAGCTTAAAGTAAGAACGACATAATTCAATCGTAGTATTTATTTAAAAAATGAGTGGATTTACGGGTGTGATGAAAAAAATTGTCGATGGACAATTTTCACGCCTGATTATAAAAGTATCACTTTTACCTCGTGTTGCATAAAAAGCTATTATCAAATCGTCAGTCTTTAAAGAGACCTCTAATACAGCACAGAATGAATTGGTTACCATGTATGCTTAACGTTTATCATGAAGAAGTACCTAAAGCAGCAAACCACAGACGTATCTAACGAATTTCAGCTTGTTATCATTTTCCGTTACATTCTTGGTGGTAAACCAATTCAAAAGATTCAAAAAAACCGAAAGAATAATTTTTCTTTAGCCAACTATGTATGCTCATTGTTAAGTTCATCAAATTAACCTGATCATGAACGGTGCAGCGTCAATAAATCGATTGGTTAGAATATTTTTTGCATACTTATCTGGAATTTGTTCTTTTTTTAATTTCCTCTCGATTAACGAGAGCACTGAACAAAATTGTACAGGGACAATGTCGATTATGTTGGAATTACAGTACGAAATAATTATAAATTGCAAATTAAGTCCCGGAAATGTATAAAATAATGTATACACTATTATACAGTTCTTTTGGATTCGGAAGAAATCTTTTTCGGCCTGAACTTGAATTTACAAACTTATCAAAAAAAAATCTGGCACCACCACTATACAACCTCACGAGCCGCCACTGGTGATAGGTCTCATGGGTGTGCCCTGTTTGTGCAGTTTCGGTTGAAAATACAGCTTTGGCATGATGGTGTTCATAGGGATCATTTTCCTGTAATTGTACCCAAATTCGTTTAACATGTTTTTTTGAATCTTTATTGCTTCTCTGAGTTTTTTGGTGTAGCTTTCGATTGGATTTGCTTTTAGTTCTTTGCATCTGCTCGACGTTAGGTATTCGTCTGCTTTTCTGTTATATTCGGACTGGTTCATAAGGACCAATCCGGCTCCTTTATCTGCTAACGTCACAGCTATGTTGTTATCTGCAATCTTTTTCTTAAGCATTTTTATGGTAGTCGCCTCCTTGATGTTAGCTCTTTTATTTTGTAAATACTTGTGGGATTTTTCTCTAGTATCGGAATTCTTTTTTAGTTCACGTAACAGATGGATTGCCTTAGTTCTTATTTCAGCTTCATCTCTGTTAAATCTTATGACACTTTCCATGTCTATAGCGACCCTTACTAGGTTTGCTTTGGGTTGAGGCGGGGCATATTTGTGGCCTTTGTTGAGTAACTCGACCTCTTCCCTGTTGAGCTGCACATTGGTGAGATTAGTGAAACGTGGGTGGAACCGTGGTGTGAATATTGTATGGTGTGCTACAAACATATTCCAATTTCGTTCGGTTCTGCGCATGACGTCACCTTCGGAGCATTGAAATCAAACTGTCATTTTTATGTGTGGTTTAAGGTGTGGTTTTACCTTACGCGTGGTGTTTTACGGTTAAGTACATCTACATATTAATCGTTTTAATAATATTATTATTGTTATTATAAATAAGTACATACTTATACATTTTAAAATAATGCCTGGTTGTGCGGTGTATGGTTGTGGAAATTATACACGAAAAACGAAAGGGACTGATGTTCGGTATTACAGTTTTCCGAAAAATGAAGAACTTTCCAAGCAGTGGGTTAATGCCTGTAATCGTCAAGATAAATTTAATATACAGCAAGGTAAGAATAAGAACAATCTACATAAATCAAGCACTGTAATATTATAAACTAACAACATATCATTTCAGCCTGTATTTGTTCAAAGCATTTCCATCCATCAGCTTTTGTTAGTAATTATTTAAAACATAAGTTACTTCACTATTGCCCAAAAACGTATCGAGACCTTCAACGTGATGCAGTTCCTACAGAATTATTATTCAACAAACCGTCCACTTCAAAATTAACATCGGCTAGGAATCAAAGAACAATTCAGCGAGAAGAAAATAAAAACAGGCCAATAATAATTAGTGGAATTCTACAATACACCGAATCTGAGTTGGTAGAACAAGAAAAAGAAAATACTCCACCACGTCCTGATAATCTTATTGAATTTGAGTCCGCTGTGTTTGCTGAACCGCCAGTTTCTGATATGTAAGTAATAACAATAAGTTTAGTATGATATTAATTTTGTATGCTTTCAGAACCAAACAATTTGAAGAAATGCGACTTGAACTAGAAAAGTTTAAACTCGAAAATGAGATCCTGAAAAAGACCAATACTTCTTTGAACCAAGCTTTATTATCTTCAAACGATGAATTACAAACGTTTAAGACCATTCTGGAGAATCAATTTGGCCCAGGTCAAATTAGGCGCTTATTAAATCCCAAAAAAAATTTTACATGGGAGCCAGAAGACATTGCTTCGGCCATTTCATTACGAAGTGTGAGCCCTAAAGCATATAGATATCTCCGTAAAATTGGCCATCCATTGCCTGCTCTCAGTACTTTGAGAAAATGGGCTCTGCATTTGACATTAGATCAGGGCATTTTAAAGGATGTTATAAAATTAATGGAAAAGAAATCTTTATCATTAACGCCATTAGAGAGAGTTTGCGTTATCTGCTTCGACGAAATTTACATTTCCAATAAGATCTGTATAGATCGTAAAGATCAAAAAGTCCTTGGACCCCATAAGTCCTGCCAAGTGTGTATCGTGAGAGGTCTTTTCTCTCCGTGGAAACAACCGATATTTTACGAGTATATGTTCGATACACCCATGTCCACGAATATTCTATTTGAAATTATTCAAAATTTGCATTCCGCAAATTACGACGTTGTTAGTATGACGAGCGATATGGGTGCTGGAAACCAAAAGCTATGGACTGAACTCAATATCGGACACAATAAAAACTGCTTTTTTCATCATCCTCTCAACAAAGATCAAAAAATATTTGTATTTGCAGATGTACCGCATCTCTTGAAACTTGTGCGAAATCATTTCATAGATCAGGGGTTTAAGATTAATGAAAACGCTATAAATAAAAGTTGCATCGAAGATATTATTACAGCGGCTTCCGATGATTTGAAAATTGCCCACAAGATAAGTGAATATCATCTAACATTACGTGGTAGTGAACGACAAAAGGTAAAACCTGCTGCACAAATTTTTTCAAACACTCTTTCAAAAGCTATCGAGTGGTGCGGTATACAAGGTTTTCTCAAAAGCACATCATGGAAAGAGACAGCCAAATTTTTAAAAGTGATCAATGATTGGTTTGATATTTTTAATGCAAAATGTAAATATGGTAGTCATCCTGGAACCAATGCTTTCGGCACAGACTTGGAAAACCAAATTTCAACTTTGAATAAAACTACAGATATTATTTCAAAACTTATCGTGGGTAAGCATAAATCGCTTATACCTTTCCAAAAAGGAATTCTTCTCAGCAATATTTCTCTAATAACTTTGCACGATTATCTTCGCCAGAAATATGATATCGATTACGTTATAACGTACAGAATAAATCAAGATGTGATAGAAAATTTTTTTTCTTACATTCGAGGCATGGGGGCGACAAACGACCATCCAGATCCACTTGACATAAAATACAGGCTTCGATGGTATATACTCAGTAAACATTCCATGGCCGTATTCACCATGAACAAGAATACTGAAGAGGGAGATGAGTTTAGTCTACTTAAACCTCTAGAAGACAATGAAACTTGTTTATCTCAAGAACTTCTGGACAATACGTTAAAAAACATAATGGATTCTGACAACAAACAATATTCTGTTCCTGAAGATGAACATTTTACCACTTATAGTTTTCATCAACCAGAAATTGCGGACGACATTATTCCAGAAGTCGATTTATCCGATTTCAATTGGACGACCGAAGAGGAAAATATTTTGTTGACTTTGGACACAAACAAATTTTCTGATATAATAGCAAATGAAGGTTTAAAGTATATTGCAGGCTACGTAGCCTACCGATTTAAAAATAAGTTTGAACAATTAAATTTGGGCAATCCCACAAACAAATTATTTAGCTCGAGTAGTTCTAATCCTGATTGGACAGAGTTTCTATCGAGGGGTTACTTACTTCATCCAAGCGATGAATTAATTCAATTGGTGCGTATCGTAGAAGAACAATTTCTACATTTTCATAGTAATTTTTTATCAAAAGAACCAAATGTGTTTAAAAATTTAACCGATATTGTAATTCAAAAATTGCCATCTGTTTTAAATTGATTTCCCTATGAAATTATTATTTGTATTATTCGTACCAGAACATATATAAGATTAAGGGAACTTAATAAAAAAATTAGTTTCATAAATTGTAAGCGTAGACTGGAGAAAAAAATGTCAAAGTTTACAAATAAAAAAACTAAATAGTGTCTTTGTTTTCTTTTTTATCCTAGTTTATTTTTTATTTAAGGAGCATTCAAACTAAAGTGGACAACTATTCTGCCGTCATAAGTAAGAAGGCAGTAAGTCAATTTTTTTCTAAATTGAGTTTTATATAGATGCGGTTTTTTACGCTGATTTCAAAAATATAAAAAACTCAATTTCGAAAAAAATTGACTTACTGCCTTCTTACTTATGACAGCAGTATTAACTGCCAAAGAATTTCCATATTGGTAATTTAAAAACCTTGAATTATTTACATATTTTTGAAAAAACTATTTTCTACCAATTTAATAACAAGCCAGTCTATTAAAAAAAGCTCAATTCCCAATAAATTTGAAAAGTAACGTGTCCACATTTGTTTGAATGCTCATTTGCAATTCAAATTCTGCTCCGAAACTGACGTCACAGGTGCGACAGAGATGCACATATTAGATGCGCGGTAGCACACCATACAATATTCACACCACGGGTGGAACAAGTGGCTTGGCTCTCGTGTTGTCTCGTAAAGGCGTTTTTCTGTTGCATACCTCTCTTGTGTTTCTAGTACTCTTAATTTTGTATTCTTTCTCATTCTGTCTTCGTATAGGTATGCATACTTTTTTTATTTTTTATATATTTTTTGAGCGCTAAGTAATGTATTTTCATTGTAGTTTCTGCCTGAAGATGCGAGTAAATTTGCGAAACCGGTAGCAGAAGTATATTTTGTTTTAATCGCGGGGAAAGTACGAAAAAAATCCTCTATTCTAACTTATCCAGTACTCCGCTTTTGCACAAGATTATTACAAAACCAGATGGACTATAGTGACTTTTTCCACTAGGCCCTTCAATTATAGAAAACAAAAGTTGAAATTAAAAAAAAGATCCTGTGTGCAGAATGATTATTGCTTACTTCGGCATGCTATTCTTACTCATTACTCATCAAATAAAAGTAAATTATCTTGTTACCGCGTTATCAAGTTAAAAAAAGTGTAAAGCCCGCATTTTATTGAGGCTTCTGAAGCTGGGCTGGTGAAGCTTATTTAATATCAATAGAATTTTCATCTATTATTTTGGATAAAATATATAAATATTGCGATGTCCGGGTAATTAAAGACCTACGCAATATTTTTTAATTATTATATTTTGTTTAAATTGAATATTTGTAATTTTATTTCGGTTCGTTTTTTTTTAATCCTGGCTAGCTTTTATATCAATAGAGCATGAAATCCCTTACCTCTGGAGTCGATTTCTCGAAGGCTTATGTTCTTGGTTTAAATTACCCTGTAAGTTAATATTTTGTTTGGATTTCAACAATCCCAGAATGATATACTTTTTACAATAATAATTAGTTTTTATTAGACACATAAATAGAATAGGCAATGTATATTCAATCAAAATTCAAATAAATTCTTAACATTGACAAAGTTTACAGTTTTAATTGTCAATCCCAAATAATTCGTTTCACCCGTGTATTTAAATGTTTTGAATTACGCAATACCGATTCACGAACTATAAAAATAAGTAGCCGCTCGACTTACATGTTAGCATGGCTTTCCGGTTCTTCTAACCTCACCATACGTGCTGGCGTGGAATCTCTTTCTTCACCAGAAATCTTCGTTTAATTAAATATTTAATAGTGCATCGACCATTCCATTTGGTAGATAAACATCCAACTTTAATTACCATTAATTGTTCTTCTTGGTTTGGTAAGTATTTAAACTTTTATGTAAATTATTTTCGGCTATCAGCCACGTGCTCATCGATTGATTTAACTTTCTTTGTAGGGTCCTCACACCTTGGTGTTGACCAAAAACAACTCAAACTATTGATTTTTAGAAGACCGATCCAACTCGCGTCTTTTCACCTTCGAGACTTCAAAGGAATCTGTTGTTTACAATTTACGTTAGTAGGGTTTTTTTAAAATTATTGTTATTCTTCAATCTTGATTCTTTTCTAATTAGGTGAGTGTTACGCGCTTTTGATTAATTAATTAGTTTTCAAATGTCATAAAACTAATTCACCTTTATTGTTTTTTTTAGCACATGTCGCACACATCACCGCAAAGCTTGTAGTCCGTACCGTACTGCTTGTAGCGGCATTCGGAGCCGTTACCCCTTGTTCTTCCAGCGAACCCACGTAAAAATTGTATAACGAACTTCTTAATCTAACACTTTAAAACTATTAACTAATTTCTTATAACTAACATTTTCAAACTACTTAGTGAACAATTCTTTTTATTAATAACATTTATCATTCTAGGACCTTCTTTTTTTATTACTCAATTGCCTCGTTGAGTATTTATCATTTTTATGTGTCCCAATCCTTCGACGATTCTCCCAATACGTCAAGAGACCTCTTGCTTTATTTTTGCTTTTGATAATTAATTAATAACGTTCAATTTCTTAATTCGTTGAGACATCGCAATATGTAGTGTCAAAGATTTTGTTATATGTTATTCGTAAATTTATTTTATTAAATTCAATGTTTTTTTGCTATAGTTGACATAGACAACTTTCCCATCACTGACAATTCAAGCAATCCCATTGCAGTTCACTCGGTTGACGTGTTCATTCTATCCTCTTCTTCTTTGTCTAGCCCATCTTACTACATCCAGTACTTCACCTGTATTTCGAATTACTTCAACGAAAATTCGTTATTCTGTATTACTTTTCTCAGGCATCCCGATACGGCACCTGCTTTTACAATCTGGTTACGTACCTCCTTTATGAAGTCTCACAGATAGAAATATTAGATTGAAAAATTATTAGTATAAATCACGGTGTATAATAGATTAGGTGAGGTTACAAGCACTGCTTGCACATGCCACGAAACTGGCCGGCTATGTTAGACAAGGACAGACACACTGCCGCTAGTAGTGCTTGATTTATGCAGTAAATGAGCGATTTTTGACGCTATTTTTCGGTTTTCTCAGAATATCAATAACAAATATTTATATCTCCGGTTGCATTCGATAGGTTTTTACATTATCTACAACTGCCTCATTTAACTTTTTTATATAGGATGCTTTGTTTTTTCTTAAATCGCAAAAAACCTCGAAAATTGGTAGTTGATTTATACAGTAAATTGAATTACTTTAAAATGTATCTAATACTATTACATTTTAAAGTAATTTAATTTATAATTTCACATGTTAATAACCCAAAATATATTTATATATTATTTTAATTCTAGATTTATGCAGTAGTTGAAATGTTGGAAATAGTATTTCATAATTATAGTAGCATCATACCTTCAAGAAATAAATGAACAACTTAAGTACAAAATATTTATTCAATAATAATTTTAGTTTAGGCACAATTCCAAACAATATTAGGTATTATTTTTACATCAATAAAAGTGTGTAGGTACTATAATAAAAGGTTAAGAAATCATATTGTCGTCGCTGTTTTGTAAATGGGCGAATTAACCAAAATGTAAAACTTTACATGCGAAACGTTTATCAATTATCACTATTGTGTGAGTTATCTTAAAGTCCTACTTAAGCGTATTACTTACTATAAAAAACTGAAAAGTGAACAAAAACTTTTTAACAAAAAAAAGGAAACCAAAAAGAAAAAAATAAAAATAATTAGTCTTAATAATAATTAACATCCTAAAGTAATGTAAGTACAACATTTTCATGTTGTTTTGTTTTGATTATATTTTTCTTTAAAGTAATTTAATGATCGAAACAACGAAGCTTTAAACAACAAAACTTTATCGTTATTGCTATTGTATCCACTAGTACAATTAGGCGCAAAACAACACCATCGAGACATTGCCAAAAACTAATACAAATCCGTTTATATTAGTCTTAAACTGCCTTAAAATGCACTGTAATGCATGCAGGACTAATGCATTATGTGTTTTCGCAAGGCGCTGTGCCCATCTCTGTCAATAACGTCTCTCTCGCACACAGACTACATTCGCGGCATGAAAATATCTGATGAAATCATAGCCCGTCAGCTCACCTAATCTATTATACACCGAGGTATAAACATAACAATATTAAATAATTAAAAACCTGCAGGTCAAATTGACGAACATTTCATTTTTGTTTTTGTGCTAACATTTAAAAATTTTAATTTTCTTTAGGCTTATACTTGAGTGGACATGCGATCAAATTGCAAATTGTTTGAAATATTTTAGCTATAAAACATATAACTCGATCGTAAATTCTCACCAAAAGTGCAACTTGTAACATTAAATTATCGCTGTATTTTATACCCCAAAATTTGTAATTTTTACTGGAAGAGAAATATTTTAATTTGAATGAAGCGCTACTGAAGGATGCAAGATAAGCACATTTTGAACAGTGCCATGTAAGTGGAATGGACGTGGGTTAGATAATTGGTGCCTATAATTTTTTAATTCTGTGAAGTAATTATATAAATTTAGTATACTATTATGAATAAATTGAACAGGTAAATAAAAAGTATTTCATTGATAGTGGATGGGTTATGAAGGAGGAAATATTATTTGCAAGTGCAAATAAACTTCATTTTTGCCGAGCATCACAGCAATATGTCTATAGTTACTAGGTACTCCATATGAGATTTTAAATGCTTTTTCAATTGCGATTTTTCTGCACTATTATAGGCACAACTAACAACTGAACGGTTTCTCGCCAGTATGAGTTCTTAAATGTCTTTGTAAGTTTGATTTTCGTGCACAAGTATACTCACAAATGTGACAACTAAATGGTTTCTCGCCGGTATGAGTTCTTAAATGTTCGTGCAAGTGTGATTTCTGTGCACAAGTATACTCACAAATATCACAACTAAACGGTTTTTCGCCTGTATGAGTTTTTAAATGTTCTTGTAAGGTTAATTTCAGTGCACAAGTATACTCGCAAATATCACAAATAAATGGTTTCTCGCCGGTATGAGTACTTAAATGTCTTTGCAAGTTTGATTTCTGTGCAGAAGTATACTCACAAATATGACAACTAAATGGTTTTTCGCCGGTATGAGTTCTTAAATGTGTTTGCAAGGGTGATTTTGTTGCACAAGTATACTCACAAATATGACAACTAAATGGTTGTTTTTCGCCGGTATGAGTTCTTAAATGATTTTGTAAGTTTGATTTACGTGCACAAGTATACTCACAAATCTGACAACTAAATGCTTTCACGCCGGTATGAGTTCTTAAATGTGATTGTAAGTTTGATTTATGTGCACAAGTATACTCACAAATATCGCAACTAAATGGTTTTTCGCCGGTATGAGTTCTTAAATGACTTTGTAAGTCTGATTTCTGTGCACAAGTATACTCACAAATCTGACAACTAAATGGTTTCTCGCCGGTATGAAATCTTAAATGTCTTTGCAAGAGTGATTTATGTGCACAAGTATACTCACAAATATGACAACTAAATGGTTTCTCGCCGGTATGAGTTCTTAAATGACTTTGTAAGCTTGATTTATGTGCACAAGTATACTCACAAATATCACAACTAAATGGCTTTTGGCCTGTATGAGTTCTTAAATGTGATTGTAAGTTTGATTTGCGTGCACAAGTATATTCACAAATATGACAACTAAATGCCTTCTCGCCGGTATGAGTTCTTAAATGAAATATTAAATGTGATTTGCTTGCACATTTAAGTTTACAAATATTACATATTAATGATTTTCTGACCTTATGAGCTCTTAAATGACGTATTAAAGTTTGTTTAAGAGCAAATTTATAACCACAAATTGCACACTCAAAGAAATTTGAACACGTCAGCGTTAATTGTGTAGTGTCGGTATCTTCTTTAATATCAATGGAATGATGCAAATCTTCTAAATTAAATTTCACATCTTCCACCTCTTCTCTTTTAATTTCGAAATTGCCAATTGAATTATTAGGAGTTTCCAAAAATATATCCGTGTTTTCTACAATTTGTGATTCTTCCGAAGGTAGCACTTGAGCTGCAAGTAAATCGGTAACTGGTTCCATTTGGAGGATGGAGCACCATAAATGTACAGGTACAAAATCACTTTTCTTAATTGAAGGCGTTGATTATATGTTATCGATTTAGAAAACTACTGCTGCAGTTCACAAATCACTACTATACCTACTATACAAAATTATAAAATGGCGACATTGATGAGTCAGAGGCGATTGATTGTATAGCGCCATCTAATAGAACTAAAAAGAGATTTCTTCTGTTAAAATTTTGTGGTGGCCAAGTTCAAATTGGAAATTGAATAACTTCTTTTTTAAAATTTTTCAATTAATATTTACCAATTTATTTACGACCGTATTCATAGGCAAAATGTTACTTTAAGGGGACGTCCATAAATCCCGTGAGGTAAAATGGCGGGGGGGGGGGGGGTCCGGCAAAATCGCACCAAATCTTACCAAGGGCGAGGGGGGGCTCAAAGAAAATCTCACGTCAACTTTTTAATTCAGCGAATATATTAGTATTATAAAACTAGAGACCGAATTTTTAGCCCTTTTATGCCTATATCCTTAATATTGAAGGTAATCTAAAATTTTCTTAAAATAAGCCTATATTAATATATTCAGCGGTGGATTTACGCTTTACGGCAAAAATTTTGCTTTTGTCCAAGAACGTTAGGTTTAGCCACAATAATATTTTCTCTTTATTATAAATACTTGGACGCCTACTTATTTGTTTTGATAGGTGAGTGGTGTTAATTTGTAATTGAATATCTTGCGAATCACTTTTAGATTTGTTAATAATAAGCATTTCTTTAGAAAAAATGTATGATATCATTTCTCGTAAGTATGTAATTATTTTCCAACACAATTTTGCAATGCAAGTGACTGAATTCTTTTAGATAAAATACGCAGCAGATATCATTTTAAAAGTGCGAAATTGTAATTTTAATTATAAACCTTTGAAGTAGTACAAACATTGTATATTGTTAGTTTTTGATCCCCGCGAATAACGAAATTTTCAACCGCGAATACAAGAAGTGGTTGCATTTTTTAAATCCGCGAATACTGATGAAAACGCGAATAATGAAACCGTGAATAAGGAGCTTTCACTGTATTTCACGACATGAATTTATATCAACATTTTTGTAATGCGTATGTTAAGCGGCATTCCGCTAAGACGAAGCAATCTTGCCTGCAAGAAGTTAATCGTTTGTGGAATGTGGCAAAGCTGAAGTTCATCGATAAGAGTGTTCTTAGTGATCATATAAAAAAAGAAATAGAAAAACTACAGAATGACACGGTTGTAAGGAAGGCACATACCTACAATGTTGACTTTCATCTGCAAAGAAAGTTCTAATATAATATTTTATTTAATTTTGGAATCATGACCGTGTTTTTTAGCACGAAAATGCGGGCAAAATATGGCTTTTATAGCCCGAGAGCCTATAAAGTTGCTAAGCAATGACAACAATATCATGTAGTAACCACCCTGTATATGTTAAATAAAGCCCATTAATTTTTACGACCTACCACAATCTCTTTTAATTGATTCAAACTTTCACAAAAGTTTCTTAAAATAATTTTTATCTTTATGGGATTCATGCGATTCTCGACCTAATGAACTTTTAAAGATCACTGAGTAATTAAAAATATTAGCAAATGTTCAATTAATATATTTA
Source organism: Podabrus alpinus (assembly GCA_932274525.1). Classification (NCBI taxonomy): domain Eukaryota; kingdom Metazoa; phylum Arthropoda; class Insecta; order Coleoptera; family Cantharidae; genus Podabrus; species Podabrus alpinus. Next base: position 73,756,059 of record OW026454.1, on the reverse strand, counting down.
GAAGCAATAAATCAACAAATAGAAATTAACAATCAGTCCAATTGCTTGATTTGCACCAAATTAAGATTTACAATTACGACAAAATCAATTGAAAGAGACTGTTTTTATCTTTTAAACAAATATTATCAATATTAAATTATTAAATTTAAGCCTAAATCGATTCTCTTACTTAAAAAGGAAATTAAGTTGACAGATAAACGACTCTTAGGGTCGATGTCTGACCTAAAGATCAATTTATCATATGATAAGTTCTCTCATTAAGGGCTGAAGTTCTAATAAATACAGCTCACAAATGAGTCAAAATGGTCAGTCGCGCCTTAAATTTTCAATAGCTACATACTTCACGCCGGTTTGATTCCTGAATCTAAATTAAGTGTTTTATTAAAGTATTCAATTTCAAATATAAAATTTTTTAAGTTATAAATTCATTAAACATTAAATTCTTTAATATTATTAGTTTCGCTACTTCGACATTCAAACTATTAAGGATTATTTTCTACAAGGTAAGAGAATCGATACATTGTTGTTATTTAATTGCACCATTTAATTATATTTTGCACGACTATTTTGTTTCTGTGTATTGTTTTCATTATTTTTTTTATTATTAATAAACCCCCATTAAATTTATCTCTGTGTTTAATTTGGCAAACGAGTTTATTCCCTACGTCTTCAATTTACCGAGCCACAACTACCTATGAGTTTGATTATTCTCATATTAATTAAAAATAATCTGGTGGCAGCTAATTCCCAAAGTCTAACTGCGGAATACTACAATAGTACCTGCAACAGGTAATAACAACATCACCGACAGCCCCGGTATGTTAGAATCAAAACAAAAGAGTTAGTCCAGACCCAGTCCAGACCCTGTTTTTTTTGGGCGATCGATCTGAAATTTTGCATATGCTTTCCTACCAAGAATTCACGGGGGAGAATTTTTTGCTCAGTTTTTCGATATCTAGTGACGTTTTCGAGTTATTGCTAAATAAAAAAATTAATTCTCGCCCCTCCAAGTTTCTCGCCATAAGAACCATGGCACACCAAAAATTCAGAGCACAAACAAAATGACATGATATTTTTTCCCAAAATACTTGTAAGAAATAGAAGAGCACAGGTAACACTTAGGCCGGCCCTGAAGGAATATAAGAACACAGATAACACTAAGGCCGGCCCTGACCTGACTGACCGAAGATAAAGGACATCACCACCCACTCAAGAGATTAAACCGATAAGTTGTAATACCAACTTATCAGATTAAATAAAACTAAGATACCCAGTAGACATGGACTGAAGAATACAAGAGCAGTAGAAGTCAATCGTGAAATAGTATTTATATTAAAAAAAAGTATCGTGCCAGCCAATTTTAGTATTTATTTTGATAATTAGTGAATTAAGTGACAGAGTATCTTATATACTTAATTCTTCAATTTTGATAATTCAAGTACCAAGTACCGAAATGAAATAAAACGTTGTATGTACCACGGGCACAATCAGATTATAGCCCGACCGCTGACGCGTCGGGTTTTAAATTACCCTCGGTGCATCTATTGAGTGTACCCTTGATACATAAATAACTATTATAATATACAAAGTGAAAAGAAAATAATAAATAACCACAGTAAAAAATGCTTTTTTGGTTCAAATAAATTTATTTGGAACAAATAAACAATTTCATAATATATGGCCAACTATAAAGTTTTCTTGACCCCAATAAATATTTTTCTTGAGGTCTTTTAGTTGCCTAAAAGAAAAATTTTATTTGATTCCAACTTTTATTTGATTGAAACAATCTTTTATTTGAAATAATGAACAATTATATAAATAACAATTATAAAATAGGAGTCTCCAAGTATCCATCATGGTTTTCTAAAGAATTGATCGAGCTAATCGTCGAGAAGAAAATAATGCATAAGGCATTTAAGGAAACTCGTGATCTACATTACTACCAGAAGTTTGGCATTATTCGTGATCAAGCCAAGAAACTTAGTGTATTACTTCACGGAAATTACATCAACTAGATTGAAGAGGGATTTGTTACTAATCCTCAATCATTCTGGCGATATATTGATGAGTGTAAGAAAGTGAGAGGTTATCCGGCTTGCATATTTCTAGGTGACGAAGTTTGCTCATCTGGTCAAGATTGCGTGGATTTGTTTGCTAAACAGTTTTCTAACCTGTACTCTAGTAATGATGGTACTAACTATAGCTACAGTGCAAATGAGGTCATCAATTGTAATTTACTTAATGTTACGTGGAAGATGTCTTCAATGCAATTACGGAATTGCCTGACAGTATGAATTGTGGTCCAGATGGTGTTGCATCCTATTTTATAAAAAGATGTCAATACTCATTGTCAACTCCAATTTTTAGAATGTTCCAGCTTTCATTGGCCAGTGGTTGTTTTCAGAGGATCTGGAGAAAGAGTTTTATTACTCCCATTCACAAGAAAGGCAATCGTAGTAATGTTGACAATTGTAGAGGTATTTCGATACAATCAATGATACCAAAGATGCTGGACAAGCTAGTCTCGGCTCAACTAATGCAGGATAGTATAAATTGCTTAGTGAATAATCAGCATGGGTTTGTTCCTGGTCGTTCAACGTCGACTAACCTTTTGTCCTTCGTGACTCATATTTTTTAATCGTTCGAGGATCACAAACACGTTGATGCTGTGTACACGGATTTTTCTAAGGCATTTGATCGCGTCTCACACTCGGCACTTTTGTCCAAAATTGCTTCACTGGGGTTTGGACAGAATGTAGTTAAATGGGTGGGTAGTTTTCTTACAGACAGAATTCAAGTTGTTAGGTTACAGAATTTTCTCTCTAGGGACATCCCGGTTTATTCTGGCGTTCCCCAAGGGTCACATTGCGGGCCCATTTTGTTTTTGCTATTCATCAACGACATTGGTAGATACATAAAGAATAGCTCGTATTTACTATTTGCTGATGACTTGAAAATCTTCAGAACTATTGGATCCAAAGAAGACTGTAGGCTATTACAATCTGACCTGGACAATTTACACCAGTGGTGTGCCGACAACAATTTGTGGTTTAATTTCAGCAAATGCTCGGCTATTACCAACAAGAAGCATGACTGCGACATGTTTAGGTACAATACCTATAAACAATGTTGAACTTAATCGTGTAACTGAAATCGATGACTTGGGAATTCGTCTCGACTCCAGTTTGACATTTAAAAGTCATATAGCAAAAATTTGCAACAGTGCTCTTCGTTCGTTAGGGTTTATTCGTCGTCATAGCAGGTTTTTCTCGGCCAACACAATTAAACTCCTTTATGTCTCTCTTGTTAGATCGCAACTGGAGTATGGGTCCTGCGTATGGTCTCCGCACTACGATATTCACATCTCAAGGTTGAACAGGGTGGAACGTAAGTTCCATTTCAAACGTGGTTTGATACGTGATGACTTCTCCTATGAGGACAATCTCAGTCACTGCAATCAAATCGTTAGAACACAGAAGAGTCGTTGCAGATGTGTGTTTTGTCCACCGCCTACTGAACGGTACGATTTGCTGTGATGTCCTACGTTATCGATTGAAGTTCCGTATTCACAAAAGTATGAATTTCAGCACAAATGTATTCTTTATGATGAATCTGAGATGACAGATTCATACTTGAGATCATTAAGCATGTTTAAATGTAGTCCTTCAGAGTTATACAGCTTTTATAATTTCATACTACTAAACGTAGAAATTTGATGCTCGGAAAAAGATAAATTCTGTGAAATCTCCTGTTTTTACCACCGAATGATATCCCCGTGATGTTAAACTGATTTTCAATAAACTGTGAAACTAATTAAATGTACCATAATTGCCCAATAAAGAGTTAGAAATAATGAGATCACCCATTTTTTTATTATGTTAAAATTAAAAGTTCCGATAACTAGATTTGTGAGGCTTTTCACTCATGTGAATTCAAATGTTATTATATTAAGAAAAATACGACAATGGACTTCTGGCGTAGAAGCGCTGGCAAATCAAGACTCGACAGAGTAAAAAATGACGAAATCCGAAGAATTATGGAAGTACGATCGACCGTAGTAGAGGAAATTGAGCGTAAACAATTGATATGGTTCGGGCATGTGAATAGGATGCCTGAAGAGAGATGGCCAAAGAAGACGCTTATATGGATACCTCCAGAAAGAAGAAAAAGAGGTCGACCACGGTTAAGCTGGAGAAAAGGAATCGACGAGGCAATGTCAGCGAGAGGTCTGGAGGAGGAACTTTGTCTGGACAGAGGAGAATGGAAACTGGGGACGGAGAGACGGCGCCAGCTGTAGAAATGATCCGTTATATATATATATATATACGACAATATACATACAACTAATTACCGAGGAGCGAGTTAATTGTAAAGTACGTTTAATATACCGCGTTACCGTTACCGAATGACTGATTTTAAATTAAGTTCAAGTTACCGATTTAAGTATTAACAATTAAATTCGAGTTACCGATTTAAATATTAACAATTAAGTTCGAGTTACCAATTAAACATTAGCAATCAAGTGCATTAAATCCTGCAGTTAATCGAACCGTATCGTCGTGCAAATAATTCTTAGTGGAATTAATTTAACGAACCCATCAATTAAGTAGGTAACTATATTTTATCGTGTACAATTTTCAAGTACAATCTCGTAATCAATTCGGTCTGTCGTGGCACCGTGTGAAATCGTTGTGTTGCTGTTAGTTTTTCGAGAGGAATTCTCTACTTATCGTACCGTGGGAGCCATAGCCCCAAATTATGCGAAATCCTTCGCCCCAGTGTAACAACCCGCGTTAAGCTCTTATTATTTATATACCGACCACGAAATTGTAACACGTAAATTTGAATTTATCAATGAAATTAAAATTGAATATTAAACCATGTTATAAATTAGTTATTAATTATTAATTCAGAATATTAGAAATTAGTTTATAATAATTAAGCCCGTTGATAAATTGTTTGAAAGGCACTGAAATTCTCGAGTTAATATTATAAATTTAACAACCTTCTTTTTAAGAAAAATATAACAATGAATCAAAAAACTTTCATATTTTGTAACGAGAATTTCAGAGCTAGTAAAAAGCTTTCAACAAAGATTTGGAAATTGTAAAAAGTCATAAAGTTAACAAACATCAAGCAAGAGCTATGCAGTTTATGACTTGCAGGTGGTACAACCCGTGTGAAACGTCGAGTTATCTTCTTTTCATGAATGACTACGACGATTTCTAATTTTTAGAAATCGCTCAAAAAAAAGCCGTTACATTTTCAGAACTAAGAGAAATCGAGCAATAAAGCAACCCTTAAAAAACTTTCGAATGCTATAGTCTCTACACGGGAATCAAATCAAGAATTCACGTACGATATCTTTTCACTCCCCTGAGAGGAAGTAATACAATAAATAAGGGCCGGAACCGCAAAAATCAGTCAGTCATCAAACACCACGCGAAGTTAGTCATCAAACACCACGCGAAGTCAGTCATCAACCACCACGCGAAGTTAGTCATCAACCACCACGCGAAAAGAAATTACGAGTTAGTCGCTAGTTACGCGTCACGATTTAAGCCGAGCATAAACTTACGCGAATTAAAAGTAGTCAAGTTAACTGTTAAAATTTAGTTATCATTTATCAAACGTTAATTTAATAATCATTATAAAAATACGCGAGATCCAAGTTAAGTTAAATTAATCCAATGGTAATCAGTCCTGTTGAGTTTGTATAAATCCGAGGATTATCTGAGGAACGAAAGAGTTGTATCACGTGTAAGCGTCCGTACAAAATAACAGGTACCAACCCTTTATTTAAATTATATCTCTTACAATTTGTTACCTGGCTGGCAATTCAATTACCTAAGATAGGATAATTTGTAAACAATCGTACTATAGTTATTTTACATATCCAGAATTTGTTCTGTTATTTAATTCGTCATTTAGAGTTTAAATAAATTTGTTAATTAAATTAAAGTTGTCTTATTTTGGTTGCGATTTTCTGTAAGCAATTAATTGACTGTCGTAAATATTTTTCCTACGTTTCTGAAGAACGGTTCACCTACCGGAATAAGAAGTAAGTAAGTATTTATATTGTTGTTAACCAGTTAAGAGTCCCGACTCGTTCACTGATTAATCAGATCAGTAATCAAAACGGACTCTGGTGGCAGCGATCAAGTTAATTAGAATTTCAGTTTAGCGTCAATTTAAGATTTAAAGTAAGTCAGCTTTGTTCATAAGTGTTCATTTTGTTAGAATGGTGGCAGCTTTGTTAGACCAGTAAACCTTTTCATAAAGGGAAATTACACCCAGAGAAAATCCACACCTCGCAGAAGCAACTTTATTTATCGCATCGTCAATCTCCAATTGGAGGATCGCCTTAAGTATCCTTCACATAGACTTAGTGCAGAAGTGTAATATTGGTACTGCAGTGGTAAGAATCGTTTTAAGTTCGGATCATTCACATAACGTGGTAAGAACAAGGGCGATTTTGTATTATTATGTTGGTAGCGACATCAAATTAACCTTCAAATAATGCGTATATAAGCGTAATGTCACGATTAATACTCAATTATTTGTTATTTGTACATATTTTGTCCTCATCTTCATAATAGTCTAAAATACTTAAATTCAGGTTTATAATTTTTTCCTGAAACAAACAAATCTCACTTTTCATGCCAAACACTACTAAATTAAATATGGTAGAAAGGTCTTAAGTTCCGTTCCCTATATCCATAATTGTATAAAATTCAACAAAATCTATGTAAGAAACTTACTTATCAATAAATATTTTAAATTAAAATTAATTAATACTCAATTTTCAACTTTTTAGAATTCAAAAATATCTCGTCATTAAATGACATGCGTCAAAATGCGCATCATCTGATTGGTTGCTTGTAACAGTCTACTGCAGAAGTTAAAAAGCTTGTAGCTTCTGCAGTACCACTACCATACCAATCTTACCGCTTAAGTCAATGTGAACGTTCTCATAAGAAACAGTTAGCCAAACTTTCCTACCTTACCGCTAATCCTGCACTAAGCCTATGTGAATGAAGCTTTAAGCTCACAACGCCCATACACTGGCATCGCCAAACATCGATGGTCTAACCCCAGAAGGCACGCACCGATTGATGTGTTTACAAGTAAGGTTTTAATTTTAAGGATTGATATTTTTGTATTATATGTACGTATGTTGCCGTATCGGCATATTTTTGGAACCCTCAGTATCGACTCCATAAAGATTCGAATCCTCTTGTGTCCATTTTAGGCTTCTTGCTATACTTTGTATAGAAGATCTGGCTCCGTGTCTGTCCGTCCGTACGTCTGTCCGCATAATTCATATCATACAGAGAGTTTCAAATCGTGTTGGAAATACTCTGTGTGTATAGAGATCTAAGAACTGGGTAGCCAGTGCGCTGCTTTTAGGCTTCTATATAAAGTATAGCAAGAACCCTTATGATATGGCTCCGCATCTGTCCGTCCGTCTGTCTGTCCGCATAATTCAAATCTAATCAGAACCTTCGAAATTGTGATTGTAAACATATCGTGTACCTATATATAATTAAATAAAATATTTGTTTTAAATTTAAAATCGACTTTCTAGCCACGTTCTGTAAAAAATTTTACTTATACTTACATAGAATACTAGGCGGGCTCTGCCCCCTGGCCGCCTTCGGCGCCCCAGCCCCCTTGGGCCGCTTCGCGTCCCAATGTTCCCGGCCGATTTATGCTTGAGCCACCCCCATTTCGCCACCTCGTAATTCCATATAAATGAGAAATCTTGCGAGTTATGAAACTTCTTTCCTTACGACATTTGTTATGTCGCTTGTACTTTGAATTTGTATTCCATCCTTTGCTCGACATCTTGATATAACTACATCTAAATATAACTGTTCATGACTAAACAAAGGCCTATCGATATTTATACCAACTTTGTCAAAGCTCTGCCCTTGACATTTATTTATAATTTATTATAGCGAATGTTTTTCTCCTTTATTATTATAATAAATTTATTATAACCAGTGCTTAGCATATGCAGATGATCTAACCGTCGTTGCTAAAAGTCGAAGAGAACTAACAAAAGTTATAAAAAATCTTGCTACTGAGGCACCAAAAATGGGACTACAGATCAACGAGCAGAAGACAAAATATATGGTTATGGGGGCAAATACAAAAAAGACTGAAAATGGAAGAAGTATTCGAGTTAGATTGGACAATTTGCAGGAGTACAGTTTCGAAAGAGTGGAAAGTTTTGTTTACTTGGGAACAGTAATAACTGATAACCTTAACAATAGCAAGGAAATCGAAGCAAGAATTGCTAGAGGAAACAAAAGTGCGGGAAGCCTTAGAAATGTAATAAATAGTAAAGAGTTGTCGCGAAAAACAAAAATCCGTATCTATAAATCAGTAATAAGACCGGCAGTTCTGTACGGAAGCGAAACTTGGACTTTAAACAGAGCAGATAGTGAAAGAGTGGAACGATGGAAAAGGAGAATACTACGAAAAATTTTCGGAGGACAACGAATTAACGGCTTTTGGCGAAGAAGAAAAAACGAAGAGATAATGTCTTTATATGGTGAAACGGAAATAACAAAAGTCGTTAAAGCACAGCGAGTTAGGTGGCTGGGACACGTGGAAAGATTACCAAAAGAGAAGATGACACGGAAAGTATTACGACAAGGTATGATAGGTACCAGGAGGAGAGGACGCCCAAGAAGAAGATGGTTGGAAGCAGTGGAGGAAGACCTAACCGAGATGGGAGTTAAGAACTGGACGGTGTTGGCGGGGGATAGAAAAAAATGGAGAGAGATCGTTCAAGCCATGGGCCTACTAGGCCTGTAGAGCTATTATTTATTTATTTATTTATAGCGAATGCCAACACTATCGGAAATTGTCGCCTATGTATGTAGTACTAATGGTAATCTGCTTGCAGATGTATCGCCAGTATCCATGATAAAAATATGACAAAAACTTTTCTTGCAAAATTCATTTTTCCAAAAAATAGCATCACAATTTGAACATTTCTCGGTCATTTCACCCGCATCATGAGGAGTTACTGATTCCAAAACAGTGACCAGATCTGTCGATGATCGCTGTAGCGCTCTTCTTTTTCTGCTACTTTCAGTTGAAGGTTTTGCTGCTGGTTTTAATGTTGAAGGTTCTTGTTCCTCTTGTAGTTGTACCGATTCTAAAACAGTGGCCAGATCTGTCGATGGTTGATGTAGCGCTCTTCTTTTTCTGCTTCTTTCAGTTGAAGTTGTTGCTGATGGTCTTGATGTTGAAGGTTCTTGTTGCTCTTGTAGTTGTTGCTGTCGAGTTCTGTGTTCTCTCGAACGTTCAGTTGATGTTTGTCGTCTTCTTTTTTCTTTCTGTGTCACTTTAAGTATCTGAGGATGTATCCCGTTGTGGTCTCACTTCTTTGTTTGCTTTTATTCGATCTGTTCTTAGAATTAAGGAAGCTTCGCTAGTTATAACAGTCGGAAAAGATAAAAGCCTTTTTTGGTTAAAGATAACTTTTAAATGAGTCCTCATCTTTAATCTAAACTCTGTATTAACCATCAGGATCTAATTAAATTTTGTGATATGATCAGTTGAAAGGTAGCGATTAGATGTTAACTCTCGAACGGCTATTGAATTTAAAGGTAGAATGGTAGTCATTTTTGGACAATAGTATTAAATTACTTTTTACTTCAATTACTTTTATAGTACTTAATTCTCCAGATGGTGATCGCGATAGTACAACTTCTTTAACTTACTTATTAATATACTAGTTGATACCCCGTCCGAGGACGGGCAGCTAGAAGGACGGGCAGCTACCCAAGGTAACTTAAGTTGAATGAAGATTAAGGAAAGCTCTCAGTGCAATCCAAAAGCCATATGACCTTGGGTAGCTGCCCGTCCTCGGACGGGGTATCATCTAGTTTCTTATTATAAAAGGCCAAGTCCTTCCTTCCTTCTGTCTGTCCCACGGAAATACCCGAAGCAAACCGAACCGAACGCATAACGGATAATTTCATAACCAATCGGATGAACGTATCATCGTATCAACGTATCATCGTATCATCGGATCAACGTATCATCGGATCAACGTATCAACGTATTTAAATTTCCTATATAGGTGAAAAATCTCTTATTATAAAAGGCCAAGTCCTTCCTTCCTTCCTTCCTTCGGTCTGTCCCACGGAAATACCCGAAGCAAACCGAACCGAACGCATAACGGATAATTTCATAACCAATCGGATGAACGTATCATCGTATCAACGTATCATCGGATCAACGTATCATCGGATCAACGTATCGCATTGGACCGAGCGTCAGCAGCTTGCCGCGCTTGAGTTTGTTCCAAAGTTTCACGTTGTCGACGTATCGCATGAGACCGAGCGTCAGCTTGTCGCTGTGATCGAAGCTGTTCTTCTGTGTTATTAGCTCTTGTACGTGCTTTTCTCTCACGATTCAATCGCCGTCGCTTTGCAGCAGGATTTTCAAAATTTTCATTATCCATTATGGAAGTTCACATAATGCTTTTGATATGTTTACCCTCCTTTCCGTTCCTAATGAGAGAACGGTTCGGACCAGCATACAAACCACGCAGGAGTATGACTCCTACTTATATTCGTGGTACCCTGATGTTCGTATAAGCCAACTCGCTATAGCCTGGAAGCGAGGGTCGTAAGTCCAATAAAAATTCCACTCTGCGTTGTGCTGAAAAATAACGAGGGTACGCTTCGTCGAAAATAAAACAATAATTAAACAATAAAGTTTTAATGACAATTGAAACGATTACGACAATTACAAACGCTTGTGGTAGTGACGTGCCAAGAACAGAAAGCACGTTAACTGATTGTAACAACGGTACGTCAAAGGTGACCACAATACGGGAAACCAGAATGGTAGGCCCGTCAATACAAATAATTGACTGTATTGAATTTATCACAATACCACAAGTAAATCCAAACAAGAATATTAAATTTGTCTCACCTGAGCTCAGAGAGTTCACACAATAGTAATCACAGCAATAATCCCTGTATGGAATGCAGTGGTTGATCTTGAAGTCCAATGGCTAGGGGTGCGCGATTATGAAATTTCATAATCGATTATCGATTATAAAAAATAATCGATTTTTTTCGATTAATCGATTATTGAAAGTACTCATAATCGATTATGAACTCATAGTCGATTATGAACTCATAGTCGATTATGAACTCATAGTCGATTATGAACTGATAACTATAATAGGTAAGGCTATTAAGGGTTACTAAATTACTATATAATTTATTATTTTGCTAATTGTGTTACGGTGGTGCTGATAAGAAGTGTTGCTAAGCACCAGTTGATAACATAATTGTCTTTTATTTTAATTTTTCATTTATTTAGGATATACCTAACCAAGTATTTAGAAATACATGCATTTTGTCTAGATTACGAACACTTTTCATTTTTAAACCTGTGGAACGTAACTAATAAGTTTTATAATGTAAATAATAATGAATTTACTACGTCACGAAGAAAGACGGACAACCAGACATGACTTTGTAATATTATGTAGTACCAAAGATAAACATGTCGTGCAATCTCAAAAGTGCAAACCCACAGTAATTGTACCCACTAATTAACGAACTCGATCAAATTATGAATTGGAATTAAATTTTTATTTAAAAAACATTTAAAAATTATTTTGATCTGGAATTGAAAATATTTAAATAAACTTACATTAATTAGTTAATCTACATACATTAATTTAATTTCGAAAATTTTGTAGATCATTTTATTGAGTTTGAATTCTGGAGATTCGTATTATACCGTGGGTTCAAATTATTCAGATTGCACCACATAACCTCCAACCAAGTACCTGGAAGCATATTTATAATGTTGCGATACAAAAATTTGTAATTGCAGGTTTATTTTCATAATCGATTATTTCCACAATCGATTATTTTCACAATCGATTATTTTCACAATCGATTATTTCTATAATCGATTAATCGATTATTATAAATTATCATAATCGATTATGAAATAATCGATTATTCGAATTACGGTGTCGATTAATCGATTATATGCGCACCCCTACCAATGGCTCCCAATCTAGGATCCTCGGACTGCAGTACACCGACGTAATACTCGATTAGCAGGTTCTGGCAGGCGGATACGAAGATGGACAGGCGTCACTTAGCTGCGTTGATGGTAGATACAGGTTGGCGATCCAAATAAGACAAAGTGATCGTCCAGTACAATTTGATCACAAAAACTGAAGCTGCGATTGACGATACAATCGACTTCCAAAGGGAAACAAAAGCAGCTGTCAAAATAGTCACCAGACGAATGTTACCAAATAAAATTATAGTTGGCAATACTTTGTACTTCGATAAAGAAAATATGGTTGCTCGAGATAACAAATCGAATATATTCCAAAAATACTTGAAATGGCTAAAACAAAATAGTTACGCACTGTTTTCACGAAATCCGTAATGACGGTGAAACTAACTACTGCGTACTACTAATTTTGCAACGAAAATCAACTGATAAATAATTGATTTACACGCGATCAATAAAAATCGACCTTTCTCGTTGCACTTCAAAGCCAAAGTCTCACTAATCGTCGCGGTGAGCGTCCGTACTCTGTACTATCAAGTACGTTGTAAAAGTGAATTGAGAGATGGCGCTTGGAGTAACAATTTGAAATTTAAATCTAAGTTAAATTAGGTGACAAAATAGATAAATTTTGTTACACTTTTTTGGAAATAGCTGTCCTATATAGACAAAATGATACGATGATACGTTGATACGATGATACGTTGATACGATGATCCGATGATACGTTGATCCGATGATACGTTGTGCGTTCGGTTCGGTTTGCTTCGGGTATTTCCGTGGGACAGACAGAAAGAAAGAAAGAAAGACTTGGCCTTTTATAATAAGAGATAGACATCAACGTCCTATATATAGGCTATAATCCGATGATACGGTGATTCAATGATCCGGTGATCCGATGATCCAATGATCCGATGATGCGATGAAAGCATTAATCTGATTACGGGTCAGATAATCCGTACTCTTTTACTCCATATAAGTAAAACATAAAACTTTATGTGCAAACTTTTTATGGAACGTTTTTGAATTAAAATTTTAAATCAAATTAATGATTGGTTCTTTTTTTCAACCAATAGCCAATGAAATTGCAAAACTTTCTATGGATAAGGGATTACCAAACCTTATATTTTAAAACGAAGAAAATCTTGGAGAACTATCTTGTTAAATTAATAAATAGATGTTTTCCAATTTGGGTTTTTAACTAATATTGCAGTCACTTATATAATAGGATTTTTTGTTGGTTGCCAGATTATCCGATTACCGAAAACGTTGCATAAAATCGTTGCATGTAAGAAGATCGATAATAATCGCACTTTCGATGAAATATGATCGCAAGTTAATTCGGCAAATGTTACTAAAAGTAACGTAACGTCGTTTTAATTCTGTATGTCAGGTTTAATTCGAGTGATCATGGTGGTTTGGTTTCTATTTGGTTGTTTTTTTAGTTCAATAATGTTGTTTTCTTATATAGTGTTTTTGGTTTTAGTTGGTACTCCTTTAATCTAGATAATCTCTTTGGTCAGGGCGGATTAGTGTTATTAATGTTCTCCTTCTTCTAACATAAATATAGACATCAACGTCCTATATAGGCTATATATTGTGTCTTTAATTATTAATTATTGAATGATTCATTATGAATATTTTAAGCACTTTATTTTGGTGTTGATTACGATACAATACATACAGAACTATTGTTACCAACCTGATTTTCCAATAAACTAAATACATTACAATTCTCCGTCGTTTAAAATTAAAGTTAATCGAAATTGAAATTTATAAAATAATAATTTAATTATGAGAAAAAAACTATCCATTTTGACATTTGAAAAAGTTATTAGGTACTTATGCGTACGTCAAGCGCTCGACTGGTTTCCTCATTCTTGACGATCTTCGAAGAACAGTAACCTCTTCTTTTTCTTCCTATTTGGCTGACGTCCCTTCTGGTTTTAGTATGATTTGGCGTCTCTGCTCCTCAGTGGATTTTCCATTCATGGGTTCATCGTTTGCTTGTCGTGGAGGGGTTGATACTTGACTTTCTGGTTGATACCGGTTTTCCTTTATTAATTCAGTTGAATGCTTAGGTACGTTGTAGGTGATATTCGGTTCATGTTGCTTCTCTACTTGGCATAATCTTAATTGATCATAATGGCGTTTGATTGTGTATCCATCGTCTAATTTTACCAAATAATGTAGCCGACCCAGACGTTCAACCACGGTACCATATTTCCATAGGCTAGATGTTGTATAATTTTTTGATTGAACTCGATCACCAGCCTTATAATAATTTCCGAACTTTGGTTGTATCGAATTATTTTTATGGTTGTCTTGACCTGGCTTAATCAAATCCAATTTTGTTCGTAGATTTCTTCCATACAAGATTTCCGATGGTGATTTACCACACGATAATGGAGTGACTCGATATCGCAATAGGAATGCATGTAATTTTTCATGTAGGTCTCCAGGTTCATTTATCATGCATTTCATTTTTGATTTTAACGTTTTGCAATACCTTTCTGCTTGTCCATTCGTCGATGGATGTCCTGGACAAATGCCATTCCTACTACAAAACCCAGAAAACTCAGCAGATTTAAAGATTGTTGCGTTATCGCTAACCAAAACTTCGGGTAATCCGTGATGACTAAATATTTGTCGAAGGTATCTTATTGTCGAAGCTGTTGTAGGTGCTGATTTCATCATATACATTTCCGGCCATTTTGATTTTGCATCTACGACGATTAAGAAATGATGTTGTAAGAAGGGACCAGCGTAATCCATGTGAACTCTTTACCAATTTTTGCAGGGGGGTTCCCATTTATGTATCGGTGCTTTCGTTGGATCCTTTTTCACATTACAGCATTCGATGCAACTTTTAACTAGGTTTTCTATGTCGTCGTCAATGTTTTTCCAATAACAGTATCTTCGAGCTAGAGCTTTCATTTTTACAATTCCGATGTGCGTAGAATGGAGTTCTTTAAGTACGGCAGGTTGTAAGTTTTTAGGTATAATTACTCAATTTCCACGAAATAGAACCCCTTCATGTATTGATAATTCTGGATTACGGATGACTCCTCGCCATATGTTTTCTTTCAATTGTTGTAATTCTGAATCTTTTTCCGTTTCGACAGCTATTTTGCAAAAGTTTATTGTGTCTGTTGCCATATGTTGTATTGTTTTAACGTTTATTACGTGTTCGTCATCCACCTTTTCTTCTTTGGTTTTAGTTAATTTTAAGGGATTTCTTGAAAAGTAATCTGCATTTGCATGCTCGCTGGATTTTCTGTGTTGAATATCGTAATCGAATCCAGATAAGTAATTTGCATATCGTAACATTCGACTTGCTGATAGATTTGGAAGTTGTTTTGTAGGGTTAAAAATAGCACTTAACGGTTTGTTGTCAACAATTAGTGTGAATTTCCTTCCATATATGTATTGAAAAAATTTTAAAAACGACCAATAAATTGCAGTAGCTTCCTTATCCAACTGACTATAATTTCGTTCAGCTGTAGTTAATGAACGTGAGGCAAATGCAATTGGACGTTCACTGCCATTTGGGAAAATGTTTGACAGCACCCCGGAAAATCCAAAAGGGCTTGCATCCGTTGCCAACGTTAATGGCAATTCTGGAATGAATGGGGTGAGAACGCGTTCGCTGGCTATTTCTGTTTTAATTTTTTTAAACGCAACTTCGCATTCTGGTGTCCATTAAAACTTGACTCCTTTTCCTAATAGTCGATTCAAGGGATACAGCGTCGTTGAGGCCTTCTCCAAAAATTTTGCGTAGTACATCACCAGTCCTAAAAATTGTTGAACTTCTTCCATGTTTTTTGGTCTTGGTGCATTTAATATTGCTGCAACCTTCCCTTCATCCTTTTGCAATCCCTCTTCAAAGATAACATGACCGAGATATTTTATCTTTTTTTCAAAAAATTTACATTTGTCTTTATTTAGATGCAGATTATATTTCTGGAGCCGATTAAATAGTTTTATCAGACGTCTTCTGCATTCTTCTATTGAAGATCCTTGAACAATGATGTCGTCAAAATAAGCTGTGGTACCTTCCAAATCATGCAGAACTTGATCTATAATTTTTTGGAATTCGTTTGGTGCCGTCTTTATACCAAAAAATAAGCGTTTGGCCAAATATGTACCTCGATGTGTGGAAATCGCTTGAATTCTTGCACTCTCTTCGTCAACTGGAACGTGTAAATATGCTTTAAAAACATCTAACGTGCAAAAGAACTTACCGCCTCGCATTTCATTAAAAATGTCTTCGATTTTTGATATTGGATATCGATTTTCGTGAAGTTGATTATTAACAGTGTTTCTATAATCTGCACATAAGCGAACCTTTCCATTTGCTTTTGGTATGACCACCAATGGCGTTCCCCATTCTGAATGATCAATTTTTCAATGATGCCATCTTTTTCTAGCCGGTCTAATTCACGGTCAACTTCTTCCTTGAGGGCGTACGGTACTGGTCTTGGTTTTAAAAATACTGGTTTTGCATTTTCTCTTAGCTTTAGAGAACACTCATAGTCTGGAATTTTCCCCACCTTCGGTTGAAAAACATCTTGGAATTGACTGAAAATTTCATTTGGTTGAACTGAAATTTCGTCCACCTCCTGCACATTTATTTTCAATTCTCGCATCCATCGTCTGCCAATAATTGCGCTTCCTGGTTCCGCAACAACATACTAGTCTCCCATAAATTTATTTTCTTTATATGATACGGAAACTCGTGCATATCCAATAGGTTTGATTAGGTGTTTCGTATATGATCTAAAAATGACATCTGTCTCCTTGAGTGGGATATTTAATTTAATCGCATCAAAATCATGTTTAGACATGATTGTTACCGGGCTTCCTGTGTCACATTCAAAAGTGCATAATTTATTTTTTATTTTTACCTGAGCAAATATTTTTGGTTCGTGTACTGAATTTGTGGATTCTGAGAAAACGTCAATAATTCGATTGATTGCAAATGTTCCCACTTGGTTTTCGTCCGTTTCGTTATCGCTATCAAGGTCGTCGATATTTCTTATATTTGCTTGCTTGTTGTGAACTAGCGTTTTGATACATACTGCTGTGTAATTCCTTGAGCAATCTGCACCACCCTGGTTTTGTCAGGCGCCAACTTTCAAAGTGAAAGTAAAATTTATAAAATTGAATTCTTTTCTTCAGGTGTACAAATTACTTAGAAATTCACGATCCTTGTCCCTTTTTTGTCCAGCTCAGTCTAGAGATTCCACTCTGGGTGTGGTAGGTTCATAGAATTAACTCAATTAAGGGATGCTTGTGTTAAAGTGAATTTCTTTTATATTAAAATTGCTGATTTCAAGATAATTGAGATGAACTTACTAGCTTGCATTGACGAAACTTTAAATTGAGTAATGCTTACTGTTGTTAAATCAAGTCGACGAATAAAAATTGTTTGTTT
The DNA here is from genome assembly GCA_932274525.1 of Podabrus alpinus. Lineage (NCBI taxonomy): Eukaryota > Metazoa > Arthropoda > Insecta > Coleoptera > Cantharidae > Podabrus > Podabrus alpinus. The sequence goes on along the minus strand of OW026454.1, from coordinate 73,738,547 downwards.
CAAAAATGGTCTTATATTTATCAAAATTAATTAAATAAATTCGCAATGCGCACAAATTTTTAGATAAATTCTTATCCAAAAGAAATATACAATATTAAATATTAAATCAATTCGACGTATCCAATCTTCTTCCTTCTTGTTGGCGATTTTTGAATAAATTCAAAAATCTTCTGCTTTTCAATAGCAGGATTAAATGTTTATTAATTAAAATATTATTTGTAAAATTAAATAATAGCAAGAATGTTTGTAGAATTAATGATGAGGATAGTGCAACTAATTTGTCACGTCCTATTGTAAAATGTTGAAGACCAAAAATATAAAGTTTTAAATAATAAAGTTTTCTTATACCTGAATTTCAATCCATCCTGTATGTAAACAGGATTTTGCGCATAAACACAATTTCGTCGCACTGTCACTTTACGAAGTTGCACACACTTGCCGGTTGTTGGTAGCCCCGCTGACGAATTTTGCTTCCGTTTCGTTGTTTGACGGTGTTGATTTGATTGCCGACACCTGTTGATGTTAAGAATCGTGTTCGTTGAGTGTCAGTGAATATCAGTTGTTGTTGATCTTCAGTTATAATAAGGTGAGTCACTTTTACTTCATTGACGGTGTAGTTGTTTTTACTGTAGGGTAGCCATTTGCAAATTTTGTTATCTATTTTTAGATAAAATTGGAATTAATCACACATTTTGGGTGTTCTGGACTAAACTTTTATTTTACGGAGCCGCACGTCTTGCCTTTTCAAGAACTAAAAGTTGACTGTCTAATTTTCCTGCGCTGTACTCAAAATTCGTCGAAATTTTCTTATCTGTAAGTGAAGTTTCACACCATTTTGTGTTTTATGTGTTCTAATTGGCTTTAAATTTACAGGAGAGCCTTCATTTTTGATGAGTTGATTGACTGTGTGGTTCCCCTACTTCTTGTGGATACGGTAGCAGTTTTCTGGACCAGATTTAGCGAAGTTTGCAACCTTTTCTTTATCACAGAGTTCGTTATCAAGTTGAAGCGAAAATGACCTTTATATGCACTTTTGGAGTTTTTTGGTTTGAAATTATGAACATTTGATAGAGTAAATTATTTAACAAGTTTTGATATAATGGGTTTTACACAATTATTGTAGTATATGGAATAAATTTCATTTTTGTACCTTATCATTAAGGTTATGTATATTTGTGATAACATTCACATTAAAATTACCATATTTGAGGCAAACAATCCCTTATTCTTAAATTTTGAGGTGATAAAACCCTCTCTGAGTTTATCTTTCAGCTTTTTAAAACATTCCCCTATACTTAAAGATCTTAATTGGTTCTTTAAACCTGATTTTGCTAAATTCGTTCATCTTTGTTATCTTTTGAGTTTTAACGAGGTCAAATTCTACGTAAATTTTGTGTATTTGTTAGAAATTAAGATATTTGCATGACCCTGGTAGCTTGAAACACAGCAATACTTTTGCCAAATGTCCTTTTTTCCGGCAGCTGGAGCAATACAATTTATTCACGATTGAACATTTGTGGGTTTGGTGATTACTACGACCACAATGTAAACAACTTTTTTCTAGTCCTAATTCTTTCAAATTGATTTTGTTTTTGTTTGTATAATTTTCAGACCCGATTGAATTTTTTCTTCAAATTTGAGTGTTACGGGAATCAATTCTGTTTATTGAGTTCGGCGTGTTCCTGTAAACTTCGCGGTTTTGTATTTTTGACATTTCTATTGCTAGTGCAATATCTAGGGCTTTTTCCAAATTAATTTCAGCTTGTTGTAAAATACGTTCGCGAATTTCCGCGTCTTGAATACCACGAATAAATTGGGCTCTTAATAATAATTCTATCACCGATTTTGTGCAAGCAGGTGCTTTACACTCCGCTTTGAATTCGCACGTTTTGCTTAACTCTTTTAATGAAGTGATATAATTTGAAATTGTTTCCCCGGGGCTTTGTACTCTTGACAGAAATTTGTGCTGTTCCGTCAGCACATTTCTTTTAGGTGATAAATGTTGTTTTAATAATGCCATTAGTTCTCCGTAGTTTTTGGACGCTGGTAGGTCTGGTGCTGTTAGACTTGATACCAGTTTGTAGTACTTGCTGCCTAGACAATTTATTAACACCATCACTTTAGCTTCTTCCGCTTCTTGGTCCACACTGTCTAAACCTTTTATTTTAAAATAGTTGTCCAATCTTTGCGAATAACTATCAAAATCTTCTTCTGTTTCTTCATATGGGTCAAAAACCAAAATTTGCGAACGCAGCGTTTCCTTGATTGTCTCTTTAGGATTTATCTGTGCCTGTTGTTGATTTTGCATTGACGTAATTAGGTCGTTGAGGGCCGCTATCAAAGGCGTTAAAATTTCCGTCGCCGCCATTTTTGCACTGGAGACTATTTATCGAATGTTTTTTTGATTTTCTACTGGTTTTCTTCACTATTTACATCAAACGCTATCCCATCCTCGTCGCCACTCTATTGTGTCTTTAATTATTAATTATTGAATGATTCATTATGAATATTTTAAGCACTTTATTTTGGTGTTGATTACGATACAATACATACAGAACTATTGTTACCAACCTGATTTTCCAATAAACTAAATACATTACACTATATAACTCGATGATACGTCGATTCAATGATCCGATGATCCAATGATGCGATGAACGCAATAATCTGATTACGGGTCAGATAATCCGTACTCTTTTACTCCATATAAGTAAAACTTTTTATGGATAAGGGATTACCAACCTTATATTTTAAAACGAAGAAAATCTTGGAGAACTACCTTGTTAAATTGATAAATCGATGTTTCCCAATTTTGGTTTTAGGCTTCTATACAAAGTATAGCAAGAAGCCTTTTGAATTTATATTGCAGTCCCTTTGACTTATATAATAGAATTTTTTGTTGGTTGTCAGATTATCCGATTATCGAAAATATTGCATAAAATCGTTGAATAAAATCGTTGCATAAAATCGTTGCATAAAAACGTTGCATAAAAGCGTTGCATAAAAACCCTTATCTTTTTATATATATAGAGGAGATTTGTTAGGTTGCTACTAAAGATTCAGATTATGAGAATTACCACAGATTTAAGAAATGAAATATTCTGGGATTTTTATCGGAACTTAAAATGATATTTTTTTTGTTTTTATGTGAAAAAATAATTTTTTATATATTTTAACCATAGCAGTGTGTAGCAGTCAAAACCCGTAAAAGTTTACAAAATCGGTTTCGCCTTCACATGCCACTTTTCTTGACCGTAGATGTTCTGTACGTGACGGCTAGATCATAGGGTTCAATCATGTGTCGAAGAGCCGGGAGGTTCAGGTTGTTATTTTGAACCTTCGTGGGATCGTTTAAATTTCGTCGAACTTTTCCTTACCTTAATCACAAGCCGGGCGCCAGATGGGATAACAAAATATTGGAAGTAGATCCCAATACTTGATTCTCTCATCAAATTTCAAAATTGGATAAATTAAATCGAGTATACACAATAAGGCATAATAATACAAATAGTTGGGCAAAAATTCTCGTTTAATAGGCAAACAAATATTTTATTATAAAATGGAATTGTTTAATGAGGTAACAAATGTTTTAAATGCAAACAGTAATTATTTTGACAACTGACATTAATTTGTTTTTGACGTTTCAAATTAAAAGAATTTTAATAATTAACTACGAACAAAATAAAATGGAACATGTGTAAAACAAACTTGAACAATTAATTACTAATCTACAATCAACGAAAACTTTAAATCACAATTGGGGTTTTCGTTGTGTCTTCGACAAAATTTGTCGGAGTTAATTTTTTTTATGTTCGGTTTCAAAGGTGACATCAAATTTTTGACCGTGGTAGCGAAATGTAATTGTCTGGTACCACAATCCCGACGTTGGAATGAAAAATTTGAATTTAGTATTTATGTTTATCAAAAATTAGCAATAATAAATAAATAAATGATTTATAACCTTGGTTTTTCACTCTCATGTATTAAGCAAAATATCTGTTTCGACTACTCACAAGTTGGTAAATGTAATTTTTTCCTTTCTCGACATGATCGATCGATCTTCGTGATAGAATGGGAGATGCTTATTCCTCCTGGTAAAGTTGATCTAAAAACAATCGAAAAAAGACACAGCTTTTATGATGGTAAAGGTTAGGCGAATTTGCTTCGCAAATTCGATTGAATGCAAATAAATTATTGAAGATAATTTGTCTAATAAATTTGGATGAACATAAATAAAATAATTTTCGATATCACCACATGTTATTGTTGGATTCTTTTGAGATTTTGTTCGGATAGTTTTCTGAATTTACACACATCCTTTAATGTAATAATTGCTAACGGTGAACCAGCCAGCCTGTCGTGATTGCTCGATCCTTAAAAACGGTCCTTGACCAAGTAACCCATCCGCGGCAGTTATCTTGTGCAGCATGAACCACCAAAAACACGGATGGCTATTTATCTCCGTTGAAATCCTAATCGGCGACCTTTGTCAAATCGATTGGCGCAACGTCGACTTAAACTGTTGAATCGCGCACACAAAAACGACTGATGGAACACCTTGAATGCAAAATCGCCTCTAACTGATAATCGGGCGGCAAAATATTTTTTATTCCATTGAACGTTGCAATGGTTGTCGTTATCCCTCAAAAGAAGGTTGGTAACGTAAAAATTGTAAATTATTTATTCAAAAAAACTTGGTTTTTTTTAACCGACGAAAATTTCGCGTACTTGTTTGTTCGATAGTTTGTAAACAACCTCTTTTAGTTGCCAACGTAATTATTCGATCGCTTGATTTTTTTCATATTTGACCTTAGTCAAATTGCCTAGTGTTTGCATGTCGTAGTGGTTGTCTACGCGTTAGGCGTTATGCATTGTACTTTTGAAATTAAACTCAAGCATTCGCTAGTTCCCTTCGGAAAAAAACCAAAAAAATATAACTGGGAGATTTAAAACTATCCCCAAAAATACAAAACAACTGTTGTCACCGACCGTTGGCCCTCTTCCCTTTCTGGTAAAGGTAGAGGTGGTAAGAGTACCAGCGGATGTGACAGTTGACTGTTACAAGTGGCTTGATGTGATTAGTGAAGTTAAGTTGTAAATAAAAGAGAAAGGAGAGGATTGGTCCACCTCAAAAAATAGATCGTACATTACAGAGAAGTAAAGTTTCGAATGGAATTTAAAAGTTTGATTGTTATTACTTATACGAATATAGTAAATGATAATAATTATACCAACCGAAAAAAATTTAATTGGTGCAGATTATCTGATTATGTGATATTACATTATATGGTGACCACCAAAAATATTCAATATTTACCTAGAGTATGTCTTGGGACAGTGGAGAAGAAGCTGCCCAGGCATGGGTGTACCAATAAAAGATAAGTGCTTATTCAATCTCAATTTTGCCGACGACCAAGTAATAATAACGCAAGATGCTTACGACCTGTTTTAGGCTTCTATACAAAGTATAACAGGAAGCCTTATGATCTGGCTCCGTGTCTGTCCATCCGTACGTCTGTCCGCATAATTCAAAATCATACAGAACGTTTCAAATCGTGTTGGAAATACTCTGTGTGTATAGAGGTAATTTTTCACCTATATAGGAAACTAGCTGACCCGGCAGACGTTGTCCTGCCCAAATTTCAATATTTGTCTACATGTATTTTTTAGATCCAATCCGCATAATGACCTTGCGACTTATTTGGTCATCGCAAATACCAAACGTATTAAAAAAGGATTAAATAAATAAATTAATAAAAAATACAAATCAAGGTTTAATAAAAAAAAGTTTAACAAAACTGTTAAGTATTCACAAAAACCACAATAATTTCTAATTTTACTTTATTTTTGCCAATTACTCTTGTTCTTTGTGTTCTTCCTTTTCCTCCTCCCCTTCGTCTTCTAATAAGGAATTTTCGAAAGCACGCAGCGATATTGCCAATTCCTGTTCTTCTTACATACATACATACATACTGCCATGTAATCCTGTAAAATTGTAAACTGTAATTAACAAGATTACAATGACACTTATTAAAAATGCACCAGCTAGCAGATGAGCTCTTTTCAGGGTCAAAAGTGGATTCCTATACTCAATTGTAACACTCATACGTCGACTTACTTTAAATCTTTCTTATAAAGATTAATTGATAAAAAGAAAATATCCAAAATTGTATCTGTGTTCTTCCTTGATCTATTACTGCGAAAATTGAAATCAAACTCATACGCTGTTAAGTGAAAAATAATGTAATTTATCAAACATAATAAAAATTTAAAGACAAATATTGGCTTTTCTCATATCTAACAAATCAAATCGTACAGGAATAAAAATGATAGTTACAACCCCCAAAATGTTTATGCGCAATCGAACTAGTAAAGTGAATGATTTGTCTATACGCGGATAAAATGCAACGCACAAAAAAAATAAACTCTTACCGGAGTGTTTATGTTCTCTCGCACTCTTTTTCTCTCTCGTACTGTTGCACGTGAAACGTCGGTGTCTTGGTACTTGAATTCAGCTTCCAATTTCTACTCGACCAAACAAACCAAACAAAAGAACCAATAACTAGATTTTCTGCGTTGGACCATACAATTAATCGAAGGTAAGTAAATTTGAATTTATTAACTTATCAATTTCCATAAAATATTTCCAGTCTACTAAATTTACGAATGATTGCAGTATTATTTAAATCAACTTCAAAAAAATACGTCGTCCTTATTTATCGACGAAAACCAACTCTAATCAAATTACGTCTTAACGTCACCGTGGACGTTGACCAACTCTCTCAATACGTCGTCCCTGTTTCGTGGACGAAGACCCACTTTTTAAAAATACGTCGTCCCCATTTCATGGACGAAGGCCAACTCTAAAAATACGTCGTCCCCATTTCATGGACGAAGACCCACTAACTTCTTATCAATTTCCGAAATTGTTCCACCAACGCTTTCACTCGCGCATGTACTTCTCGAACGCCACTTATTTTAAATTTAAATTCCTATATTTACAAATAATTTAATTAACTTAATTTGTTATTTTTATTTTCTTGAACAAACTCTTACCAATATTTATCTTTTTACATTTTGTTTTTCATTATCTTTCAGGGTTAGCAGCGTATGCATCTTTTGTCTTTCTGAGGCAAAGCAGTTAGTTACACTTAAGGATCACGGAAAACCCAGATACAACTATTTAACTGACAATTTTAGTCTGAACCAATGAAAGTACCTTATGAGCGTTGCAATTTTTCAAACAAATGACTCAAAAATCATCCCCTGTACCAAGCAGATCATGACAATACATACATTGAATTTAATATATATAGATATCGTTCGTTAATACGTTGATCCGTTGAAACGTTGATCCGTTGATCCGCACTAACGTTGGTCAAGCTAATACAGCGCTTGACCAAAGTTCGCGGCAAGATTCTAAAGTAGCCTATGTTTTTCGTAGCATTGTAAATAGCTTCTACACCAAATTTGGTAGAGATTGGTCAAACGGTGTAGAATTGTATAGAAAACATACATACATACATACATAGATTTGTTTTTGTACAAGTCGAGATCATTTTGTGATATTTGCTATACAAGTCGAGATCCGCTTTAACAAGATGAGATCCAAAACGGACCTCACTTTGTTTCTACGTGTATATTAACTTATTTCAATTACCCAAGGTGGCAGTAGGTGGTACGAGAGTTTTATGCCGGATCTCATCTTGTGTATTTTTATTCATTTTTATACATGGATAGTTAATGTAAACTCGCGAGTGAGGGCGCTTCGGAGCTCAAGTTGTATATGACATTTTATTGATAATAAGGCACAAACTGAGATCCTATATATGTGGCAACGTTGCGTTGCTATTTATAAGTGTTTCTATTTAATTGCAAGACGATTAATCTCATGTCACAGGTACAAAACAAAAATTTCTCATTTTTGTAGGGCAGGGTCAGACTTTTTTTAGGTGGGCCAAAGAAAATTCAAACGTACTTTCACAAATTTACAAATTTTTGTTTTTCGGTTCAAAATGGTAGTTTCTTTTCTTGTACTACTATAAGGTAGGTCCCACAGTTTTTGGATGGGCCCGGGCCATTCTAAAACTGTAAAACTGAGATTTTACCAAAATAAACAAATCATAAAAGATATTTTAATAGATTTTATCGAATTAAAAATAAAACTTTTAATGAAATGAAATGAAGAAACAATGTACTTAATTTTTTAATTTTTACTATAGTATTAATATTAACAGCTGATTTACTAAACATGTCAAACAGCTGTTAGGTATAATAAGCAGACAAGACATAGCAGGCACCTATATAATGTACATTAGGAATTTTTAAACATTTTCATCAAAGGACCAAACTGACTGTCTCATAAAGTCTGGCAACACTAACGTCGAAAAAGTAACGTGCCGGATGGGATTCATCGTGCTTGGTGCATGGTGGGCCGGTTTCGGCCCGCAGGGCATAGTTTGGAGAACTTTGATTATAGATTATAGAGATCGGATTTTTAGAAATTAAAAAACAAAAATATGCAAGCATTATACGTTATTTTCAAAACTTGAAAATAATCACTAAAATAAGCCATTACAATACTTATTAGAGAATTTTATTATTAAATTGCATAAACAATAAAAACGGGCACTTGAAAGGAAATTTTGTTATAAATCCACATTATACATTCATTATTCTCATTTCAATTATATAATTTTCTACCAAATTATGCCCATTCGATCTTTTTGAAAACTCCGAGCTTTACGCGTTCGAGAATAATATGGCTCGAATTTTTGCGGAACATAATCAAAAATTTGTGGATTCTTGAATATAATAGTACTTACTAGTTTAAGTTATTTTGATAATAATATATTAATACAGCATAAAACTATATTTTTCAATAAATAATTGTTAATTCATAAAAAAATTGATACTACCACAACTATTTGTGATTCTCGCAAATTTCAAATAAAGAAACCCAGTTTTATGTAAAATTATTTTTTCAAGTTTATTAAATTATAGTAAGTTGGTAGGTATTTCCCGTAAATAATTAAATGCTGAAAATATTTATGGACTTGAATGAGAAAAACTAATTTTAATTGAAAAATAGTAAACTATAGATATCGGATTTTAGGCATTTGCACGTTTTAATTGCGTACAAGGACGTAAAATGTTTTGAAACATAAGCATCGTGGTCGCCTTGCAGATTATTTTGTGTAGAAGACTGATAGAAATTTCATTTGCTTATTATTCTTATATTATAAAACTGGAAGGAAAAAATGCTTATATAACACTTTTTTTGTCTAATAGAATAAATAATAGAGACATTTTATGTCGATTGCATATTTTTTATTGCGGTAGATTGAGAGGAATTTTTTATCACGCTTCTATTAAATAAAAAATCACAGTAAAATGTATCATTACAAATTTGTGAATTTAACCTGTGATTTTTGTTTTACGTCGTTTTTATTTTTGTAGTTGCATAATGTAGTACTGAACACCAGAGCCGTAACAAGGGTGTGGCGATTGAGGCATTTGCTTCAGGCGCCATCGTAATGGGGGCTCTAAACCTTTACAAATTTTTTATACTAAAAATATTGGTCTACCTTATTGTCGGGCGCACTTTAAAATACGCACTGTATGCAATATATCGATACGCAACGGTGTCATGAAATAAAAATACTGTACTATCTGTAAAAATAAAATACTGTACAAAAATGCAACCTCATTACAACACGTTTTTATCAGAATCCAATATAATATGTGAGTCAAAGTCAAGAATAATAAAAAAAAAAGAAAAGTTGAAACCAACAAATAGGCAAACACTTTTTTGCCACTTGGGGTGGATTAATATTCCTCAATAATGTTCAAGTAGGGCCTCCGCTCCGCTCCAGATCACCTCCAGGCGGTTTTGACAACGCAACAACCTTCGAATCGAAGTCACACCTAGAAAATCGAAAAATACACTAATTTTATGATGGGCGTGGTCGACACTTTTCCGTTAATAAACGGGTAGTTTAAGATTGTTTTGCTAAAATGGTTTACTAAAATGAATAATCAAACCCTCAGCTTTCCGAATCTTAAAAAATTTTCAATTTCCTGATGAAAAATCCGCACCCATTCGGACCGGGTACCGCTAATGCACTAAGCGAGCCTGCTGCTATGTGACATGTATCGTTAGTATGGAATGTCCCCGATTTTCGCGCTTTTTCCGATTTTATCGATTCTTCATTAATGTTAAACGAAACGGCGTCAGAGTCACATTCGCACCGAGATATGCCAAAAAAGTTCGAAAATTACACCAATTTCTGTTAAATTTTATGGGGGACGTGACCTATTTTTAACCCTTGCAAAATGGGTGAAAATAGTACATTATGCACCAAGGTAGCAAAGTGACACTTTTTTGGCCCGAGGGTAAAGGATTGTTTACACGAGGCGCCAGCCGAGTGAAACAATTACCCGTGGGCCAAAAGTCACTTTACTACCGTCGTGCATATACTGTTTTTTGCCATTCCGAGAGGTAAAGTAGGAACTTCGCCAGTTTAGAAACTTAAAGCAAAAATTTAACGCTTTTTTTTTATAATACCTACACGTGGTCGATAAATCGCAAAATAGCACTAGTAATATTACCAACTATACTACTAAAAATTACTAAGAAATAGCAGTTGGCACCCCTGATTCTACCAATGCCATTGATTCCAATGCTTCATTTCATTTAAATTTGTGCCTTATTACGCTGAGCGTCGTAATACCCAAAAAAAATTTTTCCTCGGCTAGATACTTACGGTAAGACTTCCTTCAGGTAGGGTTGCGAACTTAACTTACGTTGAGTGTAGAGGAAATCAAAGTCAAGTTCAAAATATACATGTATTATAAAATTATTGCAAATGGATACATAAATTACACCTGGCTTAAAATATAAATAGCAATTGTTCTTAAAATTAAAAGATTCGCTCTCTTTCATTCAAATTAAAATTAATAATATTATTAGCAAATTCTAGATTTAATTTTTGATTTAATTAAAATATAATTACTGAACGGTAATTGAAACATAAAATGTAAATTGTGATTTAAATAAAATCTGATTATAAAACGTTAGTTGAAACATATACGTTAAATTTAATAATTATTAACAAATTTCATTTTGTACATAAAGAAAATGGTACCTGTTTTTCGTACTTAACCAATCGAGAATAAGCTTGGTAGCGTATGGCCGATACCAATGATGTGTGTGGACCCTCAGTTGGTTGGCCAGATGAATTACGTGGAAACCTTGTAAGTTGATGCATGGAAAACAGCTGATCTAACACGTTTGAAGGCAAAGTAATTTCCCGAGTTTATGTAGCCTTGTCTTTATTTAATTATTTCACAAATGTTATAGTAAATCGACTCGAATGTTCGTTAATAATAGATTAACCGCAAATAATCTCGATTCGCACTTTTAAGATTGTTCTTTTATTATTACGTTCACGAGGTGATTTTAATTCAAATTGTCATTATTAACAGGATTATTTTGTATTGTAATAATGATATTTATCAATATGATTTCACTTAAAATTGTTCATAATTAATTGAGTTATTTTGTATTATAATAATAATCGATGATAGAATTGATTTCACTTAAAAATTGTTCATTGTTAATTAAATTATTTTGTATTATAATAATAATCGATGATAGAATTGATTTCACTTAAAAATTGTTCATAATTACCATTAAAATTTGATAGTTAATAACTGCATTAGAGCACGTTTGGTTTTATATAGTGTCATGGCGATTGACCTTGCATCACATTAATTACCACAAATTATTTATTAATTCGAGATTCCATAGATCCAGTATTGATTTTGGATTTCACGTAAATTTTAGGAAATCACACTTCGTTGACACATTGAGATACAGTTTTGTAATAAGATAAAAGATAATTGTTAATATTTTATATTTTTGTACGATAATGGCGAGTGCAATGTTTGATGGTTCTAATTACACTGTCTTCCTCGCATCTCCCCACTTAATTACTAGCATTCGAAGTGGTTTCCTGTAAAATCTTCGCGGGGAGTTTAAATAATCCAATGAAATTAATTCAACCGGCGTGATTATCTGTTTTTTACGACCAGGAGAAAGACAATCACAAAGAAGATGCAATGTGACGCGCTCAATTCTTTTGTTGTTACACGTGTCGAAGAAATGTAATGACATCATTTTCTTATTATGCAGTTTAATGCGAACGTTTGGTTTTATATACAAGGTGCTTAATAATTAATCATCATAAATAGTAGTTTATTTTTTCTACATTTATTAATTTTTCTACTTAATTATTATGATTTCGAGTGGAAGCCGTAACACGCTAACTTGTTATAAAAAAAAAACAAAAAAAAAAAATGAGGTATTGTACCTATATTTTTATTTTTAAATATGGGATGAGTATACTTATTTACTCTTAAGCTAAATTAAAACTACAAGAAAGGAAAGTTATGGTACGCTTATTAGGAAGAATTATTATATGATTAATTAAGACCACTCATTGTCTTCGGCCTGACTCAAAGTACGATGGTGGTTGATTTGTTGTTGGACGCCACTTGTTCTGGATTATTCTTCAGGAGTAGAGCAAGAAACCTCTTGAAGAGTTGAGGGAGTTTATGAGATACAATCATTTATGAAATCAATCCTTGGTTTTAGGGAACCGAAAGTCAAGCGCTCTGCTCGTGCGAGGATGAGCCTTAACGCGAATCCGGGTCATCGTGTCAGGTTATTCATACAGGCTGGGCGGGGGCGTAACTCAAGGTAACTTCAAACGAGGATGTTATTTTCTAATGACTAGTACAACATAAACAAGATAAAGATAATTCAATGAATCAAATTTACAAGTTGAATTATCAATGGGAGGACTACAAATTCAACAGATCATATTTACAAGTTGAATTGTTAATAGGAGGACAAAAAGTTCAACAGATCATATTTACAAGTCAAACTTTGAATTGATTAATCTTATTTACAAATGGAATTATTAAAATAATTCTCGAAGTTTCAACGCATCAAATTTACAAGTTGAAAGTCGGTTGGTTGAGAGGATTAAGCAGTAAGTGAAATTAAAGAATTTCATTTTCATTTTTCTAATCAGGCAAGTCAAAATTGTCTGTATGAAAATTTCTTACTTTCCTTATAAGATGTTTATAGAAAACAATTATTTTATGTCCAAAATGGCGAAAGCATTCATTCAGCATTCAGGAAGGACAAAGTTCAATGAGAACGGGGCTTGATGGGAATCCGAGTCATCCCATTAGCTTGACCGCACAGATTTTAGTTTCCCCTTCTTTAAATGGTTGAAGATAGTGCAACCAAGATGAACATAACATTCCAATTGGAATGTCTTAAAGAAGACTTTCCCTAGAAATGCACAGAATCTTCGTTTTACAAAATGAATGTAGTTGATTTCATTTTTTCGAAGAGAAAAATTGTCCAAACGACACACCGTGTTCTTAACACGTATTCTTTTATAATACTCCGTCCTATTTCATTCAGTGATTTTAACATCGATATCACGGCTGAATTCTAGGTTGGACTGCGTAATCTATTCTGTTGGGGCTGAACCAACACAAAATAAACAGATGCAATCACACCGTTAGCTTATACGATACAAATTCAAAAACAAACTTAACTCATTATGTAGATAAGATTAAATGCTTATTGAGATACGATAAAATTATTAGGTAGATACGATTATTTGCTTATTGAGATACGATAACATTATTAGGTAGATACGATTATTTGCTTATTGAGATACGATAAAATTATTAGGTAGATACGATTAAATGCTTATTGAGATACGATAAAATTATTAGGTAGATACGATTAAATGCTTATTGAGATACGATAAAATTATTAGGTAGATACGATTATTTGCTTATTGAGATACGATAAAATTATTAGGTAGATACGATTAAATGCTTATTTAGATACGAGAAAATTATTAGGTAGATACGATTATTTGCATATTGAGATACGATAAAATTATTAGGCAGATACGATTAAATGCTTATTTAGATACGAGAAAATTATTAGGTAGATACGATTAAATGCTTATTTAGATACGAGAAAATTATTAGGTAGATACGATTATTTGCATATTGAGATACGATAAAATTATTAGGTAGATACGATTAAATGCTTATTTAGATACGATAAAATTATTAGGTAGATACGATTAAATGCTTATTTAGATACGAGAAAATTATTAGGTAGATACGATTATTTGCTTATTGAGATACGATAAAATTATTAGGTAGATACGATTAAATGCTTATTTAGATACGATAACATTATTAGGTAGATACGATTATTTGCTTATTGAGATACGATAAAATTATTAGGTAGATACGATTAAATGCTTATTGAGATACGATAAAATTATTAGGTAGATACGATTAAATGCTTATTGAGATACGATAAAATTATTAGGTAGATACGATTATTTGCTTATTGAGATACGATAAAATTATTAGGTAGATACGATTAAATTCTTAATGTAGATAAGACAAAATTAATATGTAGATACGACTAAATAATTAATGTCGATAGTAATATTAACAACCGTAACTTGAATATTAAATAACTAAAAAGGGTACTATGTAAACAGGGAGATAGTTTAAAATTTCAGAGGGGGGGCCTGGTTTTTCAATTATCCGCTGGTTAAACTCAGGAAAACTTACGATCGGGGTCAAATCATTAGTGATTTGTAGTGATCTAGGTCACTTTAATAAAGGAGAGGGGCTATTATGAATATTGCTTACTTAGGTATTTAAAATTATAAGAAATTAGTATGTACAAATAAATATATTAATTTGGACTAATCCTATTAGGGACATTGGGGTTGATTTTGTTTAAAAATCAAGTGATGTTAAGTTCTTAATTTATCTTAATTAAAACAGGCAATAACTTATTTTATTCTTAAAACTAACTAACCTGATTATTTACAAAAAATAAAAAATTTTAACTAAATTGATTAGATTAAGGGACTATTCACAATGGGAATTTAAAGCGTTTTGTTAATTATTAAGAATAATGTATATGTAAGATAATATTATAAATAGTGGTACCATAAAAATTAAATATTTAATGAGTGAGATTTTTGACAGGGTCGGATTTCCCGTATTATATAGTCAACTCACTTTTTATAAATAATTTGTCAAAATCATATACTTAATAATTGGGTTTAATAATAAAAACACGAATCATATTTACATGTGAAATCATTAAAAAGCCAATACAAGTAGTAATCTGCCGTCCAGTATGCGGCGAGCTTTAGTTCGAGTTATTATTGAAATTATAAATTGTGATATTTTTTATATATTATAATGAGTCATTCATTTTAGAGAGATGATTTAAATTAATTGTTAATAAATTTATTCCATTGGTAATACGGAACTTTGTCTACGAACATTCTATTTAAAAAAAATTATTAATTTTACTGTCATAAATACGAGTGTCTTTAAAAAGTTATAATTATTTTAATTTATTGTATTATTTACGCTTATATTTTACTTGTACCAAAAAATTTTATTGTTAACACAAATTATAATATTTACTTTTGTTCATTAGAAAAGAAAAGACACGTAAAGTTTGATAACATTTCTCAAACAAAATTCTTCATTCAAAGCCATGACTCATTATGCTTCGTTAAGGAGGTACAACGTAGATTACATACGAAGAAAAATAAAAAATTTTTTCATATCAGTAATTACTTTTTAGACATTTTTAATAAACACAAATCATAATTACCAATGAAATTAAAAGCTCTCTGAAGTAAGTAATTATTTACCAATCTTTTATTGGCAAGTCATAATTAGGATTTGAAGAGCCAAGAAGTCGTATTACTTCAATTATTCTTTCTTAAGAGTCATTTATTAATTTAGATTATCAACGGAATCTTTAATTACTTGTGGGATGGTAATTTAACATGGTATATTTTTAAGAAAAACAGTTTATTTAGATAATAATAGTCTAAGTTGTTCCTAAATTTGGAAAACAAAAAAATTTATTAGTTATTCTTAGTTATATTTTATTTATACGAATTTAATGAGAAGAAACTTTATTTTAATTTTATTATCATAACGATGATTGTTAATAATTTTTTTTAAAAAATATACCAGACACTTTAAAGTGAATAAATTCGTCATAGCAAACGCCTTGTTTACTTTAATGACATCATCGTCAGGGATGTACAAAGCAAGGATAATTCTAAAAAAAATTTCATAGTTGATAATTTTCTTTATAGCAAACGCTTTGTTTATTTTACTGACTTTGTTGTCAGGGATGTACAAAGCGAAAATAATTCCAGGTAAAATAAAATTTTATTTCAAGACCCATAATAATATGCTCTAATAATCAAAATTAGCGGGTTCTTCTTTTCTTGTATTCGATCGGCATTGAAGTGTAATTAAAAATTTATTCGTAAATGGTTTGATAACAATTATTTAGTTAATTATTTGTAGTACACAATTTTAAATTCTTTAGTAATTTAATTTTCATTAGATAAAAAAATATTTCTATTTCAATGTGATCGTAATTTTTTCACGAAAACTTAGAAAGAAACAAATTACTATTCAACTCATAAGTTTTATTATTGCTGCATTGATAAGCGACACTTTTATCATACAAGGTCAAACAGGTTTGAACTCGACATTTTACTCTTCCTTATTTAACATTTAGTAGGAGGTAAAAATTTTCACGTATTAAATTATTAATTTGTATCAATCGAAGTATGTTGTAATATCTTAATTTTATTTTGTAACTGTAGTTACTTTATAACATTTTTAAGCTTGTATTTTTAAATAAATTCATGGTTCTACATAAAGTATATACTTTTTCTAACTGGGTAGTAGGATAATGTAATGAATTATCAACCTTCATTCTTCGCTTTTATAATTCGCTGCTGCGATCACCTAGCATTTGTTTATTTTGCTTTGTTTACATTTTAAAACCCAGTTGTAATAATATCGAGTTCATATTTGACCATACTAAAAGTTTAACTTGATTATTTCATATTATAATCAATTTATTCACTTAAGCTTACCTGTTAATTTAAATATTACCAAATTAATTTTTTTTAAAATCGTGATTTAGTTTTTAAATCTTTTACGTTTATTTAATAATTATTTAGTTTATGTAATTTAGATAGTTCAACGTTAAATATATTACTTTAAGAAAGATTTAATTGTTATCTTTTATTTTTGATTCATATGCAAGCTATTTTAAACTCGAGGTCAGTATAAGTGTAAATGCGATTTCTATACTGAAGTTGTTCATGATTTACCTTGCATAACAACTAGCAACAATTATTTATAAAAAACTTAAACTTCTGAGCTATTTTAACAGTCAACTGCTATTTGTCTTAATTACGTTATTCTATTAATTATTCACTTTAACTTGCTCAAAAAAAAAAATTTGTTTGATTTAGTAATAACTTTTTAATTTTACACATTAATTCATAGGCGAATTGCTGTAATTGTTACTACCTTTATTTAACACAAATTATCAATCTCTGGAAGCATCGTGAGACAAAAATAAATTAAAGGTTAGCTATTCCTTCAACAAAATTTCTATCAGGCACTGAATTTTCCACAAATCTAGTTAATTAGCTATTTTAACAGATTCACAAAAAATCCTTTCGCCACCAGATTTAATAATTTGATTTTGGTCTTGCTAAAAAACTTAATTTAGTCGCCAAATCAGTTACATTATTAAATAGTGATTTTTGTGTTTTATTTAAAGCAAGTTTATGAATTACTTTCAAACACGGTTGTGATTATTCTTTCAACCTTAAATTCAAAAGATAATTTTTGTTCTTCATTTCCAGAACTCAACAAAAGATAAAAGATAAATATTCCGTTTTGGAACAATTAATTAAGATATCAATAAAAGATAAAATTTACGGTAAATTCATAATAAGATAATTGGTACTGGATTTTTAGAATTCTGTAAATTGCCTTTTTGACAGTACTCTTCAAAAGATAATCGATAAATATTCCGTTTTGGAACAATTAATTAAGATATCAATGAAAGATAAAATTTAAGGTAAATTCATAATAAGATAATTGGTACTGGATTTTTAGAATTCTGTAAATTGCCTTTTTGACAGTACTCTTCAAAAGATAATCGATAAATATTCCGTTTTGGAACAATTAATTAAGATATCAATGAAAGATAAAATTTAAGGTAAATTCATAATAAGATAATTGGTACTGGATTTTTAGAATTCTGTAAATTGCCTTTTTGACAGTACTCTTCAAAAGATAATCGATAAATATTCCGTTTTGGAACAATTAATTAAGATATCAATGAAAGATAAAATTTAAGGTAAATTCATAATAAGATAATTAGGCACTTGATTTTTAGAATTCTGTAAATTGTCTTTAGTTTAACAGAACACGTACAACAATGAATCCTCAAAAAAGTAACTGTTGGCCAATTGTTTAAGGTTGTGAACCAAGCTAGAATATTAATCTTGGGTAACTTGTTACCCTTGTCAATTCTTTTATAATTGGATCACTTCTTTTGACCATTAGCTTTTATAGCACAAAAAAAAAAACATAGACAAGATAAAATAAGGACCCTTAATTGGAATTTTCCAACTAGCAAATTTAATTTCAATTTTATGGATTGGTTATTTTCTTTAGATAATATGCAGGCCAACATCAAATTTGTGATAGACAAATTGCTTATACAATTTTATTATTTAAGATTATTAATTCATAAGACAAAAAATTTTAACTTGATAATATAAACTTAGTGATCGATAATTGTAGTTGACGTTCGTTTAATAAAATAATTTTGGTTTTTAAATTAACACCCATGGATTTATTTGTTAATAATAATTAGAATAATTTTAAATTTTAGATATATTTTACGTTAACGACCTTTTGGGCGGGATGTAGTTTTGTGTCTTACCCAGGACATTAATATTATATTATTAATAAATTTACGAGCTGTGAACTTTCTTAAGGTCCTTAATATGCCAGTTGCCTATATTTTTACCCTTTGCATCTTGTAATTCATAAGTTACATTACCTACTTTTCTTATTACTTGGCATTTGACAAATTTAGGCGCTAGTTTTGCCATGAATTTATTACCTGCGTTTGATAAAACATAATTTTTTTTCCAAACGTAATCATTTACTTGGAAAGATAAGGGTCTTTTTCTCAAATTATAATTATGTTTTCCTTTATTGTAAGCTTTAGTTAAAGATTGTCGAACATTTTGAAACAATTCTGGTAATTGTTGTTGATTTTTATCCCAACGAATCTGTTTATCTTTATTATCAATATCGATGTCTTTTAATGAATTTCCATAATAATCACCCGAAATCGGTATATAACGTCCGAATACAAGAAAAGAAGGTGAAAATCCTGTTACTTCATTTTTTGAAGTATTTATGGCAAAGGCAATTGATTGAACATTTTCGTCCCACTCAGTATGATCTTCCTTTATATAGGAGGAGATAGCCGTTACTAGAATACGATTTATTCTTTCAGTGGGATTGTTTTGAGGGTGATATTTGGCATTATAAATTGTACTTTGGATTTTAAATTCAGCTAGACATTCTTTGAATTCTTTCGAGATAAATTGGACACCGTTATCGCAGATAATCGTTTGGGGCACACCAAAAGTGGTAAAATAATGATTTTTTAAGTAGTCTATAATTTTGGTAGAGGTAGCTTTCGTCAAAGGATGAACAGTAACATATTTAGTAAAATAATCTGTAACAACTAATAAGTGCTGATGGCGTTTCTTTTTTGACATTGGTAAGGGACCTAACAAATCCATAGAAATTACTTGGAATGGATATGACACTTTTTTCTGTTGACCCATTAGCCCAGGTCGAGCGCTTTGCGAGGATTTTTGAGAACTGCAAATATCACAGTTTTGAACATACTCTTTTATATCGTAGGCCATTTTTGGCCAGTAATACAGTTCAGACACCCGCGCCATTGTTTTGTAAATACCTAAATGGGCTGCCTTTGGATCATTGTGTAGAGTTTTTAAAATGTCTTTTCGATGTGCTTTTGGGACTACTATTTTCCACTCGGATAAATTAGCTGAATTTAACAAGTCAGTAGGAACGAATTTATAAATTATATTATCTTGGATTTTAAATGACGGGTATTCCTTTGGAGTGTTTGTTATTTTTTCGATTAATTCATTATACCATTGGTCTTTTTGTATTAAGTTTAACTCTAATGAACAAACTTCGCGATTTTTAGAGACCGCTTTGGCTTCTAGTGTGCTAATGCACTGTTGAACATAATTTATGACTTGTTTTCGCGCTTGTTTAATAGTATCTTGTCCATTCGTTTGGACATCATCCAGTTTAAGCAAATTTCTCGTTAGCATCTCATCCAGATACTTATACTGCCTGTCCTCCGGCTCTCCCTTGAAACTCTCCACCTCAATCATAATCCCCTTTACGTCACTTAGAATAGTATTCAGTGACTCATTTGAGAGGCTGTCCAAACCCATTATACAAACATCGCGGGATAACATATCGGGAACGATATTTAATTTACCTGGCCGATGTTGTATATCAAAATCATATTGAGCCAATTTTAATGACCAGCGGGCCAATCGCCCGGTGGATTGATCGAATTGTTTCAACCATTTTAGAGCTGAACAGTCAGTAATTAATGTAAATTTTAACCCTTCAATATAACCCCTAAATTTATTGATTGCAAACAAGACACCTAAAAGTTCACGTTCCGTGGCATGGTATTTTTGCTCTGTGGAGGTTAACGCGCGTGAGGCGTAGGCTATAGGGTGCTCTAACCCTTCTTTCTTCTGAAATAAGACAGCCCCGCAACCTACCCCGCTAGCGTCCGTTTGTATGTAAAAAGACTCAGAAAAATTAGGAGATATCAAAATAGGAGCTGTGGATATTAATTGTTTAATTTGCTCAAAAGATTTTTCGGCTTCGGGAGTCCAATCTATAGTTTGGCCTTTCTTTTTATTTTTTATCAAAGCAGTAATAGGCGACGAGATAGTGGATAATTGTGGCATAAAGATTCTATAATAACTTATAAGACCAATTAATCGTTTTACTTCAGTAGTATTTCTAGGAGTTTTAAATTTTTGTATGGCTTCTACTTTAGCAGGGTCAGTTTGCAGTCCTTTTTCTCCTACTATGAATCCTAAGAAAGTTAGTGATTTTTGACAAAAGTTACATTTTTCTAAATTAATGCGAAAGCCAGCTTCTTTTAATTTTTCAAATATTTCAGTTAAAGTTTCTAAATGTTTCTCAAAAGTGGGAGAAGCAACAATTATATCATCTAGATAGACGAAGGCTTCCTCCTTATGTAAAATAGGGCCTAAAATTCTATCCATTACCCGTTGCAAGGTCTGTGGGCTATTACTTAATCCGAAAGGCATGACTACAAATTCGTATAAGCCCTTGCCAGGTATACAAAAAGCTGTCTTTTGTTTACTTTCATCATCTAATTTTATTTGCCAGAAAGCCTTCCGTAAATCAATGGAAGAAAAATATTTAGAATCACGCAAACGAATCAATATACTATCAGTTCTAGGCAAGGGGTACGAGTCCTTGACAGTCACCGAGTTAAGTTTACGACCATCGAAACAAGCGCGAAATTCACCATCTTTTTTCTTAACTAATAATACTGGAGACGAATAAGGGGAATGCGATTCTTGAATTACTTTATCCTTTATCATTTTATCAATTTCTCGGGTTAAATGTTCTTTCATCATAGGACTCAAAGCGTATTGCCTTTGTTTGAAAGGGAGAGAATTTCCAGTATCTATTCGATGTGTAACTCCTATGACGCATCCAGTGGCCGCTTTAGATATTGATTCTAATTTATTGATTACTTGTTCTAATTGACCCTGCTGTTTATGGGATAAAGACATTTGATTTGTTTCATTAATACTATTTATTTGAATATTTTTCGGAATTTTCCATGAAAAATTAGCAAAATCGATTTGTAATTTAAATATTGAACAAAAATCTGTTCCTAATATTATGGAACTATCTATAGTCGGTACCAGGTAGAATTTTACATTTCGAAGAACCTTATTAATTTTAACCGCCATATAAACTTCTCCGATAATTTCGGCAGGAGCCCCATTTGCCACACTGATATTTTTAATGTTAGATTTATTTATTTTCAATGAAAATTGTTTAATTAATTCAATACATTTCGTTCCTAAAATGGAAACGTTACTACCGGAATCTATTAACGCCATAAATGTTTGGTTACAAACTTTAAGTTGGAGATAAGGTCTGTTATCGAAAGGTTTTTTCGTAAAGGTTGTCGCAACGGCTTGCGTTTCTTTTTGTTGTTTGAAAAATAAATTAATTGTTTGCAACCAATTGTCCCATTGGGAGGAATCAAACTTAAAATTATTAGTGGGTAATTTATTTTTTGTTCTAACAACGACCTTCCGAGGCGACTTCTTCCAACTTCGCGACTTGATTAAATCGACCCGTATAGCACTAATTGCCTGTCTGTTACTTCGGGTTCGCTTGCAGGGACTAATGCAATTGTTTTCTCGACACTCGTGCCCTGTTCTGGAGTATCGAGTTTCTCGTTTTTTGTCCTAATGGGGGAAGATATTTTTGGCTTACAATTTGCACAATCCTGTTTATAAATTCCGGGCGACCCGCAACCATAACAAAAAGGTTGTCGTTTTCTTTTGGGACATGAAAAATAAACATGGCCTATTTGTTGGCAATTCCAACATGTAGGATTTACTCTATTTACTTCAACAGGTGTTACTGTAGAAGTACCAGGTTTTAAGGAATTTACTTGTACTTGTGACATTCTTTTAGTGACTGAATTAATTTTATTAATAGGTCGTACCGGATAAATTAAAGTCTGATCTTGCAGCTCTTGTATTTTTTTACATTTTACTTTCAAGTCACACAACGTGTCAATCTGTTGTAAGACCACATGGTTAGCAAAAAAATAATTTAAATTCCGTATTATTTGTTTTACGATATCTTTTTCATTTATTGAATTTTCAAATCGACTGTATAAAGATACTATATTATCTATAAATGACAACACGTTTTCATGAGTACTTTGGACCCGCTTATTAATTTGTTGTATCAATTTATATTCATAGTCTAAAGGCAAAAATTCTAGTTTAAACAAATCAACAAATTCTTTCCATGTAGTACTTTTTGCTTTAGCACTTCTACAAAATTTAATTCCCTCCCCTGTAAATAAATCATGGGCTGAAGTAAATAATTCATCTTCAGTGACTTGTCTAGCGATACGAAGATCTTCTATTCGTTCTAGAAAATTCATAGGGTCTTCTTTTGACGAATGACCGGCAAATTTGATGTCCCATTTATAAATTGGAATATTTTTTACTGTTTTTAATTTTAATTTACTACTAGATAAGTCTTGGGGTTTATTTTGTTTTGATTTAATTATATAGTTGGTTATTTCTTTTTCCATATTTTCGATACATTTTTCATAATCAGCGATTTCATCGTCATTTTTATCAAACGTTTCTTTTTTTATTATTGATACGCGTTGATCCGCATGTAATAAACGAGCTTTAATTGCTTCTATATTATTTGCCGTTATCCCGCTTTGAATGATATTGGCTATTTCCGATAGCGTCGTGTTCAATTGATCAGTATTAATTTTCCACGTAAACGGTACACTATTAATCGGCACATATTGTTTCATTAACCCTATTAATAACTGTTCGTTCGCCAGACGCGTTACGTGGGTTTGCCCGTTACGAATTTCGATTTCAAATTTTAGTTCTTCATTCGTTAAATATATTGGGTCCATTTTTGAATTTTTTTTATGCTTACTTAATTATTACAAAAACCTATTATTTTTTTAATTACCTTACACTTTAAAATTGCATTTGCTTAAACCCTTTGTGACCAAGAAACAAGGAACATGAAATTTCATTCCTTTTCACTCAACTCAGTCAAGTTCGTTCGATTTTCTTGAAAGTCGATGTCCCATTCTTGGGCGCCATTTTATTACGCTGAGCGTCGTAATACCCAAAAAAAATTTTTCCTCGGCTAGATACTTACGGTAAGACTTCCTTCAGGTAGGGTTGCGAACTTAACTTACGTTGAGTGTAGAGGAAATCAAAGTCAAGTTCAAAATATACATGTATTATAAAATTATTGCAAATGGATACATAAATTACACCTGGCTTAAAATATAAATAGCAATTGTTCTTAAAATTAAAAGATTCGCTCTCTTTCATTCAAATTAAAATTAATAATATTATTAGCAAATTCTAGATTTAATTTTTGATTTAATTAAAATATAATTACTGAACGGTAATTGAAACATAAAATGTAAATTGTGATTTAAATAAAATCTGATTATAAAACGTTAGTTGAAACATATACGTTAAATTTAATAATTATTAACAAATTTCATTTTGTACATAAAGAAAATGGTACCTGTTTTTCGTACTTAACCAATCGAGAATAAGCTTGGTAGCGTATGGCCGATACCAATGATGTGTGTGGACCCTCAGTTGGTTGGCCAGATGAATTACGTGGAAACCTTGTAAGTTGATGCATGGAAAACAGCTGATCTAACACGTTTGAAGGCAAAGTAATTTCCCGAGTTTATGTAGCCTTGTCTTTATTTAATTATTTCACAAATGTTATAGTAAATCGACTCGAATGTTCGTTAATAATAGATTAACCGCAAATAATCTCGATTCGCACTTTTAAGATTGTTCTTTTATTATTACGTTCACGAGGTGATTTTAATTCAAATTGTCATTATTAACAGGATTATTTTGTATTGTAATAATGATATTTATCAATATGATTTCACTTAAAATTGTTCATAATTAATTGAGTTATTTTGTATTATAATAATAATCGATGATAGAATTGATTTCACTTAAAAATTGTTCATTGTTAATTAAATTATTTTGTATTATAATAATAATCGATGATAGAATTGATTTCACTTAAAAATTGTTCATAATTACCATTAAAATTTGATAGTTAATAACTGCATTAGAGCACGTTTGGTTTTATATAGTGTCATGGCGATTGACCTTGCATCACATTAATTACCACAAATTATTTATTAATTCGAGATTCCATAGATCCAGTATTGATTTTGGATTTCACGTAAATTTTAGGAAATCACACTTCGTTGACACATTGAGATACAGTTTTGTAATAAGATAAAAGATAATTGTTAATATTTTATATTTTTGTACGATAATGGCGAGTGCAATGTTTGATGGTTCTAATTACACTGTCTTCCTCGCATCTCCCCACTTAATTACTAGCATTCGAAGTGGTTTCCTGTAAAATCTTCGCGGGGAGTTTAAATAATCCAATGAAATTAATTCAACCGGCGTGATTATCTGTTTTTTACGACCAGGAGAAAGACAATCACAAAGAAGATGCAATGTGACGCGCTCAATTCTTTTGTTGTTACACGTGTCGAAGAAATGTAATGACATCATTTTCTTATTATGCAGTTTAATGCGAACGTTTGGTTTTATATACAAGGTGCTTAATAATTAATCATCATAAATAGTAGTTTATTTTTTCTACATTTATTAATTTTTCTACTTAATTATTATGATTTCGAGTGGAAGCCGTAACAGCCTTTGAAAGAGCAACACGTACCATGAGCGAGAACGTAGAAATTGCCGAAAACTTCTCGGATTTTGGTAAGATGTTCGGTATCGCTAATTACGGCCAGATACACATTCATGTAAATGTACAAAAATGATGATTTTATAATAAATTAAAAAATTTAACTTTTACAGATTTTTACTACTAAAAAGTCACCAGTCATCTGGTGACTTTATTTACCGCTCACCCCCCTATTTTTTAACTTTACTCCCGCTCACCCCCCTATTTTTGAACTTTACTCCCGCAGGGTAAAAAAGTGCCCCTTTACGCCCGCAAACCGGGGTAAAAAGTGAGTACTTTACCCCCGGAATGGCAAAAAATTAATTTTTCTCAGGAAATATTTTAACGGTAGTTTATATAAACCGTCAGCTTTCCTAATTTAAATAAGGCATTGGGATATAAGAGGTGGATTTTAGCGTGCTACTCCCACGCAGCCGATTGCAAATTGTATGGGGCACTTTGTAAGCTATGGAAAACATCATAATAGCAAATGGCAGATGTATAATGATTTGTTAAGAAGTAAAGAAGATGTTTCACCTAGTCACAGCGTTAAGTGTCATTTCCTTTTGTGCAGTCTTAAATATATTATGTACTATGCAATATGTTTTATGTTACTTTGTTTTGGTTTTTCTTTTACATATAATCAATAATAAAAAAATATGATAAATTAGTTTTTAAATTATAGATATACGAAATTTATGAACTCCGAGCAAGTTGCGCTTCGGACTTCCTGAATAAATACTGATTTGCAAAGAAACTATAATGGAGCTAGCTTTCACATGCTATCTTTAATAGATTGGATATCGGATTTTGAACGCTTCTTTCCCATTCTGTGCTTACGAATATCGTCTCGAAGTAATCATTTTCATTACTTTATTAAAAAATCAGTTCCTTTTATATATAGGAATTACTTGTAATGGTAATGTGGGTTATAGTATTTAAAAAGATTACCATTTTAATCCGATTAAAATGTTAATCTTTTTTGAACTCCGAGCAAGTTGCACCTCGGACTTCGATGATTTATGGAAAAACGGTAATGCAGCTAACTTTCATCTTTGGGAGCTAGCCGATGCTATCTCTAAAGAATCGGAAGCTAGCTTTTTGAGAAAAAATATCAACGCGGGGGGGGGGGGGGCTCGGCTAGCGATTGTGATTGATTGTGATGATTTGTGGAAAAACGGTAATGGAACTAGCTTTGATATTTGGGAGCTAGCTGGTGCTAGGTCGAAGGAATCGGGAGCTAGCTTTGTGAGAAAAAATTTTAACTGGGGGGGTGAGGTAACGGGCCCAAAAATAAGTGTCTTTGGGTATTACAAACTATCTCTTGGCAAAGTTTGAAGGTGTATCAAAAGGTTTGGTGGAAGTTACGATTTTTTGAAATTTTGAAGCCGACGGTTTAACCACTCAGCTTCAGAATTTTTGTGATTCTGAAAAATATGTGTCTTTGGGTATTACAAACTATCTTTTGCCAAAGTTTGATGGTGTAGCAAAATGTTTGGTGGAAGTTAGGAATTTTTGAAATTTTGAAGCCGACGGTTTAACCACTCAGCCTCTGAATTTTTGTGATTCTGAAAAATATGTGTCTTTGGGTATTACAAACTATCTTTTGCCAAATTTTGATGGTGTAGCAAAATGTTTGGTGGAAGTTAGGAATTTTTGAAATTTTCAAGCCGACGGTTTAACCACTCAGCCTCTGAATTTTTGTGATTCTGAAAAATATGTGTCTTAGGGTATTACAAACTATCTTTTGCCAAAGTTTGATGGTGTATCAAAATATTTTGTGGAAGTTAGGAATTTTTGAAATTTTGAAGCCGACGGTTTAACCACTCAGCCTCTGAATTTTTGTGATTCTGAAAAATATGTGTCTTTGGGTATTACAAACCATCTTTCGCCAAAGTTTGATGGTGTAGCAAAATGTTTGGTGGAAGTTAGGAATTTTTGAAATTTTGAAGCCGACGGTTTAACCACTCAGCCTCTGAATTTTTGTGATTCTGAAAAATATGTGTCTTTGGGTATTACAAACTATCTTTTGCCAAAGTTTGATGGTGTAGCAAAATGTTTGGTGGAAGTTAAGAATTTTTGAAATTTTGAAGCCGACGGTTTAACCACTCAGCCTCTGAATTTTTGTGATTCTGAAAAATATGTGTCTTTGGGTATTACAAACTATCTTTTGGCAAAGTTTGATGGTGTAGCAAAATGTTTGGTGCAAGTTAGGAATTTTTGAAATTTTGAAGCCGACGGTTTAACCACTCAGCCTCTGAATTTTTGTGATTCTGAAAAATATGTGTCTTTTTGGGTATTACAAACTATCTTTTGCCAAAGTTTGATGGTGTAGCAAAATGTTTGGTGGAAGTTAGGAATTTTTGAAATTTTGAAGCCGACGGTTTAACCACTCAGCCTCTGAATTTTTGTGATTCTGAAAAATATGTGTCTTTGGATATTACAAACTATCTTTTACCAAAGTTTCATGGTGTAGCAAAATGTTTGATGGAAGTTAGGAATTTTTGAAATTTTGAAGCCGACGGTTTAACCACTCAGCCTCTGAATTTTTGTGATTCTGAAAAATATGTGTCTTTGGGTATTACAAACTATCTTTTGCCAAAGTTTGAAGGTGTATCAAAATGTTTGGTGCTTAGGTATTTTAAACAGTACCTACACTCGTAATATAACTTGTTAAGTGGTGGTTTTAAAGCCCTTCTGAATTATTTTATATTATACATAATAGTCCAGTCAATTTACGAAATCTTCAAACATAAAATTATGTAGTTTGGCGATTGTTAAGGATCGATAGGGGGGTGCATTCTGAGCATACATTTCAATTTGAGGGGTTCTCCGAAGGTCAGCTGTACCTCATTTCGCTCGAGAACGGATATCTCGAGAACGGTTAGTGTTAGGCAAAAAATTGTAGAGACCTTTTCTCTTCTAAATTAAATTTACTAACTTTTTTATCTAAAACTTTTTTCTCTACTACCAATACCTTCGGAGTTATACCTTACTTTACAGAGCGAAATCCGCGACATTGTCACAATATCATCGACATCAGTGGGTATTCAGTACTTGAAAGAAATATTAAAGTATTCCATGATCATTTATTAGCCAACTTACCTGTATAAAAAGGTGAATCGATTAAACCATTTAAATATTGTACTTCATTTAAATATTGTAATCATTTGAATATCATTTAAATATTGTACTTCTTCAATTTGGGTACTTTTTATTGCATTCAATGGGATAATAATGTGAATAAGGATTAGAAAAAGAAGCAAATGAACAATTAAACCTGTTCCACACATTTATTGATAAAAAATAGAATGTAAAATTCGTAAAATTAAGCACCCGAGGTGGATGGAAGTGATTCGTTTGTATCACTAAAGGCCCTGACGGTATCGGGGCATACGTCGTCCTCGTCGATTGCGTCAACAATATTATCGTCCATTGCGTCAACAACATTAGCGATATTCGAACAATAGTTCTCTTGGCAGCGTGTCCGTGAATACGCGTTGCGACAATGGCGCGGATTTCGCTCGGTAAAGTAAGGTATAACTCCGAAGGTATTGGTAGTAGAGAAAAAAAGTTTTAGATAAAAGTTGTTCGTAATTAAAATATCTACAACTTTGATAATAGAAAAATTTTAATTTAATAAAAAGAAAGAAACAAATTTATAAACTTAACAAATAATCAACAAATTTATTACTGTATGGAACATAGTTGTTTACGAAGTTCCGACTCATTTTCTTCCAACTCCACTTCGGGCACAATTTGACCGTTAATAACCACCTCCGGCAAGTACGGCTTATAATTCAAACCCGAACGTTCGTAAAATAAAATGTAAGCATTACTGGTATCTATTTTTGGTATTTTAACATCGCTGTATGTGCACTTAAACGTATTCAATGAAGATTTCGAATCGTCACAACTTTCGGTCGCAGACGATTTCGACTCGGCATCGTCTAAATTAAAACCGTTCGTCGAACCGATTTTGTTAACACCACTTACGCCGTTCAAACTGATCGATTCCACGTCGGTGCTTTTCGAGGTAACATCGTAATTTTTGCGTCTTATTATAGGAGTCGTGTTGGCGCTTTTGCTTATTTTTAGTTGGTACTTGTTGCCCCCGTACTTGTATTCGTTGCTATTGTTGTTGTTATTTGTGGCGGTGGTGGTGGCGGCCTCGGAATGTAAAGTTTCAGTCGACGACGTCGAACTTTCCACGGGCACTTCGCGGCACGAACTGTCGTTGTAGCAGTACCAATGTCCATTTGGATTGCAACCATAGGAAACGTAGTGACCCCCGTTTAATAATCCCGAATGGCTCTGAAAATAAAAAAAAAAGACATTAATGGAACTAGCAATTCAAGCGAGTTACGTGCGTACCACAACGGCGTACAGTTGATACTTCAAGTCGAATATATCCTGCCCTTCGAGTAAATTGTGCTCGTGGAAATCGTGCAAGTTTTCGTCCAAAATCGGTGTCTTTTGCAAGCTGGTCGAAATTAACCTCTCCCTCACTTTATTAAAACTTTTGTCTTGCCCCGTAGGCTTGTCGGCTTTCGTGGTAATACAATTAAATGTAACAGATTTTGAATCGCCGCCATCGTCAACTAAACGGCTCGTTTCGCTGCACACTCCGTCGTCGCTACTAACTATGACTCCGGAATCGCTACTGTCCCGCAATTCGTCTTCTTCGCACACACCGTTCTCCAAAACCGCCTGAATGTCGCTTTCAACTTTTTGTCTCTTTAGCAGTAATTCGTGATGCCGCAAGATGGTTTCTTGCGGCACCGAAGCAAGATAGGCAGTGGGATCAAAATTTTTGAACGGAAAATTGACCACTTTCTGCGTTTTGACCCACTTGCTGTTTACGTAATCGAATCGTTTCAAATGAACTATCAAAATAGGCGGCAGTCTCCAAATTTGTAACTTCTTAGTCGCCGGTTGTTTGTCCTGACACTTTGAACAGTGATATTTCGTTTCTAATCTCTCTTCGGAGGTGAACGCCTTTAAACAATAATCTAAATCGATTGGTTCGGTATGTAATTTTCTACACGTTGCTATCGACTCGTGTTCTAACCATACCTGAAAGATTTTTTTCACATTTTTAGATCGATTTTATACTTTCTACTAGATTGGGTTTTATGCTATAGACTAAGCCGTACACATCGGCAACCGAACTGGGCACTGCTGCGAGAAACAATCAATTTTTGTGGATGAAAATCTGTTTACCAGAATAGAATTCATATAAATAAGCGTTAATTAATTTACAGAATGACGTTTGAGCCATCAATTTTAATATTGCCAAAAATACAAGCATTTAAATTTGCAACATTTACGGCAAAGAAAAGTACCGATTTTAATGAAATTAACTCTAATGAAAATTGCTTAAGTGTAGTACCTACCAGTACCTACACTACCGTCCAAAAGTTTGGAAACACTTGAATTTTTTTTATAATATGAATAATTTTTTTTGGAAAATACCACTTAAATTTGAAATAATTTTCACACAACATCAATAATTAGGCTTCTATACAAAGTATAACAAGAAACCTTTTTAGTTATAAATGTAGAAATTTAAGAAAGAAGTCGCCTAAACGGCTCCATAAGTTTGTATAGAAAGAATTACGCAGATGTTGGGATTACTAAGACTTAACACCAGTGGCGTAGCTAGCATGGGTGACACCCGGGGCGGATTTAATGGGTGTCACCCCCACCTAGGCTGATGACCTTTTTTTTTGATGTGTCACCGCAAAAACCAAAAAACGATGTAATTTTAGTCAGGAAATTTAAATAATTTGGGGTTGGGTGCAACCCCCACCCAGGCCGATGACCTTTTTTTCCGAGGTGTCACCTCTAGGAACCTGAAAAACCAAGAAACGAGGTAATTTTAGTCAATAATTTGGGTTCAGGTGTCACTTCCACCTAGGCCGATGACGTTTTTTTGGGGTGTCATCCCTAGGAACCTAAAAAACCAAGAAACGAGGCAATTTTACTCAGGAAATTTAAATAATTTGGGGTAGGGTGTCACCCCCAGACGGGTGACACCCGGGGCGGTCCGCCCCCACCCTAGCTACGCCACTGCTTAACACGTGCCGAACGGAACCGACAAATTTTAAACCTATTGTGTACTAAAACTCGTTTGTTTACCTTGTTTTGTAATTTTACGGTGGGAATAACTACGGAATAAGCCAAAACACTGGATTTATTTATTTTACCACCCTTTGCAAGTTGCAAATATAAAATAAGCTGCATTCAAAAATTTTAACCATTCGTTAATTTGTTTTGAGTGAAATTGTGTGTCGTAATGGCAAGAAAAAATCAACTGAGTGGGTCATTATTCCATCTCAAATCAACTGAAAAATAGGCAAAACTGACTCGACCCCCACCAAATTTGACGAAACTTGGTACACACCATCTTAGTAAGAAATAAAAATACAAATTTTAGGATTTGTCCAAAAAGGCATTTGTTTCCTTGTTTTGGTCCTTCAAAATGTCAAAAAGTTGGTATGTAGACTTGTAGGAAAACGACTGTAACTATAGGCAGAAACGGACAAAAATCAGTTTTTCGCCGATTTCTCAAGTTTCTTTGAACTTTATGACAAAATAGCTTAATATAAAATTAAAGCTAATTAAATTCTCTACAAAAAAACTTCTATACATATTTTCGTCAGATTCGTATTTGAAAATTGATTCTGACCATTTTAAATAAATTTAATATAACCGTGGTTGTGCAACTTAGCTCCACTTTGAACGGTTATTACTATGTGAATACGAATCTGACGAAAAATATGTATAGAAGTTTTTTTGTGGAGAATTTAATTAACTCTAATTTTATATTAAACTATTTTGCCATAAAGTACAAAGAAACTTGAGAAATCGGCGAAAAACTAATTTTTGTCCGTTTCTCGCTGTAATTAATTTATTTTTACTAACCAAACCCATGCTCATCCCATGATCAAATTTTATACCCATGCTCAGCACAATTGTACAAAACAACAGTGAAAAAATGAACAAAATAAAAATACCCTTTTAGAAATAGGGTTAATACGAGGGCTATTTTTTATCAACTTCTATTAGGTTGGCAATGGATTGTCAGTTATCATATTGACATAGCGCTTGCGTGATAGTGTTAAGTCATCTATCTGTCAAAACTTCCTAACCGGGTAAGCCATTGCGCAGCGTAGTTTTTATGTGAGTGTTGTTTTATCATGGCTACTATACTCGAAGCTCCCGCCAAATGCGAGATTCGATCTGTGATCCGTTTTCTCCAAGCTGAAGGCAGTCCTGCGGCTGAAATTCATCGAAGATTGTCTGTAGTGTATGGGGAAAAGATTATGAGTGCAAGTGCAGTGCAGGTTTTATCGGGAAGGACGAACTGACGTACATGAAGATGGGGGTCAGGGACGGAAATCCGTAGCAACAAATGAGATTATCGAAAATGTGAACAAAGCGGTTCAAGAGCGCCGCCGGTTTACAATCTCTGAGCTGTCTACTGATATATTGTAACGGGGGATGAAACGTGGGTTCAGTTTGTGAACGGCGAAACAAAAGATCCGATACGAAAGAAGAAAAGAAAAAATCCAGGCGGCAACATTTTATGAGGAGGGTATACAAAAGCTGGTGCCCCGTTACGACAAATGCCTCAATCTCGGTGGCGACTATGTTGAAAAATAGCTGACATGTATGAGCAACTATTGTATATATTAAAATTTTTCCTATTTGCCTTATTTGCTTTTACTAGCTTAATGGAAGTTGATTAAAAAATAGCCCTCGTATTAGAAAATTAATCCAGTTAGGGGTTGAAAATATAAAATGTAGTTGAATATTTGAAAAGAGCATTCATTAACCTTTCCAGAAAATTTTTTATTTTTAAATTTAGACTACTTTGGATGAAGTTACAGTCGTTTTTCTATAAGTCGACAAACTCTAACTTTTCGACTTTTTGAAGAACCAAAACAAGGAAACAAATGCCTTTTTGGACAAATCCTTAAATTTGTATTTTTTATTTCTTACTAATAAGATGTTGTGTACCAAGTTTCGTCAAATTTGGTGGGGGTCGAGTAAATTCTTCAGTTGATTTGAGATGGAATGTAGAAAAACGTAGTGCAGTTATTGCGTTTTACAATGAAAATAAAACTTTGCGTTATATTGCAAATAAATTAAAAATTTCACTTATGGGCGTACACTACAGCACTACACAATTACGCGGTTTAAAGCTACTGGCAGTTTAAGTGATCAAAAACGAAGTGGGTGACCAAAAGTAACTTCTAATCAAGAAGATTTATTTATTGCTACTATAGAAGGTTAACTGCACCCGAAATAAGGGCAGAATTAAATAGTTCGAGGGTTAATCCAGTGTCAACAACTACGGTTAAAAGAAGACTAATAGCTGCCGGACTTTCTGGACGTGTAGCAGCCCGTAACCACTGTTAAGACCTCAAAATAAAAAAAAAACGTCTTCAATGGGCAAAGCAACATAAAGATTGGACGTTGGACCAATGGAGAAAGGTCCTTTGGACCGATGAATCCAAGTTTGAAATATTTGGTAGCAAACAAAGAGTTTTTGTTCGCAGACAAGCATCTGAAAAGATGTTACCTCAATGTGTGGTTCCAACTGTTAAACATGGGGGGGGCAGTGCTTGTTTGAGGATGTCTTTGTGCATCTGGGGTAGGTGACCTAGTGGAAATCAAAGGAATCTTTCGCTAAGAGGATTATTTGAAAATTTTACAAGAGCACACATTACCATCGGGGTTAAGACTAATCGGCTCTCCCTTTACAATGCAGCAGGACAATGATCCAAAACATGCTTTTCGCTTGTGTAGGGGGTATTTAGAGGACCAGGAGCAAGAAGGTACCTTCAAAAATATGATATGGCCGGCACAGTTACCGGATTTGAACCCTATTGAGTTGCTGTGGGATGAACTCGATAGGGAAATCAAAAAACACCAGTGACATCAAAGCAGAACCTTTTACTGAAATTGCAAGAGTCCTGGAATGCTATAACAGCAGAAAAATTAGAAGAACTTGTTGCACGAATGCCCAGGATTGTGCTGCAAGTTATTAAAAGTAATAGATCCTACTTCGATGGACGAAAAGTGTAAAGTAATTAGTGTTTTGTTATCAATTTTATGTTTCTTTTGCCTTTAAATCTTTGTTAGTAATATTATATTCTTTCAAAACTTTATATAAATAAAATCAAATATGTAAAAATATTAAAAAAAACTAAAGGTATTTTATTAAAGTCATTGCCATGAAAGAAGACGTCTCGTCATAGATTGACTGAATATAGCAACGACGTATTGCTTATGAGCATTACCAGTCATTTTGTATTGATATGACAAAGCACGAAAATATATTGCACGTGTTTCCAGTAACGACATACGCTGTTGCGTTTGTTAGACGATAGTAAAAGACAGATATACTCATAGCATGTCGTAACTAGTACCGGAAAAAGAATTTGATTCGCGTAGTAATTTATATAAAATTTCTGTCACTTTTAATATTTTTGAAGTTTGGAGTTTTCGTGGTTTAAGTTTTCGGTTTGTGGATTTAAGCTTGTCAAAATTAGTCAAAATACAAAATTAGTTCTTTTCAGAACTCTCGAAATGTCTAGTTCTGTACGTGGAAGAACATTAAAATCTCAATCGCAACAGTTGATTTTAAATTTATTAAATTATTTTGAACTTGAAAAACAGCACGGGGGCAGTTTAATTCCATTACAGTGTGTTCAAGAGGTGAATATAAAAAGATTACTTTACATTAATTTTATATTTATAAAATATTTTATAAATTGCAGCGTGTTGCCAATGCTTTAGGAATCAGTGTATCTTCTGTTGCCCGGATTAGAAACCGTAGTTCACTAAATCCAGAATTATCAAGTCCCGGTAAAAACCGAAAACGTAGGAAAGTTAAAACTAGCGATTTACCAGAATCATCGAAAATGAACATTAGAAACACAATTTATAACATGTCCAGTCAAAGTAAGTTTCGTTGTCATTTATAATTAACACAAAATGTAATTTGTGTATTTTTTGCAGAAAGACATTTAACCGTTGCTTTGTTAAACAAGGAGATTGAACAGCTACATATTTTACTAAGCAACAGGAGCTTAAATCGTGTTTTGCACGAAATTGGTTTTAAATTTGCTAAAGAAAATAATCGAAGAGCATTGGTCGAAAAAAGCAGTATTGCAATAGATCGAATTCATTTTTTTCAGAATTATAGAAATAATTTAAATTCTCAGTTTCAACGTGATGTCGTGTTTTTAGATGAAACATGGATTTTTTCTAAAGGTAATCCTGGAATGTCGTGGCAAGATGGCTCTACAAAAAGCGTTAGGAAACCAGAAGGTTATGATGGAAAACGTTTCATTGTACTTCACGCTGGGTCAAAATCTGGATTTATTAATAATACCTCATTAGTGTTTGCTTCAAAATCGCAAAAAGAGGATTACCACGGTGAAATGAATGGTGAACTGTTTAAAAAATGGGTTGCTGAAAAATTAATATGCAATTTAGAAGAACCATCTCTCATAATTATGGACAACGCATCGTATCATTCTACTGTAGTAGAAAAAATGCCTACTTCGGCATGGACAAAACCAAATATTGCAGCATGGTTAACTGCAAACAATATTGAATTTGAACCGTCCTGCTTTAAACCAGAATTGCTAGCTCTAGCTAAACTACATAAAAAAGAAAAACGCTACGAAGTGGACGAATTATTAAGAAGCCACGGACATGAAGTTTTACGGTTACCACCATACCATTGTGAATTCAATGCAATTGAATTAGTATGGGCTCATTGTAAAACTTACTACAACAAGCACATTGGAAGAGATGGTTATGGTAATGAAAACGTAATTGATATGTGGAATGAAGCATTAGAAAATTGTTCTCCTGAAGTATGGAAAAACTGTGTTTGTCACACCGAAAAGGTAATACAAGATTGGTATGAGCGAGAAAAGGCTTTAGATATAACGGTCGATGAACTTATCATCCATGCTAATGGCTCCAGTGATTCTGAAGAAAGTGATTACGACTGATTGTTTCCGGAATTTTGGATTTTTGTTTTTATTTTTGTTTTGTAATTTGCAGGAGTATTTTGCATTTCTCGCTAAAAATGGTGAGAACCAAATTTGTAGAGAATTAAATTCTCCACCTTTTTTATACGAGAAATTTTGTTGTAAAATTATTATTTATTGCTAATTAATGCTAATTCATATGTACAATTTTTATGTCCAAAACATTAATTATTTTTGTTTGATAATTAATAAATAATTAAATTAGAGCGATTCTTTTTTTTTATTGTTGAAATAATTAAGACGTTGTTTAATCTTAATCATCCTACGACTTCCGAAATTCGATCATGGTCAGCGCTACGTATTCCCAAATTGAGTGTTCATCGTAAAGCTCAGGTTTCAGGTAAAGTAACCAAAAATTTTCGATGTGGTGGCAGTTAATCCGAAAAATTTCAATTAATTCAACTCTTTAACGCCGTGGGGTGTTACACAATTTTGTTTTTCTTCAGGTCTGTGTGAAAAGGCAAAACAATGTAATTGCCAAAAGTTAGTTTTGAGTAAAGCTCTGAACAGATTGACAAAGAAATTATCAACGCAACGGTACAAAAATCTCAAAATCGCAATTTTTGCCATTCATTGTTTTGCTTTTGCATTGCACAGGTGCTGTATACCTATACTTATGCTGTGTCTTATTTTGAATTTGTTCATAACTATTGCTTAATAAATAAATAAATTTGGTAAGCGACAATAAAAACATAAAAGTTTCCTTTCAGCATAACCTATATTTGGTTTGACAGGTGACAAGTTCAAATTTGTTAAACTAAAAGGAAAGTGAGAAAGAAAATTAAAAAAAAAAGATAACCAATATATTCTTATTTTAAAATACACTTCATTTGACTAGGGAGTATTGGCTTAGTTCAGACGATTATGCTTTTATGACGAGACGTCAACTTTCGTGGCAATGACTATATAAAATGCTATAAATCGACATTAGTAAAATTAAAATTAATTTTGTAAACTAATATAAGTTCTATTATATGATGCTATGCAAGACTTTTTTAGGCTTTATAATGTAATGAATTTTTTATATTTTGGAAACTTTTATAACCCCTTTCGGCCGGCTTAGCTCGCGGGGGTGTCGACGTGAGGCTGAAGCGTGATTCATATAATGTTTAAATAACCAAAAGCGTACTTCCCTATACGGGGGCATAGCGTATGAAGAATTGTACGGTCAATAATAATAATTAAGTTATTTTTTATTTAAAACGCTATATTTGTTTATATCATCTGACATTAACAATGGCGTATTATAATATATATTTGATTAGGAATTTTTTAATACATTGATTTAATGACGAGCACCAAGTAACCGATTTGTAATTTAAATATGTATCAAATTAAATATGTTACAATTAGAAAATTAGAATGTATTGTGATGGTAGTCATATTTTCACAAATTTATAACTTAACCTTTAACAAAAATGCTTTTAAATGTTAACAAACTTTCTCTAACTTATCAGTTGAAGAATGCAGAATATTATGTAATTACCTAATTACGTTCGAGTTGGAATGTATTACTATTTTTAAATGTATACTAACTTATTCTAATATAATTTGTAGGGTAATTTAAATTAAAATACATATACTAATGTTTTTCGTAGGTATGAAAAAAATGTAATTAAATAACTTTCTATAGCTTAAGGGTTTCAGATTATAAGGTATATATACTGCCATATATATTTAAATATTTTTATAAGTTTACTTCAAGTTCTCACGTAATCAACTTGCTCAAAAATGGATACTCAAGTGGAAGTTAAAACTTTGAAGAGGTCAACAGAAGCAGCTCAAACAAGTAAGTTATGTAAAAATTAGTAGTAACTTAAATAACTGTTGGGTAGGTATGTGTTCTTAGATCCTAAGTATACATATACCTACCCTCATATTATATTTATATTTTCTGTATTAATTTTTTTATATTATATTTTCAGAAGATGCTCTGAATAAAGCACCTAAAATAATTCATGAGAAGAAACTAGCACTAAATAAATCTGAATCAAAATTTATATCTATAGGTATTGATATTGAAAACTGGACACCGATGTTACGACTCAGCGACGTAAATAATATTAGTGTACCTATTAGTTATCAGGATTGGGATATTTTAACCAACGATGATAATATCAAGCAAATCAAGATTTTTTTTAAAAGTGATAGTTTGATTCCGATGGAAAATGCTAGCAGTGGATTGAAAATCACTGGACAGCTATTCAATAAGATCAATATATTACAATTTAAAAAAAAAATTTTTTATGTTTGTTTAGCAGAAAATTCTATGATGAGATTGTTAGAAATTTTACCATTAATAAATATGTATATTAGAGAAATTGAAGGACTCGATTTAAAAGAATTTTATAATGAAGTACTTGATGGATGTATTCAAATAGGGGGGGATGCCTACGATAATTTTAAGGCAGTTGCACAATCTTTAGCATATCATCAAGGTATAAATTTGTTATATGTAACAGAATTATTATATATTGCTATGTGCTGACGTAGCCTCACGTTGGGCTAGCCAAAAAGTGCTATGTGCTTACGTAAGGCCTTTAAGAGACCCACACTTTATGATACAAAATTGTTATGAATACCCTCGCTAATAGGGTTAAAGGTTCTTTTTGTTAATGTTTTATATGGGTGTACGTAATTGTACCCCGTCAATGGAAAAGTGTGTGAAATTTTGTAAACACAATTTAATGAAATAAGGTGCCTCAGCTTAGCTCTTTCGTAGTGCATGTATCTTACCTTGTACAGGGTGGATTCGTTCCGTTACCAATGCTGTAAATGAAATTATGGTGCGGAACAGGTCTAAATAAATATCCTTCGTTACAAAGTTATTAATGTTTTTATTAAGCACACAAATGAAAATAAATATTTGGTTATATCAAAAAGTTCTATTATTAAATCTATTATATAAAAATTCTGAACGTAAAATGATGCAAAACACGTGTCGTACGAAGTCCGGAGATTTCACTTAAGTTTATAAAGATTTTATTGCAATGTACACGGTACCTTATTAAATCCAGGAATATTTCTTTTACTTGAAATGGAGATGGTACAATTGCGCGTCAAAGACACTCAAAGGGTTCATTTACCATCGGAAACTTCCAGATGCAGTTTGTTGACCTCGTTTTGTGTTGAAGTTTATTTTCTTCAAAAATATTTGCAATCCGTTACGATTTTCACCTTATTATTGGTTTTACGTAGGTAAGTAACTATTTTGTTGAATTATGCACTCGTATTTTGTAATTTCACTATTTATTTTTACTATAATTATCAATTTTATTAGGACGATTCTAAATTCGCCACTTTGCACCTGTGAATATCCACACCAACCTCTTATCCATTGTTTTTATTAATTAATTTACGAAGTTCCTCGCTATCCTGATCTTTTCATAGACGTATTTTATTGGTCGATCGAAAAATCAATATTATTTGAAGTTTCACAGCACAGGTATGGACTAAGCCCATTGCGGTTCGTTGAAATTTTATAAGTAAAATTTTCTTTTATTTTTAGATTGAATTGTCTTCTTCTCCAGTGCTTAGTGATTGAATAATAAAGATGCTGGACATGAAATTTCCATACGCAGTTCATTAAGTTGTGATATGCCGAACTCACGTAATAATTTTAACAAACTTATTTTAAATTTAACGCTAACATGGATTTTTACATTTATCAATTAATTAACAAATTTCTGACTTTTAAAATACCTTTCTTATTGCTAACAATTTTTCATTTACTATAAATTAACATTTTAACAAAAACAATTATTAAATGATACATTTCAAATTTATTTTATTCAAACCTGTTTTATGTCCCGTTTTCAACGAATCATTTGACTTTAAGTTAATTTCTTGGTATCGGATGAAGTTTTTCTGATTACTTTGATAAGTTACATGCTTTTATTCATTAACAAAATTTTACTGAAACTTAAATGACGTACTTCCATTGACGTGGTATCTCGATACCGCAATATGTACCCTGAAGTAATTAAGCAAAATTTGTATGATTTAATGCAAGATTAAAATATGTATTGTAGCAAATTATTAATAAAAATACTATGTATTAAAAAATTGTTGTTATTCTTTAATACCCTTATTCCATAGCATATATAAATTAGTAAGGTCATATAGGCTTCATCATTAATATTTTGAAAAGCAGCTGATACACACATAAAAAAAAATGAATTCAACTATAATCATTTTTACATTAGCTGAAGTTTTAAATAATACTCTATACATATCAGCTCCAACAACCGTTGAAAATAATACAATCTGTTTAAATTATAGTAAGATGCAGAGTTTTAATAATCTTAATGAAGCACAGTGCTTTAAATGGCTTCCGATGAAATATATAAACACTAGAAATGAGACAGCATTCTTCTATTACATAAACTCAAGCAATCCATCGACATGGAATTTAATATTGCAAGATAAAAATGTATTTACTGAAGAGGTTTTATACAATGATAAGTGGACTTCTATAATCATGGGTCAAGTTTTACCACCATCAATTTTAGCATTACTGATAATTATATACTACATTCATTATTATTATTATAATAGAAGCAATAAAACTGAATTATTATTATTATAGAAGAAATAAAACAAAATTATAATCATGATTTGTCTATTTATTTATTTATTTCGAATACCAAAAAAGTTACAAAATAAAAAAAAATTTTTTTAATCATATAAAGGTTACCAATCCGGAGATTGGATCATATTCAA
The DNA here is from genome assembly GCA_932274525.1 of Podabrus alpinus. Lineage (NCBI taxonomy): Eukaryota > Metazoa > Arthropoda > Insecta > Coleoptera > Cantharidae > Podabrus > Podabrus alpinus. The sequence continues at coordinate 73,697,109 of OW026454.1, read as the reverse complement.
AAACAGAATCATGTAAAATTAATACATATGCAGAGGTGTCAGCAGGAAAATTCCCTATGCTTTCTATTTCCAATTTTAAACTTAATACAGGTTCGTGAACCATTTCGTTTTGCTTTGAAACATCTAAGACAAAAATCGGACCTTGACCGAACTGCTTAAAATCTAATAACGGTTCGCAAAACTGCTTATTTAAAAACTTCTTTTGAAATGATGCATAATCGTCGTAGGCCAGCACGTATCTACATTTCGAAAAATCATTATTCCTTTTCTCATAAGGACTTCGATTCTGATTAATGAAAGCTGTAACGTCTGATATTCCACATTGTGAGAAAGTACTTGCATCAGAAGCTTGATTGTTTCGTTTACTAGTTTGAAATGCGGTTAAAATCCATCGAGGCCTTCGGGATCCCACTGAATTTTGAACCGCCCAAATTGTTAAGTTAGTTGCGGTAGGTAGAGAAGGATATTGATATAAGCTTCTACCATAAAATCCAATTTTGACGGTTTTTTGATGTTTCAAGCGATTATATATTTCCAATTTTGCAGTATCGCTAGGGGTAATATGTGGTACACGCCAGCTAACTTTTAAAATTTTAATTGTTACAGGAGTTTCACTCTGATAGCAATCGGTATCAGAATTCGAACGAATTAAAATTAGTTCCTGACGCATGTTTATAATATCTCGTGTATAATCACATGCGAATCCTAATATATGATTTAATGGTATTACAGCGCTAAATGTCCTCAAGGTTGGATTAAATATTTGAGATTCTTCATCTAAAACATACCATCCAGCACTGCTCAACCCTTTTGATTCGTCAGGAGTGTAACGACATTGACCATAAAGTGATGTTGATACGCCAGGCGTTCTACAACTATCGATCACAACATCACCCAGTTGATATCGTATTTCATCAAATAAAAATAGCGGATCGTTGAGTTGAAAAGCTTTTGTTGGATCTGTAGGTGTGACTAATCCTTCAATATAAATCTTACTGTCGTATGTAGAAGTAATCAAATCACCCTTATCAATAATGAGTCTAACCTCATCCGAGTTATCAAAGGCATTCACAGTATAAGGATGGTACGTATGGGTTGAATTATCTATTATTAGGTCTGAATAAGATACGTCAGCGAATATATTTTGAAGTGCCTGCTCTTCCTGCATTATTATAATATTTATTTATTACTCGATACCCTAAACTTTCCAAAAATCTTATCTCAGTCGATGTTAGCACTTTAACATTCGGAGGTATAATAGCCATTAAAGTATTATCAGCCTTATTTATATTGTTATTAAGATTTAAGCCCATTCTGTTTTAACTCTAAGCGTATAGTTAAAGGTTCGTCGCCAAAATCTACTGCTTCGCCGAGCTGATCCACTAACCTTAGGGTGATGTTATGAATAGTATTTAAAGTAACAGGTAAATATATAATGTTTGTAGGCTCTCTGCACAACCTATATCCGGGTTCCACAGATAGGTCAAATTCAAATATTGTATGTGCTAGATTATTATTACGATACGCACCTGAAGTTATATTACAATCGACATGAATATTTGTAGACTTAATAATTTGAACATTTAAATCAGATTCATGCTTAACACCTGACTTTAATTTCTTTTTAGAAAAACCTAACATACGACCTATGTTATTAGGTTTCGTAAAATCAATTTCGAAATGTGAAAAAATTTCACATTTAAATGTATTATTATTAGCCCATAAGTTGAATTTTTCACTCAAGATAGATTTCAGATATTCATTTAATTCGGTTATTTCGTAAGCACTTGATGGTATGGTGATGACTTTTTGGTTGTAATAAAACTTGTTATTTCCATCAAAGATATTTCTTATAGAATTACAACCGTAGAAACCTATTAACCCTAAGACGTAATCATTTTTAGGATTCAATTGAATTGGAGGAAAATAATCCACACTGAGTGAATTTCCCACACCCGTTAAAGTAAACGTCTGACTCATTATTAAAGATTTTTATTGATGATCAAGTATTTATTCAATTTTTTTATACAAAAATTTTAAGCATAAATGACCGCATATAAACGTATTAAAATTTTGTTCACGTACATAATTATATTTTATTTTACAACCATCAAAGTATTTAATGACTTCTTGAGGAGGTCTCAGATCACCAAAACTATCAAAATACGTTACATTATTATAGTTCTTCTGATAGGCAACCCAATGAGTTCCATGACCACTCATAACATCTAAGTTTATTATACCACATTCGAAAAGTTTTGGAGTAGAGGGTAAAGTATCTCTCATGAAGACGCCTCGGAAATTAGGAATATTGATTGTATATTTTCTTAAATCCACATCGGTTAGAGCTCTCCGAGGCAACTTATTCAGTTTTTTGAATACGGTTTTAAAAATAATGCTCTGCCACCTTTGTATGGTTTCAAATATAATGCTTCACCCTTTTTACCCATTGCGATCGCCTCCATCATTTTGTTATGACGACCGCTTTCTTCAAGCTGTTGTTTTGATTCTTTAGCATTGTTAATAGCCTTAGCTATTCCACTAGCACCACCTGCTAATGCTCCAACAGCACTCAAACCGGTAAAGAGTGGTATCAAAAATGGTAGAATTCCTCCTTGTTTAGGTACGGGGATTATTCGAGGTATTCTAATATTACGTTTGCCTCCTAATTTTTTAACTGTCCGCTTAGCAACTGTTAAAGCATTTTTAATAATATTTTTATTATTATTATAATTACATTTGGATTTTTCAAGTTCTTGAGATATATTTTTTACAAGTCCTTTTCCAAGTAATATTTTACGTGTGCTTCCATACCCCATACCCAACTTTCGCTTAGTTTTCAACGTATTTAGCACGGTCCACGCTGCAACCTTTTCTCCTACCTTAGCGTTTTTAGACTTTACTCGTCCCCAAGCATGCTCTTCTAATACACGATCAGCTTGATGTCTGTTTTTTAAGTCTTTATGTTGTGAATATGCGATATCATGATCTTTACAGGCCGAATCTAAAGAATTGATTCCAGGATCACCTCTAGCTAGACGCTTTTTTAATTTAGTACCTGGACCGCAATATTGATAACCCGGTATATGAAGCTCTATTGGCAATTTATTTATTATGGTGTTAACCAAACCTTCACCTCGGTGGGTCAACATTTAATGAGATAGTTGTACACTATTTTCAGGTATTTATATAAGCGTGTACGTATATTTAATTCATTATATTCCGAGATGAGGTTTATTAAACAGCTTGATACTCTTCATGTTAACAATCATGACCTTAAAAAAATTTATTTAAAAAAGCATAGCGCTTTATTACCTGATTCAATTAGATGTATTATAGCAGGTAGTTCAGGAAGTGGTAAAACAAATACGCTCATCAGCCTTATTGAAGATCCTAATGGGTTGAAATTTAAAAACGTATACATCTTTTCAAAATCTCTACATCAACCAAAGTATGAATACCTAAAAAAAGTTCTCGAACCTATAGCGGGGTTAGGATACTTCACTTTTTCACGTCATGAAGATGTTATACCCATAAGCGAGGCAAAACCTCATTCAATTATGGTGTTTGATGACGTCATCACTGATAAGAGTACCAGTGTTCGTGATTATTTCTGTATGGGTCGGCATAATTTAATTGATTCATTCTATCTCAGTCAGACTTATTCAAAAATACCTAAACAGTTAATACGTGATAATGCAAACTTAATTATACTATTTAAACAGGATGTTTTGAATTTAAAGCATGCGTATGAAGATCACATCGGAACTGATTTATCATTTAATCAATTTAAAACAATATGTGCCGAATGTTGGAAAGAACCTCACGGTTTTATCGTAATAGATACAGAGTCTGATATAAATAATGGTAGATACAGGAAAGGATTTGATTCGTATATAAGTCTTGATTGAATAGTATGAACCTTTCATAACTCGTAAACACTTCGTGACTTGTACACGTCCCGCAATTATTATTATTATAAGTCGATTTTTACTAAGATGGATACAGATGAGATTGAATTGACTAAAAAAATTATTAAAGCACGTAAATCTGTAAAACGCAAGTACCTTGAACTACATCGTGGTCAATTAGCTATTCAAAGAATTTCGGAAGAGAAATATAAACCTATAGTGGATCCTATTAAGGAACTAACATCCTTAGAGAAAAAATCTAAACGTTTAAAAGTTTGGGTAAATCCTCATAAGCCGAGATTCTCAACAAATTATTCACATATACCTGTTATGAAAAAGAATATCAAAATCCCTAAAAGCGATCAGGATGATGTCAGAAGTAACGCTAGTGATCAGGATGAAGATGATGATAGTGATGAATATAATAAAGCTGCTAGCACTAGCATTATTGAGAAATTACACGATCGATATATTGAAATGGCTATACATGATACCAATCGTTTGATTGATCATCTGTACGGAGTTTATTACGATCCTGATACTGACGCTTGGAAAATTGGAAACGCTAAAATTAATTTTGATCAAAATTCGGATAACTTTAGTATTAATAATCAAGTATATGATGGTACTGAGGGATTATATGAATTAATATTTAAAAAATCACCTAAAAATTATACTAATGACGATTTACAACAGTATTATAAGCAGATTTTGATTGATACAAATGCTCATAAAAGGGGGCATTCTAATAAAAAAAGAATACACAGTACTCGAGATATCAAGTACCAGAAAGTAATAAAGAATTTATTCAGTAAGACCGGCGAGGGGTTAGTACCTAAGCATAAGTTGCTAAATAATAATAAAAATAATTATATTTATTGGGATAACCCTTCAGAACTCGTGCAACGGCTCATGCTTCTACATGCATCTCAACAAGCTGGTAATAATAGTCGTGATAATGAAATTATCAGTATCTTGGAAGAGCTAGTAGAGTCTAAAATTATAATATAAATATAAAGTTTTATAATTTAGTATGCAGTTTAAAAATGAACATTGACATATTCGGTCGTAGTAAAATACGTCCAAAAGAGGGTCCTAAGGGTGATAAAGGTGTAGGATTTAAACTTACTAAAGATCGTAACTATGATATGCAAACTAAAAGAATCACAAATTTATCAAACGGAGTTGATGAATTCGATGCTGTAAATAAACAATACGTTGATACAATAGTTGTGTTTATTCGGTCTCTAAAAGAGCAGATTGATAGTATTGGGAAAAAATCTGAAAATACTTCCGAGTATGTAAAAAAATTTGAACAATGGGTGTCGGCTCATAATATTTCCGAGGATTCAAAGGGAGATGTTTTTAATAAATATCAGCAGTCTATTGAGAGAGATTTAAAAGATTTTAAAAATGAATGTAATACTAGACTGGATGGTTTTAAGAATATAATTGATAATTTAAGCAATAACACACGCAATACATAGCATTTCTCTAAATAATGTCGAAACGTGCAATTGTAGATGAAATTCATAGAAGTGCTAGAAAAAACTTTCCCCGTAGAAGTGTAATAATTAGAGGTTTCGATGACCTATGGCAGGCTGATTTAGCCGAATTTATACCTTATTCCAAATGTAATAATGGTTATAAATATATTCTATTAGTTATCGATTGTTATTCTAAATTTCTATGGACATACCCCCTAAAAACTAAAACAGGTATAGAAGTAACAACTGCAATGTCTTCAATTCTTATGAACGGTCGAAAACCAAAAAATTTACAAACCGATGAAGGAAAAGAATTTTATAATAAAAAATTTACTGAAGTTATGAAAAGTAATAAGATAAATCATTACTCCACATATAGTATTAAAAAGGCTTCAATTGTTGAGCGTGTCATACGAACATTAAAAAATATTTTATATAAAGAGTTTAGTTATCGAGCTGAATATAAATGGGTTGATATACTAGCTTCTGTTACTGATGATTATAATAATCGTAAGCATAGAACAATTAAGATGCGTCCTTGTGATGTGCACTCTTACACCAAGTTACACGTCTACAATATAAATAAGAAAATTGAAAAAATAAAATATAAAAAAGGTGATTTTGTACGAATTTCAAAGTATAAATCTGTCTTCGATAAAGGTTACAACGCAAATTGGACTGCAGAATTGTTTAAAATTGTGCGGGTTAATCTAGGAAGTCCTACTACTTACAATATTGAAGATATTAGTGGAAATCCTATTAAAGGCATGTTTTATACGGAAGAGCTTCAAACTACGTCTTATCCCGACACATTTCTAATTGAAAAAGTGTTACGTAAACGGGGTGATAAGCTATATGTTAAGTGGATGGGTTATCGAAAACCTACATGGATATCTAAATACTCAATTCAATAATAATTAATATTATTATTATTATTATACTTACTCTGTATGTTAGATTTTTTTGAATAATAAACGCCTTATATTAATTTTTTTAATTTATTTATTTAGACTACTTTACTTATTTATTTAGATTTCAGACTACATCAGTATCTTAGTTATGAGGGTGTATACATCTCTATTATATTAGACGCTCTGATACTGTTGAAAGTCCGTTCGAATTTGTTTATGATGATGTGATGTCCCCAGAATGTTTATGAAGACACTCGTCCAAATATTGTTCTCTAGTATCCATTTTTGAGCAAGTTGATTACGTGAGAACTTGAAGTAAACTTATAAAAATATTTAAATATATATGGCAGTATATATACCTTATAATCTGAAACCCTTAAGCTATAGAAAGTTATTTAATTACATTTTTTTCATACCTACGAAAAACATTAGTATATGTATTTTAATTTAAATTACCCTACAAATTATATTAGAATAAGTTAGTATACATTTAAAAATAGTAATACATTCCAACTCGAACGTAATTAGGTAATTACATAATATTCTGCATTCTTCAACTGATAAGTTAGAGAAAGTTTGTTAACATTTAAAAGCATTTTTGTTAAAGGTTAAGTTATAAATTTGTGAAAATATGACTACCATCACAATACATTCTAATTTTCTAATTGTAACATATTTAATTTGATATATATTTAAATTACAAATCGGTTACTTGGTGCTCGTCATTAAATCAATGTATTAAAAAATTCCTAATCAAATATATATTATAATACGCCATTGTTAATGTCAGATGATATAAACAAATATAGCGTTTTAAATAAAAAATAACTTAATTATTATTATTGACCGTACAATTCTTCATACGCTATGCCCCCGTATAGGGAAGTACGCTTTTGGTTATTTAAACATTATATGAATCACGCTTCAGCCTCACGTCGACACCCCCGCGAGCTAAGCCGGCCGAAAGGGGTTATAAAAGTTTCCAAAATATAAAAAATTCATTACATTATAAAGCCTAAAAAAGTCTTGCATAGCATCATATAATAGAACTTATATTAGTTTACAAAATTAATTTTAATTTTACTAATGTCGATTTATAGCATTTTATACACACATATTACTAATTAATTATTAATTATCATACTTTCTAAAAATTCCTCGACTTACAAAAATTGTATGCATTCTTGCACTTAGAAAATTTTAACAAATTCCACGCATTCTTTGGACTTAGAAAAATTTTCATAAATTCTTGGACTTTATTTTTTAAATTTTAAAAAATTTCTTGGTCGTAGTATCCCCTTTGTTTACCTACTGTTAAGTAATGACAATTTAAAAATAGTATGTTACAGTAAAAAAACATCAACATCACTTTACAACTTTGGCAAGGACAACATTGAAGATGGCCTAAAAAGTGGCCTAATTTATCGTTTGAAATGTGAATGTGGATCGTCATATGTGGGACAGACGGGACAATATTTGAATATGAGGATTTACCAACACAAATATGATGTTAGACTCAAAAAATCCAACACAGGACTATCAGCGCACATTTGTGATACTGGACATAAAATTGATTTTGATAATTACAAAATCTTGGGTTACGAGCCAAACGTTAATAAAAGACTTATCTTGGAAATGCTGCACATCAATGAAAACAGTGACGCATCTTTGAATTTAAATACGGACACAATAGGTTTAAATAAAATTTATTCGGGTGTGCTGAACATTAGAAAAACCTTAGTAACGCTTGTTTGACACTTGGATTAGATGTATGTGTGGTCCGAAATTTGATTTCAACACTAAGACTTTGTTATATTACGTGGTATGTTTGTAGAATTTAATTTGCTTTGTACCTTGTTTGCCGAGCCAATACGGTTATGTCTCTTTATTGTGAACAACATGTTGTATGCAGATTTTTAATAAATTTGTCTTTACAGGCTCTGATGAAGGCTCACATTGTAGCCGAAACTAGTAAGTCGTAATAATTGTTTCGTTTGATTGACCCAAAAACCCACGATTAAAAACATCCTAATTACATAAAAACAATATTTATTACTATGGATAAATTTAAAACAAATACATATACACTTTAAATCTCCCTTACAATTTAGGGTGGCCCTTTTAAACACATAGGTATACAATCTAAAATAACTATCAGAAAAAAATACCATCCTTCAGGTAGTAAATAATTCAAAATTGTACTTACATAGGTGATATGTTTTTCCTTCTACCTTGGATCTCCAGACAATCCAATGCGGCCAAGACAATGCCTTGTCTATTGCCCAAAACAACGATAAATTCGTCACAAATGTCTCACACCAGAGAATACACAATCTATTTACGGATTCAATAAACAAACTATTTGACCTTTTAAAGCATACACAAGCAAGACAACTCGGCAAGACACTCCCTTGTCTTATTTGCGCAAAACCAAAATCAAAACTGACTATCCGTCAAACCGTCCCGCACGCGAGAATCTACAATAGTCGCCGACGGATTCACTGAAAGGACTCCCTTCTGTTTTGTTATTCAACCATATTTATACCTTTCAGAAATCACGAGGGTTGACCTTCCATAGCGTGAGAATTTGCACCACTGACAAATTTCACCTATAGACAAATACATCCCTATCGCTTTATTAACGAGAAGCAAATGTCTACTGATTGCTTCAATGCAATCAAATCTTGATTGCTTCATCAATGAAATCGCGTAGACTGCATTGAAATATCCGGTCAAATTTCACCTGAACAAAGAACAGTGTAAAAGTCATCTTTAGACGCAGGAAGTTCGCATGCAGACGAATATTGATAAAATACATTATCAATTCTCGTTCGCGTTATAAAACTTATCTCTTCCGCTGTTAATAAATATGGTTGATTAACAATCATCAATTATTATCGCAATAATAATTTATAAGTATATCTCAATTTAAAATATTAAAATTAATTTTTTATGAATTAAAATCCCGTTTTGTTACACATAAACCAAATTAATAGAATTTTACTCTTTAAATCAAGTTTTGTCAAAATTTGTGCTTAAAATATACACATATAATTAATTAAACACTAATAATTAAATATATTATACAAATGGTTAAAATAAATGTGGGCATCCAATAAATGCCAGACACTCTGAAGCGAGTGTCAGTATACAAACATCCAATAAATAAAAATTAAAACAGAATAAATTAACCTCCATTTATGTTGTCTTCGAGGGAAATAGTGACCGGAATAAATATTCCACAAACACCTGAGTCGAACGGTTGAGATTTAAAATAATAAAAGGTTAGTAAATTTAAAACTACTTAATGCTAAATATATAAAGAAAAATAATACAATTATTTAGGAAATTAATAATTATAACTTTTACAGATATTTAGTGCATGGCTATATGTAATGAACTTAGTAATTAAAATAAGACATTGTTGATAATCAACACACAAAGTTTTAACGTTAATGTTTCCAATACGACACTGAGTTTGCTTGAAAACCTCGAGTTTTAATAATGAATAGCTTAATCATTGAAATTACAAACGTAACTATAAATCATTTGCACTGTAGTTAAATCATATTATACAAGAAATAACCATTTCATTAAATTATTATCTTACATTCATTTAATAATAATTATCCGATTTACAGAAATCTTATTTAATATCAATAGAATTTTCATCTATTGTTTTGGTTAAATAGTGACACCTTAAATAGTGTCGAAAGATTTTGTTATATGTTATTCGTAAATTTATTTAATTAAATTCAATGTTTTTTTGATATAGTTTCCATAGACAACTTTCCCATCTCTGACAATTCGAGCAATCCCATTGCAGTTCACTCGGTTGACGTGTTCATTCCATCCTCTTCTTCTTTGTCTGGCCTATCTTACTACATCCAGTACTTCACCTGTATCTCGAATTACTTCAACGAAAATTTGTTATTCTGTATTACTTCTCTCAGGCATCCCGATACGGCACCTGCTTTTACAATCTGGTTACGTACCTCCTTTATGAGGTCTCACAGATAGACAATATTATTGAAATATTATTAGTATAAATATAACAATATTAAATAATTAAAAACCTGCAGTTCAAATTGACGAACATTTCATTTTTGTTTTTGTGCTAACATTTAAAAATTCAATTTAAAAATTTTAATTTTCTTTAGGCTTATAAGGCTTATATTTGAGTGGACATGCGATCGACTTGCAAATTGTTTGAAATATTTTAGCTATAAAACATATAACTTGATCGTAAATTCTCACCAAAAGTGCAACTTGTAACATTAAATTATCGCTGTATTTTATACCCCAAAATTTGTAATTTTTACTGGAAGAGAAACATTTTAATTTGAATGAAGCCCTACTGAAGGATGCAAGATAAGCACATTTTGAACAGTGCCATGTAAGTGGAATGGACGTGGGTTAGATAATTGGTGCCTATAATTTTTTAATTCTGTGAAGTAATTATATAAATTTAATATATTATGAATAAATTGAACAGGTAAATAAAAAGTATTTCATTGATAGTGGATGGATTATGAAGGAGGAAATATTATTTGGAAGTGAAAATAAACTTCATTTTTGCCGAGTATCACAGCAATATGTCTATAGTTACTACTCCATATGAGATTTTAAATGCATTTCAATTGCGATTTTTCTGCACTATTATAGGCACAACTAACAACTGGACGGTTTCTCGCCAGTATGAGTTCTTAAATGTCTTTGTAAGCTTGATTTATGTGCACAAGTATACTCACAAATATCACAACAAAACGGTTTTTCGCCGGTATGAGTTCTTAAATGTGATTTTAAGTTTGATTTCCATGTACAAGTATACTCACAAATATGACAACGAAATGCTTTCTCGCCGGTATGAGTTCTTAAATGTCTTTGTAAGACTGATTTCTGTGCAAAAGTATACTCACAAATATGACAACTAAATGGTTTCTCGCCGGTATGAGTTCTTAAATGTGTTTGTAAGCTTGATTTATGTGTACAAGTATACTCACAAATATCACAACTAAACTGTTTTTCGCCGGTATGAGTTCTTAAATGTGATTTTAAGTTTGATTTCCATGCACAAGTATACTCACAAATATGACAACTAAATGCTTTCTCGCCGGTATGAGTTCTTAAATGTCTTTGTAAGTGTGATTTCCATGCACAAGTATACTCACAAATTTGACAACTAAATGGTTTTTCGTCGGTATGAGTTCTTAAATGTCTTTGTAAGACTGATTTTTGTGCACAAGTATACTCACAAAAATGACAACTAAGTGGTTTCTCGCCGGTATGAGTTGTTAAATGTGTTTGTAAGTATGATTTGCGTGCACAAGTATACCCACAAATATGACAACTAAATGGTTTTTCGCCGGTATGAATTCTTAAATGTCTTTGTAAGTTTGATTTCAGTACACAAGTATACTCACAAATATGACAACTAAGTGGTTTCTCGCCGGTATGAGTTGTTAAATGTGTTTGTAAGCTTGATTTCCGTGCACAAGTATACCCACAAATATGACAACAAAATGGTTTTTCGCCGGTATGAGTTCTTAAATGTGTTTGTAAGTTTGATTTCTGTACACAAGTATACTCACAAATATGACAACTAAACGGTTTTTCGCCGGTATGAGTTCTTAAATGTTCTTGTAAGTGTGATTTACTTGCACATTTAAGGTTACAAATATTACATATAAATGATTTCCTGACCTTATGAGCTCTTAAATGACGTATGAAAGTTTGTTTAAGAACAAGTTTATAACCACAAATTGCACACTCGAAAAAATTTGTACTGTTCAGCGTTGTTTGTGTAGTGTCGGTATCTTCTTTAATAACAATAGAATGATGCAAATCTTCTACAATAAATTTCACATCTTCCACCTCTTCTCTTTTAATTTCGTAATTGCTAATTGAATTATTTGGAGTTTCCAAAAATATATCCACATTTTCTACAATTTGTGATACTTGAGCTGCAAGTAAATCGGTAACTGGTTCCATTTGGAGGATGCAGCACTGTAACTGTACATGTACAAAATCACTTTCCTTAACTGAAGACGTTAATTATATGTTATCGATTTAGAAAACTACTGCTACAGTTGACAAATCACTACTATACAAAATTATAAAATGGCGACATTGATGAGTCATAGACATGGACAGAAGCGATTGATTGCGTGTAAGTGTATAGCGCCATCTAATAGAACTAAAAAGAGATTTTCTAACGTTTCGCCTGTAACATATGTCATGTTAACGTGTGGTCGATAACCGAGTCAACACGAAGCGTATCAGCGCGCATCAGTTACTTGCATGGGGTGGGCACTCGTCATGGGGTGGTAACTCTCATGTTAAGAAAAAAACCGTCTTCAACGCCATCTATCCGGTTGGGTGCACAGTTTTTTGGTACCCGTTTGGAGACTAGGAAACCGCTTGGAGGCTTCTTTGCCCTTCTTATTTGAAATTATATATTTTTTTGAAGTTGCGAATTCATAATCATGATAAGTTTTATAAATCTTTCGAGTAATATATCCACAAAGTAATAATGATTAACAAGTGGATACATTACTATAAGAATTCATAAAATATTCATGATTATGAAATACTTAGCAATAATTTACATGAACTCAAAGAAAACATTATAAATAGAATAAAATTTTATTGAATTTAAAAAACTACATTACATTTATTGACAATATATAAATCACCCCTAATCGTACCATCACATCTTTTTAACAACATTAAGTACATTTTATAAAAAATATCAAATACATGTTATTTATTTAGCGACCTTCCATATTAATAAAATTAAATTAATCGTTTCGAGCCTCCTCTCCTCCCCTTCTCTCAACGATTTCTTTAACAACAAGTACATTTTGTCAAAAATACATATACACTACAGCTCAAAAAGATAAGTACACTTATATTTTTTAAGAGTTTTCAAAATTTTAAACATTAAACCCTTTATAAATCAATTATTTTAAATGAAATCAAGTAATATAATTTATTTACAAGTTTAACAAAAAAAAAAAACTGAAAAAATGTTATTATGTTGGCTAAATTTTGGTTTCTTAAAAAAATCCACCTTTTGCTTTTATAACAGCTCGGCACAAACGAGGCATTCTTTGGGTGAGTTTATGCAAAGTTTCAAATTGAATTGCATTCCAAGCATTTTGCAAGACTTGCCATAAATGGGTTTGTGATTTTGGGCACTTTAGTTGAACGTTCCTATCCAGTTCCTCGCACAATAGCTCTATAGGATTCAAATCCGGGAACGGATGGTCAATCCATATAATTTAGCACTCTTCGCTTTTCATTTTCAATCAAATAGTCTCTGGACACCTTCGATGAGTGCTTGGGATCATTTTCTTCTTGAAAAATAAAACCTCTCCCAATTAAACGTCGACCGGATGACAGCAAATTGTTTTCCAATATTGGTTTATATAACCTTCTTTTTCAAAATTCCTTCTATTTTAATAATATCTCCGAGGCAATTGTTGCCAAAAACTTCAAAAACGTAAAGATAAATTAATTGTAAGGCATAGCATTCGAAATTGTAGAATGACGGTACCTCAACTTACCGTTGAAATCAACGAAACTCGTACAAATAATGTCAGTTTGTCGACGGTAAAAAGAAAGTTGCAAACAGCTGGCCAATTGAAGAATTGCTATGCGGAAACTTTTGTTAAGACCTCAAAACATAGTGAAAAGACTAGATTGTGCTAAAAAACATTAAATGAAGTCAATTAGTCAATGGAAAAAGGTTGTTTGGTCGGATGGGTCGAAGTTTCAAATCTTCAGTCCTCATCGACGAGTTTTTGTGAGAAAGCGCAAGGGAGAACGGGCTTTTGATGAATGTATTGTCCCAACGGTGAAACACGGCGAAGGGTCCGTTATGATTTGGAGATGTTTTGGCAAGAATTGTGTCGGAGATATTATTAAAATAGAAAGAATTTTGAAAAAAGGAGGTTATAAACAAATATTAGAAAACAATGTGCTGCCATCCGGTCGAAGTTTAATTGGGAGAGGTTTTATTTTTCAAGAAGAAAATGATCCCAAGCACTCATCGAAGTTGTCCAGAGACTATTTGATTGAAAATGAAAAACGGAGAGTGCTAAATTATATGGATTGGCCACCCGTTCCCGGATTTCAATCCTATAGAGCTATTGTGGGAGGAAATGGATCGGAAGGTTCGACTAAAGGGCCCAAATTCACAAACCCATTTATGGCAAGTCTTACAAGATGCTTGGAATGCAATTCAATCTGAAACTTTGCATAAACTCACCCAAAGAATGCCTCGTTTGTGCCGAGCTGTTATAAAAGCAAAAGGTGGATTTTTGTAAGAAACCAGAATTTAGCCAACACAATAACATTTTTTCAGTTTTTTTTGTTAAACTTGATGCAAATAAATTATATCACTCGATTTCTTTTAAAATAATCGATTTAAAAAGAGTTTAATAATTAAAATTTTGAAAACTGTGAAATAATATAAGTGTACTTATCTTTTTGAGCTGTACTGTATCTATCAATATAATATATTAGAAGGTAGAAGTTATTTTAGAATGAAATTTGAACATAGCATTTCCTCTACGTTTGTTACGCGTACGGTTATTCCGCCCGATACTCGGTCGTCAGGGCCTCGTTTGTATTGGCAGGTGAGGTTGACATTTGAGTAGGAGAGGCTATAGGTTGCGCTTCACTACCCCATTGGTACCATCAACATTGATTACACTATTTCCTTCTAGACCTTCTAAATATTAATACTGCATCCTTATATATAGAATGAGCATTTTCATGACATCTCTTGTCTTTTCCCAACATAATATTATTTAAAGATTTGATGTTATGAAATATTAAGATTTGTGTTAAGGAAGTAATTACCAAATCTTCCAATGCTTTATCATGCTCGCATGCATTAGTGAAAGGGAATGTTATATTTTCCTTGATAATTTTAGTAATCCTTTGCAAAATATTTTCAAACTGACATATTTTAGGGAACACATAGTTAAAAATATTATACACATTGGTCAAATAATCAATAAACTTGGTATTACAATTTTGCAACCCTCTTTTTCCAACATGTTCTTTATGCATGGCGAACATTTGAGTTGCTTCGTCCACGCTATTTCCTTCCTCCGGTTTATCAAAATCGTTTTCTTCAATCAAAATGTTTTTCTTGCAAATTTTACAATTTGAAATTGTTGGCAACACTTTTTTAGAAATAAAATCACTGATGTAATGCAATACACTGCTTTCCAATTTTTGTAGCTTATTGAACATTTGAGGAATTTCAATGTCATTACTGACGTCTCTAATCTGTGGCTGAACCTGATCATTTACATCCTAAAAACATTATTCAATTAAGATAGGTAATTTAAGTTTATTAAAAATAAAATATTTTACCTGCATTACAAATCTTTGTAATGATATCAAAATATCTCCTTTATCGTTTTCGCAATTAAAGCTTCTTGAATGACCTTTACTTAAGTTGTTTACCAACAAGCTCGTATAAAAGGGGGTAAATGCAGCTACAGTTGGATTGTTAAATCGTACACCCCTCTGCCTAATTTGACCAAAGAAATTTTCCAACGGATCTTGATTGAAAGTTCTCGGGGTCATTGAGGTAAAACCAAAACCTTTCAGTTTTGTATCAAGATCAACGAAGCCCTGCAAATTATATAACGATATTTAATATTAATAGTTTTTATTTTAATCATTTTATAAATTACCTCCAGTGTCGTAATTCAATTTTTTACGCTCGGTGGCGTCGAGATTTTGCCATTTTCATCAATATATTGCATTGTTTTAAAAATTGTGATAGCTTTTCTCCAAAACTCAAGGTGCGCGAGAATTTTCGGTTTCTTGTTGTCAGAAGTACGACCATTAACGCTGTCAAATAGTTGGTCTAAGAAGCTAATCACTTCGGCAGTTTGGTTTGCTTCTATTGGCAACTGTACATCTACATTGGGTTTATCTTAATAAAAAATAAAATGTTAAAAAAATTTCCACTAAATAAAAACGTTTTGCACATACCTGAGCCAGCCATGCAATTCATAACAACAGCAACCGAGTGACTAAAAACTTGAGTACAACAAGATACCTTCATCTTCTTTAAATTATTTGGATTAACATTAGTACGTAAATGCAGTAAATGCTGTGAAAGGAAAAAAATTCTTCAAGAAAATTGAGTCGAAAACAAAACCATTGGAAAAGAAAAATTGTCAAAGCTGTGGATTTAATCATCAAAATGAAATCTTGACAAACCATGCCAGATACAAGAATCGCAACCGGTTGGTTACTGTTCAACGACATTGAATAAAACTCAGCAAGCATACGCGCAAATCGAAAAAGAACTGTTGGCCATCTGGCATGGTTTGTCAAGATTTCATTAATTTGTATACGTATGGACGAGAAGTTTTAGTTCAAACTGACCATAAACCGTTGTTGAATATTGTTAACAAACCCATGTATTTACTTTCACCACGTATACAACGACTTGTTTTGAAATTAATGAGGTACAATTACAATTTAGAATACATACCAGGAAAAAACTTGTGCATAGCTGATACATTATCAAGAGACTCCAATGTGAAAAGATCTTTGAATACTGACTATTTAGAAGGAAAAACCGTAGCAGTAAATTCTTTAGTTTGTGCTTCGCAAGAACGCATAGAAGAGCTAAAAATTTCTATTGCAAATGACCCTGTGATGCAAGAAATAATTTCTTACATTAATGAGGGATGGCCTGCACATAAATGATTTATTAAAAGTGAAACCAAAAAATACTGGGACTTGAAAGAAGAAATATATTTGGCTGATGGTATTTTGTTTAGAGGCAACAAAATTATAATTCCTAACAGTGAAATACCTAGAGTGTTGAAGAAAATTCACAACTCCCACCAAGGAGTTAATTCAACTCAAAATAAAGCAAAATCAGCTTTATACTGTCCAGGAATGTCAAAAGATATCGAAGAATATGTGCTCAAATGCACTATTTGTCAACGATATGCGAGAGCCAATACAAAACAACCTCTAACTCCACATGAAATTCCCGAGTTACCTTGGTGTAAAATAGGTATGGACTTCGCGTTTGTCAAATCTGAAGATTACTTGGTAATAATAGACTACTTTTCAAAATTTATAATTCTTAAAAAGGTATCATCAAAAACTGCAAATTCAATAATCAAGGAAGTTGAAGATACATTTTTATATCTGGGAATCCCCCAACAGATTATAAGTGACAATGGTCCACCCTATAATTCGTCAAGTTTCAGAACATTCTTGAAAACGTATGACATCAAACATACAACATCAAGCCCGACATATCCCAAATCGAATGAATTGGTTGAAAGAGCGGTGCAAACGGTGAAAGGTCTAATTTTAAAGGCAACAGAATCGAACAATAGCATTCCTTGTGCTATTCTGAACTACAACACCACTCCAAAACATAACCTACCATCTCCATCTGAATTGCTAATGGGAAGGAAATTAAGATTTGACTCATTAATGACTGAATCGGTATTAATGCCAAAATACCATACAAAGAAACATCATATGAAGTTAAAAGACAATCAACAAAAACAGTATCACGATCGAAATTCTCGAGCACTAACAGAGTTAGGAGACAACCAAGATGTGTTGATTCAGAGTTCAACCAGGAACTGGACTCCTGGAAAGGTAACAAAAAAGTGCGCAGTACCAGGATCATACGAAATTATAACTGAAAATGGAACACCACTTAGGAGCAACAGAATACATCTTAGACCATTTCAAATAAACGGTCAACAAACACCGACCATCAAAGAAAGTGACGTGCGTGATAACTTAAGTGATAAAACAGAGTATAAGAAAGTGCGTGATAACTTAAGTGATAAAGCAGAGCATAAAAATCCCGAAAATAGTGAAGAAAACAACCTAAATTTGAGTGCACACGAGGTAGAGAGTGAGGTGCGAAATAAAAATGACAATGAAGTAAACAATGAAAAGTGTGAAACAAAATGTGCAAACAAAGACTTGAGACCAAGAAGAGTTACAAAAAAACCTTCGTATTTAAAAGACTTTATAATGACTTGAACATTATTATTTGTATTTGTCAAAATTTGCATTTGTACATTAGACATATTATCCTACGTTTATCCAAAATGTTAGTTAGGAAGTTTATATTGAAAAAAAAAATTGTTCACTTAATATTACATTGTTTTTGGGGCATGTAACATATGTCATGTTAACGTGTGGTCGATAACCGAGTCAACACGAAGCGTATCAGCGCGCATCAGTTACTTGTGAGACTTGGACTAAGGTAGACCAGTTGTAGAAGCCTTCATATAATAAAGTACTAAAGACGACCTGAGTATTTGTTATTATAAGAACTAAAAAACATTACAACGCCGTACAACAGTGAGTATCGATTTGTCTTCTGTTAAAATTTTGTGGTGGAAAATTTCAAATTGGAAATTGAATAACTTCTTTTTTAAACTTTTCAATTAATATTTACCAATTTATTTACGACCGTATTCATAGACAAAATGTTACTTTATTACCCTTACAACTTTAGTTGTAAAATTAACATCTTTCTACTTTCTTGAGCAACTGATTTTTCACAATGCATTTTATCTTAATTTTTTTACTAATTTTCTGAATAATATACCAACGAGATTGTTCTTTGCATTTCCTCCTCGAGGTGGTCGAGGGGCTCTTGATTGGCAGCTCTCAATCGGATCTTTAGGTGGATGGGCATTTGTGATATAGTACAAATGCCACCTCGATGGATTTTATGCAGATTCTCAATGAATTTTTTCTTCGGACAGCTTGTAGTTTCCGGCGATGTCTTTGTATGTCCCATCCAAATTAGGATGGTGTAAAGCATGACTGAGTCTGAGATTCCGTCTCAGACTCAGTCTCCTCTTTGGTTCGTTTGAACCCTTGGTGTTTGGCAAGTGTTGCCGCTTTCTTATAGACACTCTCGACAGTTGAGGTCCGTAGGATAAGCTCTTGTCCACGTAGATTCCAAGTATCCTGGCCTGGGTGCTCGGGGTGATTGATTTTCTGTTCATCGTGAAGGTAATTGGTTTCATCCTTCTTTTACCGATGACGGTCATCGCATCGGTTTCTTCGGGGACGAGCTGGAGCCCCTTGGTATTCATCCAGGTGCAGATATCCGTTATGGCTAAATTGACCTTATTTTGGAGCTTGGCCTCGATCTTAACTTCCATCACTAAGGTGATATCGTCTGAAAATTCATAGATGCTCACTTCGGATGGTGAACATCATACATAATGTTCCATACAACCGAACCTCACTCGTAACCTGGACCACACTTTGCCACAGTTTTTCCTCAACAAGCAGTGACCTCTGAAAAAGGTGTGGAGATATCTGCTTTCTCTCCAACTCTTCTAGAATGGAACTGTCTATCCGAGTTGAAGGTGTTTTTGACGTCGAGTGATAAGAAAGTAACAAACTTTCTCGTTCTCCAAGTGTCCTCTCTTGCTCTCCGGATCTGTTGGATCCGGAGATTGTAACGATCCAAAAAATGTATTAAATTGTATTTAAAACAAAGTATTAAATATTAATACTGTGTAACGTAGTTTAATGTAAAAACACAGTTTTGCTGATTCAAATGATCTCATCCCGAAAATACCGGAAAGAACCGCGATACACAACAAGCTCGCAAGGCGATATTTTTGCTGATCAATTATCGTCGGTATTGTAACGTTCCAAAAATCGATACAAGAACAAAGCAACAAAGTATTAAATATTGACTTAACTGTGTAACGTAATACAATATATAATGCGAGAATAGTTTTGCTGATTTAAATAACTCCATCTCAAAATTCCGGGAAAGAACCGCGGCAAATAACATGCTGGTCACCAAGCGTTTTTTTGCTGACCAAGTCGTTTCAGAAAGAAAATAAAAGAGACGTGTGACCAAGCAGAAGGATCAGAAGAGCAATACTGCTACAACGAGGTACTAGTTCATTATCGTTACCGAAAATATCGAATAATTGTTTATCGAAGTATTTATCGAATCATTTTATCGAATATCTGTTGTTCAAAGTATTTTATCGAATTATTTTATCGAATATCTGTTGATCAAAATATTTTATCGAATTATTTTATCGAATATCGGTTTATCGAAGTTTACCTAGTATACCTGTGACAGATCACACCAGCGAGGTATTTTTATATTTTTTTTTAGAAATTTGTATTAGTTAATAGTTTATGAAAATTACCTAAGCTAAGTCCTAATTTTATATTGAAGCTCCAGGATTCCATAGAAGAGGACCGATTTTATTTTTGTGTTACCGATTTACCTTAGTTTGTTAGTCTTAGTTTAGATCATAAGCTTTGTTGCAGTAAAAACAGCTGTTTCCTAGGATAAGAGCCACCGTATATGTCGTAGTAGGACCAAAGTGGGGTCTACAAATTGTAATTTTAATTTTAATATATTACTGTTCAATCAAAAGTATTTCATTATTATTTTCGAACGAATATTCGAGCCAAACCTAGGGAAGGAGTTGAACTTCAAGTACATTCTCTCCACCGAGCTAGCAAGCGCGTTACAAGATCCAGCTCTTGCGAAATCCATATTGGTTTCTACCCAGGGGGATGAGCCGAAAACGATGATAAGAAGTAACAGCGTTAAATAAAACTCGAAACGAATAAAGGAAGTTAATGAATCGGAGGAAGAATCGGGATTCTTCTCAATACCGAGATATAGAAGGAAAAAGACGAAAAAATGGAGTAAGACACCAATTCGCAATTTACATTAATCAAACGCCACCATGCGGGAAAATTTCAAATTAGTAAGTGACGTACTAAAAGAAAATAAAAATTCGTTCTTCAGGCTCAAGACATCACAAAAACAACTAATTAACAAAAGATATTACAATAAATTTAACACCATACTGAAATGTTTGCAAATTTTCACCAGATTATGCCTTGAATTTCTCGAAATATACGTCCAAACACAGCCATTTTATTGTTGCTGGTGGCGCCACCAACGGTAATGTAAATCGCCAATAGCTCGGGAGACGAGGATGAAACTACGAAAGTCAGAAACAATACAGTAAAGAATAAGCTCTGACAGCGAGGCACAACTGGAAACGAAGGAAAATAAGAAAACCAAGAAATAAAAGCAAAAATAGAAAAGCGATACCAAGATTTTGATCAATTAAGATTGGAAAAAGGAGTGGAAAACAAAAGGGAAGAAAATGAGAAAAATAACGAATCCCAAAAACCAAACGAAGCCAATGAAAATAAAGAAACAACACCTGCAAACCAGGAGTAGGTGTTCACAAACTAACAATTAAACGAAATGTCCGAAAAAGTCATGGAAGACGCCCACGAAGTGAAAAGGTTTTTCATACGCAGTAAGGAAGCCATAAACTTTAGAGAAGCGGCCCTCGAAAGGGCTAAAAATATGAAAAGGATCAGCTTTGTAGGAACGCAAAAAAGAGCCATCAGCTTCCCCTTCGCCGTCCTTGAGGGCACTTGCCCCTACCATCCGGCCCCTCCTTCAGGTTAGGGAACCAAGAATAGTGAATTCTTCCCCTCAGGACGAATCTCAAAAGCAAATCGCCCCAGGGATTATCTTGAAGCAGTAAAGAGTGCGGCCATCAGAAACTCTCAGAGCGCAGTGCCACAGAAAAAGTATAAGTAATTATCTACCCCGAAGAGGATAGCTCATGCCAAACAGCTGAAGACACTAAAACCGCTCTGACAAGTATCAGGTTAGCGGACCTCAGTATCAAACCCGACAGGGTGTATTTAATTAAGAATAAGGGAGTCGTGGTGGAATTCTCTCACCCTTCGATAAAGAAGTTACTAATGGAGAAACAATTGGTGGCCCGGGAGCGTTAAGCTACCTGGCTGAAATGGTAGATACATTTTTTTCCAAGAACCAGATAGTGCGATGTTCTTTGCTCTGCTGAATTGGCAAATCAAAAGAATGAACGAGTTTTAAGTCAAATTTTAAATGAAATTTGAATTATAGAGAGATCATGGCAAGGCGATATAACGATTGACTCGTTATAGAAACTATAAAATTTATATCATCTTGAAATTATTTGTTATTTGTTAGTTATAATTATATTAGTAAATACGTATTGTTATTAAACTAGGTTAATTTAGAATTAGTTGTGTTAAGCACACTGAAAATGTTTTCGTGATGACATTTGTTGTAACAGCTTGGTGCGATAAATTAAAAGGACGATTATTCGCCTCAATTTAAACTTTAAAGTGCATCGTGTCTCCAATTTACAGTTCTTTCCTAAAAAACATTATTTAAATGAAGATTAAGTGTGGTAAAATTTAATTAAAGTTACCGGCCAATGAAAACTTGCTGCATCAAAAACAGGCATGCGTTGAAATATCAACGAAAATTTATATCCTTGGCGACGAATTTGTTTACCTTAACAACAAAGAACAACGATAAAATAACCCAAAGTGAATGGACGCAAATTTTGTGCTGCTCCAGAAAATTTGTGAAAAATGTGTTTTTAAAACCCAAGTAGGGTAAAGTAAAGTTGATTTATTCTGGAAAAGGTTAAATTAAATTGAAAATGTTAAAAAATATTAATACACTCACAAAAAACTCAAAATTTGGTATTGATGGCCGAGGAAATATTTGGATGATTGATGAAAATTAACTGGATGATCACAGAAAAGTAAACTGGAGCGAATTCTAGGTGTAAACAACCGGTACACCCACTATTAGGAACGAACTATGATGCAATTCGGAAGTGGGGTAAGATTTATTTAACTATCCAAGTGCGGGAAATTTAAAACATTAAAAATCAGAAAATCTTTTTTATTTACAAACATTTATTTAGATTTATCAGTTAGAATTAAGAGTTTGTTACATTTACTTTTAAAGCACATGGTTAAAATTTTCTTTCGTCTCCATGACGACAATTTGTGAAAATTTATTAATTTCATTAAAAAATAAAATTGCCATGATTCTATTTTATTTGAATTTAAATCAAGTTTATAAACAGTGTGAAAATATGAATCTTGTTCATTCTGAAGATGAGCGAATGCAGTAAGGTAAATTTTACAAACAATCAAAGAAATTCTTTCACTTTTGAGCTAGCCGAGGTAAATACAAAATTTCTCCACACGTAAGTTATCATTGTGGGATAAGCATTCCAGGTAAGGGTCTCATTCTTATCATAAGCTTTATTTATATCATTAAGGAGAGGGGTCATTGCAATAGTTCTGGAAATGGATTTCCCCAAGGTGCTCAAAATGGCTTGAAGTTCTTGGCCCAAGAACATGAATCCCGTCCATATCAGAGGGAAAACGCATAATAAGTGGATCCTGGGGATTCATTCCATTCCCTGGTCCTTGAGGCAATAATCAAAGATAGGAAGTTTAAAGTAGCTTGGAGAAGTTATAGGGTATTACACGATCACATCGGAATTGTCCGATGAGGACAATCTCAGTCACTGCAGGATTAAATCGTTAGAACACAGGAGAGTCGTTGCAGATGTGTGTTTTGTCCACCGCCTATTGAACGGTACGATTTGCTGTTATGTCCTACGTGATCGATTGAAGTTCCGTATTCACAAAAGTATGAATTTCAGCACAAATGTATTCTTTATGGTGAATCTGAGATGACAGATTCATACTTGAGATCATTAAGCATGTTTAAATGTAGTTCTTCAGAGTTATACAGCTTTTATAATTTCACGCTACTAAACGTAGAAATTTGATGCTCGGAAAAAGATAAATTCTGTGAAATCTCCTGTTTTTACCACCGAATGATATCCCCGTGATTTTAAACTGATTTTCAATAAACTGTGAAACTAATGAAATGTACCAAAATTGCCCAATAAAGAGTTAGAAATAATGAGATCACCCATTTTTTTATTATGTTAAAATTAAAAGTTTCGATAACTAGATTTGTGAGGCTTTTCACTCATGTGAATTCAAATGTTATTATATTAAGAAAAATACGACAATAATATACATACAACTAATTACCGAAGAGCGAGTTAATTGTAAAGTACGTTTAACATACCGCGTTACCGTTACCGAATGACTGTTTTCAAATTAAGTTCAAGTTACCGATTTAAGTATTAACAATTAAATTCGAGTTACCGAATTAAATAAATACAATTAAGTTCGAGTTACCAATTAAACATTAACAATCAAGTGCATTAAATCCTGCAGTTAATCGAACCGTATCGTCGTGCAAATAATTCTTAGTGGAATTAATTTAACGAACCCATCAATTACATAAGTAGGTAACTATATTTTATCGTGTACAATTTTCAAGTACAATCTCGTAATCAATTCGGTCTGTCGTGGTACCGTGTGAAATCGTTGTGTTGCTGTTAGTTTTTCGAGAGGAATTCTCTACTTATCGTACCGTGGGAGCCATAGCCCCAAATTATGCGAAATCCTTCGCCCCAGTAAACCTTTTCATTGTACAAAATGGAGCCAGTGGGTTTTAATTTTATCCCACCGCTGCCACCAAATGTACAAGACTCCACTATTATAAATTGAAAATTCCACCGCTGACTTCCAAATGTACAAAACTCAGAACGATGGTTTGAATAATTAACCCCTTTCCGTTGATTTGCTGCCACCAGGATTGTCGGTTATCCTACACGTGAACGTGGTAGGCGAGTAGATAATCCAAAACTCGAATAATTAATTATATTAAGGATCCTTTCGAAATTGGTAAACGTGTGACTTGCGGAAGGCTCCCTCCAAGGCGCAGGGTATTTATGACAAGCAATTACCTCACACTCGTATAAACACCCAAGTGTTTAAAAGAAAAGATTTTTATAATTTAAAATTAACTAATTTATTAAAGATAATATAAAACCAATAAAACAAATGTGTTTACAAATTACATGTAGTTATTACAATTTAACTAAGGTGAATAATTAAAATATATATATGAATTTAGAGACAATGAAATAAACCAAATTAGAAAAATAATCTTTTTACAAACTACCGTTTAGTTGAAATTTATGACATATTATACCTGGTTTTACGCTCCTCGGCTTTCGTTAACGAAAGTGAAATTAAATCCTTGGATCGCAGTTTAAATGCCACCTTGATTGATACTTGGTATTAACTTTTAATTTAGGAAACACCGAACTTGCGAATATTATCTTGAATGATTTAAAACAAATTTAATTAAATAAAACAAATATAATAAAATTATGAGCACTTCTAACACGAACTTGAAATTTGATAGTTTACTTGAATCAACATTGAAAGATAACCGAATTGATTGAATTACATTTTAGCGTAACCCGAAACTCATACCAGGAGGCTGGCATGGCCCTTCCCGTAGAGGTCTGCGTATGAGACTGGTGAAGACTAACTCAAAACTAACATAAGACTCGTATAAGACCAACTGAATACTCCGATAAGACTCGACTAATTTTTCATCATCATCCCTATTTATTAGATTCCTAATTTTATTGGTAGTGGGGTTGCAGTATGTTATTTAACAAAATGAAGTGCCCCTCTTTGAGATTGTGTTATATACTATTTTATTTTTTACTCGGGGTGGTCTTTTTGGGACCACACACTAAGTTTATCAGTTTAAAGAAATCTTTTAATTTTAACAAAGGGAAATTTTCACCTGCATCCCTAAGAGCTTTTATTTCTATGTTTTGAATTTTACGGTAGGTCATTTATTTCAATAAATGTCCATTTTAATATTGCTCTAAGTGCATTTGACTTTTAACGTTTGGTGTTCCCTATTATTACATTGAATTTTTCTCATGTTCAATGGGCGAGGTAAAATAATATAATAGTTTTTGTCTAGACTAAATGGTAAAATACATCTATGCTATCGTCTCTTTGTTTAAGGTACTTTGACCACACGCGGAGTTAAATCCATAGGCGTATCATTAAGTGTAATTGATTATTATATATACTAGTATGTTTAAATAATTATGGACAATTTAATCCTTCTACTGAATAATAATTATAATCTAATTTATAAGTAACATAATTTAACCTATAAATTCATAAATTCAGCTTTACTAGTTACAATTTCCGGGGAAAATATATATTTAATTAAGAATTAATTTACGCGGGTTGTTACATCATAAAGGGAAATTACATCCAGAGAAAATCCACACCTCGCAGAAGCAACTTCATTTACCGTATCGTCAATCTCCACTTGGAGGATCGCCTTAAGTATCATTCACATAGACTTAGTGCAGAAGTGTAATATTGGTACTGCAGTGGTAAGAATCGTTTTAAGTTCGGATCATTCACATAACGTGGTAAGAACAAGGGCGATTTTGTATTATTATGTTGGTAGCGACATCAAATTAACCTTCAAATAATGCGTATATAAGCGTAATGTCACGATTAATACTCAATTATTTGTTATTTGTACATATTTTGTCCTCATCTTCATAGTCTTCCTTCCTTCTCAGTCCTTTTACCCTAATGAGGGTTTGGTGACCCATCTCGTTCTATCTCTTTCTATGCATATGATGTGCGTTCAAATTGTTTTCACATACATAGAGGACCTACTTGTTTAACGTGGGCTCCGAACCACGGGAAGTGTACTACACTTCAATTTTGAGATGGATTTTCTTGGCAGATTACCTCGGTGGTTTGCCATTGCCTGCCGAGGAGAGACGGTCAGAATAAAGTTCTTACCCTGCCCGGATTCGATCCGAGCGTTTCGCATTAGCAGTAGACGCACTTAACTGCCAAGCTATGACCGCCTCATAGTCTAAAATACTTAAATTCAGGTTTATAATTTTTTCCTGAAACAAACAAACCTCCATCTCACTTTTCATGCCAAACACTACTAAATTAAATATGGTAGAAAGGTTTTAAGTTCCGTTCCCTATATCCATAATTGTATAAAATTCAACAAAATCTATGTAAGAAACTTACTTATCAATAAATATTTTAATTTAAAATTAATTAATACTCATTACTCAAATACTCAAAAATATCTCGTCATTAAATGACATGCGTCAAAATGCGCATCATCTGATTGGTTGCGTGTAACAGTGTACTGCAGAAGTTAAAAAGCTTGTAGCTTCTGCAGTACCACTACCATACCAATCTTACCGCTTAAGTCAATGTGAACGTTCTCATAAGAAACAGTTAGCCAAACTTTCCTACCTTACCGCTAATCCTGCACTAAGCCTATGTGAATGAAGCTTAAGTCATTGTGAACGTTCTCATAAGAAACAGTTAGCCAAACTTTCCTACCTTACCGCTAATCCTGCACTAAGCCTATGTGAATGAAGCTTTAAGCTCACAACGCTCATACACTGGCATCGCCAAACATCGATGGTCTGTCTAACCCCAGAATAAGGCACGCACCGATTGATGTGTTTACAAGTAAGGTTTTAATTTTAAGGATTGATATTTTTGTATTATATGTTGCCGTATCGGCATATTTTTAGAACCCTCAGTATCGACTCCATAAAGATTCGAATCCTCTTGTGTCCATTTTAGGCTTCTATACAAAGTATAGCAAGAAGCCTTATGATCTGGATCCATGTCTGTCCGTCCGTCTGTCCGCATAATTAAAAATTATACAGAGCGTTTCAAATCGTGTTGGAAATACTCTGTGTGTATAGAGGTCTAAGAACTGGGCAGCCAGTACTCTACTTTTAGGTTTGTATACGAAGTATAACAAGAAGCCTTATTTAGGCTTCTTTACAAGGTATAGAAAGAAGCCTTATGGTCTGGCTTCGTGTCCGTCCGCATGTTTCAGAGCCAATCATAACGTTGATCAACTGATACGTTGTTATATTGTAAATACTTCGTCTATATAGTATTGCGTTAATCTGTTAATCCGTTGTTTCGATTCGCTAATGCAATTTATAAATACGCAAATGTTCGAAAGAAATTTACTAAGTTCAAGATATTTTCAAAGAGGTCTCCCTATATAAACTACTTGTTACGCTTCTATACAAAGTATAGCAAGAACCCTTATGATCTGGCTCCGCATCTGTCCGTCCGTCTGTCTGTCCGCATAATTCAAATCTAATCAGAACCTTCGAAATTGTGATTGTAAACATATCGTGTACCTATATATAATTAAATAAAATTTGTTTTAAATTTAAAATCGACTTTCTAGCCACGTTCTGTAAAAAATTTTACTTATACTTATATAGAAAATTTGATAGGTTGCTACTAAAGATTCAGATTATGAGAATTACCACAGATTTAAGAAATGAAATATTCTGGAATTTTTATTGGAACTTAAAATGCTATTTTAGGCTTCTATACAAAGTATAGCAAGAAGCCTTATGATCTGGCTCCGTGTCTGTCCGTCCGTCCGTCTGTCCGTCCGCATAATTCAAAATCATACAGAGCGTTTTAAATCGTGTTAGAAATACTCTGTGTGTATAATAGAGGTCTAAGAACTGGGTAGCCAGTGCGCTACTTTTAGGCTTCTATACAAGGTATAGAAAGTGTGACTTTTAACTTTCACTCGTAAACAGGCCACAATACTAAAAAAGCGATGACCCGGCAAATGGTCATCAGAAAAAAAACGAGTTTCCAACTTCACCTGCCTCTTTTTATGATCGTGGGTGTTAGGTACGGATCAGCTAAGCTCTGTACGTTTAGTACTAAGCCTCGAGAGCTTGGGTTCCTCTAAGAGGTTCGTAGGTTCTTAAGAAATACTACCTTGCTTAATAATCACTTCCTTTTTGGGCGCCAGAATCGAGTAAGGACTTTAGGTAACCTTAGTCATCCTTTTCGAGACAAAATTCGAAATAAAAAATAAAATAAAACTGACTATCTGATTAGAATAACACACTCTTAATTTGAAATAAAATTTATATGAAAAATATAAGCAAACGGAACAATTTCTCAAATATGCACATATAAAAGATAACAGAATATTGAAAACACAAAAGATATTTATTTACACAAAATAAAATTAATAATACGAACAACGTGTCGTTCGGATCGAATCAAAATATCGATACGAACGAGAATGTCTTTGTGAAAAGACGGCGTGTACATGACGTCATAAAACTGCACTTGGCAGGCAATTAACAAATTTGGAGCCACAGATGGTGGTCAACAAATTAAACGACGAATTAATATTTATTGAAAATTAGCTATGTTAGGTTGAAGGTATTTATCAAATTTTAACAATTTCCACATGTAACTATTCTTTAAATAAACTTACGGTTTTTCTTGATGTTACGTAAAGATTAAAAAGGTAGCAGGGGACATGTCTCCGTTCCTCATTGTTGTTTAGCATAAAACTTGCCAATTGAATTTGACCTAAAATATTATTTCAGAAAAGCACACATGTAGGAAAATTGTCAATTAAAATTGTTTAAAAAGATAGCTATTATTTGAAAGTGAAACAAATAAGTTATTTAAATTTTGATTATCCATACGATCATATTTATGTACTGGGTGTTGTCAGCTGTGGGATTCGCATTGCAATAAAATACGCCGGGCACGAAACATCTTTAGGCCAGATTGATACCTCGAAATAACCAACTTGAAAATAAAGTTGATTGGAAAAATTCTGAAAGCGGCACCATTTGAACCTGTTGGACGTCGGACTGTCCTTTGAGATTGATAAAACAATCTTCTAGTTTTGCCTGTCCGGGCGAGGTTGAAAGCATTGAACAAAAAATACCTCGTTCGGATAGTCGGCCATGTTTTGCCGTTTGAACCAGAATCAAGCCGGGCAGCCATGTTCCCATTTGAACGGCGTCTTCATAAATTCCCATATTCAAAAAAACCAATTGAATAGTCGAACGTTTGAAATTTCAATGAAAACGTTCCGCCATGTTCCCCATGTGGATAGCGTCATCGAAAATATTATTTGCGATCCATAAAATTGATTAGTGATCGTATGAATCACTTGATGGGAAAATAAGATCGTCATACCTTTTACTACGACAAACATCGTCACTTTAAAATTAGTTTGGGTGTGAAACTACCCCACAAAACTTTAATAAAATTGGAAATTTAAGGAGCATAAATTTATGCGTCTTGCAGTCATGCTTGCCGGCGGACCTCTGATTGAATTCTCGATCTTGCGCGGTTAAGGAAACTTCATAACTGAAATGGATGTTATGTAAGTTGCATAACTGCATGCATTGAAATATGAAAATAATTGATTAAAAATCAAATTAAATTTAAAAAGGATGTTGATTTACAATTGAACTAAATAGAAATGTGTTAATCTGAAATTATTAGCATAATAAACTTAAATGGAATTTAAAAAATTTTTAAAAAAAAACAAAAACCGACTTCAAAAAAAAAACAATACAAAAAAATTGCACTAAAAAGTAAAAAATAATTAGAAGTTATTAGAAGAAGATTTAACAGAAATTAGAAGTATATTTTTACAGTGCTGAGCATAAAAATTAATGTATTACGTCAATAATATACAATTATTGTTATTTTTGGAGTCGGTGCCAGCCAAGGTTAACAAACGTGTATTAACGAAGTAGCGGAGTACCAGTAGGTATACATTTTATATCACTTTGACTGCAAAGAGTTTCACAGTCGACAAGATCGCAGGCGCTTGGCGTTAAACAACACGACATCGGTATTGCTACATTGTCGTATTAATGGGATTTCAAATACATTTTGTAAATTTCTTAACAGCTTGGCTGGCACCGACTCCAAAAATAACAATAATTGTATATTATTGACGTAATACATTAATTTTTATGCTCAGCACTGTAAAAATATACTTCTAATTTCTGTTAAATCTTCTTCTAATAACTTCTAATTATTTTTTACTTTTTAGTGCAATTTTTTTGTATTGTTTTTTTTTGAAGTCGGTTTTTGTTTTTTTTTAAAAATTTTTTATTTTCTTGCTTTTTAGTGAATCTTGCGTTCCTTAACTGATTTATCGAAAGCGAATATGGGTAGACCTACTAAACGCGCTGCCCATATGCGACAGCGCCGTTCAAATGAGACAAGCGAAGAAAGGGCGAAACGCCTATCTCAAAGTTGAAAATGCGGGCTTACAACAAATATTTTATAATTGACAATACGGGAAACGGAATACGGGAAAAATTATTGGCGACAAGATTTACAGCGCATCTACCGGCCTGAATTGTCAATTAACACGTACAAATTGATCCAAATATAAATTATAAAGTTGTATTGGTTTTCTGTACTTTTTGGTAATTTTAAAAATATTGTGCAACGCTACTGACTATCCGTCAATGTCATTTAATTTTTAAGGTTAACATTATAATTTTAAAAATATTGTGCAACGCTACTGACTATCCGTCAATGTCATTTAATTTTTAAGGTTAACATTATTATGTCAAAGTTGTGCCCCCTATTCTCGAGCCGCTACTGACTATATGTAAATGTCATTATTTAATTAAACTTGTCATACATTATTTTAATTTATAACTTGATTTTTGCTAATTTTAAAAATATTGTGCAACGTCACTGACTATATGTCTGTCAAAGTCATTTAATTAAATTTCTAGTGTCAAAATCGCAACGTATTATTCTTTAATTAAACTTGTCATACATTATTTTAATTTATAACTTGATTTTTGTATTGTGCTACGCCACTGACTATATGTCTGTCAAAGTCATTTAATTAAATTTCTAGTGTCAAAATCGCAACGTAACTATGACAACGACGTTGACCTGAAGTGTTTAATTGCAGATGACCGTCTTATTTAATTTATAAAAACCAAAGTACTCAACCGATTTTGATGAAATTTAAATGGGACCAATCTGAAACTATATCCTTTCGAATTGTGAAAACATTTTGAAAATCGGTTAATAAATGACGGAGTTATGAGGTAACAAACATAAAAAAAAAAATAAAAAAAAAAAATACAGACGAATTGATAACCTCCTCCTTTTTTGAAGTCGGTTAAAAAATGGAAATT
Source organism: Podabrus alpinus (assembly GCA_932274525.1). Taxonomy (NCBI): domain Eukaryota; kingdom Metazoa; phylum Arthropoda; class Insecta; order Coleoptera; family Cantharidae; genus Podabrus; species Podabrus alpinus. The sequence goes on along the minus strand of OW026454.1, from coordinate 73,664,959 downwards.
AATCTTGTTGACAAAAATTAAATTTTGCCAACGCAAAATTCTGTGTGACAAAAGGGCGTCACAAAAGAAGCCTTATGGTCTGGCTTCGTGTCCGTCCGCATATTTCAGAGCCAATCATAACGTTGATCAACTGATACGTTGTTATATTTTAAATACTTCGTCTATATAGTATTGCGTTAATCTGTTAATCCGTTGTTTCGATTCGCTAATGCAATTTATAAATACGCAAATATTCGAAAGAAATTTACTAAGTTAAAGATATTTTCAAAGAGGTCTCCCTATATAAACTACCTGTTAGGCTTCTATACAAAGTATAGCAAGAACCCTTATGATCTGGCTCCGCGTCTGTCCGTCTGTCTGTCCGCATAATTCAAATCTAATCAGAACCTTCGAAATTGTGATTGTAAACACATCGTGTACCTATATATAATTAAATAAGGTAAAATATGTTTTAAATTTAAAATCGACTTTCTAGCCACGTTCTGTAAAAAATTTTGTTTTGTGATTTAAGAAATGAAATGTTCTGGGATTTATATTGGAACTTAAAATGCTATTTTTTTGTTTTATGTGAAAAAATAATTTATTTATTTTAACCATAGCAGTGGCTTGATGTGATTAGTGAAGTTAAGTTGTAAATAAAAGAGAAAGGAGAGGATTGGTCCACCTCAGAGCCGTATCTAGGCGGTGGCGAGATGGGCGCCCGCCAACGGCGCAGCTACCCGGGGGGCGCAAAATCGGCCATGAAAAATAATTTTTTTTTTCTAGATTAGTGCATTTTGTTAAGGACAAAAATTTCACGTTATTGAAATGAATGTTATTCCAGATTGTTAAGTTACTGTCCAAAGCTACATGTGGTTTCTTGGAAATTACAAGTTGTTTTCCTGTTAAGAGACTGAAAAAAGTCAAAAGAATGCCTGGTGAAGTGGCTGAAGATGAATCCCACTTGCTGAGTGCTGGAAAATCATTTGAGAGAGAGTGTTTCGTTGTGTTTGATAGGATTAGAAGCGAAATGGACAAGAGGGCAAACATCTACCATTCGGTTTCATCTGACTTTAATTTTTTATCCGGAAAGTCTTTAAGTGAGTATTCTGATTCTCTTCTTGAAAAGTGTGAAGCTAATCTTGGTGCGATGTATGCCAAAGATATAGATACGTTAGAGCTTGTGAACGAAGTAGTTACTTTCAAGTATCATGCAAAAGAGCTGATAAAGGACATCAACAAGGCCTCCCATTTGGATGTTCTGAACGTTATTTCTAATTATGAATTAAGAGACGCCTATCCGAACATTGAAATTGCGTTGAGGATAGTTTTAACAATGCCTGTAAGTGTGGCGTCTTGTGAGCGTTCGTTCAGCAAGTTAAAAATGATCAAGAACTATTTAAGATAAAGTATGTCTGAAAACAGATTGACAAACTTAGCCATTCTGAATATAGAATACGACATTGCGTTTCAGATTGATTTTAACGATATCATCGACGATTTTGCCCTGGTAAAAGCAAGAAAAGTACAGTTTTGCCTCATGATTGATTGATGATTGATCGAAAAACTTTAAACCTACAACTTTGCACTTTAATTTTGTAAAATTTCCGCGGAAGGACCCCCGGTTCCCCCGTTTTCGTTGGGGGGTATTCCATACCTCCCCAACACCCCGGTGTGGGGGGGCGCAAATGTTAAGTCCCGCCAAGGGCGCGCCCATACCTAGATACGGCTCTGGTCCACCTCAAAAAATGGACCGTCCATTACAGAGAAGTAAAGTTTAAAAGGGAATTTAAAAGTTTGATTGTTATTACTTATATAGTAAATGATAATTACCAATTACCACCAAAAATTTAATTGGTGCAGATTATCTGATTATGTGATATTACATTACTAGCTGATAGCCCGTCCGAGGACGGGTAGCTGGAAGGACGGGCAGGCAGCCAAGGTCATATGGCTTTTGGATTGCACTGAGAGCTTTCCTTAATCTTCATTCAACTTAAGTTACCTTGGCTGCCTGCCCGTCCTTCTAGCTACCCGTCCTCGGACGGGCTATCAGCTAGTTGAGGTAATAATGGATTAGAATACTTTTTGCTTGGCCAGCTAGTTCTAACTAATGCTTAGCGAGTTAATTAATGCTTAATTTTAAAGTCTTTCAAAAACTTCCCGGAACACTACATTTTGTGTAAACCAGTCTGTAGCTCTAAGTTTTCCTTGTCTAGAATTGTCTTTAATTAGGATTTTTATATTTTGTCGAAGTCGAGATCGCGAGAGAGCTACATAGAGTTGTCCGTGTGAAAATACCGGTTCAGTCAAACTAATTCCGACATGTTCGTATGTTTGCCCCTGCGACTTGTTTATCGTTACGGCGAAAGCGGGAATTATCGGAAACTGGCGTCTTTTAAGAGTAAAGGGCAAATTACTGTCTGTAGGTGCAATGTCAATTCGAGGAAGGATAACAATTTGCCCTCTGTGCGACTCTGAAATTATCTCGCACGTAATGGAACGCCGATGCATATTTCGAACGACCATCCTGGTACCGTTACACACAGCCCTTTTCCGGGATTTAAATTTCGAATCAACATTACTATAGCTCCGCGTTTTAATATTAATTCATGTGGAGGTACTCCTGATGGCGTTTGGCTGTTGAGAAATTTTGGAGGATAATAATGATTAATAAGATCATTACTGTCCTGTGTAATGATCGAGTCCGAACTATGATAAATCTGACTCTCCCCATTTAATTGCCGAATGATATTGTTGTTGATTTCGAGCGTTTCTTTGTTGGTGGTTGCAAGAATCACCCGCTTGGAAAGCTCATCAACAGAGAGTTTCGCGATCGAGTTTCCGAATATCTTAGAAATAATGTCGCCTTGAACAATCATATCTGTCGGAATCTGGATGGCGTCCTCCGGGAGTCCCTCAACGGATGGCAAACTTCCATTACCAATATTAAGCAACCACTGGTTGAATTCATTTTGGTCTTCACTTCTCATATTGGAAATCAAGGACAATTGTTTGAAGTATTTCCAAAATGGACTCGACGTTAAACACGCTTCAATAACATCAATTCGTTTTCTCTTTGGCATCACCGGGAGTGTTTGGCGGAAATCACCTCCAATAACAATAGATTTACCCCCAAATGGACTGTTATTATTCATGAGTTCCCGCAATAATAAATCAATGGCTCGAATTCCATCCTTTGGCAACATTGTTATCTCATCCATAATGATAAGCGCGGCTTCTCTAATTTTCTTGGCTTCAGCTGTTGTTTGCTTCATTTTGGAGACCGATGTATCGTCCAACGGAACAGGCAATTTAAATCCACTATGGATTGTGCGTCCACCTTTCATTAGTGTTGCAGCAATTCCTGTTGAGGCAAAAGCGACCACCGTTTGACCACGCCCTCTTAAGAAGGTTATTAAAGTATTATAGAGGTACGTTTTCCCCGAACCACCTGGACCGTTAAGGTAATGCAGTCGGTGATTGTCCCCTAAATCAATTCCATCTATTATGCTCTGGAACGCAATACGTTGTTGAGGATTCAATGTCGCAATCAGCAATTGAGCTTGTACTGCTTCTTCTTCCCGATTGAATTCTTCTTGTTGAGTTATTGCTTGTTCAGGTAATGCAGTCGGTTGTGGTAGTCCAAAAAAAGAGCAAGACACTCCGTGTTGCTGAAAAACATGTTCGATATCATTTAGAGCCAGGTTAAAAGATATTCCATCATCATGGTTACTGAGGAAATCGACAGCCATGTGTCCTCTAAATTTTTCCCACAGCAGCAAAGGTCTTGCTGGCAAACAATAAATGCAGATAAATGCAAAAGTTTGCCGCATTTGTGGTGGCAGCTGGAAAATAACAACTTCGTCCAGACATCTCTCCCATTCATCATCTGAGGAAAGAAGATTTCGATGAAAAGCAGCTTCTTGGAACGTTGCATATTGGACATCGTCAACTGTTCGAAGAAATTCATAGCTTGTTGCACCCGGAACATGAAGCAACAATAATCGGAGATGGAATCGTTCCAAATCATTTATTCCCACCGTGTACATGCGAGTTACTATTTTTTAGCCTCCACGCTGCCGCGCTGTCCATGTACTTCTATTGAATACATAATGGTACGGAATTTCTGTATACAGAAACTGATTAGCTGTCACATCGTTTCGATTTAGTTGAAACCATGCCGTGAGCTTAGTGTTTCCACCAGACGCTTGATCAATAGCTTCTTGCTCATGACCGGCTTCAAAATAAATTCTCTGTTGGCGATATAAATGAACGGGTAGTCGATAAACCACATGCGATCGGTCGTGCATTTTAGATTCAAGCAAACGCCACATAGCTTCTGGCGCACTTACGTATCTGGTGTCAATAAAAGATGCAACTTCATCATGAATCAATTGTTGATCGTCTCCAGTCCCAATAACGACGTTCGCGCAATCATGTCCTTTGTAAATGTATTTGTAAATGTACTTAATGGCCCTTAGTGATGTGCAAACTTCTACATTGATATGAGCGTCATACTTAAGTACCAAAAACTTGTTGTATGGAACAACAAACCGATTATCCATCATCTTTCCTCTAACTTCCGTCGTAGGTTCCACTCGTGGACGATAGCGCGGATAGCCGTTAATGTTAGTTGTTGTCTCGAGTTCTTTAGGAAATTCTTTTTTGCATTTACCATTCTCCGTGCATGGCGCAAATGGATGTGAAGCACCGCAAGGACCGTGCATCATACATCGAGTAACAATTTCGAATAATCGTGGGTTTAGTGCGATGTCTGGTATATCGGCACTAACTACATCGTCGATACGTTCAGATGTTTTGAATTTATCATCATCATGGAGCACAATCAGGATATGAGCATGAGGAAGACCTCGTTTTTGGAATTCAATGGTATAGGCAAATGCTTTGCATCGCCCTAAAACATGAAGAATAGTTAAATCTTCCATTAAGGCCTTCAACTTTAGCTTAAAGACCCTGGCAACTAAGTCAGGACGATCTGATGCCGATTCTCCCCGTCTTAAATTAGTTGTTATTTCTGGCCACTTTGGATTTGCAGTGAATGTGATGAAAAGGTCAGGTGGGCCGTATTTTCCAAAAATTGACATTGCATCTTGAAGTCTTTGCCGCATGTTTCTCGGAGAGCCTTCGAAAGAGGAAGGAAGAATAACCGACAAACCAGCTTGCACTCCAGCATCGTGTGCTGCATTTTGAATATGATCGGATAGACCTTGATACAATTCAGTACGCAATTTACTTTGTTGATATCGTATGTAGTTCAAATTATTGGCTTCCACTTGCAAATATGAGTCGACAATCCACTGTTGCGTAAGTTTTCCCGCACTCATGATCGGATTGAAATCGTTTCTAATTGCTGTTTGCGCAACTTTAAATTGTAACATGCTGATTTTATTACGGGATTGCCGATATCCTTCGCAACTCCAATTGGGTTGCCACCCCGGTTCGCCAAACGGATAAAGAATGCCATAAGTCATAGGGTCAAGATTTGGACTGAGAATATTGATACGAATGAATTGTTATGCATTGTCGACGGGATTTCGAGGATAGATACGGATATCACGTTCAAATGGAGGTTCGCCGTCATCATTTACGAACACCATTGCAATTTCATTGGACGTTGGAGCATTGTAACGTCTTTGATCAGACTGCCGATCGCGCCGCATCACCATATTGACGACCGGAACTGGTTGTCCTTCTTCTTCGGCTCGTACACGCTCTTGTTGCTCAATTTCTTTCATCAGGCAATATGAAGCTGCGATACGATTGTTGACGCGGAAGAAACGATCGATTTTCTCAATCACTTCAGGTAGACAACCTCTATTCTCAGGCAAATTTACTCGTTCATTGACCGCTTCTGTCGTGTCCATTACATACAGTTGTGCAAACTTTCTTGTTTGTCCTTCAGGTGGATACAGGTTTGTGGTTCTGTGGTACGTCTGTCCATGAATTTTGAAAACGTATGGTCTGTTACCCGGCATTGAAACAATCTCTGCTCCCATTGAAGCGAAAGAAACCGAGGAATTGTAAGAGCGGATGTGCTGACGAAAGTTCTTGTAGTAAGGATTATCTGAATCTGAAAGCATAGAGCGAAGAAATTCGGGATATAACAATAGATTCCCATGTTGATCGAGCGGTTGCGGAATCTTCACTTTTCCTTTATGACAGCAGTTGTTAAATTGTTTATCAACTGGACGCTCCTTGGCGAAATTCTTGGAGCCGCAGAACTGACAGATGGAATTCATTTCTCCACAATCGTGTCGAGTAACGTGAGATTCATCAAATCTCAATGCCCTTATTTGGAGTTGAATTGCTTGACTTTGGTATCGATTTTCTTTCTGTCGATGTATCGCATGGGACCGAGCGTCAGCAGCTTGCCGCGCTTGAGTTTCTTCTAAAGTTTCACGTTGTTGACGTATCGCATGGGACCGAGCGTCAGCAGCTTGCCGCGCTTGAATTTCTTCTAAAGTTTCACGTTGTTGACGTATCGCATGGGACCGAGCGTCAGCAGCTTGCCGAGCTTGAGTTTCTTCTAAAGTTTCACGTTGTTGACGTATCGCATGGGACCGAGCGTCAGCAGCTTGCCGCGCTTGAGTTTCTTCTAAAGTTTCACGTTGTTGACGTATCGCATGGGACCGAGCGTCAGCAGCTTGCCGCGCTTGAGTTTCTTCTAAAGTTTCACGTTGTTGACGTATCGCATGGGACCGAGCGTCAGCAGCTTGCCGCGCTTGAGTTTGTTCCAAAGTTTCACGTTCTCGACGTATCGCATGAGACCGAGCGTCAGCTTGTCGCTGTGATCGAAGCTGTTCTTCTGTGTTATTAGCTCTTGTACGTGCTTTTCTCTCACGATTCAATCGCCGTCGCTTTGCAGCAGGATTTTCAAAATTTTCATTATCCATTATGGAAGTTCACATAATGCTTTTTTGGAAATAGCTTACCTATATAGACAAAATGATACGATGATACGTTGATCCGATGATACGTTGATACGATGATACGTTGATACGATGATACGTTGATCCGATGATACGTTGATTCGATGATACGTTGATACGATGATACGTTGATACGATGATACGTTGATACGATGATACGTTGATACGATGATACGTTGATCCGATGATACGTTGATCCGATGATACGTTGTGCGTTCGGTTCGGTTTGCTTCGGGTATTTCCGTGGGACAGACAGAAAGAAAGAAAGAAAGACTTGGCCTTTTATAATAAGAGATATAGCGACCACCAAAAATATTCAATATTTACCTAGAGTATGTCTTGGGACAGTGGAAAAGAAGCTGCGCAGGCATGGGTGTACCTAACATCGAACGCTGCATCCAGGAAGCGTCAAAGAAAATCTTGGAAATGAGTGAAGCGGTAGCTTCTGTACAGAGTGCCATGGAAACAATGCACGAAAGGCAATTCGAAACATCGTTCCCGCCAGAACAGGCCGTACAGCTACAGGGCCTCATAGTACAGATGAGATCGCTCGGCGATAAGGTGGAGAGAGCCCAGATTAATCTGGCGAAATCCGAAGAAAAGGGCCAAAAAGTTTTGATAAATCAGTCGACCAGCGAAACGGGACTGCCATCTGATTCTCCGTAGTAAACTGATAAAGCTAGCAAGGCACCTTCGAAAGCGATAGAAGGAGCACTTGGACCAATCGCCACAAGCAGTCCTGCAATGTTATGGACGCAGCGGCAAATAGTTGCTGAAGAGAGCAGCAGTAGTGCAAACGAAGATGAGGACAGTTTCGTAAACCCATACAAGGAAAAGGCAAAGAAGAGAGAGAAAGCAAAAGCAGCACGTCAACAGGCAGAAGTCGCAGCGACGCGCCCGAAGCCAGTCACGAAGAAAACAGCTAAGCCGCCAGCGGTCCTAATAAAGACGACGGGGACCCTCAGCTACAGGGAAGTTCTGACTAAAGTAAAAGACTGTCTTAAAGAAGAAGGCACCACCATTAACAGGGTGACCAAAACCAGGGCCGGAGACGTATTGATCGAGCCACAGAGGCGAAGCGGGGATGGAGACATTACGTCACTGCACACAAAACTGAGAGAGAAAATCCCGGAGACACCAGTGCATCACCTTGTCACAAGGAGAGACCTGCGCATCATGGACCTGGACGAACTGGTGGACGAAGAAGAGTTGTTGGGATGCCTCAGGGGGTATGTCGGGGTCGGGGGACACATATCCCTCCGATCCCTTCGGCCTGCCTTCGGGGGTACCCAGACGGCGGTAGTTCGCTGTGATGAAGATGCAGCGAGGCACATCCTCAAACAAGGTAGAGTCAAAATCGGCATGGTAGCGGGGTGCAGGGTCCGGGAGTTTTTTCTCGGGTTCTGCCCCAGATGCTGGGGAAGCGGTCATCCAGTACAGAGTTGCCGCGAAACCAGAGGCGAGACCTGCATTAAATGCGGAACGGCAGGGCATAAGATCGCCAACTGCAAGGGGGAGCAGAGGTGTTGCGACTGCGGGGGGCTCACCGGACAAATAGCCGGGATTGCACCCACACAAAAGAAGACCCGGTTTGACCATCGGGCTACCCGACGGGGCGGGGCTATGAGATCCAACCCCCAAAACAACACCAAATTTATCCAGATTAACTTAAACCACGCAAGGGCAGCCCAAGACCTGCTCCTACACACCTAGGGCGGCGATTATGACTGCAAACGACGTCGCCATCCTGAGGGAGGGCAAAGAGCGGAACTTCGTTTGGTGCGAAACCACCCAAGTAACATTTTAAGCCTGTAAAACGCCTGCCAGGTGCTTGCCAAGTAAAATCTCACAGGTTGCTGTTGCTGTAACAAGCTTGTCACAAGCTTGTAACAGCTGCTGTCTGAGTAAAATGGCGCTTGTGAAATTGCTGTCACAAGCTTGTGGCAAACTTGCGCCAGGGCTGCCAGTATCTTGTCAAGTTGCTGGCAAGAACCTGTGACAGGTTCCTGACAGGAAACTGTCACATGTTCCTGGTAAAAAACTGTCACAAGTTTCTGGCAGCACCTGTGATAGCTTTTTGCCAGGAACTTTTTTTCTGAGAAAGTTTTCATGCAGGCTTTTTTTTATAAAATAAAAAAATTTCACGTTTGCCATCATGTGCACAAAAATTAATTTAAGGTACCGTTATTAATTTGAAATTTAAAAAATTTAATTTTTGAAACTAGTATTTCTTTCTTGTATAGTCACACACTCATTGTGAACTATTATTTTCATTGAATAACCTAATTCACTATTATTGATTGTCCATGTTGTCCTCCGTGCGGTAATCTGAAAATTATTTGAAATTTTATACAAAGTATACAATTTTTTTTACTTACTTGTCCTGGTTGGGATTCGAACTACCGCCTAATCGTCGTATTTGGTTTGAAGCCCATGGCGATGACAACTAAGCTACCAAGGTGCTTATGAAAAATGACAATGATTATAGTACAGAATAAGTAAGAAGATTACACGTGGTGTTATAAAATATTATAATGTTCAGATTAGATCAATTTACTATATAATTATGTATTATGTATAGTATATAAAGGAAAAATTTAGATTAATATTTTATAAATTAATTGTAACATAGCTTTTTTGGATAGCTTTAAGAAGAAATGGAAAATTACTGTTTAAAAAAAAATAGTTCTAAATCTAAATGGTCGAAAAATGATTTAATGCAAGTAATGCAAAAATTTAGAAAAAGTACTACATTCAGAAGACGTGATAAAAATAATACAGAGGTAATAACCCTCGTATAGCACGCGATTTAAGTAGAGTACTAGATACGAGGTTTCGATATTACATACACGTGGTAAATTTTGCGACAGCTCCTAATCGGTTTCCATACTGTAGTATCGAAACCAATTCGATACTTAATTAAGTTAACTTAATTAAATTAAACAAATTAAATACATTAAAATAATATAATTTTAATAAATTGTGCTATTAATAGAAATAAGAACAAATTTTGTCCGTTGAGTTTTTATCTAATAGGTAAATACATTGCAAAAATTTAAACGGGTTATTTGAAAAATTATTATTTTACAGAATTTTTATTTCTATAAACAAATTTTTAACAATTTTAAAAATTCTATCCATTTTGCGAAAGTATTTCAAAAATATTAGTTAAATTTTACCGTTATATTATGACAATAGAACACCTGTATTATATTCAGGTACTTTGTGGATTAAGATTCCTTTTAAAAATATTTCTTTACATTAATTTTAAGAAAGCATTATACCTACATTATGTATTTATTAGTAATTCTCCATAGTTGAAAAATTAAAGGTTTATAGAAATTTAAAAGTTTATTTTTATTTTGAAATTCCTCCCTGAAAAACAATTTACTATTATATAATCATAAAAAATTGCAATTCAAAATGCATTGAGAATGCAATTGTTTTTAATAATTCGTATTAGCCCGAAAATTTAATTTTTAAATTTCACGTGACGTCATTTTAATATGAGGTTTTGAACATTTAGTTAATAGAGAAAAATCTAAATTAATTAAATTAATCAATTTAAATAAAAAGAGTTGAAATAAAATGTAGTTGTCGCAAAATTGGAAACCTTGGAAAACTATATTTTAACACGTTTTTTAATTTAGAAATTCCTCCCAGACAACACTATTTAATATAATCATAAAAAATTGCAATTCAAAATGTGTTGATGTGAGTCATGCGAGATTATAGTAACCCTTAATTTATGCAAGTCATGCACAGATTGCCAACAGATAATACAATCTTCTCATAATTTTTAAAACATCACAATTTTAGAACAGACCTGGGTAGCACAGTGAATAAAGTGTTTCCTTCATAATCCTAAGACAAGCGGTTCGAATCTTCTGGTAGGTGATCTTTTTTTTTTTCGTATAACGAATCCAGAAAATATTATGAACAGAAGATAAATATCTTCAAATTTGGTTTACAAACCTTTTTCGAAATTGGATACATCATTAAAAATAAAATTCACATTGGGTTGGTGAAGTAGGTATATATATAGTTTTCCTTTGTTAGTTCTTTTTAATAATTTCCCTTAGCCCAAAAATTTTATTTTTAAATTTAACGTGACGTTATTTTAATAGATTTTGAACATTTAGTTGATAGAGAAATAAAAATGTAAATTAATTAAAATTAATTTAATTAAACAATTTAAATAAAAAGAGTTGAAATAAAATGTTGTTATCCGCAAAGATGTCCTCTGTCGACTTGCAGTAATTGAGAACTTAGCGGGCGGGATACTGTCTGAATACACTTTATATAATAATTCCGTTTGCTGTCCAAAAAAGTTTATATAGTAACCTGTGCAAGAGTCTCTGCCAAGTTTTTGTCACAACTACCTTACAGTAATTTGTAAACAAGTACCTGGCAAGCGTTTGTAATAACAAGCTTATAGTAAGCTGGGAATGAGTTCTTGTAAGGCCCCTGTTAAAAGAACTTTACAGCAATCTGTAAATGAGTACCTGTCAGGCCCCTATAATAACAAACAGACAGCAATAGCCCAGTAAACTGTAAACACTGCTTGGCAGGTATCAGCCAGGTGTGTGCCAACAAATAATAGATTTCACAGGTAAACGCCAGCAAAAATTGTTACTTGGGCAACAACTTTGTGGCATATTCATGTTACTACTCAACCAATGCGAAACTGGAGGATTTCGAGGACTTGTGGACGCTGAAAGACAGCATCCGGACACATCAAAAGCCGGTCCTGGTGGGGGGCGATTTCAACGCGAAGGCCCCAGAGTGGGGCCCCACAGACGTGAACGCTAGAGGACTAGCGTATAGCCACAATTAACTATTGCGACTTCAAGTGCCGCTTTTCTTGACCGTGGATGTTCTGTACGAGACGGCTAGATCATAGGGTTCAATCATGTATCGAAGAGCTGGGAGGTTCAGGTTGTTATTTTGAACCTTCGTGGGATCGTTAAATTTCGTCGAACTTTCTCCTTACCTTTTGTAGCAAGCCGGGCGCCAGATGGGATAACAAAGCATTGAAAATAAATCCCAATACTTGCTTCTCTCATCAAATTTCAAAATTGGTAATATTTATTCGAGTATACACTTAAAAGGCATAATGATACAAATATTTGGGCAAAAATTCTCGTTTAATAAGCAAATTAAATATTTTATTATAAATGGAAATTATTTGAAATGGTAACACATATTTTTAAAACAAACAATGATTATTTTGACATCTGACATTAACTCTGACATTTCAAATTAAAATAATTATAGAAATTAACGGTGAACAAAATAAAATAGAACTTAAATAAATAAACTGGAACAATTATCGAATTAAAATAGAAAATCAACCAACAACTATTTATCACAATGATAAATTTATTGATTTATAAATGGGTTAAATTTATTGACGTTGGACTCCATGAATGATATCAACTTTGACTCGCGGTGGTTAAATAAAATTGATTGATGCCACGAATCTGACTTTCGAATGCAAAGATGGTTATTTCACCTGGTATTCATGTTTATCGGAAATTTTCAATATTAAATAAATGAATGGTTTACAAAATCGTCTGTTCAACCTCAAATAACAAGTAATGGATCTCTTCCGATTACTTACATGCGGATTAATGTTGTTTTCCCTCTTTCGTACGATCGATCGGACGTCGGAATGAAACTGAAAATGATTAATCCTCCTGGTGGTGTGGATCTAAAAATAATCGAAAAAGGCACGACTTATATGAGGTGAAGGCCTCGCAAATTCTATTGAATGCAAATAAATTATTGAAGATAATTTGTATTACAAATTTAAATAAACATAAACAAGATATTTTTGATATCACCACGTTTTGTTGGCTTCTATAAACATTTTGTTCGGATAGTTTTTTTTTGATGGTCACACACATCCTTAATAATGTAATAATCGATAATGTTGGGATAACCGGTCCCTCGTATGTACAACCTCGAATCGGGTCTTCAACCAAATAATCTCCCCAAGGTAAATTTTCTCTTCGGAACGATCCACCCCAAAACTCGGACGACTATTTGTTTTACTTGAATCTACGATTTCGGCCTCAGTCGAAACGATCGATGCAGTTTAAATATGACTTGATCGATTTGCACACACCAAAAATGACGGGTACACATTCCTATGGCTATCGACTTTGATTTTCATTATTGTGCGATAAACTAGTATCGATTTTGTCACACTTGGTTAGAATGACTAACCACCTTTTCAGTAATGTTTGTAATATTAAATTGTAATTAAATAACTCAAATAACTTGGTTTTTTGTTGAACCGAAAATATTTTATGTACTTGCTCGAAAAACATCTGTTCTAAACAACCTTGTTGCCAACGTTATATTTTTACTAGCTTGATTTTATATTAATAGTAACCTTCACCAAGGCAGTGATTACTGGCATGCCGTATTGGCGGTCTAAGTGTCAGGCGTCAAGTATTGTACATTTGATAATTGTATTTAAATATTTGCTCGGTTCATCCGGGTAAAACCAGATTAAATTAACTATGGGGCTTTAACGTACCCCCAAACAAACAAAATAACTTTCATCACCTACCGTTGGCCCTCTTCCCCCTCTGGTAAAGGTAGAGGTGGTCAGAGTACCAGCGGCTGTAACAGAATTCTGTTACAAGCGGTCATGGAGTTACTAGCCGAGCTGGACATGGTGGTCTGCAACGAGGGCAACCAGCCAACCTTCCAGATAGGCGAATCCGTCTGTGTCCTGGATCTCACCCTGGCCACAGAAGTGCTGGCGAGGGGGATCGGCAGCTGGAGAGTACTGCAAGAAGTTACACTTAGCGACCACAATTACATCGAGTTCATGGTCGGGTTGCCCTCGGTGGTGCCGAACAAACCGGCCACTGGATGGAATTGGAAGAAATTCGACGTGCACAAGCTCGAAAAATACTTCCAAGAGCAGGAAACCGTCAAAGAGGATCTTCGCGTGATGGGGCTGAGCGGGCTGCTTAGCAAGGTCTGCGACATGACGATGCCGAGACGTAAATCATACGGCAAAAAATCCGTCTACTGGTGGACCGAGGAGGTCGCGGAGGCCCGCAGGCAATGCTTGGCTGCAAGAAGAGCGTACACGAGAATGAGAGGAGCACAAGGAGTGAGCATCGAATGTAAAGAAGATGCCCTCGCTAAATGGAAGCAAAAACGAAAGGAGCTGTCATATGCTATAAAGGACAGCCAAAGGAAGAAGTGGCATGATCTACTCGAGGAAGTGGAAAAAGACGTATGGGGGAAGGCCTATCATATCGCCACCAAGACCCTGGGAAGAACATCTATACCAGGGTTAACGGAGAGTCGCCTTCGCGACATCGTCGGGACGCTTTTCCCAACCCACCCCCCCGTCGAATTCGCCCCAGAGGAAGGTGAAGAACCACCGGAGCCCTTCTCCTTAGAAGAATTGGAAGTAGCCATCAGCAAGATGTCGATAAATAAAGCCCCCGGACCAGATAACATCCCGGCGGGAGTATTACGAGAGATGGCTAAACTCCGTCCAGACCTCCTACTGGGCGAGTTTAACAGATGCGCAGCACAGGGCACTTACCCAGAAGAGTGGAAGAGAGCGAGACTCGTCCTGTTGAGGAAGGGCAATAAGCCGCTTGATGTTTATGGTTTACAGTTATCTCCTTCGCACACCTCAGTCAAACAAGTTGAAGCAGATCCACTTCGACACCGGCGACGCGAGTGGAGTACACAGGCTGGTTTTTCGACGTCCGAAAGAATCGGCAAGAGACTGTGCGCGTATTTTTTTTTAATTTACAAACATTATATTTCCGGTAAAACTTTTGAATTATTAGTGCGGTAAAATCGTAAGGGGAACTTAGATTTAGTAATAATTTGTACATTTAATTTGTTTTAATTTGAATTTTTATGGTTTGTCTCAATGATATTTTGATTGTAAATAAATGAATAGGTATTGATTGAGGAGATTTGTTTGAGTCAATTTATTCAATAAAAGTTACAGCACGTAGGAAAAAGCCAGATCCAGGTGCAGAATAAAGTTCGTTAATAATTTTATTAAGTTACGAATAATTAGTAACCAGATGAGGTGTCTTTTATTTCTTATTCAATCGAACCATTGTCACTCCCACAAAAGCTAGCCGGAAGTAGGTATAGAATAAAGAGCCGTCGTTTTTTCCCCGCTATAGAAATTCAATTATTTACAGTAGCTTATCACGGCAATTTATATTAAATTAATTCTGTTCATGGGAACGCTGAGCTAACATCCCCTTCCGTAGTGAAATATCTTATATAAGACGCTTATGCAGCGTGGCTTACAATTTCTAATTCATGTTTTTGTATGTATTACAGTTTCATTCAATTCACCCACACAGACAGGTCCACACCAACCACCGCGAGGTCAGAAGGCCTCCAAAAATCCAACAGTCAATCCCATACAATCCGATAAAGGAGATATTCGGCATAGCAATGGCTCTCCGAAAAGTACGATACAGAAAATTGGAAATGGCTTACAGTTGAGATAAAAATTTAACCTAGTTATAATCACTGTAGAGATGAATTTCAAAACATTAAAAGAAATGTGTGTAGTGTAATTACCAAAAGTGTTAAAGATTGGAGAAGTGTATTACCTACAAGTTTAGTACGATTTGTACTGCAGAACGCCATAAAAAATACTGAAATCCAGCTAGAAAATTTGAAGCTTTTCTACCTAGTATCTTAAATGCTAGGAAAATTTAGTACAAGTCGAAATTTCTGTGCCATCAAGATCTTCAGATTCAAAAAATTACGATGAAGATGTTCCATGTATAGATCGTTTTGGTGAAACAAATTTAAATTTTTTGATTGTTTTATTTGCAAAGATTGTGTACCAGCCTCTACTCGTAATGTGACAAATTGAGTTTCGACTGCACTTACCTTGTAACAGGTTTATTTAAGTGTTAGCACCTTTAATATTTGATGTACAGGTTGTTTTACGTTTGCCGCATCCTGTATACTACTATTTATAATTACATTCTTTCAAGGGGGCGCTAGAATTTTCGATATCAGAAAGGTTGGCAACTTTTATAGTTGGAGATAAGGGAGTGATACGCCAAAAGTCGACAGGCGAATTTTGAGTGGTTTTTAGCGAAAGTCAAAGCCATTGTACAGAAGGCCCTACTAATTATTAATTTTGGATACTGTATAGCCGGTGATTTTCGGTAGCTGTTTGTTCCAAGAACTCAATTATTGAGGATTAAATATTGGTAGAGCCCAGGAACCTTTATCGTTTGTAGGTACCATTTTGGTCAACGATTTCCAGTTTGGGATAAGCTTCCGTGAAGTACAAATTGGTAGGATTGGTTACTGGAAATTGTTCGAAAGTTCGCCTAGAACATATTAATTATTTATACTTACGCTTATTTCACGAACCGATATCCACCAAAGATCTGGTTCATAGTTGCCGTGATTTCAACTGCATTTTGTTTGGAATATCCATTAGACTTCACATTCCCATTTATTTACAACACACGGGAAGAATCACTTCATTGTTTTCATTCGAACAAAGGGTTCGTATTGGTCGAGGTAAATCCAGTGGTGCACCATAATATCCACAAGCGTAACTTACGGACAATAACGGGGTGAGTGATATTTATAAAACCGTTGATTTTGTTTTGTTATTGCGTGACGGGTGAACGATACAATTCACACCTTATTTAATTGCGTACTTACGTATCTTGCCGACGTCGAAAAGAAGATTAATTTCCATCATAACTTCTTTTTTTGTTTGCAAGGTGTCTGGGACAAGCTCCCGGCTGTATGATTTCTGTATACAATATATTTTGTTTTACTAGTTCAGATCTGAATAGTATAAGATTTACCGCAAATTTTTGTAATTACAAAAAAATCTCCACTGTCGAGTTTATAATTTTGAACATTATATACGTTTCTGCGATTTGTGACTTGTGGCTACTGATTTTGTTTATATTATTAAATTGTTTTATTTTTGCAATTTAGTTTTACTCGTCACCTACCTGCTACTTGTAATCTCAACTTGTTTAGTTACTTTTTGCTTTCGCGCTTTCGGCCATTTGTTTTTCAGAGACGACAAAAAGCGCGTGGCGCCCTTTTTTGTTTGGATCAGGTCGTAGCGGTCTGATCGCTGACCCACCCCAAATTGCTCTCTGTAGAGTTAAGCCGCAGCGTCGTCATACCAAGTCGAGGATTGCAGGTAAGTGGAGAAGGTTCGGTGACAAGTATTTTGTTGACCAAGTTTTTGTGAAGGTCACAACCTCTTCTGTGATCGTGGATGGACTTGACGTATCAGCTAGCTCTGAGAATTACTTCGCGTCGGTTTGCTGGGTTTCCCTGAGGAAATCGTGGATTCTTAAATATCGATGACTGGCTTTGCTTAATAATGTTATTGGTTTGGGCGCCAGCCTTGATAAGAATTCTTTTTGTTAGCTTAATTGCTCTTACCAAGACAAAATGAGAAATCAAATTTTCTAGTCAGAACACACACACATTTAATGAAATTGAACATAAAGGTTATAACAAATTAAGGATTAATTCTTGTTTACACAAACACAATTATTAATAATAACAGAAAAATGTTTATATTAAAAATAATTTGGTAAACCAACTTGAATCGCACTGACTTGATTGAACGTTATTCGTGGCGAGTCTTCCCACTCGACTGGTGTCGATACGAATTTTATTATCTTAAACAAATAGCGTAACAATAACGCTCCTCTACTATTTATTAGTAGAAAAAAATAAAGGTGACTATTACTACGGATGGTGGTCAAAGGACACTTAAGCAGTGAATAGGTGATGTTAGTTATTCCGTGCTGGATAAGTTGGTTAAATAACAATTTATACAGTAAGCAATTACTTACGGTTTTTGACTTCGTGATGTTTGCTTTCTGTAGTTTATACGGAGTCAATAGCATGCCATGGACTCGGACAACGATTAACATCAGAGCTGGAGTTTGTAATTGTTTGTTCTAGAAAATATGCGAGAAAACACAACATGTATAAAATCGTCATTAACCAATAATAAAATAGTTGTATTGTTTTTTTTTTGAATAATAATAAAATAATCAAATTCGATATCTTTATATCACCAGTTTACTTTTAAAATTCACCAGCTGGGCCGAAGTTTACGATAAAATGTTTTGTGTAATAATTCTAATATGCTTGGGCCAGATGGCTGTTCTTGAAATAACAAGTTGGCGATGATTTTCTTTATGGTTACCAAATCGGAACGGATTGTTAATCGATAAATCGGACGCTTCCTTTGATGGAATTCCTTTCGAATCCTCTGGGTTTGCCCAAACTATTTGAAGCCGGAATAATTTGCAATGATTAACTTCAAACAGAAGGTCGACGGTGATTTGTCGCAGGCCAGATTTACAATGTCGAGCGATCGAGTTACCGTATCCAAAATGGTCACTTAGTGTTATTAAATTTTTCAACATCTAATATTTGATATTCGATATTGATTGTCAAACGGAAGGCAAAAAAACATAACACTTCACTTTTGGGCGCGTTTACTATGTCAGAAATAATAATTCTGGTATTTAAATTTGTTTAATACCTTATGAAACTTAATTTTTTGCAAGAAGAAAATTTTATGCTACCACACGTTTTCACTAGCGATCTGCGAACCTTTGTTTTTCTCAAACCCACTTGATTCTTAAATTAAAAGTTCTATAGCGCACTGCTATATCGACCAAAAATTGACGGCGGAATTAATCGAAACTAATCAAAATTTAGCATGGTGTTATTACGGTCGTATAACGTGTAGGCGCTAGTATTATCGAAAATCTCATGAATTGCATGGATATCCATTGCATTCGAAATTAATTTAATTAATTTAATTAATGCACTAAAAATGATTTTAAATAGCATATAGAAATATAAAACAAATAGAAACATTTCGTAAACGAAAACTTCATAGATAGGAATGTTCATAATGAATTATGAATTTCCTCAAAGTTATAAATGTTGAAAATTAACATTCAAATAAAAAAAAATCAAAACAGACGAGGGTTCACCCCTCATGTAACAAAGTAACGTTACAATTGGGCGAAAATATTAAATCTCTTATTATAAAAGACCAAGTCCTTCTGTCTGTCCCACGGAAATACCCGAAGCAAACCGAACATCAACGTATCATCGGATCAACGTATCATCGGATCAGTTAATCCGATTATCCTACTCAAAATTACTATATAAGCAGAATTACATTATAACGAAATAATAAGTGTTGAACGTCAACGAAAAATGTTTTCAGGTGAATTAATAAAGGATGTGGAACAGGCGCTAAAGAGGGCCTTATCGTTCGGAAAATACGAAGATTTTGAAGTCAGAGAAGAATTCAAACGAGCTACTATTAACTCGTTAAAGGAGGCACTTCGTGAGTTTAGCAGCAATGGAATGCGTAAAATTGATTTAAATATTGCGAAAAAAAAAGTGGCGGCAAAACGTATAACAAACAGAAGAAGAGTGGAGAAACTGATTGCTGCCGAACAGAAAAAGAAAAAGGAAGAAGCTGAGGAATTTTCAATATCGTTGCGTGATTTTGAAAATTCTTTACTCGAAGAGGAAGGGGAGGAGGAAGTAGGAAGTAGTAGTAAAACTTAGTTTTATTATTAGTTATTAAATTATTATATAAATGTTTTATTAAATAAAAAAAACTTCTAAATACATAAATGTTTCATTAAATAAAAAAAACTTTCTAAATTCGAATAAAAAAGTTAAAAATGAGTTGTAATATTAATAGGGCTGAGCAAAATACAATTACATTACCCGAAGCAAACCGAACATCAACGTATCATCGGATCAACGTATCATCGGATCAACGTATCATCGGATGAACGTATCATCGTATCAACGTATCATCGGATCAACGTATCATCGGATCAACGTATCAAGGGATCAACGTATTTAAATTTCCTATATAGGTGAAAAATTATTATGTAAATAAAATGTAACTTATATTTGGTCTGCATTGAAAAAACAGATATATGTCTATATAAGACTAGATGATAGCCCGTCCGAGGACGGGTAGCTAGAAGGACGGGCAGGCAGCCAAGGTAACTTAAGTTGAATGAAGATTAAGGAAAGCTCTCAGTGCAATCCAAAAGCCATATGACCTTGGCTGCCTGCCCGTCCTTCTAAGTACCTATCCTCGGACGGGCTATCATCTAGTTCTTATAATAAATCTCATGATTTTCTTGACATTGTATTGAACTTAAATTGTTATATTCAAAATTAATAAACCAATTAAATGCATAATTATATAAATTTTTATAACAATACAAATTTAACTGACTCCAACTTGAGTAAATCCATGAATACCTCGAACAAAGTCATAAGTTCTTAGAATGCGGCTCATTCTTTGATATTTAATTCATATGCTTATGCATGCATTATCTAATCTACAAGTATACGAAAACAATGGAGTTTTTACTTCTTCAAAAGTTTAGTTTGTTCACTTTTATTAATATCTTGAAAAATTACTTCAATTGTAAAATTTGCTTCAAATTGATGCGAGACGAATTTTCACAATTATAGAAAACAAAAGTTTGTAACCACTTTCTGTATTACCTACTTTGATGATGACCACTTACTCATTTGTTGTTGATTACAAAGGCCTCTTTTACAACGGTAGCTGTTAAACACGTTGGTTAGCTCTCGGTTATTACGCCTAGTCGTAGAGCGAGGGCTACTCTGATGTATTTCGAGTTGTCGGGGTTCGGTATTCTCGTGCTTACTGATACTAAATGCTCGGGGCGCCAAAAGGATTAATAAACAAACACCGATGCTTAATCGTTCATTGATCATTTAATAAGAAAACATAAAAATAAAACTCTTGAGCGAACAGAAAAATAAATGTACACTTTGGGTAACTTAAAATGACAAAATTTGAACGTAACGAAATCTCTTTGTACAATATGAATAACTTATTACTAATATAATTAAAATATTTACAATTAATTGAATGGTCGTACGAAAAGATCTTTGCCTCGTCGTGACGATTCACTAAAACGAATTGATACACAGATCATAAATTATTTTGACTATGCTACCAAAAATCAAAACACAGATACCAACGGAAGCGATAGTAAAAGGTGTTAGTAAACTACCAGAAATAAGTTTTGTTAACTCAAAGCGAATACAATTAATATAGTGAGTAAAACAGTTACTCACGTTTATGATGGTTACAAATATACGTAGCTGGATTTCTACGACTCGTCGAATCCTCCCTCGGCATATTCAATTTCTGAATAAGTTTCTAAAAGAATACAACACATATACGAATTGTTAGGCAAATTGTTAACAAGCAAACATTGAACTTTAAAGTTCTTATCTGAAAGTTGACTAAATAATAATAATAATGTATGATACTGTATATCGTAGATGTCAATCCCCCTATCGGATGGATGAGTGAATTTGATGTTATTCTCGATTGATTGAAAATGATCTTTCTCGTCAGCGTTTTTCTCGATCTTTATTTTCCAAAAGTTAGTTATTATTTGAAATGAATTCGCCACCATTAATCTGGACTGCGCACAGCTCAGGATAATCCGTTCACTTCTGCGTCTATCGATTGAAATTTGATGGCGTCCTTGTAGGATTTTTGATTTATATAAATCAATAATTTTGATTATTAAAAAAATCGTCGGTTTGAAATACTTTGTTAAACTGTCACTTGACATTCGGTAAACGTTTTGGCACAAAAACTGGTTCGTAATTCATAAAAATTTCTTTAAAATTACTCAAAACCTAAGAGTGCAAAATAGTGCGTGCGATAAGTTTGACTTCTTTTTCGCTAACCTCTTGGTTGAGCGTAGGAATCGTCGACGAGTAACTTCGACTTATAAATACGCTGCGCTGATAACAAAGCAGTTCTTATAGAAAATGGATGGCATTTGATTAATTGGAACTTTTCACGAGAAATAATAATTATGTACAAAATGGGAAAATTAATAAATGGTCTTTCGACAAAAATTAGCAAATAAAAATATAAAATTCAGAATAAAAATTCGATCTAGGTGTAGTTTGATCGAAATCGACGTCCAGGGACGGCGTGGTAACATTTGACATGTTACAAGTTGAAATTAAAAAAAGATCCTGTGTGCAGAATGATTATTGCTTACTTCTGCATGCTATTTTTACTCATTACTTATCAAATAAATGTAAATTATCGTGTTACCGCGTTATCAAGTTAAAAAAAAGTGTAAAGCCCGCATTTCATTGAGGCTTCTGAAGCCGGGCTTCACCAGCCCGGCTTGTAAAGCCAAGTTTGTAATGCATTGCCTTATAATATGAAACTGCACTCACTAGGGCTGCTGCAGGAAGCTGATAACAGGTATCGAGTTTCACAAGCCTGGCTGGTAAAATGCTAAAGCAATGTAAATGCATCTTCTATGCGAGTCCACGTGGACCCGTGTACTTCCCCTCATAAAAGTTGAATTTCTATACCAGCCCGGCTTCTGGAAGTAATCCAGAAATTTATTCTTCCATAGAATGAGGGGGGGGCTGAGTCAAGAGTAAACGATTCCACAAACAGTGAACAAAATTTAATAAGATATGGATTAATTTTGACGAATGAATACAATATTTGAGACTATTCAATTCACATGTCATCTGTCAAAGGTGGACTAATCAAAAAGCAGCATTTGGAATTTCAAAGCCAACCGAAATGAATTGTAATGCCTATTGCACTAGTAGTGAATAGAATCGACTATTGCACTAGTGGTTCAAGTGACTATTTTAAACAAATGAAATTTTTTTATTAGAAAAATTATTTTGCAACAAAATTATTGTTATTCACTAACTAACAAAGCTATAACATAAGAAAATTTAGAAAACTTTGCGAATGACAAAAGTTTGTGTACTGGTTATCATGGAAATGAAATCATGTGTAGCTCAATTTTTAAAATTATAATTTTTGAAAAATGAAATTTGTTCATTGAATAGTCTCTCGAATACCATTCGTAGTCAAAGTTAAGTAGATTATTTTTGAGGTGGTATCACTCATATTCATTGCACTTGGGAATAGCACTCGTGCTAACGCACTCGTGCTATTCAAACACAAGCGCAATGAATATTCGTGTACCACCTCAAAAATAGTCGACATAACTTTGACTACTTGTGGTATTATAAGTGATAATTGCATTCAGTGTCACATGATGGTCGTTTCGACCAATCAGCGTGCGTTAATTTACATTGTAGATAAACGAATACATATCGTGCACCTAGTGCAATATCCAGTTATATTGAACCCTAGGAATTTATATTCAAATATAATCCTACGAATATATTTCAAATAACCTTTGGTCAATTTAAATATTTTAAATTGTTTTGATAATAATTATACATTTTTTATATGAAATAAAAATTCAATAATCTAAGGTGAGTATACTGCACTAGTATACTCACAAATATGACAACTAAACGGTTTTTCGCCGGTATGAGTTCTTAAATGTTCTTGTAAGCTTAATTTTCGTGCACAAGTATACTCACAAATATGACAACTAAATGGTTTCTCGCCGGTATGAATTCTTAAATGTATTCGTAAGTTTGATTTAACTGCACAAGTATACTCACAAATATTACAACTAAATGGTTTTTCGCCGGTATGAGTTCTTAAATGTATTCGTAAGTTTGATTTAACTGCACAAGTATACTCACAAATATGACAACTAAACGGTTTTTCGCCGGTATGAGTTCTTAAATGTCTTTGTAAGTATGATTTGCGTGCACCAGTATACTCACAAATATCACAACTAAACGGTTTTTCGCCGGTATGAGTTTTTAAATGATTTTGTAAGGTTGATTTTTGTGCACAAGTATACTCACAAATATGACAACTAAATGGTTTCTCGCCGGTATGAGTTCTTAAATGACTTTGTAAGTCTGATTTCTGTGCACAAGTATACTCACAAATATCACAACTAAACGGTTTTTCGCCGGTATGCATTCTTAAATGTGATTTTAAGTTTGATTTCCATGCACTAGTATACTCACAATTCTGACAACTAAATGGTTTCTCGCCGGTATGAGTTCTTAAATGTTCTTGTAAGTGTGATTTACTTGCACATTTAAGGTTACAAATATTACATATAAATGATTTGCTGACCTTATGAGCTCTTAAATGACGTATTAAAGTTTGTTTAAGAGCAAATTTATAACCACAAATTGCACACTCAAAGAAATTTGAACAGATCAGCGTTAATTGTGTAGTGTCGGTATCTTCTTTAATATCAATGGAATGATGCAAATCTTCTAAATTAAATTTCACATCTTCCACCTCTTCTCTTTTAATTTCGTAATTGCTAATTGAATTATTTGGAGTTTCCAAAAATATATCCGTGTTTTCTACAATTTGTGATTCTTCCGAAGGTAGCACTTGAGCTGCAAGTAAATCGGTAACTGGTTCCATTTGGAGGATGCAGCACTGTAACTGTACAGGTACAAAATCACTTTTCTTAATTGAAGACGTTGATTATATGTTATCGATTTAGAAAACTACTGCTACAGTTGACAAATCACTACTATACAAAATTATAAAATGGCGACATTGATGAGTCAGGGCATGGTCAGGGGCGATTGATTGCGTGTAAGTGTGTAGCGCCATCTAATAGAACTAAAAAGAGATTTACTAACGTTACGTCGTATCCACAACAGAGAATCGATTTGTCTTCTATTAAAATTTTGTGGTGGCAAATTTCAAATTGGAAATTGAATAACTTCTTTTTTAAAAATTTCAATTTATATTTAGGTAGGTACCAATTTATTTACGACCGTATTCATAGACTAAGTGTTACTTTATTACCCTTACAACTTTAATTGTAAAATTAACATCTTTCTACTTGAGGCCGTGAGCGCAAGAGTGGCGTAACCCCAAATATAACTATTGCAGATAAAATGTACAAACAATGTATGGCTTCCATTTATTAGAATATTATAATAATGTTGGTTACATCAATTTTATTTCAAAGGTATTACTAAGACAGAGGCATTACACCAAAAAACCCAATTTTGGCAATTTGAGGGTTACACCACCCTTGCTCTCACGGCCTCACTTGAGCAACTGATTTTTCACAGTGTATTTTATCTTAATTTTTTTACTAATTTTCTGAACAATATACCAACGAGATTGTTCGTGCATTTCTTCCTCGAGGTGGTCGAGGGGCTCTTGATTGGCAGCTCTCAATCGGATCTTTAGGTGGATGGGCATTTGTGATATAGTACCAATGCCACTTCGATGGATTCTCTGCAGTTCATGAAAAGAATACCCTTAAAATCAGTTAGTGTTCAGCTAGTAAGATAGTAGTAAGAAAGTTTAGATCAGTTAATTGTTTACAAAAATGTAAGAAAATTTTATGTACTACCTATATTATATTATACAATTTTCACTTATAAATTTTTAAGGGAGTATTTACCTTATACTAATAACATTCAAATAACATTCAATATTGTAAGCAACCATATTCCCGTTGGTTACACTCTTAATAGAATAAAATTCCTGCAAACCAACGGGAACATGGTTGCTTACAATATTGAATGTTATTTGAATGTTATTAGTATAAGGTAAATACACCCTTAAAAATGTATAAGTGAAAATTGTATAATATAATATAGGTAGTACATAAAATTTTCTTACATTTTTGTAAACAATTAACTGATCTAAACTTTCTTACTACTATCTTACTAGCTGAACACTAACTGATTTTAATGGTATTTTTTTCATGAATTTCAAAAAAGGACAAGTTCATAAAAAAAATTTATATGATTTGAACTGCATTTTAAAATTTCAGAAAATGTTAATCAAGTTAATAAAAACTACTTAATTCGATCATGGTTTTTGACGATGTCATCACTGATAAGAGCACGAGCGTGCTAGATTATTTTAGCATGGGTATAGACATAATTTTATAGACTGTTTTTATTTGAGTCAAAATTATTCAAAAATACCAAACCAATTAATACGAGATAATTTTAATTTTATAATTTTATTCAAACAAGATAGATTAGATTTAAATCATGTTTATGATGATCATGTGAGCGCAGATAGGTCGTTTGAAATGTTTCGCATAATGTGTTCCGAGTGTTGGAAAGATCCTCTCGGATTCATAGTTACCGATATAGATTCTCATGTTGACGTATGCAGATACAGAAAAGGTTTCGATTATTATTGGCGATTTACATTTAGCAACACGCCACCATGCGGTAGAATTTTAAGTTAAAATGCTACGTACCTATAACATGCGATCAGTTGTCAGTTGTTAACGTTTAAAACGTGTGTTTATAATTTAAAGAAATTGTTACTGTGTGATATTATGAATAATAGACGAGTAAATAATGTAAATTGTTGTGTTTACTTTCAAATTTATTTCACGAATACGTAGCTTGTCGGCCATTGTTTACATTCTAGTGACGCCACCAACGGTAGGGTAAATCGCCAATATAGTTTAACATCATCGTCACCTAATCATTTATGTTTAGCTTTGATGCGAATCGTTTGTATCCTCATCAGCTTTAAACAACTTTGATCAGCTTTAAACAGCTTTGATCAGATTTAAACAGTTTTTTTGAACGGCTTTAAACAGCTTTAAACAGGATTTTGAACTGCTTTAAACATCTTTGAACTGCTCTTAACAGCTTTTGATTAGCTTTAAACTACGGTAGCGGAAGGTTATATTGAAGATTCATTGTCCAGCAAGATGGGAATTTCTGAAAAAATCCAGGTCCTATCTAATGTCGACAAAGTTGTGGGCCCCTCCAGTCCTTCAGAAAATCGTTATCAAGTGAATTTGAATAATAATCCCAATCCTTCAAAAACTACTTATCGAGCGAATTTGAATAATAATCCAGGTCAAAGTGACAAAATTATTGATATAAATGTGAATGTTAATATTAATATTTCTAAATAAAATTGAGAAACGTCAGTTTTGACAAATTTATTTTGATAAAGAATACCAATTATAATAATGGTATTATGAATTCTAATACACTAGTGTATTAAAAGGCCTCTAATCCACGGAAAACGGACGTATTAAACCTTCATAATATAGTGGTCGTGGATAAAAAGATTTTAATAAAATTGTGCTTCGGGACACTCGAAAAGCTGATGCCATATTCTGTAAGGGACATCAAAAAATTAACTTTCTTAAACCCATTTTGGGGTATAAAATCATCGATTTCGATTATGAAGGCATCGCATGCAATTTTTATCCAGATGTGTCGTTATGTACCAATCATAAATTAAATCTTTGTAAATGTTCGATAAATAATGGTGGGTTTATGCACAAAATTTAACGGAACGGAACGTAATGTAACATAATTTATAAAAGATGGGCTTAGGCACTTCCATAAAAGCGTTTATGCTACCCTTCACTTAATGTAACATAACGGAATGTAATGTAGTAGATAACCAACTTTTATCTTGTTAAATTACGTTACGTTAAATGGAAGTATCTGCGCAAACTCATGACATTTGAAGTGTTGGTAATTTGTGATTCCTGTCTAGGGAGAGTTAGGTTAAGTGGACCACTTTTCTTTAAACTTACTTTATGTTGAGACGAATTGTAATACACAATGTAATCTTTGGGCATATTTCAAAGAAAGGGTTTACTTCAATATGATATAATCACCAAGCCTAGAAGGAAAACCTTTTTCTAGAAAAATGAAGATTTTCACAATTTTCTGAAATGACCACTTAACCTAACCAGTTAGGTCAAGTGGACAGGGAGGTGACCAGTTAACCTAACCAGTAAAAGTTGAAAAGTCAAACAAGCAAATTAATGTTAAAAACATTTTTTAATTATTAAAATATAAAAAAGCAAAAATTAATTTAATTATTAAATATAAAGAAAAAGTTAAAAACCTAACGTAAACTGTATTCACTTAAATCATAATTAAAATAGATCATGCCTTCATAGCGAGATCTTGTATCGTTTAATGGATTTGGCAGCTTTGTTATAATGTCCTGTGCAAAAACAAAAGCCTCTTCCTTTGTTTGTACAAATCGATGGGAGGGCATAACACGTTTGTAAAATATAACCACAACCCCATTTTGTAATTTTTTCTTCACAGATGCTACAAATTTCGAACCTGAATCCCTTTTTAGTCCATGAACCTTCACAATAATAAAGTCTCCACCGTTGACTTGGTTTTTATTTTCTTCGTCTGCATCAGACTCTTCACTGAAATCTGAGAGAGAGTCATGAAGAGACAAAACCTCCTCTCCTTCTGAAGATGACTCTTCTAGTCTACGTTTCACTGCCTCCTTACGTTTTACTTTTTTGACTTTTCTTGCCTCTCGAGCTCTGGTTTCAATTCTTCTTCTTTTCTTCTTCTTCTTCAATTCGATTTTTTATAGGAGTGCTGGTTAAAACCAGGGATTCGCCTTTTTTTCTACCATGTCTATTGTTTTTCCTTGGTCCAGCTTTAGGGAAAGGCATAATAGACTCTGGCAGTATCAAAGTGTTGCTTGATTCCATAGGCTGTGTGAGGCATGAAGGACCAGCCACTGGCTCAGGTTCTGCAATGATGCCAACGCCTGTGCCTGGAAGTTCTGCAATGACCGTCGAGTTTTCTGCATTTAGACTATATTGATTGGTATTGGGACTCGAGACTAATGGCCTGTCTGTAACAGACGAACATAAAAAGTCGGATTCCTGAAATATTTCGTCATTAAATGGCATAATGCCAGTTGTTCTAAACCCCTTCATAATATTTGCAGGAGAAAAGGCACTCGGAAAAACCTCACCCATAATACCCGCTATATCATAAATCCCGATGGTTTTAGAAGTCCATAAACTGCAACATCGAGAGGTTGCAGTTTATGACTGGTGTGCGGGGGAATCGTCAACATCACTATACCATTTTCTTTGGCATAATGAATAGCCCTTACCGACATGTGGCTCTCGTGATTATCAAAAACTAGAAGTTTAGGCTTCTCCTTTGTGGGACTTTCATGAGACACGAAGTGTCATTACGTAATGTAATGACGCAATGTAACGTAGCATTTTTTGCTACAGTTTATGCATTTTTGTAATTTAAGAATAAGGCATGCGCACTTGAGAATAAAACATGGCTACTTGCAGTTTTATTTCGTCAGTCATCTGTCGTTGTCAAATTGCGGTTATTTTTGCTAGTGTGATTAAAGTTTATACGTAATACCTGTTTTAATTAAATACCAAACAAAACGGTATCTGTTGAAATTTTGTAAGTAAAGTTGTACAAATTTAAAAATGTGGCTAACAAATAATATTATTAAGTTACAGAAAATGGATCAAGCGCGTGTGAGAAAGCGATACATGAACCAAAACCGAAAAGAACGGAGCCACTATGAGAACCTGGTGAAATATATGAAACAAAATGATCCAAAACAATTTTTTAAATATACTCGGTTGTCGTCCGCCTTCTTCGATCACTTATTAAGTGTTGTCGGACCATACTTAAAGAAAAGTAGAAGCAATGCGTTATCACCGGCAGAACGTCTTACCATAACCTTACAGTTAGTATTATTAATTTGAATATTTTTAAGTATAATGTACTATAATCATTAATATGTTTACAGTTTTCTTTCGGAAGGGTGCTCTATGCAAGAATTGGCTTGGAATTTTTATATTGGAAAAACTACAGTCCACTTTATTATTAAGGAAACTTGTGAGATTTTATGGAAGTATTTAATGCCACTTGTTTTAAAATGCCCTACGGAAGAAGATTTTAACGACACTGCCAAGGGTTTTTTTAACAGGTGGAATATGCCTAATTGTATTGGAGCACTTGATGGCAAGCATGTTACAATACAATCACCAAAACACTCGGGGTCCGAACTTTTTTCATATAAAAAAACCTTCAGGTAGGCATTTAAAGAAAATTACAAATACATGGAAATTGTCAATATTTTTGTGCTTTCAGTCTTGCTTTGATGGCAACATGTGATGCCTACTATAGATTTACAATGGTGGATATCGGTGGCGCAGGATCCAATCATGATAGCCACACATTCAAGGTTTCTGAATTTGGAACGGCATTTTTAAATGGAGGTTTACCGATTCCAAAACAAAAACAATTACCAAATACAAATAGTATCTTGCCACATTTTCTTATAGGTAAATATTGTTACAGGCTTCATTTTTTTTTTATAAATGATGATATTGTAGGGGATGCAGCATTTCCGCTACATAAAAATATTATGCGACCCTATCCGGGAAATAATTTAACCGAGGTGCAAAGGGTTTTCAATTACCGTCTATCTAGGGCACGAAGGACAATTTGAAATGTTTACCCTCCTTTCCGTTCCTAATGGGAGAACGGTTTGGAAAAGCAAACAAAACCACGCAGAAGTAAAACTCCTACTTATATTCGTGGTACCCTGATGTTCGTATGTAGGGTGTAGGGTTACGCTGCAGAGGTAGTACCTTTCAACCAGGACGGTCACACCGACCGGTAAACGGGAGGTGGTCTTTGGTAACTGGTCCTCGCAGAGTACTCAACTCTCACTTATGGCTCCACGTGCCACACCCCGGACAACTACGTTGACCCGCAGGCGAAACTAAGTGAGGGTAGCCAGATATGGTGAAAGAACATGACGGAGGGCAGCAGTAACCGTCATTACTGGGTTATGGCAGAGAAGAAACTTCGGAATGGCGTAACACCAGAATATCATAAGCAAGGACCGAAGGGGAACCCTATGGTTATGATACTGCGATGAGGAAGGCAACGGGAAACCACCTCATTATTCTCCCAAGAACAATCAAAATGGCTAGACACGACAGAAATATGAAAGCTACTAATCATGGAATTCGGATACAAAGATCCGGCAGGGGAAGTGATGACAGGGCTTCTCAGGTCGTCATTAAGCGAAATCCCTGCCCACAGACATTAAAACTATGCAAAGAACAGCTCAAAATAAGTACCTGGAATGTGCGAACGATGTATCAGGCTGGAAAGACTCATAACGCTATAAAAGAGATGAGCAGATTGAAGATAGATGTCATGGGAATAAGTGAAATGAGATGGCCGGGTGCCGGCGAATGTGTAGTGGAAAACCACAAAGTGTACCATTCTGGAGGAGATCAAAACAGACATCAGTATGGAGTTGGAATGATACTGAATGAATACTGTTCTGGATTCGTTACTAACTTTATACCACTATCAGATAGAATACTAATGATACAAATGAACACCAGTCCCATCAAGCTCAACATAATACAAGTGTATGCTCCAACAGCGGACAAAGAAGAAGAGGAAGTGGAAAAGTTCTACGACGAAATGACTCAAGCAATTAAAACAATAAACAAAGAAGAAATTTTGATAGTAATGGGTGACTTCAACGCCAAAATAGGAAAGGGGAGTGAAGGGGAAAGTGTGGGACCTCACGGATTAGGAACAAGAAACGAGCGAGGTGACAGACTAAAGCTACATGCAGAAGAGCACAATCTGGTCGTAATGAACACATTCTTTAAATTGCACCCAAGAAGATTGTATACATGGAAAGCACCAACAGATAGACCGGAGAGAGTGGTCCGCAATCAAATAGACTACATATTATTAAATAAACGCTTCAGAAACAGCTGTCTTTCCGTGAAAACCTATCCAGGAGCAGATATAAACTCCGATCACAACCCACTTATAGGAAGATTCAAGCTAAAACTTAAAAAAATAACTAAAAAGAATCACCCAAGATGGAACCTAGAAAGACTAAAAGATGAAAACACTAGGTTACAGGCTACCCAATGCTTGAACGAGGAATTACAAAAAGCTGGAGAAAGCTTAGAAATAGAAGAAGAAATAGAGACACTAGTAAAAGCGATGACAAAAACAAAAGAAATACACTTGAAAAAAGAAAAAACTAAACAAAGGAAAAAATGGATGAATGAGCACATAATAGAGCTGATGGAGAAGAGGAGAATGGCGAAACAAGTAAATGAAAACGAATACAGAAGGTTACAAAGAGAGATACGGAGAGAGATTAGAGGTGCAAAGGAGAAATGGCTGAACGAGAGATGTGAGGAAATAGAAGACCTGGAAAAAAAACACGATAACTTCAATATGCATAAAAAGATCAAAGAAGCGGCAGGGCTGTATAAAACAAGGCATCCCGGAAATCTACTAGACGAAAATAACCGCTGGATATTGGATAAACAAGAAATAATCAAGGTGTGGGAAAATTACATAGAAACTTTATTCCAAGACGACCGCTCAGACATTCAAACATCAGAATGCGTCACTGGTCCAGAGATTACAGTTGAAGAAGTCAAGAAATCAATAGCACTAATAAAAGACGGAAAAGCATCCGGCCCCGACGATACAAATGGGGAAATAATAAAGTTATTAAACGAAGTAAATACCCAAAGACTCACTAGAATATTCAATAGAATATACAACACAGGCAACATCCCCAAGGAATGGCTAAAATCTACATTTGTAACAATCCCAAAGAAAAGAACAGCTAAAACGTGCAACGAATACAGAATAATATGTCTAATGAGCCACCTATTACAAACATTCCTAAAGATAATACATAGAAGATTATACGCGTTATGTGAAGAACATATGGGGAACACCCAATTCGGCTTTAGGAAAGCAACCGGAACGCGTGAGGCATTGTTCTGTACTCAAGTGTTAATCCAGCGATGCAGAGATGTAAACTGCGACGTATACATATGTTTCCTGGACTATCAAAAAGCATTTGACAGAGTCAAACACCAAAAGCTAATACCGATTCTGAAAAAGATAGGAGTGGACGACAAAGACCTTCGCATTATAGAAAATCTATACTGGAAACAAACAGCTCATATAAAACACAAAAGCGAGATATCGAAAGAAATGCAAATCCAGCGAGGAGTTCGACAGGGCTGCATCCTGTCGCCATTATTGTTCAATATATATTCGGAGGAAATATTTAGTAGTGCACTAGAAAATGAATCAATAGGGATACAAATAAACGGACAAAGAATAAATAATATCAGATTTGCCGACGACACCGTAATAATTGCGGAAAACCTTGAGGATTTGCAGGAATTGTTGGACAAAGTGGCAGAAAAGAGCAGTGAGTTTGGCATTGACATCAACATACGAAAAACAAAATATATGACGATATGTAAAAATCCCATACCACAAGGACAACAGCTGTATGTAAATCAAACGACAATCGAAAAAGCGGAAAAATTTACTTACCTGGGTAGTACAATCAACGACCAGTGGGATCACGCTTTGGAGATCAGATGCAGAATTGAAAAAGCAAGAAGTGCATTTATAAGAATGAATAAATTGCTAAAAAACCGTGAATGTAACATGAACACCAGAGTCAGACTCCTCCGATGCTATGTATTCCCGGTGCTATTATACGGCGTAGAGACATGGACACTAACAGAAGCATCATGCAAGAAACTCGAAGCATTAGAGATGTGGCTGTACCGACGAATGCTGAGAATACCATGGACGGCACATATCACGAACAAAGCGGTGCTAGAACGAATGGGAAAAGAAGTCGAAATCATGAATCAAGTCAAGAAAAGGAAACTTGAATACCTAGGCCACATCATGAGAAATAGCCAACGGTATGAGATGCTTCAACTGATACTCCAGGGAAAAGTCTATGGAAAGAGAGGTCCAGGAAGAAGACGAATTTCATGGCTCAAAAACCTGAGAACGTGGTTTTCAACAACAACGACTGGACTCTTCAGAGCCGCAGTGAATAAAGTCTTAATAGCCAAAATGATCGCCAACATCCGGTAACGGATAGGCACGTGAAGAAGAAGAAGAAGATGTTCGTATAAGCTAACTCGCTATAGCCTGGAAGCGAGGGTCGTAAGTCCACTCTGCGTTGTGCTGAAAAATAACGAGGGTACGCTTCGTCGAAAAATAAAACAATGATTAAACAATAAAGTTTTAATGACAATTGAAACGATTACGACAATTACAAACGCTTGTGGAAGTGACGTGCTTAAAAATAGTAGGCACGTTAACTGATTGTAACAACGGTACGTCAAAGGTGACACAATACGGGACACCAGAATGGTAGGCCCGTCAATACAAATAATTGACTGTAATTAATTACCACAATACCACAAGAATAAATCCACACAAGAATATAAAATTTGTCTCACCTTGATATCAATCGTGAGTTCACACAATGGTAACGACAGCAATAATCCTTGTATGGAATGCAGTGGTTGGTGTTGAATTCCAATGGCTCCCAATCTAGGATCCTCGGACTGCAGTACACCGACGTAATACTCGATTAGCAGGTTCTGGCAGGCGGACACGAAGATGGACAGGCGTCACTTAGCTGCGTTGATAATAAGGTACAGGTTGACGATCCAAATAAGACAAAGTGATCGTCCAGTACAATTTGATCACAAAAACTGAAGCTGCGATTGACAATAACAATCGACTTCCAAATGTAAATAAAAGCAGCTGTCAAAATAGTCACCAGACGAATGTTACCAAATAAAATTATAGTTGGTAATACTTTGTACTTTCGATAAAGAAAATATGGTGGTTCGAGATAACGAAATTGAATATTTTCCAAAAAATTACTTGAACTTGAACTGGCTAAAACAAAATAGTTACGCACTGTTTTCACGAAATCCGTAGTGACGGTGAAATTAACTATTGCGTATTACTAATTTTGTAACGAAAATCGACTGAAAAATAATTGATTTTCACGCGATCAATAATATCGAACTGTCTCGTCGCACTATCAAGCCAAAGTTAATTTCTGACGGCGCGCGTCTATATTCTGTACTATCCAGTACGTTGTAAAAATGAATTGAGAGATGGCGCTTGGAATAACAATTTGAAGTAATTTAAATGTTATGAAACGAAATAAACATATTTTGTTACAAATTGAAAATACTTTTGGCATTTTGGTTCAAAGATGGAGAATTTTACGGAAGCCAATAATTGCCAACATCGAAATGTGTGATTTGATTGTTCAAGCTGCAGTTGTACTGCATAATTATGTGCAACGTAAAGAACAAGGTATTCCAGAAGACGAAAGGATGTACTGCCCTACTGGATATGTAGATTTTATAGATAAAAGTGGTAATCTCCATTTGGGTAGCTGGAGAACAGAAAACGATAATTTTGCGCTGCGTTCGATGGGTCGACTCGGTTCAAATAATGCTAGCAGAAATGTTCAAAACAACCGAGATTTACTTGCAGAGTATTTTTCTTCCGATGTTGGATCTGTACCTTGGCAACTTGCCCATGTTTATGCTGGAAGTGTCCCACAATAATTGTGGCATGTTTAATAATAAATAAAATTCAAATCTTTTATATTAAGTGCTTTTTATTATAATTAAGAGTCATCATTTTCATCATTTTCGTATTTATGCAAAAGTTTCCAAATCTCCATTTTAACCAGGTTCTTCTTTTTTTTTTGGAAAACTTTAATGCAAGGGCAACGGATTGTCCGAAAACCATGTCAGCATCGGCGACTTCGGGTTCCTTATTTATATTTTGCATTGCTGTTGAAAAACTGGACATTGCCGTTTCCATCGCTTTGTGCAAATCATTTGTTTTCTGCCTTTTATTTTTCGACTGCAAAGGTGGGGACAACAGAGGAGATTCATTACTGGAACTCGATGCTAGTGGTGGCCCATTTTCAATTGTTATCAATAACGCATTGGGGTTAATCCACCCAGACTGTTGGCTATTTGCAGTTGAAGAACTTGGGTTGCTTTCATCCATCGAAGCCAATGATTCATCTAAATTAATAGTGTCTAAATCTAAATTAATCCAAAGGGTGGATTGGATAATAAAATGAATCACCTCAATATAATGGTCGCTGTGGTTGGCGGTTAATCTTGATTCTAAGAATGGCGTCGCATTGGCTTTCCACATGTGTTGGTCGATAATATTAATTATCGAAATAAAAATTGATTATTGATCACTACTGATCTTGTTAAATCTAAAAATAACGCTACACTCGGTCGTGAAACTTTACTAGTCATAAAACTGATACTTCGATTCGATATCATAAATCGGAAATCGATAAATTTAATAATTTTGGTAGAGCTAATAATTTTGCGTGTTGGCGTTACTACAACGGTTTGGCAAGAGAGCCTTGCTAATCGATTTTGCTTCGATGCGTTCGATGCAACCTTGAAAATTGTCGGTTAGCGATCTACCTTACCGATCTTTTATTGAAATACCATTGATTATGGGTGTAAAAGATGTTCGGTACTCAATGGTTTATTAGATTTCGAGAAAGTGCTATTTTTCATAAAAATAATAATTCATAATGATAAAACGTATTGACAAAATAAAATTAGCTTTGCTTATACAAAGCTGGTTGAAAAAATTATACATAATTAGAAATTTATAACATAATTATTTAATGAAAAATTTATAAACCCTAAAATAAAGAATAAAGTTTTCCTTTTGAAAACGAAATAACAGAAGTCTGTTACAACTGTACCGACCTTCGAGACAGGTCGAGACTTGAAAAAGATAACAATGCATTTTTAATATGACTTTATAAATACTAACTTAACAGATGACGTAACTCTGTTGGAATTTTTAATTTACAGTACGTCTCGAATAAACCGAACCAAAATGACTAAATTCAATTTTAATTGTAAATTTACTTAAATAAAAGTGGTAAATATTAAAAAATCGTTAGAATTTCAAAGGCCGTGACAAATTCACTTGGAACCGTTTAACCACAATTTAAAGATCTTGCTGACATTTTTTTCTGAAAGCTGAAAGAATTCTAAACTCGGACAATGATTTTATCCAAAAATTTATAAGTTTTCTCGTAACCCCTAAGAACACAAGATGCATGGAATCTAAAGAAATGTGACTAATAAATTTAAAATCTTTAATTTTAATTAAAGGTGATTGTTTTAAATGATGATCAGGTTGTAATTGGTCGAAAAAATTCGAATCCAGTGTGGCCTTTAATGCATTTAATAAATGCCCTAGCAGGTGCATCGCATACTATACCTTTTATTTTGACAATGTAGATTCTATTATTATATTGTAAGACAACTTACAATATTGTAAGTTAACAATGTATTAATTTCTTCTACAAATTTCTCGAAAAATTGATCTACATCGGAAGGTTTTGAATTTCCTAAATATAATGCTACAACAAACGGCGTTATCTTAAAATTTTCAATATAAACTTGACACAAGATTGGCCAAAACGCGACCAATCTTGCGCGGAATCTCATATAAAATTCCCGCGCGTCGGTCGGCTTTTACATGTTAAATTTGCTAAGTTCAAATTCGATTTATTCAAAAATTTGGGCCCCTTTCTCGAAAAATATTTTTACAATTTACTATATAAACCTTGTTCTTTAGTGTGTAGCACACGAAAATTTGATTTGAGTGGGGCTACTTATCGAACTCTGGCCAAAATTTATATTTATAGCAAAACCGTGTTGTAGTAAAGCAAATTTTGAGGAATCTTACAACTTTTAGGACAAATATTTGTCCTTTATAATCTTCTTCTTCTTCCTTTATAATCGCGGCCCTAAATAAAATAATTATGAATACTTAAATTAAAATTTATTACCTATTACATTTTACATTGAATGTTGGTTTCAACAACTAAGCAAAACTTTTACGCATTAAATTATTTCAAAATTAGTAACATTGTGTAACTAAAATAACGTGTTTAGTTACAAAATATAACTAAAATAGTTACAAAATATGAGAAAATAGGCATACATATTATTTTTTTATTACTTGAAATTTTTTTGAGTTGATGAAATTTTTACAAACCTAGTTTTGGTTCAGTGGCTTTTGTCAATTTCACCAACTTTTGGGTGATTTTGCCAACTTTCTCAAATATGGGGGGGAAGCTCCCCCCCTGGGCACGTCTCTGGATGTGCTCTTCGCAATTGGAACTCCATCTACATTGAATATTAACTCTATTGAATTACTGCCAATATTTACAAAAACTTTTTCTAAGCCACAATTTAAACTTTTTTTTAAATTAGCTCCTATCCCAAAATAATAGAAACTACCTGAATCTGGTAATGATGAGATCTCATTTAAATATTTTCTAGGCGTTTTAAGAACTGTTCTAGCACTTAATGGTAGTTATGGGTGATATGGCTTTAATATATTTAATAATAATTTATCTAATTGTAAATGATTGATTTTTGTTTCAATCGCCCAATTTCATTTTAACATTTCTAAAGAATTATTTGAATAAGATTCAGATTCGTTATTTACAATTTACATCATTATCCCTACCACTCTCTATCGAATCGCTAAAACTACTATCCTTGTACGCTTCTTCCAATTCGTCGATATTGTGTAATTCATCATTATTACTGCCATTGTTTATCGAAGGGAACAACTCTTCTTCCAACTCGTTGATATTGTATAAACTATCTTCGATAATACGTTGGTTGTTTCAGTTTTTATTCGATTCTATATCCTCGTTTAATAATGTTGTCCTCTTATATGGTGTATGGTATTTGGTAAACTTGTAACAAAATATGTTTATTTCGTTCATAACATTTAAATTACTTAAATTGTTACTCCGAGCGCCATCTCTTAACTCGCTTTAGCAACGAACTAGATAGCAGAGAATATAGACGCGCGCCGTTAGAAATTAACTTTGGCTTGATAGTGCGACGAGACAGGTCGATATTATTGATCGCGTGAAAATCAATTATTTTTCAGTCGATTTTCGTTGCAAAATTAGTAGTACGCAGTAGTTAATTTCACCGTCATTACGGATTTCGTGAAAACAGTGCGTAACTATTTTGTTTTAGCCAGTTCAAGCATTTTTGGGATATATCAATTTTGTTATCTCGAGCCACCATATTTTTATCGAATGCACAAAGTATTGCCAACTATAATTTTATTTGGTAACATTCGTCTGGTGACTATTTTGACAGCTGCTTTTGTTTACTTTTGGAAGTCGATTGTTGTTGTCAATCGCAGCTTCAGTTGTTTTTGGTGATCGCATTGTACTGGACGATCACATTGTCTTAATTGTATGCCAACCTGTACCTTACCATCAACGCAGCTAAGTGACGCCTGTCCATCTTCGTGTCCGCCTGCCAGAACCTGTTAATCGAGTATTACGTCGGTGTACTGCCGTCCGAGGATTCTAGATTGGAAGCCATTGGAATTCAAGATCAACCACTGCATTCCATACAGGGATTATTGCTGTCATTACTATTGTGTGAACTCATCCTTGAGCTCAGGTGAGACAAATTTAATATTCTTGTTAGGATTTACTTGTGGTATTGTGATATATTCAATACAGTCAATTATTTGTATTGGCGGGCCTACCATTCTGGTTTCCCGTATTGTGGTCACCTTTGACGTACCGTTGTCACAATCAGTTAACGGGCTTTCTGTTTTTTTGCACGTCACTACCACAAGCGTTTGTAATTGTCGTAATCGTTTCAATTTTCATTAAAACTTTATTGTTTAATCATTGTTTTATTTTTCGACGAAGCGTACCCTCGTTATGTTTCAGCACAACGCAGAGTGGAACTCATGACCATCGCTTCCAGGCTATAACGAGTTAGTTTATACGAACATCAGGGTTACCACGAATATAAGTAGGAGTCATACTTCTGCGTGGTTTGTATGCTTGTCCAAACCGTTCTCTCATTAGGAACGGAAAGGAGGGAAAACATATCAAACTTATAACGTAAGAATTAATGGCGCAACATCCAATTCGGCGCAAAACCAATTCTGGACCAACATTTGTGTAAAAAAACGCACAACGTCTATTAAAGTTATGTCACTGAAAATGAAATAATTACTTATATAGAAGGTATTTGAAATAATTTTTGACTTACCTTTTTAGGTAAATTGTTCTTCCAAACACTGATGTAATAGGAAAAAGATGTAATCGTTGTAATAAATTAAATCATTTTGCAAAAGTATGTTTAAATGAAAAAGTTCTAATAAATTCTAAGATGAAAATGAGGATTAAAGCACCACAATGAAATGTTTTGTTTAAAAATAAAAGTAAAAAATAAGGTAGAAAGTTCATTCATGCAATAGGGAAAGGTTGATTTTAATAAAACCTATTAAAGTTGATAGACCTCATTTATGCAATAGTGACATTAACATTGGTTAATCTAATAGGAAAGTCTGATAGTTTTAGAACTTAACTTTATATTTAGCTCTCTTCTCTCAGGACAATCATTTAATTGCATTAAAATATCATGAGATATTCTTTCCATTGATGTGCACATTCACTAATTAATTCACTAATTACACTCATTTTATCTTGTACTTTCAAAGAATAGTATAACAAATAAGAATTTATACAGTTGTTTATAAGATATAATACTAACATATAACAACATTAACATGGAACAACCTTGTTAATGTAATAAGGAAAGGGCCGTTAATTACCAACCATTTATGATTCCCCCTCCAATTCAAAGTATATTAATTTTATTAACATAGTGCTATGATCTCCCTTCTATTATAAATTAGACACGTCTTTAAGTTGGGCGCCACATTCAAATGAATGAAAAATATAAAAAAAATGTAATAATAGAAATTCGCGTGCTAAAATATAATTAGAGAGTTCACCAACCTGTCCCTCTTGTTTAGCTCAGTCTAAGACTCTCTCAGAGTATTGCAGGTATTAAGTTAAATTAGGGGATGTAGCTTATTGAGTTGAAAAATTTTATTTTTGAATGATAGAAAAATGTTCAATGACTTTGAATTTAATTGCTTAATAGTTTTACCAGATAAACGATCCACTTCTTTATTTGAATGATATTTAAAATTCAGAATACTGACCTTGTAACAGGCCCCACGTTGGGCGCCAGATTGTAAGGATCGTTTTATTGCCGCCGATATCAATCAGAATGAAACACAGAACTTTAAATAAACACAAAAATATATTGATTAACGAAATTAAACAGTAGGTTGAACACATAAAACTAGATGTTAACATAAAACAAAAGAACGGTTGAACAGTGTGAAAATATTCAAGATGGCAGATCCGTTGGCTTGACTTGTCGTTCTACTAGCTTCTTAGGCCGGCGCGTGCGTAGTTGATAGGGACGCGAGGTAACATTTGTACAGGGTGTTACAACCTGTAAATGTTTGATAATAATAAAAGATTGGATTAATTTAGAAATGATTTTTATATTCAAAAATAATATCGCAAAGCGCAAATAATCAATTTTAACAAATTGCACAGATATCTTATCTGTTACCAGAATGTTTACAATAATCAAAAATCAAAAATAATGTAGAATGACGATCCTTTTCTTCCTTTTCTTCCTTTAAATGCTTAAATAAATTTAAGTCTTTCCGTTGTCCAAAACGGGTTAAATGTTTTTATATTTAAATTTGTTGCTCTTGGCGAAGCGTAGAAAATAAAATAATAAAATATGTTTTGTTGATGAAATAGGTATTTATAAAATAGGGTAGCTGAAAATGCACCTGTTACAGTCTTTTCTCAGCATCCTGTATGTAAAATGCTGAAGGCGTAAAGTTAATAAAAATAATAATTGTTTTCAAATACCTTTGAATTTTATAATCCGGACTTTAATATAAGTCTGCGTAGAAAAACACTCTTTTGATGAACACAAGCGCACTATGAGACACTTCCACGTCAGATGTTTTCGTTGATATGACGCTCTTGATCTTCTCCTGTTTGGATAGAGTTGTTGTAGCAGTAATCATCCAAATTTGACTTTCTAATAGTGTTGTTTTATTAGATTGTATGCCGGTAAGTAATTTCAAATTAAGTAATTCTCGGATATTTGAGAGTTGAGTTGAAAAAATAACATTTTAATTTTCAGGTGATGCAACTAACTTTGCCATCTTGGATTTTTATCGAACAAAATTGAATGAATTATCGGATCACGTTGCACACGTCCGTCCACTTTAAATATCAAAATTCAACTAACTTTTGCTTGCGCAAAATACGAATTTGAGCTGACTTCAACGACTTGTAAGTCAGATTCATTCCTTTTTGCAATTTTTATTTTAATGAAATTTCATGTAATTTCTAGAGTTGGTTCCATTATTGAAGAGATTACTTATCCGCTGCTTTCCAGTTGATTTCCATCACAGTAGTTGATTTGGGAGCCATTTGAAGTAGTACATTTGACTATTTTCAGTATCACATTTCACTTATCAACCTTTAATGGATTTTGACCCTTATTTACCTTTTTACAAATTTTGGAGATGAATTTATGGTTATCACATACAATTAGATATAAAAGAATTTTGGTTATGAACAGATTTTCATATAACAAGTTATTTACAGAGATTTATCAATTCAAAGTTCATAAACGTAAAGGTTATGTTTTTCAGATAACAAATTATAACAAATTTCATCATTTCTAAGATAAAGCATCTTATTAGAAGATTTTGACTTGTTCACCTTCAAATTGAATGTATTTAGCAGGTTTTGATATAGCTTTCTCATCTTTAAAGATCTTATTAGGTCTACAATATCATGAATTTAGTTGGATGTGTTTATCTGTTAAATCTAAATTTTGTAATTAACTTAATTTTCCTAAATATAACAATTAATTCAGTTTTACAACCATTTGTGTTGTGTGGGGTCATTTTAAATCACAGCAATAGGTAAATTTGATCATTCATATATGTACCATCAACAATATACAAGATTTTACACAGAGAAATGAATTCAAGACATAAAATCTGTTGATGTGGAAATAAGCATCAAGGACTATGCTTTGCAATAGGAAAAAGATGTAATCATTGTATAAAGTTCATTTTAATAAAGCCGTTCAATAAAGATAATAACCTCATTTGGTAAATATTGATTAACCTTGTTAATGTAACAGTTAAAGTTGATTACCTCATTTAAGCAATAGTTGTAGTTAGCGCATGCTCATATGATGAAATAGGTAAAGTTGATGAACTCATTTAAGCAGTAGGGATATATTAACATTAATTAACCTTGTTACTGTAATAAGTAATGTTGATGACCTCATTTAAGCAATAGTATACTTACCCAGTTAGCGCATGCGCATTTGATGTAATAGTTACAGTTGATGACCTCATTTAAGCAATAGTGAAAGGTTGATTAATTACCTGTCATTAGGTAAAGTTGATGACCTCATTTAAGCAATAGTATACTTACCCAGTTAGCGCATGCGCATTTGATGTAATAATTAAAGTTGATGACCTCATTTAAGCAATAGTGAAAGGTTGATTAATTACCTGTCATTAGGTAAAGTTGATGACCTCATTTAAGCAATAGTGAAAGGATAATTAATTACCTGTCATTGATGACCTCATTTAAGCAATAGTATACTTACCCAGTTGGCGCATGCGCATTTGATGTTAAGTGGAACTTAGAATTTGAAATTTATTCCAGAACCCTCATAGTTTATTTACTAATGTTCAATTTCTTAATTCGTTGAGACACCGCAATATGTAGTGTCAAAGATTTTGTTATATGTTATTTGAATAAATTAGGAGAAGGTGGCAAGAAGTACCCTTCCTAACTTATGTGATGTGAGTAACCACTCAAATTGTAAGTTTAAATGATATTGATTTTATTAAGTTTACATACACTATTTATACAAACTTAATTGCTAAATTATCACATATTAATTCCATATTTTAAATTAAAGTTATTGACCTAATGATGACTATGATTTCAATTTTACCTACTTAATATTTTAAAGTTAATTGACCTGATGAGTAAATGTTTTGAATTATGATATGCTTACAGTACGGAAATGAATTACATTTTAATTGACCTACTAAAAGTGCGATGAAGGCATTTTTGCTTTATTAGCACTTCTTTAAGTAGGTTGATACAATTATGCGTTTTTTGCTTAATTTACTTATATACAGGGTGGTTGGAAACGACACACAAAAACCTGTTTAATTTTAAATTAAACTTAAATTTATTAAATTTACGTAAATTTATTTAATTAAATTCAATGTGTGAGGATCGTTTTATAACCACCGATAGCAATCAGAATGAAACGCAGAATTATCAATAAACACAAAAATATATTGTAGAACGAAATTATAAACTTGGTTGAACACATAAACTTGGTTAAACACATAAAACAAAAGAACAGTTATACTGAGTAAAATATTCAAGATGGCAGAGGCGTCCGCTTCCTTGTCGATGTACTCACGATACACTTATAACCAAAGAATTTATAATTCTTATAACGGTATGCCGAATTTGAAACCAAAACGCGTTTCGTTTGCGCATTGACGTCGTTTGAAGGTAGATTTTAAATTCGCGTATAGCATTGTATTAATTTGTTAGGTATTTGTAATTTAAATCTCTGTTATTTTTATTAAATTTGAAAATATTGTATTTTTTATGGGTGGTACCAGGTGGTACTACTGTTCTGCCGTCAGTATCAAAAAGGCGGTAATTACATGAAAGTTAGTTCTGAGATAAATCGTAAAAACCATTCTGCTGTTTGCCAGTTAGAAATATAATATAATTATAAAATTTTTGAAGCTATGCTTCTTATCGCACGGGTATCGCACGGGAATTGCACGGGCAGTTAACTGAAAAAAATCGT
This sequence comes from Podabrus alpinus, assembly GCA_932274525.1. Taxonomy (NCBI): domain Eukaryota; kingdom Metazoa; phylum Arthropoda; class Insecta; order Coleoptera; family Cantharidae; genus Podabrus; species Podabrus alpinus. Next base: position 73,620,531 of record OW026454.1, on the reverse strand, counting down.
TCGTCACACAAAATCGTCACACAACTACGTCACACAAATCGTCACACAGATTCGTCACACAAATTTCGACCATCGCTTTCAAATTTTGAACTTCTCTTCAAACACCATAACTCCGGAACCGAGAGGGCTAGGACCCTGGGAATGGTGGCTATGGATGGGGGGCGGAGGTGGCAACCGCCCCCCGACCCCACGCCGCCTCAAACTCCGCCTCCAACCGGTTTATAGGGAAAATAGTTTTTTGACAAAACTAAAAAAATTAAAAAATTTCCCCCCCTCCACCCCTTTTCGTGGGTCGGCAAAAAACGTCGAAAAAATTTTTCAAACATTTTTCACAAAAAGGCCGAAAGTCGAACAACTATGGCCTTCACGCATCTATTATGGTCCTCCCCCTGTGAGGCAGAAGGCCGAATAACCATGGCCTTTACGGATCTATTATTTAAATGCCAGTGGGAGGCCGAAGGCCGACCCGTATTCTTATAAGCACGTTGGAGGCCGAAGGTCGACCCGTATTCTTATAAGCACGTTGGAGGCCGAAGGCCGACCCGTAATCTTAAATGCCAGTGGGAGGCCGAAGTGTGTTTGACCATCGCTTTCAAATTTCGAACTTCCCTTCAAACACCATAACTCCAGAACCGAGAGGGCTAGGACCCTGGGAATGGTGGCTATGGATGGGGGGCGGAGGTCGCAACCGCCCCAGACCCCACGCCGCCTCAAACGCCGCCTCCAACCGGTTTATAGGGAAAATAGTTTTTTGACTAAACTAAAAAAATTAAAAAATTTCCCCCCCTCCACCCCTTTTTTTAAACATAAGGACATTAATAGTATCTAATTTATTTATTTAATTTAAATTTGAAATTTTTTTCCAATATTTGCGGAAGTTATTCAACATAATGTCTTCTGCTTACTTATTAGTTTTGTAATGGAAGGATGGATAAGTGGCATAAAGGCGGTAATTGCTAAATTCAACGTAATTACCTACCGCGTTCTTACTACTTACTAGATATTACTTGTATAATAATTAATAATAATTGATACTAAACAGAATAATATTTGATGATAAACCGATACTTTATTTTATATAAAAAATATTGTACATAAAAATAAAAAAACTATATTATTATTTAAAAAAATTAGACATTAGTTTTTGTTAAATATTATATTAGTCGATATCGTCCAAATTATTATTATTGTCATCATTAACCATAATATCGTCCCAAAACTTTCTTCTATTTAGAGGCATTAAAGGGCACAAATATTTTATAATTTTGTCTTTTTTATTTCGTGGAATTCCTCGAAAACTATTTTTATGGGGTGGTTTAATTTTAATACCACACTTGTGCATTTTGGCATTTAATAAGTTCAGTTCCATCTCATTGGTATCGTAATCATTCCAATATTGCAATGTATGCTTTCCTCTTGTTGCTTTAACTTGCACAATTTTTTGTAAATATGGTCTAGGATTTGTTTTCCTCAGTTTGACCTGAGAACTGTAATCCTTCCCATCGGCGAAATCTGTAGGTTTCATGCTTATTATATCAACTTTTTTTGAATTTGCCATTTTAACTGCATTTTCAAAATCACTAAAATCACAGATATTGCCCTGTGATTTTATGCTTTTGCTCGACTTGGTGGTGGAAGCTGTCGGCACTCATAAATGTATGGCCAGTTTCAAAGTACTTTATAGTAATGTCAACGGCTTTCATTTCTGTGGAGTTAACTATATAAATTAGATAACTGAAAAAGCACCAGTTTTTATTTTGGGCTGAACAGTTATCTAGCCAAATTGTAATTGTTGATGCATCCCTGTTGTTTAAAAAAAATGCATTGGAGCTACTTATTATATCTTCTTTTTTTCGGCCTGAAATTCCTTCATGCCAAATAACCGCTAAAGGTTGCAGATTCTTTTGTTTTTTTTCCAACCGGAACAAAACTTTCATATAATAATATTATTCTAGGAGTAAATAAAACTATTTTGTATTGTTCCATCCGTGGTAACATAATAACCTTTTGTAAATCGGCCGAGTAACAAACATCGTTTTTATTTCGAATCAACTCGCTGTCTCTGCGATATTCTTCTCTGGATTTTTTTGCTCTTTCAATGTGAATTTTATAGTTATTACAATTACTGCAATCTGATTGCAAATTATCGTTTGTATGATCGTTGTTGTGCTGTTTAAAAGTTGAACATATCTCACATTCCTCGTGACCGAGTTTGGTAAAGATGAGGTCAAATTGGCAAATAAAAAGAAGTCGATTGGATTGTGCAGCAACTTCTACCGATTGTAATACCACCGACAATTTAAACATAGAGGAATTTTTGAACACCAAGGTACTGTTATTGAGTGAAAGCACACATACATCTCCTGATCAACCAGACGAAAAGTAAGTTTCAAGCCTTAGTAATTAGTATATTATGTTTTTTATGCCGTTTGTAATTTTAGGAGTAAGGGTGATATCATTTTTGAATTACAAGAGACAATTAAAGAGCTTCGAGAAGATAAGAAAAAATTAGAAAATCATGTAAATGAATTAATGAAGATTTGGTCGAATTGAAGGCACGCTAAAAGACTTTTTTACACCTGGTCAAATTAAAAGAATATTGCTTCCACAAAATAGAAACTATTCGCATTGGTCGTCTGAAGATATAGCATCGGCAATATCATTACGTAGTGTAAGCACAAAAGCTTATCGTTATTTAAGGACTAATAAATACCCCTTACCTGCATTTTCAACACTTCGAAAGTGGGCAAGTACTTTGTAGTTAAGTCAGGGTATTTTAAGTGATGTCATTACATTGATGGAAAAAAAGGCGTCCCAATTAGATGAAAATGAGCGATTATGCATATTATCTTTTGACAAAATACATATATGTATCGAACAAAATGTATATTAATTCGTATAATGTATAATAATAAATTATTGATTTTATTAAAACTATATTTTTATATACAATCGAAATTCTTACTCCAGAAAATATTAAAGGGAAGGATCTCGGGTAGTGGAGTTTGTATTCAAGAAAACAATTTACTTAAATCGACCGGTTTCGACAAGATTTCTTGTCATCGTCAAGACTATAATATAAGAAAAAATATACAGTTATATTTATATATAACAGTTATAAAAATATACGCCTGCTACCCTAAAAAAGAATGTTGACGATGACCAAAATATCAGCATACGTTATCATAAAATAACCTACCACCCCCTTCTGGCTGTAAGGCTGAAAAACACATTGAAAGAATTTATCCAAGGAGGCCAAATTCGTTTGGCCTTTTATAATAACTTTAAATTGGGCAACTTGGTGTTTTCCAAGACGAAAGACTTGGTACCGCTGAAATACCGAAGTGGCGTGGTGTATCGAATAAAATGCGAATGCGAAAGAACCTATGTGGGCCAGACTGGACAGTTGTTGTCTTCTAGATTAAAACAACATGCCTACGACGCAAAAATAGGTTCGGATAAAACCGGTTTGTCACAACATCTCAAGTTCAACAATCACTTCTTTAGAACGGAGGATGTATCTGTCTTAGCGAATGAACCTTGTTTCCCAAAGAGAGCTTTCTTGGAGGCTGCCTACATAGGCGAGGAGAAGGATAACGCCAACAAAGTGACCGATTTTGAGCCGATAATCACCGGATTTAAGGCTCTACTCACCATCTTCAGCCAGAAAACAAGAAGAGATGCCTGATTGGCTAGTATACGCTTCCATTGATGAGGCTGGAGTATTGCATCTTTGCCCTTTGACTTTATTTAGTAAGATCGTAATTATTGGCGGAAAGTTCAAAGAAGTTATTGTTATCATGATATTTAATGTCTAGTTAGATGTTTTATTTTATGTCAAAAATATTTTAAATTGTTTTACTATTTGACGCCACCAATTATATCGTGTTCTACTTGTTTATGGTACTTCTGTTGAAAACTTTACCACCCTACTTAAGAGGTAAATTATTAACTTTTGCTCCAGTATTATTATGTGTTATCACTAATTTGTAAAAGCTTCTGAACTGTATATTTTTTCTTATATTATAGTCTTGACGATGACAAGAAATCTTGTCGAAACCGGTCGATTTAAGTAAATTGTTTTCTTGAATACAAACTCCACTACCCGAGATCCTTCCCTTTAAATTTTTATATATTGTAATTTTTATTAATTATTGATGTGAAAAAAAATGATGATTAATATTATCCATGATTTATTTTAGTCAAATTCTATTTCTTTAAGACTAGTTTCCAGTGTTTAAAATGAAGAAATAGAATTTGACTAAAATAAAAAACATGTATAATAAATGTAAATAAAACCATTATATTCAAAATTTAAAGATTTAAAATAAGTTCATTCAGCATAGTTTTATTTAAATAAGTTCATCACATTTATTATAGAAGTATATCCCGATTGCTTCGCGAAAACGTCAAAATATTTTAAAAAGTTCCATTACATTACATAGTAAACGTATTGCGGTTCCCTCCAAACGACGTCATAAATTGTAAGAGTGAGATAGGCATCTCAAACTCGTCGGCATACCGTTATAAGTGTATCGTGGATGTACTAGCATCTTAGGCTGGCGCGTGCGTAATTGGTTGGGACGCGAAGTAACGTTTGTACAGGGTGTTACAAATGTTTTTTTGATATAGTTGACATAGACAACTTTCCCATCACTGACAATTCAAGCAATCCCATTGCAGTTCACTCGGTTGACGTGTGCATTCTTTCCTAATCTTCTTTGTCTAGCCCATCTTACTACATCCAGTACTTCACCTGTATTTCGAATTACTTCAACGAAAATTCGTTATTGTGTATTACTTCTCTCAGGCATCCCGATACGGCACCTGCTTTTACAATCTGGTTACGAACCTCCTTTATGAGGTCTCACTGATAGACAATATTATTGAAATATTATTAGTATAAATATAACAATATTAAATAATTAAAAACCTGCAGGTCAAATTGACGAACATTTCATTTTTGTTTTTGTGCTAACATTTAAAAATTCTAATTTTAATAATTAAAAATTTTAATTTTCTTTAGGCTTATATTTGAGTGGACATGCGATCGAATTGCAAATTGCAAAAAAATATTTTAGCTATAAAACATATAACTCGATCGTAAATTCTCACCAAAAGTGCAACTTGTAACATTAAATTATCGCTGTATTTTATACCCCAAAATTTGTAATTTTTACTGGAAGAGAAATATTTTAATTAGAATGAAGCGCCACTGAAGGATGCAAGATAAGCACATTTTGAACAGTGCCATGTAAGTGGAATGGACGTGGGTTAGATAATTGGTGCCTATAATTTTTTAATTCTGTGAAGTAATTATATAAATTTAATATATTATGAATAAATTGAACAGGTAATTAAAAAGTATTTCATTGATAGTGGATGGGTTATGAAGGAGGAAATATTATTTGGAAGTGAAAATAAACTTCATTTTTGCCGAGTATCACAGCAATATGTCTATAGTTACTAGGTACTCCATATGAGATTTTAAATGCTTTTTCAATTGCGATTTTTCTGCACTATTATAGGCACAACTAACAACTGAACGGTTTCTCGCCAGTATGAGTTCTTAAATGTCTTTGTACGTTTGATTTCTGTGCACAAGTATACTCACAAATATCACAACTAAATGGTTTTACGCCGGTATGAGTTCTTAAATGTGATTGTAAGTGTGATTTATGTGCACAAGTATACTCACAAATATGACAACTAAATGGTTTCTCGCCGGTATGAGTTCTTAAATGTGTTTGTAAGTTTTATTTCCGTGCACTAGTATACTCACAAATTTCACAACTAAACGGTTTTTCGCCTGTATGAGTTTGTAAATGATTTTGTAAGGTTGATTTCTGTGCACAAGTATACTCACAATTCTGACAACTAAAGGGTTTCTCGCCGGTATGAGTTCTTAAATGTCTTTGTAAGCTTGATTTATGTGCACAAGTATACTCACAAATATCACAACTAAATGCTTTCTCGCCGGTATGAGTTCTTAAATGTATTCGTAAGCATGATTTCCGTGCACAAGTATACTCACAAATCTGACAACTAAAGGGTTTCTCGCCGGTATGAGTTCTTAAATGTCTTTGTAAGCTTGATTTATGTGCACAAGTATACTCACAAATATCACAACTAAATGCTTTCTCGCCGGTATGAGTTCTTAAATGTCTTTGCAAGTGTGATTTTGTTGCACAAGTATACTCACAAATATGACAACTAAATGGTTTTTCGCCGGTATGAATTCTTAAATGTTCTTGTAAGCTTGATTTCCATGCACAAGTATACTCACAAATATCACAAATAAATGGTTTCTCGCCGGTATGAGTTCTTAAATGTGATTTTAAGTTTGATTTCCATGCACTAGTATACTCACAAATGTCACAACTAAATGCTTTCTCGCCGGTATGAGTCCTTAAATGTTCTTGTAAGTGTGATTTACTTGCACATTTAAGGGTACAAATATTACATATAAATGATTTCCTGACCTTATGAGCTCTTAAATGACGTATTAAAGTTTGTTTAAGAACAAGTTTATAACCACAAATTGCACACTCGAAAAAATTTGAACTGTTCAGCGTTGTTTGTGTAGTGTCGGTATCTTCTTTAATATCAATAGAATGATGCAAAACTTCTACATTAAATTTCACATCTTCCACCTCTTCTCTTTTAATTTCGTAATTGCTAATTGAATTATTTGGAGTTTCCAAAAATATATCCACATTTTCTACAATTTGTGATACTTGAGCTGCAAGTAAATCGGTAACTGGTTCCATTTGGAGGATGCAGCACTGTAACTGTACATGTACAAAATCACTTTTCTTAATTGAAGACGTTAATTATATGTTATCGATTTAGAAAACTACTGCTACAGTTGACAAATCACTACTATACAAAATTATAAAATGGCGATATTCAGTCCAACTACGTATCTTTATCGTTATTTTTAACTGTTGGCGTTATATTAACAGATATGGTTAAGTTTAACATGTATCATAACAGATTTGTCCAAACCTGATACCATGTATCTCATCATAACGTTTATCGTTAACGGATATACGTTATATTTATATACATGTTATTATAACACTAGATGATCGGGAGTTATCGTTTAAATTGAGATAGCGTTACTTACATTATATATGAGGAACAAAGAAAACACATTTTCAAGACAAAACTGATAAAGACATAAACGAAAAGTTTGCATTTCTGCTCAGTTATAATTAATAAAGACCGTCCTAGAAGAAAACCCGACCACTTTATATTCGCATTAAATAAATGAAAACAGATAAAACTTTTGTTTTTTTTTTTTATTGACTACGTATTTACAATATTGTTTTACACAAAAAATAATAAGAATTTAAATTTTTACGTAGTAGTATAAAATTTTCGCACTTTTTGATTTCACAGGTCGGTGGATTTGCATATTTAGGTAAATGTTTATTGTATTGTTTTTATGCGACCCCAGGAAAGGCAGTAATCGTTTCCTAAGGCATTCATTTAAATATATTTCTGTATTAACTGTACCTGTAGTTATGAATGGTTTCGATTTTAACCCACAGGTACAAATTGCTTGCCAAATGAAATATTTTCTTGAAAATTTTGGAAAACATTTTTGGAGTTGGTAGCTGAGAGGGATCTGTGGTGTCTCTTATAACTTTAATTCATGTCTACAAGTAAAATCAAAAGTTAATTATAATTACCTATTATTATTATAATTCATCTTTGTCGAGTTGTATTGTTTATATGTGTCTTTGCACTTACTCGAAGAAATAAAAATACTTATAAGCCATTAAGATCATTCACACTCAGAATAAAACATACAAGTTCAATCAAAGCGCAAAGTATCGAACAAAAGTAATAATTTAAAAATCTTTGCAACATTTACAATTTACGAATTAAAACAACACATCAAAATTAATTATTATTATTTACAAAAAAAGTGATTTAAAATGCCTTTCTTGTAATCGCACTATATCATTCGTAAGGAACATGTCAATAATTCCGTCTAAAGCCATATTTATTATTCCTGTACTACGGCTGATGTTATACTAAACAGCTACTCTTAACAGACCACTATAATTTACCCGTTATAAGAATATAACATAGAAGAATATAATTTACCCGTTATAAGAATATAACATAGAAGAATATAACGTTAGACGTTTAGTTATCGGATACGTAGTAAGAATTTAATAAATAACATAACAAGTTGGATAACCTTGACTTAACGGGCACGTTATATTTAACATTTTGGATACATAGTTGGGCTGAATGATGAGTCAGGGGCGATTGATTGCGTGTAAGTGTATAGCGCCATCTAATAGAACTAAAAAGAGATTTTCTAACGTTACGCCTGTAACATATCGACGACATGCGTTCAAAACCTCCTAACTCATTAAATAACATATTACAGGAACCACTATTGATATAATCAAATTTTGATTATATTAAAACTTCTGTCAATATGAAAAAAAAATCTCCAGAAGTTCTGACTCTAAGCGGTTTTTTGACGTTCCTGTAAAATGTTATTTAATGAGTTAGGAGGTTTTGAACGCATGTCGTCGATATGTCATGTTAACGTGTGGTCGATAACCGAGTCAACACGAAGCGTATCAGCGCGCATCAGTTACTTGCATGGGGTGGGCACTCGTTGGGGTGGTAACACTCATGTTAAGAAAAAAAACCGTCTTCAACGCCATCTATCCGCTTGGGTGCACAGTTTTTTGGTACCCGTTTGGAGACTAGGAAACCGCTTGGAGGCTTCTTTGCGCTTCTTATTTGGAATTATATATTTTTTTGAAGTTGCGAATTCATAATCATGATAAGTTTTATAAATCCTTCGAGTAATATATCCACAAAGTAATAATGATTAACAAGTGGATACATTACTATAAGAATTCATAAAACATTCATGATTATGAAATACTTAGCAATAATTTACATGAACTCAAAGAAAACATTATAAATAGAATAAAATTTTATTGAATTTAAAAAACTACATTACATTTATTGACAATATATAAATCACCCCTCATCGTACCACCACATCTTTTTAACAACATTAAGTATATTTTATAAAAAATATCAAATACATGTTATTTATTTAGCGACCTTCCATATTAATAAAATTAAATTAATCGTTTCGAGCCTCCTCTCCACCCCTTCTCTCAACGATTTCTTTAACAACATCAAGTACATTCTTTTAATAATAATTATCCGATTTATAGAAATCTTATTTAATATCAATAGAATTTTCATCTATTGTTTTGGTTAATTATATACCTTAAATAGTGTCGAAAGATTTTGTTATATGCTATTCGTAAATTTATTTAAATTCAATGTTTTTTTGATATAGTTGACATAGACAATTTTCCCATCTCTGACAATTCGAGCAATCCCATTGCAGTTCACTCAGTTGACGTGTTCATTCCATCCTCTTCTTCTGTTGGTATGTAAGTTACAATGTGACTGATAGATGGCGCGACATATTTATGTAGCTAGTTATCTTTATACCAATATTGAATATAAGGAGACCTGGTTTGTAGGTTTAGTTACTCAAGTACGAGTCCACATCCAGGTTAGTGATGTTATAATTGTTTGTTTATTAAGTTGTATTGCCAATGAGCTCTTATTAAATTGTTTATGTTGTGATTGTTGTATTTATTCTCTTGTCTACTGCCAACCTTCCCAATAGGTTATGGGCCCAGTAACAATAAGAGAATAAAGTTGTTTTTTGTTTGATTTAAATTTGTGCAAATTATTGCATCCAAAATTTTATAAATAAAAAATTATGGAGGCGCAATTAGCAAATTTGCAACAACAGATCGAACTGTTGCAATCGCAGTTGAGGACTCGATCATCTTCAACAGTTGTAACAATGGGAGGACTGCCGCAATCAAAGCATTTGAATGGAGAAAATTATAGCGAGTGGAAGCACGCTATGAAAAATTTTCTAATTGATGCTGGCATGTGGAAGCATGTGGAATGTGCTCCCGGTACGGTGTTAGATGAAGATTTGGATCAACGAGTTCTGGCGAAGATCAATTTGTCCATTAATCCAGCAGTAGCAGCTGAAATAAAAAACGTGAAGACAGCGAAAGAAGCTTGGGGCAAATTAAATCGAATCTATGAACAATCGGGTACGCTACATTTGATTGGTTTATACGCGAAACTGTTCAGAATCCGATTGGATAATTGTAATGATATGCAGGATTATATTAATAAAATGTTGTGTATTACCGATCAATTGGTGAACCATTCAAGGATCATGTGATTGGTGGTCTGATGTTGGCGGGATTATCTGAAGAGTATCAACCGTTATTAATGGGGATTCAAGGATCAAAGCAAAGTACTACCGTAGAATTCGTGAAAAATTTGTTGTTACAACCAAGTGTTCAAAAAATTCATGGAACAACTTCAGAATCTAGTGCGTTTTACAGCAAAAAGAAATGGAACCAAGCCGACAAACCAATGGAAGCTCAAAATTAAGTGTTTTAAGTGCAAAACCGAGGGTCACAAAGCTAACATTTGTCCACAGATGAAGAAGGTACAGCCAAAGAAATTTACAGTCAATAGAAGATCAGAAACCACCCAGTTCATTGGCATGTGTAATGATAAGTGTGATAAAAATAGTGAATGGATTTTAGACTCTGGTGCTTCAGTTCACATATCGCCGAATGCAAACAATTTTAAGGACTACGAACATTACGATCATTGTAATATCGAAGTTGCTAATGGTACAACGTTGAACAGTGCTGGTAAGGGTAAAGTCAAAATTGATCTTATCGGTAATAAAGAATTAATGCTCCAAGAAGTTATTCATGTACCAGGAGTTACAAGGAACTTGATTTCGGTTGGGCAAATGGTTCAACATGGGAATACGTTAGTGTTTGATAAAAGACATGGCTGCAGAATTACAAATGTGCAAATAAACATTGAAAATAAAGATGTGTTGGGTAGTGCAAGATTAGAAAAAGGTGTGTATAAACTAAACGAACCTGTTGAAACTGTGAATCTTGTGGAGTTAAAAAATACTCATGTGTTGTGGCATCGAAGATTGGGACACATAAATCGTGTAGCAATGAACTTGTTAAATAATGGTTTAGCCGAAGGCGTTAATATCAAGGATAAAAACAGTAAACCGTGTGAAATATGTGTGAAAGGGAAATTGTCAAGAACACCATTCAATAAAAATGGCGCATCTCGAGCAACGAATAAACTCGAACTAATTCATTCGGATGTCTGTGGTCCTATGAATACAAAATCGATTAGTGGTGCAAGATACTTTCTAACGTTCACCGATGACTTCTCGAGGAAAACAACAGTTTATTGCCTTAAAAATAAAAGTGAAGTAACTGAAAAGTTTTTGGAGTACAAGTCGTTTGTTGAGAATCAATGCGAAGAAAAAATTAAATGCTTACGATCTGACAATGGAACGGAATATGTCAATAAGGAACTTTTGTCCCATTTAAGAAGATTTGGAATTCAACATCAAACAAGCGTCCCATATACACCAGAGCAAAATGGGGTTGCCGAAAGGCTAAATAGGACTCTAGTCGAAAGCGCAAGATGTATGCTGACAGAAGCCAATTTAGGAAGCGAGTTTTGGGCAGAAGCGATACTAACGGCAACGTATTTAAAGAATCGGTGTCCGACAAAAAGCTTGAATCGGATGACACCTGAAGAAGCTTGGAATGGTAGGAAGCCAAACTTATCGAATTTAAGAATATTTGGTTGTAAAGCGTTGGTGCACATACCAAAAGTGTTTAGGAAAAAATTCGATAATAAGGCTGAAGAATACATCTTTGTGGGATATAGCGAAACAGTGAAAGGGTATAGGTTTGTTCACCCTATAACGAAGAAATTGAAAATATCAAGAGATGTGGTGTTTTGTGAGGATCAATTAATAAAAACTAGCATCGAAGAGCCGATTGATAGATTATTTCCTCAACAAACCACGGTTAAAATAATTTCCAATCAAGACGACTTCACTCGTGATGGTATTTGTGTTGTTAACAACAATAATATAGTTGACGATGTTGAAGATGCTGTTGCAAGTAACGATGAACATCAAGAAGTTGATGATGTTGAAGAACGGGAAGAGCAAGTGGAGATTGATTTGCCAAGACGTTCGCAACGAGTAGTTAAACCAAATAAAAATGTGTTTAACCCGGAATTTGTAGTCTACCAATCAATTGTAAATGATCCAACAACACTTAAAGAAGCTCTTGAAAGTGAAGATAGTGATGAATGGAGGAGAGCAATCGAAGAAGAAATGGAATCGCATAGAACTAATAAAACTTGGATTCTATGTGATGTTCCAGAAAATCGAAAGGCGATTACAAGTAAATGGGTGTTCAAAACAAAATTTACTGCCGAAGGAATTATAAATCGATACAAGGCTATAGGTTAGTTGCGAAGGGATTCTCTCAAAAAGAAGGCATCGATTACGATGAAACGTATGCTCCGGTCGTACGACATAGCTCGATCCGTTTGTTGCTAGCCTTAGCAGCAAAAAACGATTGGAATATCGATCAAATGGATGTAGTAACGACGTTTTTACATCCAAAATTTGTAAACTTTTCTACTCCTGTAACTTCTGCAGACTAATGAGATCAACAGAATTACAAGGTATCAAAGAAACATCTGCCAACTAATAATAATTGACAGTAAAATTTGCTGTTGACAGATACCCTGATGGACGTATAAAACCAGCTCGTATTTAGCGGAAGCTAGGGTTGTGGATCGTAACTTCAAAATGATGTCGATCAAAATAAATGAACACAAGATAGTGATAACCAAAATATAATCGTTGAACTTTCTGTACAATAACTGTAGTAGTAAATAGCAACAACAATTCATGAACAATCAGCGAGCTGATAAACGTAATAAAAAATTATAAATGGTGTTGATAAAATGTACAGATTCAAATTAAAAATCATACGAATTGCACTCACCCAAAAGTACTTTTGTGGCCTGAAATAAAATACAAAATACTCGCTCTCGACAATTAGCGGACTTTCAATTTGAATACTGTAGCACCAGAACGATGAATGGAATACGTCTTCTATCGACTCCACTGATAGTACGAAAGCAGTTGAACTTGACAGCTTGGAAACACCAGAATGAATTGGTTAACGGAGAACCCAAATATTGAATATTATTCTTGAAATCGTTACTTGCAATGTGTAATTATAATTAATATTCGATAAATTACTAGTTGACATCCGCAATAATTGATACATCAATCGTTAAATCGAAAATTTAACCTTGTCATTCGATTTTAAAAAAAAACAGCCCTGGCGAAAATGTGTGTTAACAAACACATGTGGTGAAAATTAGATGTTTTATATAATCCGCAATCGCGTAAAACAACCATCTACTATTCTAGATGAGAAAATCAATTAATTAGTCGTCTAATTAACGAAATTTAGTCAGGACAAAAATTGACTACGTCGAACTTGATCAGAAACAAAAATCAAGATGGTCGCTTCACCGAGCGGTCACGGAAATCGAACGAAAATCGGTCGATTTCAAAAATCTTATATACACGGTGTTGCAAAAGTTAGTGACGGATGTAAAAATTCGTTACAAATTAGATGAAGAAATTTATATGGAATTGCCGGATAAAAGAACCTGTTTATTGAAGAAATCTATTAATGGATTAAAACAAGCAAGTCGAGTGTGGTACAAAGAGCTAGACCAAACCATTAAGCAATTACAGTTCAAGCAATCTAAGTTTGACCCATGCATTTACGTCAAAAGCAAGAATAACAAACAATTAATCTTGGCTGTATATGTTGACGATATCTTGATTTTTTCTCAAGATGATGCAATGAAGAATGAGGTGAAACGTCATTTAGAGAAATCATTTAATATGAAAGACTTAGGTGAGGCACACTATTGCTTGGGAATAAGAATTACTCGAGACAGGCAAAATGGTGTTATAACATTAGATCAAGAAAGATACATCAATGAAATCTTACAAAAATTCAACATGAATGAAAGCAAAGAAGTGTCAACACCATTCGATGCAAATCAAGTGCTAACGAAAGATATGCAACCAAAAACCAACGAAGATAAAATTGACGTTCCTTATCAAGAAGCCATAGGAAGTTTGATTTATGCAGCTCAAGGTACAAGACCTGATATTTCATATGCTGTTGGAAAAGTTAGTCAGTACAGTAATAATCCGGGTAAAGCACATTGGGGAGCTATTAAAAGGATTTTTAGGTACCTAAAAAAGACTAAAAATTTCAAACTAACATTTAAAAAAGGAAATGGTGACTTGCACGGGTATTGTGATTCGGATTGGGCAGCGGATGTAGACGAAAGAAGATCTACTGCTGGTTACGTTTTTTTGATGAGTGGAGGTGCTGTAAGTTGGGCTTCAAAAAAGCAACCAACAGTAGCACTTTCAACAACCGAAGCAGAGTACATGGCATTGAGTTTTGCAGCACAAGAAGCCATCTTTATTTAAGGTCTTTTCAAAGAGTTGGAAACTAATTTAAACTGCATAAAAATATTTTGCGATAATAAAGGGGCCGTAGATCTCAGCAAAAATGCAGGATATAGATGCAGAACCAAACACATCGATGTCAAACACCACTTTGTCCGTGAAAAGCAAGAAATTGGACAATTAAAAGTGGAACATATCGGAACAGAAGATATGGTAGCGGACTCCCTCACAAAAGGTTTACCAAGGGATAAACATTCATTATGTACCAGCAAGGTGGGTTTGGAGATTTAGGATTTTAGTTACATCGTAACTAGTGGAGGTGTTGGTATGTAAGTTACAATGTGACTGATAGATGGCGCGACATATTTATGTAGCTAGTTATCTTTATACTAATATTGAATATAAGGACACCTGGTTTGTAGGTTTAGTTACCCACCTCTCAGATTCCAACCCTTTTAGCCCACCAACTTCAAATCGAGGACGGCAAATGCATTCCGCATTTCTCGTCAAACTTCAAGTAGAAGCCACTTCGTTCGAGGACACCTTCTATCTTCGAATTAGGGACTCTATTATAGCGGTAACGTATTTAAATACTTTCCCCTTTTCATTATTCATTTTCACAGCCAACCCAGGTATTTTACCAGCCAGCCTAGCTCAGCGCTACTTCTGGAGGCCTACCGGCCTCCACAACTTCCAACGCCAGATGCCAACCCAGATGAAGGAGAAGGACGGCTACGCCGTGATGCTCCATAATGGTCATTCCAGAAAACAGAAAAAAAAAAAAAGGTTTAGTTACTCAAGTACGAGTCCACAACCAGGTTAGTGTTGTTATAATTGTTTGTTTATTAAGTTGTATTGCCAATGGGCTCTTATTAAATTGTTTATGTTGTGATTGTTGTATTTATTCTCTTCTCTACTGCCAACCTTCCCAATATCTTCTTTGTCTGGGCCCATCTTACTACATCCAGTACTTCACCTGTATCTCGAATTACTTCAACGAAAATTCGTTATTCTGTATTACTTCTCTCAGGCATCCCGATACGGCACCTGCGTTTACAATCTGGTTACGTACCTCCTTTATGAGGTCTCACAGATAGACAATACTATTGAAATATTATTAGTATAAATATAACAATATTAAATAATTAAAAACCTGCAGGTCAAATTGACGAACATTTCATTTTTGTTTTTGTGCTAACATTTAAAAATTCTAATTTTAATAATTAAAAATAATTAAAAATTTTAATTTTCTTTAGGCTTATATTTGAGTGGACATGCGATCGAATTACAAATTGTTTGAAATATTTTAGCTATAAAACATATAACTCGATCGTAAATTCTCACCAAAAGTGCAACTTGTAACATTAAATTATCGCTGTATTTCATACCCCAAAATTTGTAATTTTTACTGGAAGAGAAATATTTTAAATTGAATGAAGCGTTACTGAAGGATTTAAGATAAGCACATTGCAGAACAGTGCCATGTAGGTGGAATGGACGTGGGTTAGATAATTGGTGCCTATAATTTTTTAATTCTGAGAAGTAATTATATAAATTTAATATATTATGAATAAATTGAACAGGTAAATAAAAAGTATTTCATTGACAGTTGATGGGTTATGAAGGAGCAAAAATTATTTGGAAGTGAAAATAAACTTCATTTTTGCCGAGTATCACAGCAATATGTCTATAGTTACTACTCCATATTATGAAACTTTAAATGCTTTTTCAATTGCGATTTTCTGCACTTTTATAGGCACAACTAACAACTGAACGGTTTCTCGCCAGTATGAGTTCTTAAATGTCTTTGTAAGTTTGATATCCGTGCACAAGTATACTCACAAATTTGACAACTAAATGGTTTCTCGCCGGTATGAGTTGTGAAATGTGATTGTAAGCTTGATTTACGTGCACAAGTATACTCACAAAATTAACAACTAAATGGTTTCTCGCCGGTATGAGTTCTTAAATGTTCGTGCAAGTGTGATTTCTGTGCACAAGTATACTCACAAATCTCACAATTAAACGGTTTTTCGCCGGTATGAGTTCTTAAATGTCTTTGTAAGCTTGATTTATGTGCACAAGTATACTCACAATTATCACAACTAAACGGTTTTTGGCCTGTATGAGTTTTTAAATGATTTTGTAAGGTTGTTTTCTGTGCACAAGTATACTCACAAATATGACAACTAAACGGTTTTTCGCCTGTATGAGTTTTTAAATGATTTTGTAAGGTTGTTTTCTGTGCACAAGTATACTCACAAATATGACAACTAAATGGTTTGTCGCCGGTATGAGTTCTTAAATGACTTTGTAAGCTTGATTTATGTGCACAAGTATACTCACAAATATCACAACTAAATGCTTTCTCGCCGGTATGAGTTCTTAAATGTTCGTGCAAGTGTGATTTCTGTGCACAAGTATACTCACAAATATCACAATTAAACGGTTTTTCGCCGGTATGAGTTCTTAAATGTCTTTGTAAGCTTGATTTATGTGCACAAGTATACTCACAATTATCACAACTAAACGGTTTTTCGCCTGTATGAGTTTTTAAATGATTTTGTAAGGTTGTTTTCTGTGCACAAGTATACTCACAAATATGACAACTAAATGGTTTGTCGCCGGTATGAGTTCTTAAATGACTTTGTAAGCTTGATTTATGTGCACAAGTATACTCACAAATATCACAACTAAATGCTTTCTCGCCGGTATGAGTTCTTAAATGTGTTTGTAAGTTTGATTTATGTGCACAAGTATACTCACAAATATGACAAGTAAATGCTTTCTCGCCGGTATGAGTTCTTAAATGTGTTTGTAAGTTTGATTTTCGTGCACAAGTATACTCACAAATATGACAACTAAATGGTTTCTCGCCGGTATGAGTTCTTAAATGTCCGTGCAAGTGTGATTTCTGTGCACAAGTATACTCACAAATATCGCAATTAAACGGCTTTTCGCCGGTATGAGTTCTTAAATGTCTTTGCAAGTGTGATTTTGTTGCACAAGTATACTCACAAATATGACAACTAAATGGTTTCTCGCCGGTATGAGTTCTTAAATGACTTTGCAAGTCTGATTTCTGTGCACAAGTATACTCACAAATATCACAACTAAACGGTTTTTCGCCGGTATGAGTTCTTAAATGTGATTTTAAGTTTGATTTCCATGCACTAGTATACTCACAAATTTGACAACTAAATGGTTTCTCGCCGGTATGAGTTCTTAAATGTTCTTGTAAGTGTGATTTACTTCCACATTTAAGGTTACAAATATTACATATAAATGATTTCCTGACCTTATGAGCTCTTAAATGACGTATTAAAGTTTGTTTAAGAGCAAATTTATAACCACAAATTGCACAGTCAAAGAAATTTGAACAGGTCAGCGTTAATTGTGTAGTGTCGGTATCTTCTTTAATATCAATGGAATGATGCAAATCTTCTACATTAAATTTCACATCTTCCACCTCTTCACTTTTAATTTCGTAATTGCTAATTGAATTATTTGGAGTTTCCAAAAATATATCCGTGTTTTCTACAATTTGTGATTCTTCCGAAGGTAGCACTTGAGCTGCAAGTAAATCGGTAACTGGTTCCATTTGGAGGATGCAGCAATGTAACTGTACAGGTACAAAATCACTTTTCTTAATTAAAGGCGTAGATTATATGTTATCGATTTAGAAAACTACTGCTACAGTTGACAAATCACTACTATACAAAATTATAAAATGGCGAAATTGATGAGTCAGGGCATGGAGGGGCGATTGATTACGTGTAAGTGTGTAGCGCCATCTAATAGAACTAAAAAGAGATTTTCTAACGTTACGTCGCGTCGTACAACAGTGAAGTATCGATTTGTCTTCTGTTAAAATTTTGTGGTGGCAAATTTCAAATTGGAAATTGAATAACTTCTTTTTTAAAAATTTCAATTAATATTTAGGTAGGTACCAATTTATTTACGACCGTATTCATAGACTAAGTGTTACTTTATTACCCTTACAACTTTCATTGTAAAATTAACAGCTTTCTACTTGAGGCCGTGAGCGCAAGAGTGGCGTAACCCCAAATATAACTATTGCAGATAAAATGTACAAACAATGTATGGCTTCCATTTATTAGAATATTATAATAATGTTGGTTACATCAATTTTATTTCAAAGGTATTACTAAGACAGAGGCATTACACCAAAAAACCTAATTTTGGCAATTTGAGGGTTACGCCACCCTTGCTCTCACGGCCTCACTTGAGCAACTGATTTTTCACAGTGCATTTTATCTTAATTTTTTTAATAATTTTCTGAACAATATACCAACGAGATTGTTCTTTGCATTTTCTCCTCGAAGTGGTCGAGGGGCTCTTGATTGGCAGCTCTCAATCGGATCTTTAGGTGGATGGGCATTTGTGATATAGTACCAATGCCACCTCGATGGATTCTCTGCAGTTCATGAAAAGAATACCCTTAAAATCAGTTAGTGTTCAGCTAGTAAGATAGTAGTAAGAAAGTTTAGATCAGTTAATTGTTTACAAAAATGTAAGAAAATTTTATGTACTACCTATATTATATTATACAATTTTCACTTATAAATTTTTAAGGGAGTATTTACCTTATACTAATAACATTCAAATAACATTCAATATTGTAAGCAACCATATTCCCGTTGGTTACACTCTTAATAGAATAAAATTCCTGCAAACCAACGGGAACATGGTTGCTTACAATATTGAATGTTATTTGAATGTTATTAGTATAAGGTAAATACTCCCTTAAAAATTTATAAGTGAAAATTGTATAATATAATATAGGTAGTACATAAAATTTTCTTACATTTTTGTAAACAATTAACTGATCTAAACTTTCTTACTACTATCTTACTAATAGCTGAACACTAACTGATTTTAATGGTATTCTTTTCATGAATTTCAAAAAAAGGACAAGTTCATAAAAAAAAAATTTATATGATGTGAACTGCATTTTAAAATTTCAGAAAATGTTAATCAAGTTAATAAAAAAACTTAATTCGATCATGGTTTTTGACGATGTCATCACTGATAAGAGTACGAGCGTGCTAGATTATTTTAGCATGGGTATAGACATAATTTTATAGACTGTTTTCATTTGAGTCAAAATTATTCAAAAATACCAAAGCAATTAATACGAGATAATTCTAATTTTATAATTTTATTCAAACAAGATACATTAGATTTAAATCATGTTTATGATGATCATGTGAGCGCAGATAGGTCGTTTGAAATGTTTCGCATAATGTGTTCCGAGTGTTGGAAAGATCCTCTCGGATTCATAGTTACCGATATAGATTCTCATGTTGACGTATGCAGATACAGAAAAGGTTTCGATTATTATATAGTTTAACATCATCGTCACCTAATCATTTATGTTTAGCTTTGATGCGAATCGTTTGTGTCCTCATCAGCTTTAAACAACTTTGATCAGCTTTAAACAGCTTTGATCAGATTTAAACAGGTTTTTTGAACGGCTTTAAACAGCTTTATCAGCTTTAAACAGGATTTTGAACTGCTTTAAACATCTTTGAACTGCTCTTAACAGCTTTTGATTAGCTTTAAACGGTTGTTAATCAAAATTTGAACGAATCTACTGAAATGACTCTTGAAGAAACTTTGTAAAAGAAAAAAATTATTAAAGCTCGATAAATCATTTAAATACGAGGTAATTAAATCCCTTGCGGTCCTGGTATTAAACTTCAAAAATGTTTAGAGCGCGGTAATTAACCACTTAGACGAAGCGTGTAAGCACCACGACATTGAATATTCATGTCATAAAGATTTAGAATCAAGACATCGAGCCTATTATATATCGCAAAAACGAGCTTCTAAGAGTAAAATTGCAAGTTCTATAAATAATTCTAATAACACTGTCAAAAATATTAAAAATTCTTTCATTGTAGCCAAACGAATAATCAAACATACTGGAGGCACACGTAATATTAAAATTCCTAGAGTAATACCTATTCCAAAACAATGAGGGATTTTGACCTTTCTCATCACCCTGTTTTCGGGACTCAGCGCAGTAGGAGCTTTGGCTGGTGGAGCTTAGCAGTATAGCTAAGGTTGTAACAAGTACAAACCCATCAAGAAAACAGGTGGAAGAAACTGGACGTCACAATAAAGTGATTGAGGCCATTGCTATTGGAAAGAACTGGTCAGCGCTGTATTTACGATCTTATAAAACTGGAAGCGCATTATACTTGAAACCTTATTTAAAAGACTAAATAATTTACCTATAAGACCTCTAACCGATATAGATTTAAAAGAATTTTCTAAAGATATTCGTCATTTTAGAAGTATATTTATGCGTGACAACCTTCCATCGACTCCTAGAAAATATGAAAAAATTTAAATTTTAAGAAATATTTTCAAGAAACTTTGGCATCCTGTCTGCAATTAGGATGAGATATAGTGCAGCCAAATGACATGAACTTTAGTTCTGAAAATTTGTATTGTCTTAATGAAGTCTTGTATATCCATCCAAATATTATTACGGAAGTGGTAAATAAAGCGTTTTATTGTAGTAACCACCCTGTATATGAAATGTAGTAACCACCCTGTATATGTTAAACAAAACCCATTAATTTTTACGACCTACCACAATCTCTTTTAATTGATTTTAACTGTCACAAAAATTTCTTAAAATAATTTTTATCTTTATGGGATTCATGCGATTCTCGACCTAATGAACTTTAAAAGATCACTGAGTGGTTAGAAATATTAGCAAAGATTCAATTATTAATATATTTAGAAACAATAAATCAATAATTAGAACTTAACAACCGGTGAAATTGCATTATTTTCATTAAATTAAGAATTACAATTGAGAAGAAATCAATTGGAAGAGACTAATTTTATCTGTTAAACAAATATTATAAAATATGTGTTGACAAACAAATGGTTAAATTTAAGCTCAAATCGATTCTCTTATTTAAAAAGGAAATTAAGTTGACAGAAATATGACTCCTAGGGTCGATGTCTAACCTAAAGATCAATTTATCATTTGATAAGTTCTCCCTCTAAGGGACGAAATTATCATAAATACAACTGAAAAATTAGTAAAAAAGTCAGTCGCTCTTTATATTTTCAATAGCTACATATTTCACGTCAGTTTGAATTTTGAATCTAAATTAAGTGTTGTATTTGTAAATTATAAAATCATTAAATATTAACTTCTATGGATCCATGTTGATAATATTTGTTGTTGTTATCAGCGGAATTTGCAATTGGACAGGTTGATGAATAAAATAACAAGTCGGAGTAAACTATAATACGAATGTTTATTGAATAGATTAATTAATAGAAAAGAATCACTGAGTTACTACTACTAACATTACGTAGTTTTCTTAAGTAGTCATTAGTACACATCAATACTGCATGGATACAAAAGTGCAACTAACTCATGCAAGAGCATTGCAATGAATTCGTGTCGTTGTATGCTAATGACATGCGCATTTAATTGCTACATGAATACACAGAAATATTATTATAATGTACATGGTGTTACAACATAATTGTCACATTATTATTCAACAATCCAGCCATCTGGCCCAGGGGAGTATTGGTAAAGCGTTATTTACATATGAAACCGAGAACTCAAGAGGATTTTCAGCGGGATCCGAGGACGGCGGGGAAGAGATAGTGCATATTATAATTGACCCCTCGGCAACTATGCTCTCATCTTCGGACTTGGGTAGAGTGAGTAGACTTGATATAAATTGCTTTCATCGGGACATTAATTGTAGGGAGCGGTTGGCAAGCCCCAAAAATGTGAATAAAAGTGAAAGGGTAAATTTAAGTACGATAAATCATTGTAGATCTGAAACTGGAAAACGCGCGCGAGTGCGTGAGCCGGGCTGCGTTAAAATCGAATGCTTTTATCAAAATGTTAGAAGCCTAAAGAATAAGGCTTCGAAGTTTTATAATTTCATATCCGCACATAATTATAGGATTATTGGCATCACCGAATCATGGTTAACGCATGATATTGGTAGCTCTAAATTTTTTCCTAATACATATCAGATGTATAGACATGATAGAGACCTTGCAGCTACTGGTGTCTCGAGAGGTGGTGGAGTTCTTCTTGCGATCTGCGACTGTCCCGGAGTATCACCTTTGAATCTTGATTTTTTAACTTCTGTTTTTGTATCAATTGATATAGTGGGATGTAAAATTGTATTGCCTACTGAATCTTTTTGTGTTTTTGTGATTTATATTCCACCAGATGTGTCTAATGTTGTTTTAGAATCATTTTTAGAGATGCTGGGATACTATCTGAACGATAACGGAATTACCTGTTTGCTGATGGGCGATTTTAATGTTTCAAAATATAATTCATGTACTGGAGATAGAAGCACCACATTGGTAAGAAATTTTGAAATTTTTACTGCCATGTCTCAGTTTAATACGGTTGTGAACGCTCGCGGGCGAATGCTTGACCTCATAATTTCCAATATGCCTTGCCTGGATATCGAAATGGCTTATCCAGCGGTTGATGAGGATGCCCATCATCCCTCTTTGTCTTTCGCGGTTAGTGTCTCTGGCCGTTTGCCTGCGCAATTTTGACCCGACGCATCCTGCTCTAGATATAATTTTAAGAAGGCTAATCTCCCATTATTGTACGAATTGTTGGATGAAGTTGACTGGTCGTCAGTCCTGAACTGCTCAGAAGTCAATATTGCGTGCGGTGAACTATATAGTTGTATTTATGATGCCCTAGATGTTGCTGTCCCCACTTTTAAAACCGCAACAACCAAACGGTGTTATCCACCATGGTTTTCAAGAGACGTTATTGCCTTAATTCGCCAAAAGAATAGGGCTCACAAACTTTTTAAAAAATATAGAACGACCCATCATTATAATACCTTTAGTTGCTTGAGGCGGAGGGTTAACGATCTCACTAACGCCTGTTATGTGGAGTACTTGCAGCACACTGAGCTAAACGTTAGAGCAGATCCCGCCAAGTTTTGGGCATTTATCGGGAGTAAGCGCGGTGCATCTAGAATACCGGGCAATATTACTGCAAATGGTACAGATTATAATCATCCGAAGGATATCGTTAATGCCTTTGCTACTTATTTCAAAAGCGTTTATCGCGATAATGAATCACTTGGAACCCGAAAATTAGATGTGGGGGGGTTTTGGCACTAGTGCGGCGAGTATTGCTCTTGTGCGGGTGACCGATGGCGACGTGGCGCGTGCAGTTGAATCGATTAAGGGTACTAGAAATAAACTAACAGCTGGAATCGATCAGATACCAGCGTTTATTATCAAGGATTGTGTTTCTTGCTTCATGCAGCCGCTGAAGCACATTTTAAAACTGATGCTGAGTACTTCTGTATATCCCGAAGTTTGGAAGAGGGCCCGCGTTGTTCCGGTGCTAAAGAAGGGTGACCCCTCAGTTGTAGATAACTACCGACCTATCTCAATTCTATCCAATTTCTCAAAAATAGCAGAAATGATTTTATACTCCTGTGTATCCACTTCAGTAAAAATATCATTTCCCCAATGCAACATGGCTTTATGAGTCATAGGTCGACCGTTACTAATCTGGCTTGCTTCACGCAGTTTGTTTCCGGGGAGCTTGATGCCGGTGGACAGGTTGACGCCATCTACCTGGACTTTCAAAAAGCGTTCGACCAAATAGATTTACAAATTCTACTACTCAAATTAGAACGGATCGGTTTTACCGATCCTATGCTGAGGCTAATGCAGTCCTACCTAATTAACAGGAGACATTGTGTTAAGTACATGGGTCACAGATCCGATACATTTATCCCCACGTCAGGAGTACCCCAGGGTTCAAACTTGGGTCCCCTATTGTTTCTTATATTTACCAATGATCTTATTGAGGTTGTTGATTGTCGGGTGCTGGTATATGCCGATGATGTCAAGCTTTTTGGCTCAGTGGCGAATGACCGTGATTGCTTGAGACTTCAACATTCGTTGGACATGATTGCGGGGTGGTGTATTGATAATAATCTGAGCTTAAATGTGGCTAAGTGTTTCTCTATGTCCTATGCGAGGACAAGAAATACAATATCTTTCTCGTATAGTGCAAACGGTAAAGTTATTGGCCGCTGCGACGAATGTAGAGACCTGGGCGTATTTTTTGACGTCAAAATGAACTTCATCCAACATGTGGAGAATATAAGATCTAAGGCTATTAAGACATTGGGATTCATAACCCGCAATTGTCGTGATTTCTCTAGTATTGACGTAATAAAAATCTTGTACTACGCCTATGTTCGTAGCACGCTGGAATATGCTTCAATTATTTGGTGTCCTATATACCAATGCCACGTTAACAGCCTGGAAACAGTTCAGAGACGCTTCTTGAAATATCTATATTTAAAATCACATGGCACATACCCTGAGATCGGTTATAGTCATGGCTTGTTGTTGGGGATGTTTGGCATTCGTCCACTGAGTGTTCGCAGGATTGCGATATCGGTTGCTTTCCTTTTTGGACTACTTCATGGCAATGTAGACTGTTGTTGTATCTTAGAGAGCTTGAATTTCCATGTACCTAGAATTACTAGCCGCAGCAGATGGGTATTTTACGTTGATGGTCGTCGCACTAATGTGGCTGCTCGGAGTCCGATAAATTGTATGTGTGATAATTTCAATAAGATCTCGCACTTGTGTGATATTCATGCGGACAGTTTAAAAACTATATACAATGTCATTTTTGACTTTCACTCTCATGTAGCCGCATTGGAGTGAGTGTACTACGAATATCAACCTAATTTTTAAATTTATGAAACTAAGTTATGTAAACTTACATATTTATTTTGGTACCACATGGTATATTGTAATTACTTTCTGTAATTGGATTCGTCCGTTGAAAGGTTTAAATAAATAAATAAAATTATTAGTTTCGCGATTTCGACAGTTACAATATTAAGGATTATTATTAGTTTTTTTATTTTGTTTATTACTAATAAAACCCGATTAAATTTATCATTGTATTTAATTTGGCAAAAGAGTTTATTCCCTACGTCTTCAATTTACCGAGTCACGTCTACCTATGAGTTTGATTATTCTCATATAAATAAAAAAATAGTCTGGTGGCAGCTACATTCCCAAAATTCAACTGTGGAATACTACAATATTAACGGTAACAGGTAATAACAACATCACCTACAGCCCCAGGTTGTTAGATTATTAAAAATGGTGGAAGTAAGTCATACTGTTTTTACTATTGATATCCAAGGGTTTAATATACCTGAATTTATGCCGAAAGAATTATCTATATTTAACGGCACGATAATAAAACATTATCATTTTAAATCAAAGTGCATTTTTCGTGAATTAAGTGACAATTTAAAAATACAAGTTCGATGGTTAGAAAACCATCATCATGGGATACCTTTTAATGGTGGTACAAGTGAATTAAAAGATTTTAATAAAATTGTGCTTCGGGACACTCGACAAGCTGATGCCATATTCTGTAAGGGACATCAAAAAATTAACTTTCTTAAACCCATTTTGGGGTATAAAATCATCGATTTCGATTATGAAGGCATCGCATGCAATTTTTATCTAGATGTCGTTAATATGTACCAATCATAAATTAAATCTTTGTAAATGTTCGATAAATAACTCTATTAAATTGTATAAATCAATTTTTGACAATAAGGAAAATATAAGATTTGTTATTATTTTGATATAATATGTATTATAACATATTAAGTAATAATATGTAAATAGATATTTCAGGTGGACAGCATTATTGGAACCACCCTTTATAATGAAATTAAACAAAAAGAATAATTAATAATTTCAATGTTTGCATTAACTGTACTCAGTTGTTTCTTTCTTTATATAAGTCATCAAAACCGTTAAATTACATTTTTAAGACATTTCAAAATTATTATTTATTAGATAAATTAAATTGAGATACTGATTAACATACGCACATACGCAGTTTTTAAAGAGGATGTTGCGCGACTTGCAAGTCAATTGACTATCCGTTCTAAATTCGATTTATAGGCAAAACAAAAAACTATTCAGATTATTTTCTAGTAGATTATCTATGACAATAGTTAAATGCATCGGATAAGATCAATTTAATAATAATTATTACCAGAATAGATTTTATAAACTGACTAGTTTGCACAGGCGGCCTCCGGCCGCCTTTAGCCATCTAGGCCGTGTCGGATGTGGTTGTTCGGCCTTCGGCCTCACTCAGGCCACGAAGTGATGGTGAAAATTAATTCAATCTGAAACATAAAAATTTTAACAAGTCAAAATGGGCCAAGCCGTACCTGAAAATTGGAATGTCGATTTTATTGATTTTTATTTCGACCAATAATAAAATAATCAAGCTTGCTTTGGATATGCAAGGATTGCGATGGAAAAACAATCGAAAAAGGGTTCGTTTGTGATTTACGTAATGGCGTGGTGAAAATTTATGCGTCGTGCTAAAATATTAAGAATATAGTAAAAATTTCAAAAAGTAGTGTACTTACGTATTTCAAAAGCAAAATTATTAGAATATAACGACGGATTGCGATTATTTTTGGCAAAATTGGTCACACACCACGAGGTAAAATCCACACACAAGAAATTTTAATCTGGAATAATTGTACGCACCCAAGGTCATCCATCTAATAGAAACACATCATTGCATGGTACATGAACTTATTAACCAGAAATACCCCAGATTTGTTAAGGTAACTCTACATTAAACTTTATTTTAAAATAAACTTAGTGAAAATTTCGAGATTTACAGACCCGTGCGTTAATACGTTTATAGTTAATTAGAATAAGAAATTTGTTAATAATTATAAGAACTTTATTGAATTTTAATACACATCAAATCAATTCATAATAAAATTACAATTTAAAATTTATAACGGAGCATAATTTTTGTAACCTTGTTCCGAAGGCCACGATATTTGATTTCAGTATCCCGATTTGGTTAAGGAACGAACCCAACTTGAGAGAAGGTAAGTCTGTGCTCATCGTAATTGCTAAGCCGAGGTTCAAATTCATTTATTTGTATTTATTAAAATTGCATACATTTCTGTTGGCGGGGTGCATTTACGTTCACCCGTACAAAGCATTTTACAAAGTAAGACGTGTGGCCCTAATAAAGGTGTCCCCACATAGCAATATGTATTAAATTCAAATTTATTAATTAATCTTCTTAAGATAGCGATTTTCAAAATTGAATGACTTAAGAACTGAACAGTCAATATTAATAAAAAAAACCTATTTTAATCATGAAAAGCATATGCCAATCGCTCAAACAAATTTCAGAATTTAATCTTTGTTTTCATAAATGGAACAACCTCCTTAAATACATTTCAAAATTAATAGATCAACAATAAAACCATGATTTATCGATTTATCTATTTTTTAAGTTAAAGTTTTTATGACAGATGACATTTTTTTTATTTACGCATTTCCAAAAAAGTAGATAGTAAAAATTTTTATTGTAATGTTTGTTTAAGTAATCAAAAGAAATAATCCTTTTTAAAATAGCAGTAAACAACAAAACTTATAAACTACATATTACGATGATGAAGGTACGGATGGACCCCGTCAATCGCAATTTAATAAAATTTTCAATATTACTTATTACCACGGCTAACTGGGTTCTTGTTGCATGTAAACTTGCTTATCTCAGTAGTCGGTTCTTTAGGAAATTGTAAATTAAATCTTTTAAAGCTGAAAAATAAATAGCCGGGAATACAAGAATCCCCAAAAATAATCCGTTTTGTACTGATAATTTTATTATATTAATTATCAATAAACTTGATGCAAATAAACGTATACAAATATCAAATAGTTTCTTATTACTAAAATTCCCCACAATTATTTCTAAAAACGTGGCGTCGTATCCCGCACTCGTTGCACAAAAATTAAGTTTTTTGTAAATGTTTTCGCTTACCCTGTATAAATATGGTTCGCTCCTCCTTGTTGGTATAGCGCATATATAGTATTCAGTGGTTCTTCCCGTAGATGACCTCGTTTTCACCTTAATCTTTCCAGATTTGTTCTTCGCTAAAATTTGTAACCCTCGTGGCAAATTTTCTACTTTCTCAAAAATATTTGCAATCGGTAAGTAAACTTTATTATTTTCACTTTATTTATGTTCGCACTAACGTTTAAACACTTTATTTTTACAGTTCTTCCCTTTTTATCCTGAATTTTCTACAATTAATCAATTAATATTGGAGCCGCTAAATTACACGTGCGATCTCCATCAAAACTAAGGAAGAAGCCCCTTTTGTTTTTCGTATCGTCAAGGTGATACAAATCCATTGCTACTTGATTTTTAACCATAAAATCGATAAGTGAGTCGAAACCACCAAGTTTTTGTGGCGTGAAATTTAAAATTGTCTTTTAATTTATTTTTCTTATGTTTTTAGGTTAACCGTTGAATTGAAGCACATAATTTCTGTTTATCGCTTGAATTGTCCAACGATGGTTCCTCGGATAACCTATCACTCTGTTTTTGATTAATTTTATCGACGCACACGTAATGTTTAAATTTTATACCTAATGTTTTAACAAAATTATTTCTTAAACCTTAACTAAACAATTTTACATGTAATTTATACATTTCTTATAATTAAACAATTTTATTATACTAATTTTAACAAATTTTGTCATTACGGATTTTAAATTGAACATTTTAATTTATTTTGTTAACCCTTTTGTATTCTTATTGTTATGATTTAAATGATTCTCTTTGTTTTGACTTTGTACTGATACTAATAAACCTCCTATTTCAATTAACAAGTTCCATGCATCAATTTTCTATTTAACCAAATTGAATGTTTGTATTACGAGTGACGTCTCCATCAGATATCACCGTAATATGAATCAAACTTAAAATTAAGAATATTTAGGTACATTTACAGTCTACTTTGTACACTATACAGCTATTTCGTTTTTAACTGAACAACTGGCAAGCCACTTTTCTTTGAAATCTTTTTTGTACAATTTAAGTCTTCCTAATAACAGCCAGTCATTTCGCGAAAATTTCGCTTCTCATGTGTATGAATTTTTGTCATTAGTTTGTTGGAACAATATAGCGTTGAAGGCATAACCAACAGATACGTCATTGCTAATTATGATATTATATACTAATTGCACATTTTCTATACAAGGTAAATGTACCTTTAAAAAAGTAAAAATTTATAATTTACTTACATTTAAAAAAAACCAACCAACAAAAATTAATTATGCAACGAAACAAACTTAATGCAAGCTAAAGATGAACTGATTTTTAAGGGTGTTTTTGAATTTCAGAAAGTATCAACAAGTTAATAAAAAATAATTTATTTGCTGTGAACTATACGCTACCGTGAATGAAAAATTGAACGATTTTGAAATTTAATAAGTCACAGTTATTTTTATTTTCTTTCAATAATTTTATTTAATATGTTGTCCTTGATTCCTGTACACTTGAAGACAACGTTTTGGCCACGATTTTAGCGATCGTTGTATCATTTCCAGAGGAATGTTTTCTATCTCACGTTTTATTAGTTTTTTTAGCTGTTTAAGGGTTGTAACTTTTGACTTATTTATCTGAGATTTTAAATAGCCCCACAAAAAATAATCACAGGGTGAAAGGTCCGGTGATGATGGCGTCCATATATCCGGATGAATAAAAGATACGCCGTTCTGTTCAAGAAAATTTAAAGTCTTCTTAGAAGCGTGAGCTGGTGCCGAGTCTTGGTGAAGTATCCAATCACCAGCAGGATATAATCTTTTTGCGTCAGTCAAAAGTGGCTTCAAACAATTCTTAATGTAATATTCCGAGTTAATTTTAGCACCAGGCTCAACAAATATTGGCGTTGTGGTTCCATAATTCGATATTCCCATGAACACCATAACTCCCTTCGGATGGGACTGTTTTGTGAATACGTCCAATTCTTTTGCCGATTGCTCACGTCTCAAGTACTGAACTTTTCGTTGGCCATCAGCATTTGTTAGATGGAACCATGCTTCATCGACAGTGATGTATTTTTGCCATTTATCACAATTTAGTAAGTGATACAATCCTAGTGAGCGCTGGTGCCGTTTAATAATTGTTTCTTCAGAAATATGATGTCTCCTTGGTTTCTTCATTAATTTCAGGTTTAATTTTTTATTTAGATTATACCGAATGATATATTCAGATGTTTTGAAATGATTAGCCATATGTTGTAGTGTCGGAGGATTCGTTTTTAATGCCATTTTCTTTAAATTCGATAATTGTCGATTTGTCAGAGTTGGCTTCTTTCCGCTGCCTTTCTTCCGGATTTTGGATTTAAGTTCTGGGATTCCATTTTTTTGTAGTTAGAGAGTGTACCTTTCGAAACACAAAAATTTTGGCCTTTACACCTTTTTTGTATCATAGCAAAACTACATTGTTGTTTTAAAAGCTTAAAAATTATGATTTGTTGCTCTTTAGTTAACACCATGTTTGTAACTGACATTAGAGAAAAACAAAATTGACATCGATAAGTTCATATCGCGTGCTCTATGGAATACTTTGAATTTTGTTTAAAAAAATAACTCTTATTGGTGAAAATTGAATTTAAATTCGTTCAGTTTTTCAATCACGGTACCGGTAATCATTTTCAAAATAATAAAATCAACAGCGTATCAATTTGTAGGTACGCGGTATTATTTAAAAAGATCGTAAATATTAGGGTCATTTTGTACGTAAAATTTACAATAGTAATTTTACTGATTTTATTAATTTAATGGTTTACAAAAAAATATTATATTCCTAATAACCTACTTACATAATAATTTTTTTTCTGATACGAGTTTTAATAATAATAATTATTACTTTGTCATATAGGTAACTAAACTAAATTTAGCATATCTTTTTAATTGAAACGGATAATAAAACAACAGCTATAATATGCTATTATAAATATATAAATTAATAAATAAATAAAAAGCTCTTTTTTAAGCTTAATGTTGAATTTATTAATTTAATGGTTTACAAAAAAAAATATTATACAATAATTATTATATTCTCAATAACCGATTTACATAATTATTAATAATTTACCTCTAAAGTAAATTTTATTAACAAAACCTCTAGCAATTATATGTGAATTGAAAAGTAACATCTCATATAAAATATAACTATTTTCTGAGGTAAATTATCAGAAGAAGAAATTTTTTACAATATTAATATTGTTCAAAATATTTTGCATAATTATTAAATTCGATATTCGAATTGGAGAATATTCAGCATCCTAGAAAATATTAATTATATTTTTTTAATTTTCAACAAACTGAAACCATTCCTATTCATTTAAAAATATTTCAATGTTATTATCTCAATCAATTCCAACAGATAAATATTTTGATTTCGATTTATTTAATCAATGAAATGTTTGGTAAAGTAATTCGGTTTCAGTTGTCTGTTGCATTGAATTTTCATTAATTTTGATTTTCTTCGCTTGAGATGGCACTGAAAATGAAATAATTACTTATATAAAAGGTATTTGAAATTATTTTTGACTTACCTTTTTAGGTAAATTGTTCTCCCAAACACTAATGTAATAGGAAAAAGATGTAATCGTTGTAATAAATTAAATCATTTTGCAAAAGTATGTTTAAATGAAAACGTTCTAATAAATCCTAAGATGAAAATGAGGATTCAAGCACCACAATGAAATGTTTTGTTTAAAAATTAAAGTAAAAAATAAGGTAGAAAGTTCATTCATGCAATAGGGAAAGGTTGATTTTAATAAAACCTATTAAAGTTGATAGACCTCATTTATGCAATAGTGACATTAACATTGGTTAATCTAATAGGGAAGTCTGATAGTTTGAGAAATTAACTTTATATTTAGCTCTCTTCTCTCAGTAAAATCATTTAATTTAAGTTAGCGCATGCGCATTTGATGTAATAGTTACAGTTGATGACCTCATTTAAGCAATAGTATACTTACCCAGTTAGCGCATGCGCATTAGATGTAATAGTTAAAGTTGATGACCCCATTTAAGCAATAGTGAAAGGTTGATTAATTACCTGTCATTAGGTAAAGTTGATGACCTCATTTAAGCAATAGTATACTTACCAAGTTGGCGCATGCGCATTTGATGTAAAGTGGAACTTAGAATTTGAAATTTAATCCAGAACCCTCATAGTTTATTTACTAATGTTCAATTTCTTAATTCGTTGAGACACCACAATATGTAGTGTCAAAGATTTTGTTATATGTTATTCGTAAATTTATTTAATTAAATTCAATGTGTGAGGATCGTTTTATAACCACCGATAGCAATCAGAATGAAACGCAGAATTATCAATAAACACAAAAATATATTGTAGAACGAAATTATAAACTTGGTTGAACACATAAACTTGGTTAAACACATAAAACAAAAGAACAGTTATACTGAGTAAAATATTCAAGATGGCAGAGGCGTCCGCTTCCTTGTCGATGTACTAGCATCTTAGGCTGGCGCGTGCGTAATTGGTAGGGACGCGAAGTAACGTTTGTACAGGGTGTTACAAATGTTTTTTTTGATATAGTTGACATAGACAACTATCCCATTACTGACAATTCAAGCAATCCCATTGCAGTTCACTTGGTTGGCGTGTTCATTCTATCCTCTTCTTCTTTCTCTAGCCCATCTTACTACATCCAGTACTTCACCTGTATTTCGAATTACTTCAACGAAAATTCGTTATTCTGTATTACTTCTCTCAGGCATCCCTATACGGCACCTGCTTTTACAATCTGGTTACGTACCTCCTTTATGAGGTCTCACAGATAGACAACATTATTGAAATATTATTGGTATAAATATAACAATATTAAATAATTAAAAACCTGCAGGTCAAATTGACGAACATTTCATTTTTGTTTTTGTGCTAACATTTAAAAATTCTAATTTTAATAATTAAAAATAATTAAAACAATTAAAAATTTTAATTTTCTTTGGGCTTATATTTGAGTGGACATGCGATCGAATTGCAAATTGTTTGAAATATTTTAGCTATAAAACATATAACTCGATCGTAAATTCTCACCAAAAGTGCAACTTGTAACATTAAATTATCGCTGTATTTCATACCCCAAAATTTGTAATTTTTACTGGAAGAGAAATATTTTAATTTGAATGAAGCGCTACTGAAGGATGTAAGATAAGCACATTTTGAACAGTGCCATGTAAGTGGAATGGACGTGGGTCAGATAATTGGTGCCTATAATTTTTTAATTCTGTGAAGTAATTATATAAATTTAATATATTATGAATAAATTGAACAGGTAAATAAAAAGTATTTCATTGATAGTGGATGGGTTATGAAGGAGAAAATATTATTTGGAAGTGAAAATAAACTTCATTTTTGCCGAGTATCACAGCAATATATCTCTAGTTACTACTCCATATGAGATTTTAAATGCTTTTTCAATTGCGATTTTTCTGCACTATTATAGGCACAACTAACAACTGAACGGTTTCGGCCAGTATGAGTTCTTAAATGTCGTTGTACGTTTAATTTCTGTGCACAAGTATACTCACAAATATCACAACTAAATGGTTTTACGCCGGTATGAGTTCTTAAATGTGATTGTAAGTGTGATTTATGTGCACAAGTATACTCACAAAAATGACAACTAAATGGTTTCTCACCAGTATGAGTTCTTAAATGTCTTTTTACGTTTGATTTCTGTGCACAAGTATACTCACAAATATGACAACTAAATGGTTTTTCGCCGGTATGAGTTTTTAAATGATCTTGTAAGTATGATTTGCGTGCACAAGAATACTCACAAATATGACAACTAAACGGTTTTTTGCCGGTATGAGTTTTTAAATGATTTTGTAAGGTTGATTGCTGTGCACAAGTATACTCACAAATGTGACAACTAAATTTCTCGCCGGTATGAGTTCTTAAATGACTTTGTAAGCTTGATTTATGTGCACAAGTATATTCACAAATGTCACAACTAAATGGTTTTTCGCCGGTATGAGTTCTTAAATGCCTTTGTAAGTCTGATTTACGTGCACAAGTATACTCACAAATATCACAACTAAATGGTTTCTCGCCGGTATGAGTTCTTAAATGTGTTTGTAAGTATGATTTTCGTGCACAAGTATACTCACAAATATCACAACTAAACGGTTTTTCGCCTGTATGAGTTTTTAAATGAGTTTGTAAGGTTGATTTCTGTGCACAAGTATACTCACAAATTTGACAACTAAAGGGTTTCTCGCCGGTATGAGTTCTTAAATGTAATATTAACTGTGATTTACTTGCACATGTAAGGTTACAAATATTACATACTAATGGTTTCCTGACCTTGTGATCTCTTAAATGACGTATTAAAGTTTGTTTAAGAACAAGTTTATAACCACAAATTGCACACTCGAAAAAATTTGAACTGTTCAGCGTTGTTTGTGTAGTGTCGGTATCTTCTTTAATATCAATAGAATGATGCAAATCTTCTACATTAAATTTCACATCTTCCACCTCTTCTCTTTTAATTTCGTAATTGCTAATTGAATTATTTGGAGTTTCCAAAAATATATCCGCATTTTCTACAATTTGTGATACTTGAGCTGCAAGTAAATCGGTAACTGGTTCCATTTGGAGGATGCAGCACTGTAACTGTAAATGTACAAAATCACTTTTCTTAATTGAAGCGTTGATTATATTATATTATCGATTTAGAAAACTACTGCTAAAGTTGACAAATCACTACTATACAAAATTATAAAATGGCGACATTGATGAGTCAGAGACGATTGATTGCGTGTAAGTGTATGTATATAGCGCCATCTAATAGAACTAAAAAGAGATTTGCTATCGTTACGTCGTATCCACAACATTTGTCTTGTTAAAATTTTGTGGTGGCAAATTTGAAATTGGAAATTGAATAACTTCTTTTTTAAAAGTTTCAATTATTATTTACCAATTTATTTACGACCGTATTCATAGACAAAATGTTACTTTATTACCCTTACAACTTTAGTTGTAAAATTAACATCTTTCTACTTTCTTGAGCAACTGATTTTTCACAATGCATTTTATCTTAATTGTATTACTAATTTTCTGAATAATTTACCAACGAGATTGTTCTTTGCATTTCCTCCTCGAGGTGGTCGAGGGCCTCTTGATTGGCAGCTCTCAATCGGATCTTTAGGTGGATAGGCATTTGTGATATAGTACCTACTAATGCCACCTCGATGGATTTTCTGCAGTTTGTTAAATAATAAATACTTTTGTCGCTTTTATATTTATTTATTAAATACATTAACTCAATTACACAATTTATATCAGGATCGCTTAATTATATGTTCACTCTAAGACCGCGTTCGGTTTGGAACTATTTTCGCCTTCACGCCTTGACGCTAAAAGCGTGCAAAATTTGCGTTCGGTTTGGAAAATCCGAGCTTTGAAGGCGTTCCAAACCGAACGGGGGTTAGCGCTATGGTGTTTAAAATTTAAACTTGAGGTTGTATTTTAACCTAACTTATTTGTTATAGCGTGTTGAGCGTGTTTGATTCGAGATTGTGCGAACTTTGATTTGTATTTTGAACTTTATTAGTGTTTAATACAAAAGTTGTGATCGAAAAACGACTGGTGCGTAAAAACAAATAATTTTATAAAAAAATAAACAAAAATTTAAATTCAAAAATTCAAAAATTAATTTTAAATTTTACCACCGCAGCGCCGCGCTATTGCTGCCCGACCTATTTCAAGAAAGCGTTGATAGCTTCTAAAATGGGCGGAGCTATAGCGTTTCATGGCGAGTAAAAGTCCCAAACCGAACGGGCAAAAAGTGTTTGTTGGCGCCATATAGCGCCAATAGCTCCAAACCGAACGCGGTCTAAGAATACCCGCGCTTGACTGTCTTTTTACATCGCCTGGCGAGCATCGCATGCGCGTTGCTGGTCTTACAATTGCAACTTCATTACCCTATTTTAGAAATCTTTTACAAGTTTCTCAATGAATTTTTTCTTCGGACAGCTTGTAGTTTCCGGCGATGTCTTTGTATGTCCATTGCTCCCATCCAAATTAGGATGGCGTAAAGCATGACGGAGTCTGAGATCCCGTTAAGCAATCTCCTCTTTGGTGCGCTTGAACTCTTGGTGTTTGGCAAGTGTTGCCGCTTTCTTAGACACTCTCGACAGTTGAGGTCCGTAGGATAAGCTCTTGTCCACATAGATTCCAAGTATCCTGGCGTGGGTGCTCGGGGTGATCGATTTTCTGTTCATCGTGAAGGTAATTGGTTTCATCCTTCTTCTACCGATGACGGTCATCGCATCGGTTTCTTCGAGGACGAGCTGGAGCCCCTTGGTATTCATCCAGGTGCAGATATCCGTTATGGCTAAATTGACCTTATTTTGGAGCTTGGCCTCGATCTTAGCTTCCATCACTAAGGTGATATCGTCTGAAAATTCATAGATGCTCACTTCGGATGGTGAACATCATACATAATGTTCCATACAACCGAACCTCACTCGTAACCTAGACCACACTTTGCCACAGTTTTTCCTCAACAAGCAGTGACATCTGAAAAAGGTGTGGGGATATCTGCTTTCTCTCCAACTATTCTAGAATGGAACTATCTATCCGAGTTGAAGGTGTTTTTGACGTCGAGTGATAAGAAAGTAACGAACTTTCTGGTTCTCCAAGTGTCCTCTCTTGCTCTCCGGATCTGTTGGATCCGGAGATCCAGCTCTTGCGAAATCCATATTGGTTTCTACCCAGGCGGATGAGCCGAAAACGATGATAAGAAGTAACAGCGTTAAATAAATCTCGAAACGAATAAAGGAAGTTAATGAATCGGAGGAAGAATCGGGATTCTTCTCAATACCGAGATATAGAAGGAAAAATACGAAAAAATGGAGTAAAAGACACCAATAGCTCGGGAGACGAGGATGAAACTACGAAAGTCAGAAACAATACAGTAAAGAATAAGCTCTGACAGCGAGGCACAACTGGAAACGAAGGAAAATAAGAAAACCAAGAAATAAAAGCAAAAATAGAAAAGCGATACCAAGATTTTGATCAATTAAGATTGGAAAAAGGAGTGGAAAACAAAAGGGAAGAAAATGAGAAAAATAACGAATCCCAAAAACCAAACGAAGCCAATGAAAATAAAGAAACAACACCTGCAAACCAGGAGTAGGTGTTCACAAACTAACAATTAAACGAAATGTCCGAAAAAGTCATGGAAGACGCCCACGAAGTGAAAAGGTTTTTCATACGCAGTAAGGAAGCCATAAACTTTAGAGAAGCGGCCCTCGAAAGGGTTAAAAATATGAAAAGGATCAGCTTTGTAGGAACGCAAAAAAGAGCCATCAGCTTCCCCTTCGCCGCCATTGAGGGCACTTGCCCCTACCATCCGGCCCCTCCTTCAGGTTAGGGAACCAAGATTAGTAAATTCTTCCCCTCAGGACGAATCTCAAAAGCAAATCCCCCCAGGGATTATCTTGAAGCAGTAAAGAGGGCGGCCATTAGCAACCCTCAGAGCGCAGTGCCACAGAAAAAGTATAAGTAATTATCTACCCCGAAGAGGATAGCTCATGCCAAACAGCTGAAGACACTAAAACCGCTCTGACAAGTATCAGGTTAGCGGACCTCAGTATCAAACCCGACAGGGTGTATTTAATTAAGAATAAGGGAGTCGTGGTGGAATTCTCTCACCCTTCGATAAAGAAGTTACTAATGGAGAAACAATTGGTGGCCCGGGAGCGTTCAGCTACCTGGCTGAAATGGTAGATAAATTTGTTTCCAAGAACCAGATAGTGCGATGTTCTTTGCTCTGCTGAATTGGCAAATCAAAAGAATGAACGAGTTTTAAGTCAAATTTTAAATGAAAGTTGAATTATAGAGAGATCATGGCAAGGCGATATAACGATTGACTCGTTATAGAAATTATAAAATTTATATCATCTTAAAATTATTTGTTATTTGTTAGTTATAATTATATTAGTAAATATTGTTATTAAAACTAGGTTAATTTAGAATTAGTTGTGTTAAGCACACTGAAAAGGTTTTCGTGATGACATTTGTTGTAACAGCTTGGTGCGATAAATTAAAAGGACGATTATTCGCCTCAATTTAAACTTTAAAGTGCATCGTGTCTCCAATTTACAGTTCTTTCCTAAAAAACATTATTTAAATGAAGATTAAGTGTGGTAAAATTTAATTAAAGTTACCGGCCAATGAAAACTTGCTGCATCAAAAACAGGCATGCGTTGAAATATCAACGAAAATTTATATCCTTGGCGACGAATTTGTTTACCTTAACAACAAAGAACAACGATAAAATAACCCAAAGTGAATGGACGCAAATTTTGTGCTGCTCCAGAAAATTTGTGAAAAATGTGTTTTTAAAACCCAAATAGGGTAAAGTAAAGTTGATTTATTCTTGAAAAGGTTAAATTATATTGAAAATGTTAAAAAATAGTAATACACTCACAAAAAACTCAAAATTTGGTATTGATGGCCGAGGAAATATTTGGATGATTGATGAAAATTAACTGGATGATCACAGAAAAGTAAACTGGAGCGAATTCTAGGTGTAAACAACCGGTACACCCACGATTAGGAACGAACTATGATGCAATTCGGAAGTGGGGTAAGATTTATTTAAATATCCAAGTGCGGGAAATTTAAAACATTAAAAATCAGAAAATCTTTTTTATTTACAAACATTTATTTAGATTTATCAGTTAGAATAAAGAATTTGTTACATTTAGTTTTAAAGCACATGGTGCTTTACAAGGACAATTTGTGAAAATTTATTAATTTCATTAAAAAATCAAATTGCCATGATTCTATTTTATTTGAATTTAAATCAAGTTTATAAACAGTGTGAAAATATGAATCTTGTTCATTCTGAAGATGAGCGAATGCAGTAAGGTAAATTCTACAAACAATCAAAGAATTTCTTTCACTTTTGAGCTTCTTCTTCTTCAGGTGCCTATCCGTTTCGGATGTTGGCTATCATCCTGACTATTTTGACCTTATTCACCGCTGCTCGGAAGAGTTCCGTGGTTGTCATAGAGTACCACGTTCTCAGGTTCCTCAACCAAGATATTCTTCTTCTGCCGACGCTTCTTTTTCCAGCTATTTTGCCTTGTAGAATGCATTGTAGCAGTTGATATCTACTCTCATTTCGCATTATGTGACCGAGATACTGCAATTTCCTACTTTTTACTGTGTTCACAACTTCATGATCTTTCTCCATTCTTCTAAGTATCTCTCGGTTTGTCACACGTTCCACCCACGAAACCCTCAGGGTTCTACGGTATAGCCACATCTCGAACGCCTGGAGTTTCTTTGTCGTGGCTTCCGTCAACGTCCAGGCCTCCACTCCATAGAATAGTACAGGAAAAACGTAGCATCTCAACATTCTGTTCTTTGTTGCTATCGTCAAGTTATGGCTCTTAAACAGCGCAGACATTCTAATAAACACACTTCTAGCTTTCTCGATGCGACATTTAATTTCTTGGGAATGGTCCCATTGTTCATTGATGATGGTGCCTAGGTATGTGTATCTACTGACTCTTTCTATTATTTGATTGTTGACTTTTAGTTGGCAGTTTGTGATATTATTCTTACTAATAATCATAAATTTAGTCTTTTGCAAGTTAATATCCAGCCCATATGGACTGCTACTTTCACTCATCTTGTTCATTAGCTGATGTAGGCCCATTATACTATCCGCTAGGATCACTGTATCGTCAGCATACCTAATGTTATTTAGTTGTTCACCATTCAATACTATTCCCGCGTCAGTCCCATCAAGCGCTTCTCTAAAGATATATTCGGAATAGAGGTTGAACAGCAGAGGTGACAAGACACATCCTTGTCTCACTCCTCTCATAATGCGTACCTCCTCCGTCTGCTCCCCCTCCACCCGCACCACTGCTTCTTGGTTCTAGTAGAGGTCTGCTATTATTCTCAAATCCCTTCCATCCGGCCCAATCTTCTTCAGGATCTCCATCATCTTCCCATGCTGAACTCTATCAAACGCTTTCCGATAGTCCACAAAGCAAACGTAAACATCACAGTTCATATCTATGCATCTTTGAATCAGGACTTGCACGCTAAAGAGAGCTTCCCTTGTTCCAACCGCATCTCGGAATCCTTTTTGAGCTAGCCGAGGTAAATACAAATTTTCTCCTCACGTAAGTTATCATTGTGGGATAAGCATTCCAGGTAAGGGTCTCATTCTTATCATAAGCTTTATTTATATCATTAAGGAGAGGGGTCATTGCAATAGTTCTGGAAATGGAAAGGAATTTCCCCAAGGTGCTCAAAATGGCCGGAAGTTCTTGGCCCAAGAACATGAATCCCGTCCATATCAGAGGGAAAACGCATAATAAGTGGATCCTGGGGATTCATTCCATTCCCTGGTCCGTGAGGCAATAATCAAAGATAGGAAGTTTAAAGTAGCTTGGAGAAGTTATAGGGTACACGATCACATCGGAATTGTCCGATGAGGACAATCTCAGTCACTGCAGGATCAAATCGTTAGAACACAGAAGAGTCGTTGCAGATGTGTGTTTTGTCCTCCGCCTACTGAACGGTACGATTTGCTGTGATGTCCTACGTGATCGATTGAAGTTCCGTATTCACAAAAGTATGAATTTCAGCACAAATGTATTCTTTATGGCGAATCTGAAATGACAGATTCATACTTGAGATCGTTAAGCATGTTTAAATGTAGTTCTTCAGAGTTATACAGCTTTTATAATTTCATACTACTAAACGTAGAAATTAGATGCTCTGAAAAAGATAAATTCTGTGAAATCTCCTGTTTTTACCACCGAATGATATCCCCGTGATGTTAAACTGATTTTCAATAAACTGTGAAACTAATGAACTGTATCAAAATTGCCCAATAAAGAGTTAGAAATAATGAGATCACCCATTTTTTTATTATGTTAAAATTAAAAGTTTCGATAACTAGATTTGTGAGGCTTTTCACTCATGCGAATTCAAATGTTATTATATTAAGAAAAATACGACAATATACATACAACTAATTACCGAGGAGCGAGTTACATACCGCGTTACCGTTACCGAATGACTGTTTTCAAATTAAGTTCAAGTTACCGATTTAAGTATTAACAATTAAATTCGAGTTACCGATTTAAATATTAACAATTAAGTTCGAGTTACCAATTAAACATTAACAATCAAGTGCATTAAATCCTATAGTTAATCGAACCGTATCATCGTGCAAATAATTCTTAGTGGAATTAATTTAACGAACCCATCAATTAAGTAACTATATTTTATCGTGTACAATTTTCAAGTACCTACAATCTCGTAATCAATTCGGTCTGTCGTGGCACCGTGTGAAATCGTTGTGTTGCTGTTAGTTTTTCGAGAGGAATTCTCTACTTATCGTACCGTGGGAGCCATAGCCCCAAATTATGCGAAATCCTTCGCCCCAGTAAATCTTTTCATAAAGGGAAATTACACCCAGAGAAAATCCACACCTCGCAGAAGCAACTTCATTTACCGTATCGTCAATCTTCACTTGGAGGATCGCCTTAAGTATCATTCACATAGACTTAGTGCAGAAGTGTAATATTGGTACTGCAGTGGTAAGAATCGTTTTAAGTTCGGATCATTCACATAACGTGGTAAGAACAAGGGCGATTTTGTATTATTATGTAGGTAACATCAAATTAACCTTCAAATAATGCGTATATAAGCGTAATGTCACGATTAATACTCAATTATTTGTTATTTGTACATATTTTGTCCTCATCTTCATAGTCTAAAATACTTAAATTTAGGTTTATAATTTTTTCCTGAAACAAACAAACCTCCATCTCACTTTTCATGCCAAACACTACTAAATTAAATATGGTAGAAAGGTCTTAAGTTCCGTTCCCTATATCCATAATTGTATAAAATTCAACAAAATCTATGTACGAAACTTACTTATCAATAAGGAGACGGTCATTGGTCTAGTAGTTACAGCAATGTACTACTAATGCTATAGACCCCGGTTCAAATCCGGAGAAAGTCAAAAATTTCTTTCTGACTTTATCTTCATCTATGGCCGTCTCCAACCAGAACAGAAAGGCTATGTGGTGAAACAGCCCGGCATCTTCTTTGTAGCTGTGATGCCTTAGCCCGATCCAGGCTAAAATATCTGGGACAAACCCAAGGAGGTACAACAAAGCCTCTCAGGAATATTCTGTGATTTGCTAGCAATTGCTAGAAAAAATTTGAATTCCTGAATACCTAATTAGTAGGGTGAACAAAAGATCAATACTGGTCGCAGTTCTGAAAGGCCCTTGCGGCCAATCGACCCCTAAGTACCATACCATACCATACTTATCAATAAATATTTTAAATTAAAATTAATTAATACTCAATTTTCAACTTTTTAGAATTCAAAAATATCTCGTCATTAAATGACATGCGTCAAAATGCGCATCATCTGATTGGTTGCGTGTAACAGTGTACTGCAGAAGTTAAAAAGCTTGTAGCTTCTGCAGTACCACTACCATACTAATCTTACCGCTTAAGTCAATGTGAACGTTCTCATAAGAAACAGTTAGCCAAACTTTCCTACCTTACTGCTAATCCTGCACTAAGCCTATGTGAATGAAGCTGTAAGCTCACAACGCTCATACACTGGCATCGCCAAACATCGATGGTCTGTCTAACCCCAGAAGGCACGCACCGATTGATGTGTTTACAAGTAAGGTTTTAATTTTAAGGATTGATATTTTTGTATTATATGTTGCCGTTTCGGCATATTTTTGGAACCCTCGTATCGACTCCATAAAGATTCGAATCCTCTTGTGTCCATTTTAGGCTTCTATACAAAGTATAGCAAGAAGCCTTATGATCTGGCTCCATGTCTGTCCGTCCGTCTGTCCGCATAATTAAAAATTATACAGAGCGTTTCAAATCGTGTTGGAAATACTCTGTGTGTATAGAGGTCTAAGAACTGGGCAGCCAGTGCGCTACTTTTAGGCTTCTATACAAAGTATAACAAGAAGCCTTATTTAGGCTTCTATACAAGGTATAGAAAGAAGCCTTATGGTCTGGCTTCGTGTCCGTCCGCATGTTTCAGAGCCAATCATAACGTTGATCAACTGATACGTTGTTATATTGTAAATATTTCGTCTATATCAATGGTTCCCAAATTTTTTTTTCTCGTGGACCACTTTCAAAGTTTTACTATTTTCGGTAGACCCCCTGCTGCTACATTTCTACTGTATTCCCAAAACTCCTAAAAAATATCAGCCTTGTGATATTTTCACGTCACCCTTGTCATATTTTCAGGTCTACGTAGACCCCCGTGTGGTCTCCTATGGACCCCTGGGGGTCCACCTGGACCACTTTGGGAACCACTGGTCTATATAGTATTGCGTTAATCCGTTGATTCGATTCGCTAATGCAATTTATAAATACGCAAATGTTCGAAAGAAATTTACTAAGTTCAAGATATTTTCAAAGAGGTCTCCCTATATAAACTACTTGTTAGGTTTCTATACAAAGTATAGCAAGAACCCTTATGATATGGCTCCGTATCTGTCCGTCCGTCTGTCCGTCTGTCTGTCCGCATAATTCAAATCTAATCAGAACCTTCGAGATTGTGATTGTAAACATATCGTGTACCTATATATATAATTAAATAAAATTTGTTTTAAATTTAAAATCGACTTTCTAGCCACGTTCTGTAAAAAATTTTACTTATACTTATATAGAATATTTGTTAGGTTGCTACTAAAGATTCAGATTATGAGAATTACCACAGATTTAAGAAATGAAATATTCTGGGATTTTTATTGGAACTTAAAATGCTATTTTTTTGTTTTTATGTAAAAAATAATTTTTTATTTATTTTAACCATAGCAGAGTGGCTTGATGTGATTAGTGAAGTTAAGTT
Source organism: Podabrus alpinus (assembly GCA_932274525.1). Classification (NCBI taxonomy): domain Eukaryota; kingdom Metazoa; phylum Arthropoda; class Insecta; order Coleoptera; family Cantharidae; genus Podabrus; species Podabrus alpinus. Next base: position 73,576,185 of record OW026454.1, on the reverse strand, counting down.
GTAAATAAAAGAGAAAGAAGAGGATTGGTCCACCTCAAAAAATGGATCGTTCATTACAGAGAAGTAAAGTTTCGAATGGAATTTAAAAGTTTGATTGTTATTACTTTTATAGTAAATGATAATAATTACCAACCGCAAAAAATTTAATTGGTGCAGATTATCTGATTATGTGATATTACATTATATGGTGACCACCAAAAATATTCAATATTTACCTAGAGTATGTCTTGGGACAGTGGAGAAGAAGCTGCCCAGGCATGGGTGTACCAATAGAAGATAAGTGCTTATTCAATCTCAATTTTTCCGACGACCAAGTAATAATAGCGCAAGATGCTTACGACCTGTTTTTGGCTTCTATACAAAGTATAACAAGAAGCCTTATGATCTGGCTCCGTGTCTGTCCGTCCGTACGTCTGTCCGCATAATTCAAAATCATACAGAGCGTTTCAAATCGTGTTGGAAATACTCTGTGTGTATAGAGGTAATTTTTCACCTATATAGGTAACTAGCTGACCCGGCAGACGTTGTCCTGCCCAAATTTCAATATTTGTCTACATGTATTTTTTAGATCCAATCCGCATAATGACCTTGCGACTTATTTGGTCATCGCAAATACCAAACGTATTAAAAAAGGATTAAATAAATAAATTAATAAAAAATACAAATCAAGGTTTAATAAATAAAAGTTTAACAAAACTGTTAAGTATTCACAAAAACCACAATAATTTCTAATTTTACTTTATTTTATTTTTGCCAATTACTCTTGTTCTTTGTGTTCTTCCTTTTCCTCCTCCCCTTCGTCTTCTAATAAGGAATTTTCGAAAGCACGCAGCGATATTGCCAATTCCTGTTCTTCTTACATACATACATACATACATACATTGAATTTAATATATATAGATATCGTTCGTTAATACGTTGATCCGTTGAAACGTTGATCCGCACTAACGTTGGTCAAGCTAATACAGCGCTTGACCAAAGTTCGCGGCAAGATTCTAAAGTAGCCTATGTTTTTCGTAGCATTGTAAATAGCTTCTACACCAAATTTGGTAGAGATTGGTCAAACGGTGTAGAATTGTATAGAAAACATACATACATACATTTATTCAACCGCTTATACAGACCCGAAACGCCATACAGAACCGACGTTATGAGGCCAAAAACGACGTTACGAGACCCGGCTTCGGGTCTGGTAACGTTTACAATGTTTTTTGGGTTCCCTATACCTTTAGGTGTCATTTGGCAAGATTTAAGGTGGGTCTGGTAAGGATAGTTGAACGTATAATTACATACATATTTAGTTCACCGTTTCTCTCGGCAGGGAGCGCGCCATTAGTAGCGTATATAATATATACAACGTTGCTGATCCCGATACATGTACTCGACGTTGTCAATCCCTAAATTTTGCAACATCGCTTCAGTAAGTTAATATTATTAAGGCTATTTATAAAGTTAATTAGCTGACAAGTTTTGTTAAATAGAAGTTATTTTTTTGCATGTTTGATTTAAAACTTTAATTTAAATTAAAATTTTATAATCATTTAAGTTGTATGCAGTACTATTTCCTGAAGTATGAAGCCTATCAAATTCTTTTTAGTACCCAAACAGAAGAATTTTGCAACAAATTTAAGTAGGAGCTAGTGAGGACTAGTGTTATTAGGTAACTATTTCTTAAAATAGTTACCTAATATTTGATTCAAAATTTTCTTGAGTCGGGTTACAATTTTATTGTAACTTCGGGTAGTAATTTTAAATATTCCTGTCCGGTATCCGATATGCCAAACTGTTTATGCCTCCGATTTATATTAATTAAATTTATTGTGAATTTATTTAGTGGTAGGTAGACATTTTATAACAAATTCGAAAATATTTAAGCTTTCATAATCATTATATGCTGCCAATTTTTAAAATTGACTGAATATTTACTAAAATTAAGATTGAATAAAATGAACTTTTAAAATTTTCTTTTAGCTCCGAGCCTCATACGTTCGGTCCCGCTAATTTAATTCAATATTAATATTCAATTAGATTACCAGATGATAAAAAAGATTTAATTCGGTAAAAAGTAACACCATTACAGCTCCATTTCCTCGGCACCCCCACCACAAAACATTCAAATCGGACTTGGTGGAATCGTTTGTACTTCGTTTGTATCGGTTTGTACCGCAAAAATTTTCGTTTGTATCAAAAAGACTAAGATGAAAAGCTGAAAACAAGTTAAGTAGAGAAGTTCGAGACCAACGCGCATACGCCGCTTTTACAGAGGTGGCTTTAGTACACAATAAAAAACTTTTCTCCCTCCTCTATTAAGGAAAATAATGATGGATATTAATATTTTAGTATAATAAATAATAATGTACAATCTATATTGAAGAAAAGTTTTTACGAAGTTATGAGTATTTCAAATTTTAGAGAACTCCGAGCAAGTTACGCTTGGTTACATTTCATTCGGCAGAAAAGATGAACAAGAGTTATTTGAAGTAAATAATTTTATTATGTTAATATAAAAGAAAACAAACTAAATAATTAATAAAATGTACAATTATTAATATATTAAGTTAGTAGTATAAATCAAAAATTGACAATTAGTTGCTACTATTGATTGTCTCAGTATTTTGGACCGATCTTGTAGGTCGTCATAACGTTCCCATTTTCCAGAACTGTTACGCCAACAGTAACAGACGTAGTGATCAATTGCATTCACATTCTTTAATGTTGGAGATAGAAAACTAATAGCACCTTGAAAATGGTAAACCGTATCGTTGAGCACAATTTGAAGGGAAATTTCTTTTAAAGGAATATTTTTTAATTCAATTGGTGAATTTGATGTAGATGGCCCACATATTTCAAACAATACTTGTTGACCAAAATCTACCTTTTTCGTACTGGGATTTGCACATTTTGTACTGACTGAGGTTACCATTATTTTCATTAAACTTAAAATTTAATGCATCTTGAAGGTTTAGTACACTACTATCTGGAAAATTTACCACTATCGAAGGATATCGCGTTTCAATTTTATGCTTACATTTAACACACGTTAACCCTCTATAACTGATGGATTATCTTTGAATAATGCATTACATAAGTAATACGCGGTACTTGCAGCATCCACTTCGACGTGATTATTTGGTAGGTCTTTCTTATTGGTAATAATACCGATTAAAATAGAAGCCCGCTTCCTATATCGTCCCCCTTATGCCAAAACCACGAATGTGCAAAAATTGCCATTTTGACCTAAGTGCATTTTCTTTCTAAGATAGAAAATTTTGTTTTTAAATTATTGTTAGATTTCGATATACAATATATTCGAATAACAATGAAAAAAATTGTCTGAATTACAATTAAAATTGATTAATTTCATTTACTTCATAATTTCGTTGCATAAAATCCCTTTTAATCGGTATTATTACCAATAAGAAAGACAATATTAGTTTTCTACCTCCAACATTAAAGAATGTGAATGCAATTGGTCACTACCTCTGTTACTGTTGGCGTAACAGTTCTGGAAAATGGGAACGTTATGACGACCTACAAGATCGGTCCAAGATAGTGAGACAATCAATAGTAGCAACTAATTGTCAATTTTTGATTTATACTACTAACTTAATATATTAATAATTGTACATTTTATTAATTATTTAGTTTGTTTTCTTTTATATTAACATAATAAAATTATTTACTTCAAATAACTCTTGTTCATCTTTTCTGCCGAATGAAATGTAACCAAGCGTAACTTGCTCGGAGTTCTCTAAAATTTGAAATACTCATAACTTCGTAAAAACTTTTCTTCAATATAGATTGTACATTATTATTTATTATAATAATAATATTAATATCCATCATTATGGTCCCGATACAAACGAAGTACAAACGATTCCACCAAGTCCGATTTGAATATTTTGTGGTGGGGGCGCCGGGGAAATGGAGCTCACCATTACTATTGGAAAAAACTGGAAAATTGTTTTTCAAGAATAAACATTGGAAGCTCTACTATACGCAAACATTGACACTAATAAGGAGTGTTCATTTTACTAATTAATATTTTACTAAATTATTCTGAATTAATTTTTACAATATTTACTTCAAGTTAAGAATACAAGTTGTGTGACATGTTTCATCTATAAAATTCTATGTAAGTTCACGTACGGCAGTAATTTCGAATTTTTATACGGACGCGTCCCATAAGCTTTCGCACAAGTTTTGCGCGGTTCTGCGGTCACTTTCCGACTTGCTCCATTCCAAATTTTTTAAATTTTTTCAGAATTTCAGCTTCCCGGGCTTCTTTTTTACATATCTTTTAATTAAAGCGCAGTATCTCTCAATACGACGAAGTTCAGCAGAATCTGGAGGATTTCTTTACTTACAAAAACGACATTATTCGAACACAAAAGTTCAAGTGTAACATCAGCATAATGAACGGTGGCCAGATCTGGCCAAAACAACGGAGAGATATTGTGTTTACTATACAAAGGCTAAAATATGTTTTTGTAAGCATTCTTGCCTATAATTTTCACCGCAAATTATCCCAGTTTAAAAAAATGTTCCACTTTCATTCGACAAGAACAAATCGCTTATCACACAAGAACTCTTTTACCAAATTTTTCTCTCTGAATTATCTTCACTTCGTTAGCCACATCTTCTCCTACAACAGCGTTATAATATTGTAGTCCTGGTGTCCATTTTTACGTAAGTTTCGTCATCCATTAAAATGCACTGATTCTTTTTTTTTCGCAATAAAAGAGTCTACAACTTTTCGGACAATTTTTTTAACTTTACCGTTGTTTCGCAGACTTTTTAGGCTTTTTAGGCTTTTTTTCGTTATTTTACAAGTCTTAATATTAAGTCTTTTTTAATATTTTGCACCGTACTGACTTTTAACTGCCACCTTTTTGTACAGAAAAGAACTTTTTGGATTTTAACAGCTTCAAAACGTTTTCTTCAGCTATACCGGGGATGAGCAACCTTTTTTTACAACGGGCCAGCTACAAATTAAAAAATGTTGTGTGGGCCGCATGTAAGGAACTTATGATCATACAAATATTGAATGATGAACTAAAATGATCTCTTTATTAACAAACCTATAAACCTAAATCTTAAAAGTCAAAATGTAAAATCTTGGAAGGGCCACACGAGAGAGTGTGGCGGGCCGCGTGTTGCTCATCCCTGAGCTACACCATTTATAGACCCTTATCCATGAAGAGATTTAAGTAATTCATCAAGTGTATTATACTCCCCAAGTTTTTTAATAATTCGGAAAACCGCTAGCTTTAAGCATTTAACAATATTTTCTTAGGAATAATTTTTCTGAACACTATTGCAAGATAACCTTCCGAGTGTCAATTTAAATGCGCTCTATGGCGTTACATATTTGAAAAAACTAATAACTAAAGGTGATGTGTGATAAAAAAACATTTCTTTTATAAATAATGCCTATTAGATCAAATATGGGCTGACAATTGTATTTATTACAGGTAATTCAAGTTGTCCACTTATGTTAGTAAAATGAACACTCCTTATTACCTACTCAAAAATTATATTTGGGGTGGTCATCGTACCTAATTCACAATATGGTTGATTAAATTTCCGCCATGCTTTAGTAATTCATTGTTTTACGTTGCAAGATTTTTGATGTAAAGGTATTAAGAGTTTAAGTAATCATTGAAAAAATATGTATGTTAGTCGAAAACTAATGATTTCCAATGAATTCTAGGGATTTTCAAATTAATTCCAGAGGCTTCCAGAGGTTTATTTATTTAAGATATTTACCCCTCAATTAATTCTATTAAAATACAATATGCTTTCTTGTTAAGTTTTTGATCTTATAAATTTAAAAAATGGTAACGTTGACTAATTATTATAAGCGTACAACACATCACATGCAATGTAGTCTTGAGGAGCTTACCATTGCATTTTTTCCTTATCCAATATTTTTAGATGCCTGCGTTACGTGACATTTTAATATTTTATTGTTTTTCATATAAATAATTTATTTAAGATAATCGTTTTGAACGATTGGGCAAGAGTTTCAGTTTTGTGGTCCACGCGCTATAAAAAATGTAATATTACCTTATTAAAAAAATTTAGAAACAATAAATAATAATAACACAGGAAACTTAAAAACCTAATTTTATTTATTAGACAATTTGAACAGAATTCTAAATAGGTGCATATTTATATAAAAAAATTTTGATCTTGTAAATTTAAACAAGGTGGAACTCGCTTTAGCGGCAGTTCTTAGGCTTCTATACAGCTACCTTTCTGGTGTGGAAAGTTGTTATTATCTGGTTATTTTTGATCGCCATATAATGTAACATCACATAATCAGATAATCTGCACCAATAAAATTTTTTGCGATTGGTAATTATCATTTACTATATAAGTAATAACAATCAAACTTTTCCATTCTATTAGAAATTTTACTTCTCTGTAATGTATGGTCCTTTTTTTGAGGTGGACCAATCCTCTCCTTTCTCTTTTATTTATAACTTAACTTCACCCAGTTAGCAATTTAAGGTTTCTATAAGATTATAACAACCTTATCTTAACAAGTGGAAAAGGTTGTCACAAGGTAGTCCTGAAAAGGCACACAAGCTTAGAGAAAGCTTGTAAAAAGGGTCTAGTTGACGGTCATAATCTTAAACAATGCTTATAACAACCTAAAAACAATTGTCCGACAATATTGTCAGAAGATTATAACAACCTTGACACAACAAGTCGAAAAGGTTGTCACATCGTTGTCGTTAAAAGGCATACAAGCTTAGAGAAAGCTTGTAAAAAGGGTCTAGTTGACGGTCATAATCTTAAACAATGCTTATAACAACCTTAAAACAATTGTCCAACAATGTTGTCAAAAGATTATAACAACCTTGACTTAACAAGTCGAATAGGTTGTCACATCGTTGTCGTTAAAAGGCATACAAGCTTAGAGAAAGCTTGTAAAAAGGGTCTAGTTGACGGTCATAATCTTAAACAATGCTTATAACAACCTAAAAACAATTGTCCGACAATGTTGTCAAAAGATTATAACAACCTTGACACAACAAGTCGAAAAGGTTGTCACATCGTTGTCGTTAAAAGGCATACAAGCTTAGAGAAAGCTTGTAAAAAGGGTCTAGTTGGCGGTCGTAAGCTTTTATAAAGATTAATACAACCTTAAAACAATTATCCAACAATGTTGCTATAACCTTACAATAACCTTGTCGTGACAAGTGGAAAATGTTTGAAATAAAACAAAATTTTGATTAAGTAATTAAACTGTACTAATTTTTTTATTATATAATTATTATTTTCTTCTTATTTAATTTTTTATACAATCTTTAATTTAAATTAATTATAATGGAATATACTATTTTTTATACTTCTCGTCTTCGATGATGGATCCCTCTCGGAATGTTATATTATAATATTATGTAGACTTCTGATTTAAGGGAACCTGAAATATTATTATCTATATATATAAAAGAGCTTGTCTGTTTGTTTGTTCGCTATACGTTCCTACACCCTTTGACCGATCTCAACCAAATTTTGCACAGTTATTCTGTAGGTCCAGGCGCAACTATTCGTGCATAAATGGAGAAGAAATTCCCGCGGGGAGCAAAGTTATTCGCGTTTTTCGATTTTTTATTGATACGCTGTATACTTTACCCTTAGGTTAAGTACCCAGTTACCTGGGTACTTAACCCAGTTAACAAACCCTTCTTACTTACAGGGCCGGGCTGGCCTGAATGTTCCTACACCCTGGGACCGATCTCAACCAAATTTTGCACAGTTATTCTGTAGGTCCAGGCGCAACTATTCGTGCATAAATGGAAAAAAAATTTGCGCGAAGAAAAAGTTATTCGCGTTTTTCGATTTTTTATTGATTCACCTTATACTACGGTGAATCACCCTATACTACGCTTTCGCTAGATGGTGAACAAAACACGTGTTTGCAGGGCCGGGATTTTAATTAAGTTGACGGCGAAATATTTGAGATGGGGGTTCGGGGGCGACGGAGAGAGAGCAAAAACCATCTCTTCCGATTTCCCAAAAACGAAGAATTTTAAAATTGTTTTTTTTTGAAAATCTGCAGCAATCTTTCGAAACTTGGAAATTTTAGCATCGCAATACGCGAGGCATCAAATTGTAAGAATTAATTCATAACGCGACGATGTAATTGGTTCAATATTTGACGTGGTAAAAGGGCGAAATGATTTCTGCAATTTGGAAAAACCGTTTTTTGGAATTATAACTTATAACACAAAAACGTACTCTAAACTTCTTCTTCGGTTGGCCTTCACCGATCTATCATTGGCCTTCACCGATCTATTATGGTCCTCCCCCTGTGAGGCCGATGGCCGAACAACTATGGCCTTCACGGATCTATTATGGTCCTCCCCCTGTGAAGCCGAAGGCCGAACAACTATGGCCTTCACGGATCTATTATTGTCCGTTCTGTGAAGCCGAAGGCCGAACAACTTTGGCCTTCATGGATCTATTATGGTCCGGCCTGTGAGGCCGAAGGCCGAACAACTATGGCCTTCACGGATCTATTATGGTCCGCCCTGTGAGGCCGAAGGCCGAACAACTATGGCCTTCACGGATCTATTATGGTTCGCCCTGTGAGGCCGAAGGCCGAAGAACTATGGCCTTCACGGATCTATTATGGTCCTTCCCCTGTGAGGCCGAAGGCCGAACAACTATGGCCTACACGGATCTATTATGGTACGCCCAGTGAGGCCGAAGGCCGAACAACTATGGCCTTCACCGATCTATTATGGTCCCCCCCTGTGAGGCCGAAGGCCGAACAACAAACTATGGCCTTTGCGGATCTATTATGGTCCTCCCCCTGTGAGGCCGAAGGCCGAACAACTATGGCCTTCTCGGATCTATTCTGAGTCTAGATGGCTAAGGGCGGCGAATGCCGCCCGTGCCAGCTAGTTATTTATAAATCTATATAATATAAAGTGTAACCAACTATGCATAATATACTTACTTTTTTTTTACCTGGCCGTGGTTCGAACCCGAGGATCCTGTTTTGGAAGCTAACATCTAACGCTCTGTGCCATGGAGACCTATTGGAATTTACGTAATTTGTTTTAAATATATTCTATATATTTATTATAATGCCCAATATAATTATAATATATTATAGAAATCATCAACGTTGCCAGTTTTTAATTTTTCAAAGGAAAAAAATTTATTACCCTCACCCGTTTCGAGGAATATTTGATTAAAATTATTATTAAAGTCTAATTTATTTATTTTTTTACAACGAATACATTAAAGGATAAACCCTTTTTACAAATTATTATACAACATTATATACACATTAAATCAAAGATTAAATACAACAATTCCAAATATTCATCGCGACCTCTATCCATGACGGAAATCGACTTGAACCATACAACGAGACATCTATCGTCGAAACAATATTCATCTTGTAATAATAGGTACTCGCTAATGTACCAGCATTTCGTCTAAGTATGTAACAATGGAAAACAAACTTGTTTATTATTAAATGGGAGTAGAACCATCTTCCCAGTAATATCAGAAATAGGTCGCTCTTGTATTTTACTGGACAGATTTGAAACCTCAAATATACCGAAAGAAGAACTGTTCGGAAAAGGATGGCCGTAGAAATCAATTTTGTTAAGAAATTCCTTAAAAATGATAACCATTTCTTGTAATACATTAGAAAATACAATATTATAAACAACAACAATATTTCCACCTTTTAACCCCTAAAAAATTTAAAAAAGATTTAAGAAAGAAGATATTTTTCCAAACGTTAAAAGCCGTAAAGTTCGGTTTACACGTAAAATTACAGCTTGTAGAAATAATTCAATTTTAAAATATGGGGTGTAAATCAAACTTTACAGTTTTTAACAGTCCGAAACATAACACTCGTAAAGCCATATTGGCGAGAATCAACTCAAAAAAATTTCAAGTATTAAAAAAATAATATGCCTATTTTCTCATATTTTGTAACTATTTTAGTTATATTTTGCAACTAAAATAATGTGTTTAGTTATATTTTGTAACTAAACACGTTATTTTAGTTACACAATATTACTAATTTTGAAATAATTGAATCAATCGTAAAAGTTTTGCTTAGTTGTTGAAACCAACATTCAATGTAAAATGTAATAATAAATATTAATTTAAGTATTCATAATTTATTATTTTATTTAGGGCCGCGATTATAAAGGACAAATATTTGTCCTAAAAGTTGTAAGATTCCTCAAAAATTTGTTTTACTACAACACGGTTTTGCTATACATATAAATTTTTAAACAACAAAGCACGTGTTTGCAGGGCCGGGCTGGCCTGAAAATATTGAATATTTTTTAAAATAAAATGTTTTTATTTTTTTTAAGTTTAAGAACTTTTAATAGGGATTAATAGGGAAAATTATATTATTTATTTATGGTGCTAATTTATTGAAAATAAAAACAAAGTAAAAACAAGTTTCTCCATTTAAAAGCTTTAATTGAAAATCAGAGAGAAAATTGAGAATCATTTATTGTCCACGGGCTCCCTACTAAGTTTAATAATAGTTATTTATGTATCTAAACAGCTAACGCGTCTCGGGTTTGAGAAATTTGAATGAACCAATGAACGATGAGTTATTTCTCAAGTACATTTTGTTGTAAAAGTTACAAATCATTGCGTGTGTTTACACGTGTGTTTACACGCAATGATTTACATAAGTAAAACACTCGTAAAGTCATTGGCGAGAAGAAGATTCTTTCTTGTTGATATAGGGGGGGGCAAATATATGTGCCGGTAAACACAATAATTGTGTACGATTTTCTAAATTCCCTCATGATAGAATAACTATAATCTACAGGTATAGTTGCGATCCCCCTGAGTGAGGCCGAAGGCCCAACAACTATCGCTAAAGCTTTATATTTATTATATGCCTTTCTTTTCGCCCCCCCTCTATCAACAAAAGAAAGAACCTTCTTCTCGCCAATGACTTTACGAGTGTTTTACTTATGTAAATCATTGCTCTAAATAATAATTAAGTTTTTTAACTAATAAGCCAGTTCCCCTCGCGAATTTTTACTCCAAAATAAATTTCAGTTCATATAATTAGTAAAATATTTTTATTAAATGTTTTACATATATAATGTGTTTAGTTATATTTTGTAACTAAACACGATATTTTAGTTACACAATATAACTAATTTTGAAATAATTGAATCATGCGTAAAAGTTTTGCTTAGTTGTTGAAACCAACATTCAATGTAAAATCTCTTATTATAAAAGGCCAAGTCTTTCTTTCTGTCCGTCCCACGGAAATACCCGAAGCAAACCGAACCGAACCGAACCCACAACGTATCATCGGATCAACGTATCATCGGATCATCGTATCAACGTATCATCGTATCAACGTATCATCGTATCATTTTGTCTATATAGGACAGCTATTTCCAAAAAAGCATTATGTGAACTTCCATAATGGATAATGAAAATTTTGAAAATCCTGCTGCAAAGCGACGGCGATTGAATCGTGAGAGAAAAGCACGTACAAGAGCTAATAACACAGAAGAACAGCTTCGATCACAGCGACAAGCTGACGCTCGGTCTCATGCGATACGTCGACAACGTGAAACTTTGGAACAAACTCAAGCGCGGCAAGCTGCTGACGCTCGGTCCCATGCGATACGTTGATCCGATGATACGTTGATCCGATGATACGTTGATACGATGATACGTTCATCCGATTGGTTATGAAATTATCCGTTATGCGTTCGGTTCGGTTTGCTTCGGGTATTTCCGTGGGACAGACCGAAGGAAGGAAGGAAGGAAGGACTTGGCCTTTTATAATAAGAGATTTTTCACCTATATAGGAAATTTAAATACGTTGATACGTTGATCCGATGATACGTTGATCCGATGATACGATGATACGATGATACGTTGATACGATGATACGTTCATCCGATTGGTTATGAAATTATCCGTTATGCGTTCGGTTCGGTTTGCTTCGGGTATTTCCGTGGGACAGACAGAAGGAAGGAAGGACTTGGCCTTTTATAATAAGAAATGAGAACAACATTAAATAAATAAACAAAAAACTTACATATATTTTTTTAAATTAAATTAAACTTAATCAATATTTAAAATTTTTTTACTTATTTTAAACTAGATGATACCCCGTCCGAGGACGGGCAGCTAGAAGGACGGGCAGCTACCCAAGGTAACTTAAGTTGAATGAAGATTAAGGAAAGCTCTCAGTGCAATCCAAAAGCCATATGACCTTGGGTAGCTGCCCGTCCTTCTAGCTGCCCGTCCTCGGACGGGGTATCATCTAGTGTAATAATAAATATTAATTTAAGTATTCATAATTATTTTATTTAGGGCCGCGATTATAAAGGACAAATATTTATCTTAAAAGTTGTAAGATTCCTCAAAATTTGTTTTACTACAACACGGTTTTGCTAGAAATATAAATTTTTAAACAACAAAACACGTGTTTGCAGGGCCGGGCCGGCCTGAAAATATTGAATATTTTTTAAAATAAAATGTTTTTATTTTTTTTAAGTTTAAGAATTTTTAATAGGGATTAATAGGGAAAATCACGACACAATAACATTTTATTTGAAAAATTACAAACTAAACCTATTTATTTAATTAACCAAAATTGAAGAAAATAAAAAATGGTTAATTTGGAGGGCAATTTACATTACCCCATATAAATATTAGCGTTGCAATGATATCTATACTCAATCGTTTATTGAAACTCTTAATTACCAATATGCAATTTTACTACCGACAACGTAAATTATCATACCGATGTAAGAAAGAAACACTTTACATGAAGAACTTATTTCTGAAAACTTGCTCAAAGCTTGTTGCAACGTCTACTCGTAAAGCTTGTCATGGTCTTGACAATCAAGACACTAACAAGTCTTTATTTCGCTTTAAATGTTAATTTTGTCTTAGACTTGTCATATCAAGACACCGACAAACCTCTCTTTCGCTTTAAATGTATATCTTGTCATTGGCTTAATAATTAAGCCACCAACAAGTGTATACTTCGCTTCACATGCCAAGCTTTTCGCTTAAAACCTTATTCAACGCTTGTTGCAAGGTTTATAAGTAAACTTTGTCTTAGCCTTGTCATATCAAGACACCGACAAACCTCTCTTTCGCTTTAAATGTTAATCTTGTCATTGGCTTGATAATTAAGTCACCAACAAGTCTTGATTTCGCTTTACATGCAAAACTTTTCGCTTAAAACCTTATTCAACGCTTGTTGCAAGATTTATAAGTAAAGCTTGTATTAGACTTGTCATATCAAGACACCGACAAACCTATCTTTCGCTTTAATGTTAATCTTGTCACTTGCTTGAAAATTAAGCCACCAACAAGCCTTCATTTCGGTTTACTTGACAAGCTTTTCTCTTAAAACCTTATTCAACGCTTGTTGCAAGGTTTATAAGTAAAGCTTGTATTAGACTTGTCATATCAAGACACCGACAAAACTCTCTTTCGCTTTAAATGTTAATCTTGTCATTGGCTTGAAAATTAAGCCACCTACAAGCCTTCATTTCGCTTTACTTGACAAGCTTTTCTCTTAAAACCTCATTCAAAGCTTGTTGCAAGGTTTATAAGTAAAGCTTGTATTAGACTTGTCATATCAAGACACCGACAAACCTCTCTTTCGCTTTAAATGTTAATCTTGTCACTGGTTTGAAAATTAAGCCACCAACAAGCCTTCATTTCGCTTTACTTGACAAGCTTTTCTCTTAAAACCTTATTCAAAGCTTGTTGCAAGGTTTATAAGTAAAGCTTGTCACTAAAAGCCTTTGCTCAAGCTGATTGCAAGGTTTACACTTTAAAGCTTGTCTTCTTTCTTGGCTTCTTTCTATACCTTGTATAGAAGCCTAAAAGTAGCGCACTGGCTACCCAGTTCTTAGACCTCTATACACACAGAGTATTTCCAACACGATTTGAAACGCTCTGTATGATTTTGAATTATGCGGACGGACAGACGGACAGACGGACAGACGGACAGACGGACAGACAGACGGACACTGAGCCAGATCATAAGGCTTCTTGCTATACTTTGTATAGAAGCCTAAAAATTGTAACCTTGACTAATTATTATAAGCTTAAATCGCATCACATTCAATGCAATCTTGGTATAAAAGCAGTAGAAAGACTGATAAGAATTAACGGAAGGAAGTTATCAGTTCCTTAGAAATGACAACGTTGCTGGGATTAGAAACGTCGGTTTATTATAAAAAATTATATATACCGGGCTTGACAAAGATATGCCAATGTATCGGGATTGTTAACGATTATTGAGTTTGGCAAGTTTTTATTTTTAAGATTTTGTTTCCCCTCAAGAGTTGCGCATGGTGTTATATTTGATCACTTCAGAATTTAATAACATATACGTTCTTAAAATAATAACTTGTGGTGGGTTTGAGGTTGTCTGTGCAATGTATCGGGCCTGGTAGCGACGGATGAACCAATATACATACATACATACATACATACATTGAATTTTATATATATAGATTTAAATACGTTGATACGTTGATCTGTTGATACGTTGATACGTTGATCCGTTGATCCTTTGATCCTTTGATCCGTTGATCCGTTAATCCTTTGATTCGTTGATCCGTTAATCCTTTGATTCGTTGATCGTTTGATCCGTTGATCGTTTGATCCGTTGATCCGTTAAGACGTTGATACCTTAAGACGTTGATACCCTAATAAGAAGTTATCTCGAAAAATTTAATTGGTGCAGATTATCTGATGTTACTACAATATAAATATTATGTCGACCAAAAATAACTAGCAACAACAACTTTTCACACCAGAAAGGTAGCTGTATAGAAGCCTAGGAACTGCCGCTATTTATAATCCGCGTGTAAATTTACCCCCCCCCCCCCTATTTTAGTAACAAAAGCAGAAATCCCGGTTGAGGATTGCCCAGCCGCGGAATCGAGGCAATTAAATTACGACAATCTATCACACGCCCCTTTGCTCGTTAGATTCACCCACCCCATCGCGACTTGAGCTAGTCACCCAAATAATTCTTGTACGAAGGATGCCGTGGTTGTAATTTGTATTGTAACAACCTTTAAAAATTCCAAATTATAATTTAAAAATATTGAATTGCCTAATTTAAAATTTGTTCAAAGTAAAGAAATCAAACGTGAATTTAATTTTAATAGTGTAACATTAGACTCAGTAAACATGGAAGACGTAAAGATCATTTACAACGAGTTGGAACACCAAAAGAAGAAATTGGTCCAATTCACCAAAACACCAATACATTTTAATAAAATTGGTGCATACACAATAATCATTATGTTAATTAGTATTATTTTAATTTATGTAACTTTTAAATATTTGTATAACAGAAATAAAATTTTATAATCTTCAACAGAAGAATCAAAAACAAAAGGAAATATTAACATCAAACTGTCTTCGAACTCTTGTGAACCATAAGTTCTCATCTTTGGCGAGAGGAAATATGATTTAAATTCTGTTGTATAAGCATTATAATATTAATCATACTATGTAGTTCATTACCTTCCTTACCAAGAAAGATAATTGTAAAGCTTGATAAGGAAAATGCATAAATAGTAGTAGCAGTGGCGGTTCTACCATAGTAGCTGCAGAGCTGCAGAACCACCAAAAATAACAATAAAAATACCAATACTTGCATAATTAATTATATAATTATAACCTTAATCAGATTTAAATTATTATAAAGAATTGTGTATTATCAGCTTAGCTTTGAAAGCGTGTTTCTTATTTTCGCTAGCATATCAGTAACTGATATATAATTTAACAGCTAGTCACATAAATAGTGTAATAATAAATACACGTCCAGTCCGCTATCAAAATGTTTGACTAACTTGAACGCTATACACTTGTGCGCAGCCGAGCTGTAATGAACCGCAGACTACAATGCTATAGCAATTGGTATAGTTTTACGTGGTACCTATATCTTTTATGATTTTGTTTCGAGGTAGTTTACAATTCGAATTTTGATAAGAAAAACTAATTTTAATATTAGTTCATCAATTGTTAAACAAATTGCAGTGAAATTAGGGCATAAGCAATAAATTTTTTAAAAACTTTTAATTACACCAAGTTTCTTGCACATATTTATAGCAAAACAGTAGTTAAATTATTTTTTGACAGA
The DNA here is from genome assembly GCA_932274525.1 of Podabrus alpinus. Lineage (NCBI taxonomy): Eukaryota > Metazoa > Arthropoda > Insecta > Coleoptera > Cantharidae > Podabrus > Podabrus alpinus. The sequence continues at coordinate 73,560,020 of OW026454.1, read as the reverse complement.
TTTTGCAACTTTAAATAAAATTATGAATGCATAAAATTAAAATTTATGTATTTTTATACAATAATAATTCTTAAAGCTCGTGATACGTACACGCATCGAATGTACAGTCGAATGTACTGTGGCTGCATTGAAACGCAGCCACCGGTGCTAGCATTTCATGCAATAATATTTTAAAGAAAGATCTTGTATTATAAACTTTAATTGAAATTATGGATATAATGTCCTTTATACCTACTAGATAAAATGAATGCTTATGAATTTACTAATATTCCTAATCCTAATAAAATTTTATAATAATTTTGGACTTAAGATTTTTCTGCATTGTATAATAATAATAATAATAATAATAATAATAATAATAATAATAATAATAATATCTTTATTTGGTAAAGAATACCACTATTTACAGCACAATTCATAACACAATCCACAGAACCCATAAAACCAATCTATATAAATTGATACTCTACATATATCTTAATTCTCCTTTTAAAGGACACCAGCTCAGATTCCAACTTAATATCCAACGGCAAACCGTTGAACAATCTCAAACCATTGTACAAGATCATATTCCGAGCCCTGTTGTTTCTAACAAGATTCAACCTGAAGTCATGCACATTACGAACCGCGTATCCATGAGAATCTCCAACATATGACACATTATTGCACAAATATTCAGGTAACAATTTATTTTTTATTTTGAACACAAAAATCAAAACATTTATTACGATTCTCTGATATACACTGTGCCATTGTAATGTCTCCAATAATACAAATTTGGACACAAATCTACTAACCTTCAGAATAGTTCTCATTCCCCTATTCTGAAGTTTCTGCAACCTACCCAACATACTATTGTTACCCATAAATAAAATAGCAGAACAATATTCAAAATGAGGCTTCAGCATAGTATTGTATATCTTTATAGCACTAATAATCGAAACATCCCTTCTAATTTTCAAAAAAAAATACAATTTTTTTGCTATTTTTTTACAAATATAATCAAAGTGAGCCCCAAAATTCAATTTATTATCTAAAACTACTCCTAAGTATTTAATTTCACTGACTATCTCAATCTTATCCCCTTCCATCACAATATCCAGATTCCTACCTCGCTTATCATTCAAGATCATACCCTTTGTCTTATTCAAGTTAAGCTTGAGCCTATTCATACAAAACCAATCGCATAAATTTACCAACTCCTGATTTATAGCCATTATACATGAATCCACATCATCACCATCAACATACACAAGCCCATCATCCGCAAACAACAATAATTTTGCCCTATTTAATATCTTCTTCATATCGTTTATATAAAGCAAAAACAATAAAACGCCAAGAACAGTTCCTTGTGGAACTCCCAAAAAAATCCTTTCTGCATCAGACATCACTCCATTCACCTTTGTTGTTTGCTTTCGCTCAGCTAAATAAGATCGAAGCCACTTCCATTCCATTCCTCTAACGCCATATTTGCTTAGTTTATCCAGCAAGATCTCTCTGTCTACTGTTTCAAAAGCTCTACGAAGGTCCAAAAAAACCGCCACTATCACCTTATTATTATGAATGGCAACTTTCCACTCACCAGTAACATAAGTCACCAACGACTCACAACTATGACCCTTCCTAAAGCCAGACTGAAACTCGGAAATAATACCATTGGCTTCTAAGTAATTCAACAGTTGTTGGTTTACTATCTTCTCCAATATCTTTGCCTGTACCGTTATCATATTAACTGGACGAAAGTCCTCACACCTAATGGAATTCTTTATTTTTCCAATAGGAACAACCAATGATTCCTTCCACGAATCAGGAAAAACTCCAAACTCCAAAGAATCGTTAACTATGGTTAAAAAATATTCACCAATAATGTCCAATATATCTTCAAACATACCCGCAGTGGCAAAGTTCACATCTGCTTTCGCATTCATTTCTTTTAATACCCGCTGAACATCTTCGATCCTTACTTTCTTAAAGACAAAAGTACAATACATATTATCAATCATGTTGACATATATCTTCACAGGAATGCTATTATTAATCACCACAATGCTATCAATAAAGTACCTATTAAATTTATTCGCAATTATTATCGAATCAGCACACTTCTCATTATCAAAACTAATCTCTTTAATATGTGTATTTTTCTGTTTTAAAACAAATGTTTTCAAGGCTCTCCACATTGACTTTTGATTTACCGAATTGTCAATTTTGTTACTTATATAATCTGATTTTGCTTCATTAATTTTTGCCTTATAACCATTCCTAATGCACCTGAATTGTAGAACAATTCTCAAACTATAATTTTCTGTAATACAATGTAGATCAAGAAATTTGGACTTAGGTTTTTACTAACATTACTCACTTCTCTCATAATAACCCGTAAAAATAGGATTTTTTCGAAAATTAGTTAAAAATAATTACAAAACTTTTTGTGCGCTCAAATAAAACTTATTGTTACAAAAATGTTTGCGTCGTTTGTTTTATTTCAAACCGAACACAAAGGGCTGTTTAAATTACAAAGTATAAGTTCTATTTTTAAAATAACAAATATGCAGAATTATTATGACGTGATAAGCTAACTAAGGCATTTTATTTAGTCATTTTTAAAATCTCTTACGAAGAAGGTCGTTTTTAAAAATGAATGTAATTTTTAAATTTAGTTATCAAGAACAATTAGTGATAAGAAATTGCCGGTATATACAAGTCGAGGTAAACTGTATAAAAGACAATTTAATACGAATATTTATTTACGGAACAAATGAATTTGTGGCTGTAATCGTAAGAACGCATTGTTTTGTTTTCCGTTTGTGTCTTTCGATATTGTCAATAGTAAAAAAATATATCTCGAGAATATTGAATTTCAACGAAAAAGTTATTGATAAGTTAAGTTTGCCACAAGTAAGCACCGGCGCACGCCATTAATGCTTAAAAACGTGCAATAAGTAAGTTTATTTTTTGAGATTAGCATTTTACTGATACCTTCCCTTTTTTATAATGCAGAACAGCCAAACATATTTCTCACGAGCCGCCACTGAGTAGTAGTAAGTTTATCTTAACCGCTTTTTGTTTTAAACATTTGTAAGAGTACCTAATCACGGTTATTCTAAGTTTTTAATAAAAATCCTGTGTAAAAGTTTTTGAGTTTTTAAAAAACCGTTTATGTCAAACGAAAACATTTTTTGCTCGCAAGTTAAATAACTTTGAAGCATCTACAGCTACAGGCTAAAATTCTTTTTGATACTGGAATGAACCAGGTAGTTTTTAAGTCCAAATTTCTAAGATGAAATGTGCAAATCAGAACTGCATTCAACAAATCATAAGTGGTTTTGATGACTTAGGTTCCTTAGGTAGAAGAGGTAAAGCTGCAAATCGTGCACTTGTTTTTATGATTGAAGGTGTAAGAAAACGATGGAAACAAGTTATTGCTTTTTATTTCACTGCAAACGCTATTGCAACTCAGGATCTAAAGGCTCTTATAAAAGAAATAATATTACTAGACAAAGTTCATATTCATCTTTGTTAATAATCAGCTTATAGTGACAATTTTTGATATTCCTCATCTTTTAAAAAGTACACGTAACTCTTTATTAAAGTGCAAGATTCAATTTAACCCTCACAAGTTTGCTAAGTTTGAACATACCTATATCAGTCGCTTATATGCAAAACCGACAAGTTGATAGAAATATAAAACTAGATAATGCAGAAAAACTCATAAAATCTTTATGCAGCCGAATTAAGTAACCATTTTCTTTTGGCATATCTTACTACTCATAAATGAACTATAAAAATCAAGAACTCAAGACGAACAAAGTTTGATATCAACACACAGCAGCCAAGGGAGGAACAGCATCGTCCAAACAACGGCATTAGAATAAGAAAACGCCAAGGGAGGAACAGCATCGTCCAAACAAAGGCATTAGGTTAAGAAAACACAGAAAAGAAAAATTAAAACAACAGTAATACTGTAAGTCTCATTTTAATTTCCAATTTAACAATTAATCCAAAAAAAGTTATATAATAGTAACTTAAAATAAGTAAAAATTAAAATTTATGACGGATATCAATTTAGAAACTTTAGCAGAAGTATTTAAAAACATAAATTTAGAACCACAGCCATCAGTTATGGCTACCAATTACCAATTATTAAGATTACATTTAGATAGTATTTCACATTACGAAGAAAATCCTCACACGCTGAGTATTTTTATAGATAATTGTCAAAATTTAATAAATACTTTTTCCAGTGACGATAACGCATGTAATAATTTTTTATTACATGCTATATTAGGAAAATTAGTAGGCAGAGCCCTCGTTCTAGTTGGTTCCTGTAGTGAACTCGACAGTTGGAACGAAAATAAAAACGCGTTGCGATTAAGCTTTGGTGATCAAAGAAATATTGATTGTTTGGTGAAAGATTTGATTGATCTTAAACCAAATAAACATGAATCGTCATATCATTTCGGTATGCGTTGCCAAGACGATCGATCTCTGATCACATCAAACTTAAAAACGGCATTAATAACACCGGAAGAGAAAATCATTCAGAATAAAAACTATAATAATTTAGCATTAAAAACATTTATCGGGGGATTAACGGGACAAATTCAAACAAATGTTAGACTAAAGAATCCGAATAGTTTAGAGGAAGCAATGAGTCTACTCATATACAAGAAGAAAATTTCTTTTGTTCAATTAACCAAAATAACGCCCTAAATTCAAATGTCACGTTTAGACCAGAACAAAGATTAACACCCGGAAAACAAATTAATTTTAAACCTAACTTAAATTTTAATAAACCCACGTCATTTCAAAACAACCCAAATTTTAATAGACCTGCACTATTTCAAAATAACCCGAATTTTTACAAAGCTTCACCATTCCAAAATAATTCAAATTTTAATAAACCCACATCATTTCAAAACAAGCGTAATTTTAACAAACCCTCACAATTTCAGAACACCCTAACTTTAATAGATTTGTACCATTTCAAAACAATTCTACAATTAATCAAAGACCATCATTTCAAAATACGAGTTATAATCAAAATCAACCCAGACCTTTCCAATATTGTTACGGCTTGTGAAATTGCCGTTATAAATACAATCTAAATTTCATTATTTTTAACCATTAACATATAAACTTTTCTTATTTTTACTTACGACGCACCTTGTATATAACATAAGTTAATAAAATACCACGCAGATTTATATATAATGATGTAATCATCACCTGACTTGAAACGCGCTTGAAACGTGGAAGAATTTTTCCCATAAGGCAAAATTAAGCGTCTCGTGTTAGTTCACTTTAGTACCTTTTCTCTCTGTCGAAGAAGATAAATTAAATAAACAGAATTATTTGATTGGCTTATTTTAAAAATACCGCGAAGAATTTAGCGGAAACGTGCGAGGTTCGCGGCTATTAATGAGATAGAAAGGGAATAGTTAGGCAGTGTGTCTAGAACAAAAGAAGGCAACACACTCATTTTTCTTCATGTCGTAATTTTATATTTTATCTTTTATCGTTGTCGTTTATAAACAAAATAATATTTAACTTAAAATAGTGTAATTAAGTGATTTGCGGGTATTCATTAAATAATACGTAAGTAATTGCGTAAATAATACAAACTAAGGAACAATAAACCTGGCCGCGTGGTGTTTAATGGCAACGGTCTAGAAATAATAAGTTCGTGGGTTAAACTAAAGAATTAAGAAATGCATCATAAATGTATAAATATTACTGGTGATCTATTAAAATAGTGTTAAAACCGCAAGTAATCTAAAAATAACCTTGAAACAAACATTTAATAAAATTCGTACAATCGAATCGCGTGTAATCATCTTATATAAAAATAAGTGATAAATGTTACCAAAAGACATATTCGACTCACGATAATTTCATCAAAGAAAATTTGATGACCCAGCAGCATTTCTCATAGATCCTCCATGTGACTACAGGTTTCAACATACATCGTCAGCAGCATTTCTTAGATGCTAAAATCAACCATCGCATCATCGTCACCAGATGCTTACTTCCAAAAAGTATAAATAAACCAGGTATCATTTAATTTGTTTATGATGATGATATGACAAATTGTTTGTCAAATTATTATTTTGTTCTATTTTCATGTATGTTTCGTATGTTATTTGATCACTATGTATTTTAAATTAATACGTTCTCAATATTATTTTACTATTTAATGGAATGGACGCTGAATGAATCTGCTAGGTTATTAAGTAATAACTATTGTATTATAATACATGCCACCCTTTGTCATTCATGTCAAGATTTTTAAATTTTGTAATATACATATTGCTATGATGAGGTGATAACGGATAAACCCCGTCAATAGTAATGTTATGAAATTAATGTAATATAATTGAATACCTCGGCTAGTTAAATTATGTAACATGAAACCTACCTTTTCTCAGTTTTGGGTTCTTTCCGAAATCACGTAAGTAAATGCTGAAAACAAAGTTTGATTCGGAACACAGGATGCAAAAATAATTATCCGTTTTGATATAAATTATAATTTTATTGTACCTAATTTAAAATGGATTATGTTGTAAATAAAAGTTCTTAATATTAATAAACAATTTCTTAATACTACCCCAACTATAAATAATTAATGCACGTGGTTAATAAATTTTTGATGACCGCACTGAATTTTATCCTATAAAAAGTTATATGTGAAGTTACCTTTAAATAGCTGGTAATTTTCTAGTTGATAGTATAATTGACCATGAAACTGCAATATTGTTCCTCGTCGATGGGCGTGCTTTATCACAAATAAAACAGGATTACTTCTAGCGTTGAAATTATACCTCGTGGTGCTTGTGATAGTTTTAATCGAAAATATTGGCGATCGCTTGATATTTCTTATCAAATTCACTTTTGTTACACGTAAGTACACTTTTTATAAAATATTTTACTAATTTGCTTCCCTTTTTAATCAAATTTTTAACAATAATTATATATTTCTACAGGAGCACTTAATTACGATCCACCATCTTATAAGAATCGAACGGGGGCCTCAATTGTTGTCATCGCGTTAACATCGTGAAAACCAAAGCAATCTAGATTTTACACATTCCATCAATACGAAATGTCGATAATTTGTAAGTGTACCTCCATCTTGTTACCCGCGAAAATTTGAATTGTCTTGAAAATTAACTTTTGATGTATTTTAGGTTAGTTCATCTTTTTCTACACATAATTATTGTTCATTGGTGAAATTGTTCAAATATGGATTATCGTATAACCGTTCACTGAGTTTATGATGAAATACGTCACATTACGTAAAGTTTGAATTTATAATTTTAACATTAACAAATTTTATACTAACTACTTAATTAACAATATTTTCATGTGAATTATGATTACTTATAATTAAACAAATTGATTTTAATGATTTTAACAAAATTTTGACTATAACGGATATTAAATGTTTACATTTTTAATTTATTTTTGTTGACACCTGTATTACGTGAATGTGTTTTAAATTAATTTTTGATAGTGACCTTGTAATTGATATAAGGAGAAAACCTTTCCATTTTGATTGGTACGCTTCATGCAAAACCTTATTATAAACAAATTTTTTGACTTGACGTTCGTATAACTATTGACGTGGTCCGTGCGGAACACCGTAATATGTATCCATTTAATTTGTGTTTTATTCTTACTTCACAAGTAGATTAAGAGAGCTCGCCACAAAGTAAGTAGTTAGCCGGTCATAAACTTTATCTGTTTAAAAAAATTACACTAGCTTCCTGTAATAATATGCAAATCAAAATTTTAATCAATCTGGAAGAACCCAATTCACAAATCGCGTTCATGAACCAATGGACACAAGTATCGCGTATGCTAAGCTTTTTAACCAATTTATAAATAATGACCACCAATTCGAGAACGAATAAGAAAATTGTTTTAATTATGAAGGTAATGTAGGACAAAACGAGTTTAATAACCCGATAGAAGATTGTAACACATCTCAGACTGACAATGAATATTTTCAAACAGATAATGTAATTATACAACAAAGCCAAGACCAAGCATATGATAATACCACCGATAACGAAATAAATTTTCACGAAGTCGTTCACTACAACTTTCCAACATAATACAAGTAGATACATTTATACCAAACTTGCCCTATATTTACGTACCTACCTACCCGAAATTAATGCAAAAATTCTAATAGATACAGGAAGTTCAAAATGTTTACTAAACCCCGAATTAGCTTATCAATTTTATTTCTAATGAAAATTTCAACATTCAAACGGAATATGCTAAACCATATCATAACGAAATGACTGAAATACCCATTTTTCAAAACTTTAACATTAATCAAAAACACAAATTTTACCTCTTCAAATTTAGCTAAAAATACCACGGATTGATTGGAATCGATCTACTCGAAAAATTAAAAGCCCAAATAAATTTTAAGAAAAAAGACTCTTATCACACCATATTCTGAAACATCAATGATTTTTGCGAGTGACCAAAATTCTTCTACACAAAATTCTAACTTTCCAAAATTAAATTATTCAATAATTATACCCCCAAGAGTAGAACAAGCAGTTAAACTACCTGTAAAAATAAATTTAGTAGACGTAAATTTTGTCAATAAAATTGACATAGATCAAGAATCATTCATTGCGGAACAAGAAAATTTATTAAAATAAAATTATAAAATGAAAATCCAAATCAAAATACAATAGATAATCTTGAACATTCAACATTGAGTATACGAAATTATAATGGATCAAAATTATAACAAATTAATTTTACTACAGAATACAATTTCTGAAAACAAACAATTAGATTAAGAACAAAATTTAAAGTCACCCGAATTAATTAATTCACATTATTTAAAACCAGTGCATTTCAAAAAACAAAACCCAGCTAGAATTCTTAAACACGTAAATAAAATTTCGACAAATAATTACAAAAGAAAATATTTTAGAAACTGCCATCTTTTGATAAATAAATTACAGCAAATTTTCAAAATTAACATTCCAAAAAGGAAGAAAATAAGTAATCATTTCATCGCCGATATTTGATTTTCGATATTCGATTTTCGAAAAGTTTACGATTTTAAAAATTCAAATTTCACAATGTCTTAAAAAAAGTTAAATAAAAAATCAACAAGTTTTTCAGATACTTTATAAACTTTTAACAATGAAGAAATGTTGATGAAAAAGTCTTATTAATGTTATAAAATAAAATCATCCGTAAAACTGCTTAATCAATTTCAAGAACCCCAATTCAAAAATATTGAACTGGAAATTTAAGTTTTTGCAAGTCTGACTCATTCTCGGTGGCTTTACGTTTGAGTTCATGTTTGTTCGTAATAGAGCAGGAAGTTAGTATTTTCCTGGTACATCCCTGTGAACATTTGGGTAGCTTAGTTTCCTTTTATTAATCCAGATCAATGGTATCTGTGATATGCAAATCTCATGGTTAGTTGAGGACCTCATCTGTAATTCGGGGTCATTGACCTGAAATGTTTACTTTGGTTATTTTTCAATAAATTTTAAGTTTTTAATGATGTAAATTTGAACTTACCTTATTGCATTGTTGTTATGTTATGTAATGTTACTTTTGCTGTGGTTTTGCGCTAATTTTGTAAAAAAATTTAATAAGGTCGATATTTGCTATGATGTTTTATGATTACGGGTTGGAATCTGAAAATTATTTAAAAATGAGTGTTTTGATTAAAATTACGAGTGCAGTGTACATTAAAAATCAAAAGACTATTTACCGAATGTCTACCAAGTCCAGATCACTAAGATTTCCGTCAACAAATTTTGAATTTTTTCAATTTGGATACAACCATTTCCGGTCCACGCACGAAGTCTATAAAAGGACTTGGAACAATTTAATCACTCTCAGTTTGAATTTGTATTGTAACGTCGAGAAGTTCAGAATATTTTGGTTAGTTTTGGAATTAGCATCAGTTGGTACGAGATAGAATTTTTATGGTTGGCAGAATTTGTATGCGATCTTGTAGATTGATTGGAAAATTATTGGATTTCAATCGATATTGGTTTTATGCTGGTTTGAGGGCCATTTATACAGCAATTGGAAAATTTTACTGCTTTTCATTATATCGAGCACGGCCTGGTTATGCTTGACAATTTTATATCGTTGGATGAACTTTTGAGGTTACATGGAAATAAATTTTGGTTAAATTTAATAAACTTCAACATTACTCAATCAGATATTAGAATTAATTTTTACATACCTGATTATTTTGGATGTGCGATTGAACATCATACGGACGTGATACCGTTGTTTGGATTCGAGGACACCAACACATCTGTTAAAGTTACTGATAACAACACACCTGTTTCACCCGTTTTTACAGAAGTCAATATTATCGTTCCCAGTGGCGCACTAAACAAAGGTAACTTTTACTTAAATTTAATTAAAACATTTTTAAAGGTTTCAAAAGTTAATATTTATTTGAATAATCGTGGACAATATTTTTGTAACAAAACTTTTTATGTATTTTGCAATTTAATATTTTCAAATTTACATCTATTTAATAACCACAGCAAATATTCACCTGGTTTTGTAATTATAGCCAATACAATTACCTATGAGATATTGTTTCTTTTATTTGATTTCAATGAGAAGGGCTACATTTACAGGGTAGTACTAGGAATTTATTATAAACAAAGCGGGGTAAACCAACGAATTATTATTATTCGTAAGTCGAGTTGCAGTTTTATTAAAGCAACTAACATAAGGTCTGCGTCAGATTTACAAAGACGATCCATCGCAGTTAAACATTTTATAATTATCATAATAAAAGAGTCTCATGCTCTAGAGCTGGTCGAGGTAAGAGAGATTGTGATTTTAAAGGTGGTAGAAGCCAAAAGCAGGGTTTGTATCATAAATATCACAACAATATATATACTAGCTGGCACGGGCGTCCTTCGGCCGCCCTTAGCCATCTAGAACCTGTCGGATATGGTTGTTCGGCCTTAAACGCGAATAACTTTGTTCCCCGCGCGAATATTTTCTCCATTTATGCACGAATAGTTGCGCCTGGATCTACAGAATAACTGTGCAAAATTTGGTTGAGATCGGTCAAAGGGTCTAGGAACGTATAGCGAACAAACAAACACGCAGACAAGCTCTTTTATATTTAGATAGATATTGATATGTACATAGGTCGTAACTTATATTGTCACACGTTGTGCTGACAAAATGTAATGTACGGGGTCTCGCTTAAGATAGAGCCTCGCTTTATATAAAATATTGATGAAATAGATGGGTTTTTACGTTATACGTTTTACCTTGCTAATAGAAATCTTTGAGATGTATTACACAAATAACAATAATTGAAATGCCTCGGTTTTACTAGCTCGTAGATGCATGGGATCTTACCTTTGTAGGGTGGAGGTCCTTTCCGTAATCAATGATGCTTGCTGAAATAAATCTTATTGTAGGGAAAAACAGGTCAAATAAATACCCTTCGTTGCAAAAATCAAATAAAGGTTTTATTATACACAAATATTCAGTTGTATCAATTATAAACTTAAGGTTCTTATCAATAAATTTAATTATTATTGTTTTTAATAGTGGACGCATAAAAAAAACACGCGACGCGATCAAGTTCGTATTTTCACTTATTTTGATGTTCAGAAAAAGTTAATAAAATTTACCTTGCAAAAACCGCTGGAAATTCTCCTTTAGATTGTGTTCGTTATCAATGCGTATAATGATGCACTCCCTGGGTTTAATACCATTAACTTGTAAATGTGTGTCGTTGACCTTCGTTGGTTCGATTTGAATTCTGGAAATATTTCACCAATCTTCCGTAGTTTTCACAATATTATTATGTAAACACAGGTAAGTAATTAATCCGGTACTTTTACACTTAAATTTTCAATTTATACTATTAATTCTTGCAGATGATTGAAATTTTTTTGTTCACCAGCAGACTAACTCGCCATTAATCATCAATCGTTGCCCCCGCTCTCCCATTCAATTGTTTTTTATTTTATCATACCACCAATTTCATGGTATTCTAGATGTTCGATAACTATATTTTTATTGGTTGCATAAAGATCAATATTATTGTCGAAATTTCCGGATTGCAGGTCCGTATCTAGCCCAATGTGGCTTTGTAAAAGTTTTATAAGTGAAATTTTATATTTTCAGATTGACTGAATTTCTACACCATCGCTTCTTGGTTGGTTAAATAAAGATGTTTTACACGAGATTTTCATTCACAGTTCATTGAATTCTCGATACGTAGCACTCACGTTAACCCGAAATGACAACTTATTTTAAAGTAACGTAAATACAAGTTTTACATTAATGAAATTAATTAATAATATTTTAACACCTGAATTACCTTCCTTATTACTAAACAATATTTCTTTTAATATAATTTTAACAATTTATAACAAAGTAAATTTAATGTTGCATTACGAATTATTTTTATTCAAACCTGTTTTGTTTTACTCTTACACAAATTAATTGACGTTAACTTCAAATATTAGATATTGGACGAAGTCCTTCCTGCACTTTAGTAAAATCACATGCTTTTTTTTTTCAAATATTTTCCCGATTCTTACAACCGCATTTCTATTAGCTCGGTACGTCGGAATATCGCATCATCCCCTGTGTTAAATTGGAATTTAAATGAAAAATACCTATTTTTGTTAAATTTCATTATTAACACCTACGTGCTTTCATTCATAAACCACAAATTCCACTTTTAATGTAACGTTAAATAACTAAAACTCAAAATCTACTAACTAAAATGTAAAATTATTCCATTATACACAACTTTTAACTAATCCTATAAAAATTCTAATTAACTTAATTGTTCATAATTGCTAAAATCGACCCAGACTTCTGTTATCAAAAATTTTTTTTTTTTTTTAAATTATTTAAATTAATCTTTCCATCTTTTGGCCTATTTCTTTGGGTGATTCCTACTTTCGGTTTTTAAAATTTTCAATCATTAATTTTATTTATTCATAATTCTGTCTTATTATTTATTAGTATTCGTTATCTCCTTTTAATCAATGTTTTTATATAATTCCCCATTTATTTAATCTTTGACCTCTTTTTGGTCTCTTATACATTTTATCTCATATAACTTCATAATCATTTATTTAAACTTACACCCGTGCCTCTTATTTTAGTACATTCAGGTGTCTACCTTGTCATTTCACCCATCTATAATTATCATTGTTTATTTTCTCCCATATATTTCTTAATTTTCAACATTGAATACTAATTTTTTTAACATTGACTTCCTCCTGATTTCTCAAATTAACTTTCTACTCATTTATATTATTTCCCGTTGTTTCACCCAAAATCTAAATTCAAAATTTTTTTTTTCTAAAATTAACTAAATTCTTTTAAAGTTTCATTGAATAAATTCCCGTTTTCTAATTGTATTAATAACTTTTATCATTTATCTTAAGCAAGTCTCAATAATTTTTATTATTATGGAATCTATCATCTTGGTCAATTTTATTTTCATATCTAAATAGCTTTAATCAAATTTACAGTGCTATTTTATTCTTGTCCTACTATTTTCTAAGCGGTTATTCTAGAAGTTGTTAATTTTTATTTTCTTATATAATTTAAGTTTCGCTGTGATCTTATTAACCACTGCTTAGGAAAATAGTAATGACAATTTCGTTCATAATAATTCAACCAATAGGATGTTACAATCTCATCAATTTGAACCAATCATAATCTACTTCCTTTGACAATACAGACCACGGTGGTGTATTGTCGCGGCAATACGACCACCGTGGTCTGTATTGTCAAATTTCCATAGTAACGATGGAAACTACGTGAACGCATAGGTACTATAAATTATTTGCTGTCAGAAAAAATTGAAATTTTATTTACGAAATTGTCAAACGAATTCCACACGATACTATAAAATTGTCGGTTAATTTTTAAACCATGGAATCTTCGTGTTTGTCGCCATTTCAAATCACCATTCGTGCTAAAGCACTCATGGTGATTTTAAGGGCGACAAACACTCAGTTCCAGTTTCAAAAATTATTGCCGACAATTTGATAGTCTCTTGTGGTATTATATATGATAATATTATTTTGAAACGTACTCTTTTATTTTTAATTTTTCTCCGCTTGAATAACATCTTCTTTTTATCGTAACCATTTCTTTTTACTTTAATATTTAATTTCATGTTGGACTTCTTTGTCCAATGTATCTCGTAATATCTTATCATTTTGCATCGTATTTTTCTCTTCGCATTCTTCTTATATAAATTATTTTTTTTCACTCCGATGTCGTCATAATTTGTCCATTTATTTAATTTTTCTTTTGTAAAATAGTTGTATCCCCTTTCTTTTATAAATTTTAAATTGTGAACCCGTTTTTGTTTATTTATAAGATTTTTATTTGTAAAATTATTACTACCCCCTGATTTTGTAAATTTTAAATTGTTGACCCGTTTATTTGTTAAGTCTTTACATTTTAAGTTTATTAAGTTATGCAATCTTTTAATTTTTAAGGTTTTACCAAAATTTGTCCAATTATTTTTACTTTTACTTTGAATGTTTTTGTGTTGTACTCGTGTACCTTTTATTTTTAAGAATTTTGTAATTTTAGCTGTAGTCTTTTTAGTTCGTAAACCCCTTATGTGATATTTCCGTTTTAACTTCAATTTTCTAATTTTTAACTGTTTCCGCTTGCATGCTTTTCTTGTTAATATTTCGTGTGTACGACACTTCGTAGTTGGTGGTGTTGGAATCCGTTCCACATCCAACTTTACTGTTTCTTTTTTTAAATTTATTATTTCAATTTTAACGTCCTCCGTTTTATCAGGTTTTTCGTTCACCACTTCTTCGGTCACCCAATTGGTTGTTGCATTCACTAATTTATCTAAATTTCTATCGAATCTCTTTTGACCTTCCAACATCGTGGTTAGCATATTTCGCATTTCTTTTGTCCTTTCTTCTTCTCTCTTATCAATTTCTTCCATTGTCTTTTGGTATTCTTTCATGTACGCTATGAGCTCTTTCCACGTCGGTTCATCTGTTTTTGTAGTCATTGTCTTATGTATTTTATTAAAATTAATTTTAAGGAAATAGTTTTTAAGTAGTTGATAATGTACTTTTAATTTTAGTAATAAGAAAATCTTTAATTTAATTGCTGACTTTATTGTAATTAATTTTAATTCGCATGTATCTAATGATTTGTCTTGAATTGACACTTTAATGGAATTAATAAACTTTCCCGTTGTAATTGACCTAATTTTAATATTTTTAATTGCGATAAACTAACTTTATTCGGGTTTTCGAGGTTACTCGAGTTTATTCGAGCCTCACGTTGTGACGCCAAAAATGATATGTACATAGGTCGTAACTTATATTGTCACACGTTGTGCTGACAAAATGTAATGTACGGGGTCTCGCTTAAGATAGAGCCTCGCTTTATATAAAATATTGATGAAATAGATGGGTTTTTACGTTATACGTTTTACCTTGCTAATAGAAATCTTTGAGATGTATTACACAAATAACAATAATTGAAATGCCTCGGTTTTACTAGCTCGTAGATGCATGGGATCTTACCTTTGCACATCCTTTAAACCACAAAATGAGTGTAATAAACACGCTTAAGCTCCGCCTTGAAAACTGCGTACCACCCGAGTTGCTAGCCTCGAAACTACACCAACTTAAGCAGCAACTATTAGAAAATGGTTACCCAGGTCGCTTACTCGATGTATCACTATTTAGGAAAGTGAAGGCGACACCTACTATTTTGAACCTAGACATATCAGCTAAGGATGAGTACCCTAACAAGAAATATAACAAGATCGCTTACCATCCGATTTTGGCCTCCAAACTAAGACATATCTTTAAAGATTATGTACAAAGTGATAATTTGAGTTTGGTTTTCTATGCTCCGTTAACGCTCAATAAATTAGTGTTTTCAAAAACTAAAGACAAAACTCCCTTAACTGAAAGAGCTAATTTAGTTTACAAGTTAAAATGTAAACAGTGCGGTCTTTATTACGTGGGTCAAACTTCACAGTGGCTTTCAAAACGTATATATCAACACCGTTATGACATCCGTTTAGGTAATAGCAAAACTGGTTTATCTAAACACATTATAGAGACAGGACATTCCACTGCAGATGATGATGTCGAGGTTTTAGTGTCGGAGAATAACTACTATAAACGTATTTTCTTAGAATCAGCCTACATATCTACAACAAATAATAACATGAACATACAAAATGACTATAAAACATTAAATCATGGTTACCTGGAGCTTCTAAAAAGATTTTTGGAGAAGATAGAAACCCGATCCTGATGTTATTTTAGTGCCTTCACTATTGATCTTTAATTTGTTTTTAACTATTGTAATTTTCACTTTTATGCAATCTTCTACTCTTGAGAGGTTATATCCATGTTTTCGCGGTTTTTGGTATGAATTTAAAATTTTACATGTTTGCAAGATCTCATTGGAAGAGATATAAATTATATAGGTGGCTTCACACAATCATAATTTATTTGACATTCAACAAAAATTTTATTATGTTTTTAACTAGGCTTTTGCCGTTCATGATTTTTTTGTGTAATTTTTAACCCCGTTAAAATATTATTAATATTCCTCCATACCATAGTCATCTCGACCAGAAACATTGTTCATCTTGGTTTGCCTGGTGAGTCTGCCTCTCAAGGGTGATTGCGTTGATTTCAATATTGTATCTTTTAGCCTTGAAGATGGCGTAATTATAACGCCGAAACGTTGGCTTTAGCAAACTTTTAGTTTCATTTTGGTCTCCTAAATCCCAAAAACATATTCTCTCATATATTGACCTGGGAAGAAATTTAATATTAATCAACATTAAGTATGGGCTTTTATAAAGATATGGAGAGAAGATACGGAGTGGATGTCACCCAATCACTCAATTCAATTAAAGACAATTATGATAAACTGGCCAGGGCCACTAACAGAAGGATTTATCTCCTGAGATGCAGAAGCGCAGGAATCTACCCTGATTTTATCCAGAGGAAAGTAAATTGTTTGTCACAACAGCTTATTCCTGACAGACAAGTTTTGAGAGAGGCTGACACATTTTTAGATAAGTTCAAAAAGGGTATATTGGATATACATATAAAAATATCCATTAAATCTATTAATTATATCAACAATCAGATCCAATTGGAATGTACTAGGTTGAGATCATTAATCCCTACAGAGATAGTTGACAACTTTATGCAGATACAGAAACGGCATTTGTGCTCTAAGATAATGGGTATCCGATGCAGAATGGTCAAAAAATTTGAGAACTTGGTTACCAGGCAACAGAAGGTTGATCTAATTGGAAATAAAAACTGGGTCAAGAACTTGACAGATGTTGAGTTACCAGAAATAGTTGCCAGTACCATCTCTCTCGGCCCAAAATTTTCTATAACACCTGAAGTAAAAAACTTTCCCATGTTTATGTTTTTGTCGGAGGTTGAGACCGCTATAGATAGTCTTGTGTTGCCAAATGATAAGAAAGATAGTATCAGGGGGAAGGTGATTAACTTAACACATAATTTTATAAACACCAACAAAACTAAAAAGTTTGACCCCATTTCAAAACAGGTTTTGACGACAAAAAAATTTATAAGAGACAACCCAGACATTCTAATACTAAAGGCGGACAAAGGCAACTCGACTGTAATTATGCATGTGTTGGAGTACAAGGAAAAGATGTTGGCTTTATTTGGGGATGAGAAAACCTATAAAATATTAAAAAACAACCCTACAGGATCCACACAAAGCAGGTTCAACAAGGTTATAAAGCACTTACATGATGAAGGATATATCGATTTGCCAACAAAAAAGAGACTGACTAAGTACAACTCCCAGCCACCCCGAGCTTATGGATTGCCCAAAGCTCATAAGGAAGGTACACCCTTACGTCCGGTCATCAGTTGTATCAACTCCCCTTCTACTCCATTGGCAGGATATGTTAACAACATCCTAAAAGGAGCCATCCCCTCACTATCCTTTAATGTGAGAGATTCAAGGGAGGCCAGAGATATCATCATGCAAAACAGATTACCTAGTGAATATGTATTGGTATCATTTGATGTCAATTCACTATTCACGAACATCTCAAGAGAGGCGGTGATATCTTCCATTACAAACAATTGGGATTATGTGGCTCCATTTACAGAGATACCTGAGAAAGAGTTTTTACAATTGGTGACTACCATTTTCCAAAATAGCTATTTTTCATTTGAAGGGGTTTTTTACCAACAACTTGTGGGTTCTGCCATGGGAAACATTTGCTCGCCGGCTTTCGCCAATTTTGTCATGAATGACCTTTTGCTCAACTTCTTTGGATCTGTGAATTTTAAACTGCCCTTTTTGTTGCTGTATGTTGACGACATAATAACAGCGGTCCCCTCTGAAGAAATACATAATTGTATTGCAATATTAAATAGTTTTGATGATTTGCTTACCTTTACATATGAATTGGAGACTGAAGGCTCGATCCCATTTCTAGATCTGAAAATTATTAGGAAACAAGATGGCACTCTATCTACGGATGTTTACAGAAAACCTTCATCAACAGAACGGCTTTTAAACTTTAATTCCGCACATCCTTTAAACCACAAAATGAGTGTAATAAACACGCTTAAGCTCCGCCTTGAAAACTGCGTACCACCCGAGTTGCTAGCCTCGAAACTACACCAACTTAAGCAGCAACTATTAGAAAATGGTTACCCAGGTCGCTTACTCGATGTATCACTATTTAGGAAAGTGAAGGCGACACCTACTATTTTGAACCTAGACATATCAGCTAAGGATGAGTACCCTAACAAGAAATATAACAAGATCGCTTACCATCCGATTTTGGCCTCCAAACTAAGACATATCTTTAAAGATTATGTACAAAGTGATAATTTGAGTTTGGTTTTCTATGCTCCGTTAACGCTCAATAAATTAGTGTTTTCAAAAACTAAAGACAAAACTCCCTTAACTGAAAGAGCTAATTTAGTTTACAAGTTAAAATGTAAACAGTGCGGTCTTTATTACGTGGGTCAAACTTCACAGTGGCTTTCAAAACGTATATATCAACACCGTTATGACATCCGTTTAGGTAATAGCAAAACTGGTTTATCTAAACACATTATAGAGACAGGACATTCCACTGCAGATGATGATGTCGAGGTTTTAGTGTCGGAGAATAACTACTATAAACGTATTTTCTTAGAATCAGCCTACATATCTACAACAAATAATAACATGAACATACAAAATGACTATAAAACATTAAATCATGGTTACCTGGAGCTTCTAAAAAGATTTTTGGAGAAGATAGAAACCCGATCCTGATGTTATTTTAGTGCCTTCACTATTGATCTTTAATTTGTTTTTAACTATTGTAATTTTCACTTTTATGCAATCTTCTACTCTTGAGAGGTTATATCCATGTTTTCGCGGTTTTTGGTATGAATTTAAAATTTTACATGTTTGCAAGATCTCATTGGAAGAGATATAAATTATATAGGTGGCTTCACACAATCATAATTTATTTGACATTCAACAAAAATTTTATTATGTTTTTAACTAGGCTTTTGCCGTTCATGATTTTTTTGTGTAATTTTTAACCCCGTTAAAATATTATTAATATTCCTCCATACCATAGTCATCTCGACCAGAAACATTGTTCATCTTGGTTTGCCTGGTGAGTCTGCCTCTCAAGGGTGATTGCGTTGATTTCAATATTGTATCTTTTAGCCTTGAAGATGGCGTAATTATAACGCCGAAACGTTGGCTTTAGCAAACTTTTAGTTTCATTTTGGTCTCCTAAATCCCAAAAACATATTCTCTCACAAATATTCAGTTGTATCAATTATAAACTTAAGGTTCTTATCAATAAATTTAATTATTATTGTTTTTAATAGTGGACGCATAAAAAAAAACACGCGACGCGATCAAGTTCGTATTTTCACTTATTTTGATGTTCAGAAAAAGTTAATAAAATTTACCTTGCAAAAACCGCTGGAAATTCTCCTTTAGATTGTGTTCGTTATCAATGCGTATAATGATGCACTCCCTGGGTTTAATACCATTAACTTGTAAATGTGTGTCGTTGACCTTCGTTGGTTCGATTTGAATTCTGGAAATATTTCACCAATCTTCCGTAGTTTTCACAATATTATTATGTAAACACAGGTAAGTAATTAATCCGGTACTTTTACACTTAAATTTTCAATTTATACTATTAATTCTTGCAGATGATTGAAATTTTTTTGTTCACCAGCAGACTAACTCGCCATTAATCATCAATCGTTGCCCCCGCTCTCCCATTCAATTGTTTTTTATTTTATCATACCACCAATTTCATGGTATTCTAGATGTTCGATAACTATATTTTTATTGGTTGCATAAAGATCAATATTATTGTCGAAATTTCCGGATTGCAGGTCCGTATCTAGCCCAATGTGGCTTTGTAAAAGTTTTATAAGTGAAATTTTATATTTTCAGATTGACTGAATTTCTACACCATCGCTTCTTGGTTGGTTAAATAAAGATGTTTTACACGAGATTTTCATTCACAGTTCATTGAATTCTCGATACGTAGCACTCACGTTAACCCGAAATGACAACTTATTTTAAAGTAACGTAAATACAAGTTTTACATTAATGAAATTAATTAATAATATTTTAACACCTGAATTACCTTCCTTATTACTAAACAATATTTCTTTTAATATAATTTTAACAATTTATAACAAAGTAAATTTAATGTTGCATTACGAATTATTTTTATTCAAACCTGTTTTGTTTTACTCTTACACAAATTAATTGACGTTAACTTCAAATATTAGATATTGGACGAAGTCCTTCCTGCACTTTAGTAAAATCACATGCTTTTTTTTTTCAAATATTTTCCCGATTCTTACAACCGCATTTCTATTAGCTCGGTACGTCGGAATATCGCAATATATATTTTGCAGTGTTTCAATTTGGAGAGACAATTAAGAAAAGACACTCATTATATTAAAATCTAAATTGAGAGGCTACTTAAATTGGTTATCGAACTGTACCAGGGTCTTGCAAATGCCTATTATATTGAAAAGCTGTTTGTTCAGATTTCTTAGAGAACTCAAATGAAGTCTTGTCAACAGGCGCTGATTCCTAAAAGTGTAAGGGGGAAAATTATAAAATGTGGATAGATTTTGCAAACTGTAAGAGATAAAACAAATTAAATAAATTAATCTGTTAAAGTAAACAAACGCGTAATAAACGGTATGTGTTAACTTAAGTAAATTGATGGAAAAGGACAACATAAATTTGAAAAGAATGGAAAATGAACGACTACGATGGTTCAGAAAGGTTTTGGGGGAAAAAGGGAGATAAGGAAAATGGAACATTCGAGTTGTGTCCGCAAAAGCGTATGGACGTAGTGGAATTTGAATGAAGATTCGCATGGCGACTGTGTTTAAGTACAGATGCAATTTAGTTCTTTTTTTTTTATTTTAATGTATTCACTGGGAATTGATCGAAAAGAAAACACATTTTAATTTTCAAAAAGTTTGGAATTATTAATAAAAATTAAGAGAAAATAAGCTGGAACAGTTGCGTCAATACAGACGTTGAAAAATTTGGATAACAACAGATAGCACTGGTTTGTCCTTTTTGTTGGTTGTGATACATGGTTAAGGAAGATTTCAATTATTCAAGCTGGAGCACTTACTTATTAATCCATTGGCACGTATTTCATCAGAAAGAGTTTATGGTTTACAGTTATCTCCTTCGCACACTTCAGTCAAACAAGTTGAAGCAGATCCACTTCGACACCGGCGACGCGAGTGGAGTACACAGGCTGGTTTTTCGACGTCCGAAAGAATCGGTAAGAGACTGTGCGCGTATTTTTTTTAAATTTACAAACATTACATTTCCGGTAAAACTTTTGAATTATTAGTGCGGTAAAATCGTAGGGGGAACTTAGATTTAGTAATACTTTGTACATTTAATTTGTTTTAATTTGAATTTTTATGGTTTGTCTCAATGATATTTTGATTGTAAATAAATGAACAGGTATTGATTGAGGAGATTTGTTTGAGTCAATTTATTCAATAAAAGTTACAGCACGTAGGAAAAAGGCAGATCCAGGTGCAGAATAAGGTTCGTTAATAATTTTATTAAGTTAGTAATAATTAGTAACCATATGAGGTGTCTTTTATTTCTTATTCAATCGAACCATTGTCACTCCCACAAAAGCTAGCCGGAAGTATAGAATAAAGAGCCGTTGTTTTTTCCCCGCTATAGAAATTCAATTATTTACAGTAGCTTATCACGGCAATTTATATTAAATTCATTCTGTTCATGGGAACGCTGAGCTAACATCCCCTTCCGTAGTGAAATATCTTATATAAGACGTATTTGGTTTTGTGGATATATAATAAATACCATTAGTTTGATTAGTTTAATTGAAATAAATATTGTAAACAAGTATTAAGTTAACACACGTTGTGACAGTACAAAAGTAACCTTGCAACTGACTCGTTGCATATTTAGTGCAAGCGCACTTTGATGCTTGGTCACGTTTTCTACTAATATTATGCAACTTTCTCAACACTCCCTCGTATTGGTAGAACTCGTGCGTCTAGCATTGTTACAAAAACAAAAATAATAAACAAATTGGTTAGACATAATCATAAAATACATAACAGATTCATGCCTAAAACTAAACACATAGGTACAAAAAATAAGAAATACACAATTTCGTTCAAAACAAATAATTAACATTGTGGAATGACTAACAAAGGTTTTATTAAAATATCAAATTTTAGTCATTCCAAGCCTGCTACGTAAAAATTCAAACTTAATTGTTGGCAGTGTGTAACAAAATATGTTTATTTCGTTTCATAACATTTAAATTACTTTAATTGTTACTCCGAGCGCCATCTCTTAACTCGCTTTAGCAACGAACGAGATAGCAGAGAATATAGACGCGCGCCGCTAGAAACTAACTTTGGCTTTGAAGTGCGACGAAACAGGTCGATATTATTGATCGCGAGTAAATCAATTATTTTTCAGTCGATTTTCGTTGCAAAATTAGTAGTACGCAGTAGTTAATCTCACCGTCATTACGGATTTCGTGAAAACAGTGCGTAACTATTTTGTTTTAGCCAGTTCAAGCATTTTTGGGATATATCAATTTTGTTATCTCGAGCCACCATATTTTTATCGAATGCACAAAGTATTACCAACCATAATTTTATTTGGTAACATTCGTTTGGTTACTATTTTGACAGCTGCTTTTGTTTACTTTTGGAAGTCGATTGTTGTTGTCAATCGCAGCTTCAGTTGTTTTTGTGATCGCATTGTACTGGACGATCACATTGTCTTAATTGGATTGCCAACCTGTACCTTACCATCAACGCAGCTAAGTGACGCCTGTCCATCTTCGTGTCCGCCTGCCAGAACCTGTTAATCGAGTATTACGTCGGTGTACTGCCGTCCGAGGATTCTAGATTGGAAGCCATTGGAATTCAAGATCAACCACTGCATTCCATACAGGGATTATTGCTGTCATTACTATTGTGTGAACTCATCCTTGAGCTCAGGTGAGACAAACTTAATATTCTTGTTTGGATTTACTTGTGGTATTGTGATACATTCAATACGGTCAATTATTTGTATTGACGGGCCTACCATTCTGGCTTCCCGTATTGTGGTCATCTTTGACGTACCGTTGTCACAATCAGTTAACGTGCTTTCTGTTTTTGGCACGCCACCACTACAAGCGTTTGTAATTGTCGTAATCGTTTCAATTTTCATTAAAACTTTATTGTTTAATCATTGTTTTATTTTTCGACGAAGCGTACCCTCGTTATTTTTCAGCACAACGCAGAGTGGAACTCATGACCATCGCTTCCAGGCTATAACGAGCTGGCTTATACGAACATCAGGGTTACCACGAATATAAGTAGGAGTCATACTCTGTAACAAAATATGTTTATTTCGTTCCTAACTTTCAAATTATTCAAATTGGTACTCCAAGCGCCATCTCTTAATTCATTTGTACAACGTACTTGATAGTACAGTAGATAGACGCGCGCCGTCAGAAAGGAACTTTTAGCTTGAACGTTCACAAGTTCGGTCGTGGTATTGTTGATCGATGTGTAATCGATATATTTGAATCGATTCCTCGTTCTTTTTGTAGATCGTACTGCTGTGTAATTCCTTAAGCAATTTGCACCACCCTGGTTTTGTCAGGCGCCAACTTTCAAAGTGAAAGTAAAATTTATTAAATTGAATTTCATTCTTCAGGGGTTACAGATTACTCAGAAATTCACCATCCTTTTCCCCTTTTTTATCTAGCACAGTCTGGAAACTCGACTCAAGGTGTAGTAGGTTCATGAATTAGCTCAATTGAGGGATGCTTGTGGGTTGAAATGAATTTGTGGATTAAAATTGTTGATGTCAAGATATCGAGATGAACTAATTTGCTTGTATTGATGAATCTTTAAGTTTGGTAATGCTTACTGTAATGAATCAAGTTGACGAATAAAAAAATTGTTTGTATCGAAAATGGTTTTGTATTTATAAAAATCATCAAATAAATTCGCAAATGCGCACAAATTTTTAGATAAATTTTTATCTAAAAGAAATAGACAATATTTGAAAATAAAAATCAAATCAAAGCATCCAGAAGTATCTTCTTGGATCGTCGACAAATTACAATAATAAAATTTATAAAATGTTAATGGAAATATAATTTTTAAATACCTTTTTGTTTTTAAATCCGGCTCTTTATATACAGAGCCGGATTTCTTTTTGTCGGTCACCCATCCAAGAGCTTTCCCGAACTAGTGTTGCTGGCATGCCTATTTCGCACGTCTTACTACGCAACCATACCACCACTGTAGTACGTGGAATAAATTTCATTTTTGTACCTTATCATTAAGGTTATGTATATTTGTGATAACATTCACAGTAATATTACCATATTTGAGGCAAACAATCCCTTATTCTGAAATTTTGAGGTGACAATAACCTCTTTAAATTTATCTTTCAGCTTTTAAAAACATTCCCTTATACTTAAAGATCTTAATTGGTTCATTATACCTGAAATTGCTAAATTCGTTCATCTTTCTTATCTTTGTGTTTGAAATGAGGTCAAATTTTATGTAAATTTTGAATATGAGTAAGAAATTTATATATTTGCATAGCCCTGGTAGCTTAAAACACAGCATCAACCTTTTCAAGATGTCATCTTCTACTTGTGAAGGTTTAAGATTAAATCTTCTAACAAAATTGCTGTGTTAAAACAGAAGAATTTTTGGAATTTGTTAGGTTTTTCACCCATGTGAATTTTATCTTGTTTGGTATTTTTTTACTACCATAAATCGAGTCATTTATAAAGTGATAAGGAGCAAAAGTGTTTATAAATGTTTGTGATTGTTTCATCCCTTAATGAGCATAAAGTAAATTTTGTTTCGTGACTGGTTTTTCTTCAGTTTGAGTTGGTGCATTGACCTCTCATGAAAGTTTTGAAATTGGTTAAATTAAATATAATGCTTTGAATAAAAGTAAATTGTTTATTAAATTAAAATTAAATTGAATTTTTGGTTCCCCTTTTCAAATTATTCTGAAAATTAAATTATTTGTAAAAATTAATGTGATTGAAAAAATGTTTTTGTTTGGCTACTTATTTGAGCCTTTGATAATTTGTAAAATTTTTAATTGTTCTCAAACTTGAGATTATCTTTATTTTTATATCGCTTCCTGTAGCTAATCAAATTAAATTAAAATGTAATTGTTATTGTAGATAAATAAATTGTAAATTAAATGTTTAAATCTTTATGTTGATAAATTTTTATCTAAATGTTTCTAATGATTCTTTTTAAATGTCACCTTTTCAAATTTACACGTGACTGTTTATTAATTAATTTTCTTGAATTTTTGAGTTTAAATGTTTGCAAATTAATTATATTATAAGTCTTATTGACCTTTTCATCTTAACAACCCTGCCTCCCATCCTGTTGTAATTATTAACAAATTATCTTTTTTAACACTAGTGATAGCATCGAATTATTGATTGTTTTCTGAAAAATTTTTAAATTGTGACTGTTTATTAAGCGTGTTGTTTATTTTGTATCTATTTAATTATAATTTTGGACTAATTGCTTCCTTACTAGGACTTAATATTCTTGGATTATTTTCCTTTCAAACGTGTGCCTTTAACTTATAACTTCATGTTTTGTGAAATTGTCTTTTCTAATTTTTGATTATTATTTTTATTTTGGTCGACTCTTTAACAATAAATTTTTAATTTTTAAACTCTTTCCCTCCATTTTAATCAATCATAATTAACTTTAATCAAGGTGCCTATTTTTGCAACTGTTGATTATTTCCCTCTAAATTTTTCAAATTAATTCATTCAATTTTCATAAATTCATTTTTAAATTCAATATTTCAAATATTCATTGTCGTAATCAACCATTATTATTCTTTAAATCAAATCATATCCATTGTAAGTTCACTTGCATTTAATTTCGCATCTCAGAGCAGCACTTTGACTCTGTTTTCTTCCAATTATGTTTTGTCGTTTCTTTATTTAATTAATCCTCTTTATTGTTAAATTTCTTCAGTATAAATTTTCCAATTTTCACACGCTTATTCGTGTTTTTCCAGTCAATTAAGTTTTTCGTAATAATCTTCAGATTTCAAATGTTTTGTAAAGTGTTAATAATTTTTAATGTACTGATAATTTTTCAGTTTTAATTTTTATCTTTTGGAAGTGTCAATAATTTCTTTTATTCATTAATAATTTTTTAATTTCATTAAGTTTTAATAATTTTTGATTTGTACCAGGTTCAATTGCTTAATTGTCGAATTTTTTTAATTTTCCATCATATAATATTTAATTAATCGAATTGATCTTGTTGTTTAAAGCGAATATGCTTGTAAAATGACATCTTCATGAGCCAATCCATGATTTTTATGTCGATCTGTGCTTCATTATTAAAATTAAATATCCACCTGACAATTTCCATTTCTTGATGACTTGACGTCTTCATTTTTCTCATCTTCTTGAGTTTTGGTTTCATTTTATTAATTTTCGGACTTTTGAATGTTGAGTTTTTAAATATTTTAAATATTTTGACTCTTTTCAACCGAATTTTAACTAATTTCACAATTTTTATAAATGTTCTTTTTAACTTAATTGTCTTTGTTTTTATTTTCTTGACACTTTTGTAGCTTTTGAGATTTTTATGTTTTCTTTTCTTCTTTACCCTAGTGCCTTTTGTTTTGTATTTTTGTTTAGATTTTAACTTTTTAATTTTGAAACGTAGCCTTCTGTAGCTTTTTCTAGAATGTATAACAATGCATTTGCACTTGACTTCTATTGTTGGCTCTTCCATCATTGGATTTTCATTTATTGGGTCAACCTTTCCAGTGTAGAGTACCTCCATTTCTTCAACAATTTCTGTTATTTGGATTTGCTCTTCAATTATTTCGGTGAATTTGATCCATTCTGCATTTTGTTTTATTTTTATGGGCCTCTCCAGATTTTTAAATCCCATTTCCATTTTTGTGCACAAATTAGTGATTTCATTCTTCAATTTGCAGTTTGCCGATTCAATTTTTTCATTTGTAAGATCGATTTTGTCGTTGGTGACATCCAACTTTCTCGACACATCCTTCAATTCAGTAGACAATTCTTCTTTTGTGGATCTTAGCTCACTAGACATATCATCTTGGTTCTTATCCATTTTATCTAGTAAAGTTTTGGACATTTCCTCGTAGGATTTCGTCAATTGTTCGAACATTATCTCCACATAACTTTTCTTTTGTTTTGAGTCCATTTTGTTTGTTTTTGAATTTTATTTGAAATTTTTGAAGAAATAATCAAAATTTTTACTTTTATCTTTCCAACCCTTGATTTTTCAAAACCTCACTCATTCGTGTCAAAAAGATATTAAAATTTTTGTGCGTTAAAGTTTAAAAAAAATAATTTTTCATAAAAATTTTTCTACCCCTAATTTTATTGTTTTTCACCCCCAATTGTGTTTAATCGAGCCCCACGTTCGGAAGCCAAAATAGATGCTGTGTAATTCCTTAAGCAATTTGCACCACCCTGGTTTTGTCAGGCGCCAACTTTCAAAGTGAAAGTAAAATTTATTAAATTGAATTTCATTCTTCAGGGGTTACAGATTACTCAGAAATTCACCATCCTTTTCCCCTTTTTTATCTAGCTCAGTCTGGAAACTCGACTCAAGGTGTAGTAGGTTCATGAATTAGCTCAATTGAGGGATGCTTGTGGGTTGAAATGAATTTGTGGATTAAAATTGTTGATGTCAAGATATCGAGATGAACTAATTTGCTTGTATTGATGAATCTTTAAGTTTGGTAATGCTTACTGTAATGAATCAAGTTGACGAATAAAAAAATTGTTTGTATCGAAAATGGTTTTGTATTTATAAAAATCATCAAATAAATTCGCAAATGCGCACAAATTTTTAGATAAATTTTTATCTAAAAGAAATAGACAATATTGTAAATAAAAATCAAATCAAAGCATCCAGAAGTATCTTCTTGGATCGTCGACAAATTACAATAATAAAATTTATAAAATGTTAATGGAAATATAATTTTTAAATACCTTTTTGTTTTTAAATCCGGCTCTTTATATACAGAGCCGGATTTCTTTTTGTCGGTCACCCATCCAAGAGCTTTCCCGAACTAGTGTTGCTGGCATGCCTATTTCGCACGTCTTACTACGCAACCATACCACCACTGTAGTACGTGGAATAAATTTCATTTTTGTACCTTATCATTAAGGTTATGTATATTTGTGATAACATTCACAGTAATATTACCATATTTGAGGCAAACAATCCCTTATTCTGAAATTTTGAGGTGACAATAACCTCTTTAAATTTATCTTTCAGCTTTTAAAAACATTCCCTTATACTTAAAGATCTTAATTGGTTCATTATACCTGAAATTGCTAAATTCGTTCATCTTTCTTATCTTTGTGTTTGAAATGAGGTCAAATTTTATGTAAATTTTGAATATGAGTAAGAAATTTATATATTTGCATAGCCCTGGTAGCTTAAAACACAGCAGTACGTATTAACTAATTCACCGTGAAGACGGATATTGTGAAATTAGTGAGTAGCGATTTTTTTAAGAAGCTAGTTCGATTATTCGAGATACCGGAATTTGTTATCTCAAAACAGCCATTTTTTTGTTTTGTATGTTACAAAGCAGTACCAACCATACTTTATTTGGTAACTTTCGCATGGTTATATTTTTGGACAACCATCTTGTTTACATTTTGGTGTTTATCAATCACAACATCAAGTAGTTGAATGATCGTTATATTTTTGGACGATCATACTGTTTATTTGGATTGTCATTCCGTACCAGACTACAACACAGCTGAGTGGTTCCATTCCAATTCCGTTGTTCCTGTGCGAAACCTGTTGCTGCGTGAAACATCACGTCGGTGTTCTGCTTGCGAGGAGTCCAGACTGTATCCATTGTTATTCAACGCCAGCCACAGCAGATCCATCCAGAGAAGTTGCTGTCATACTACCATTTGTGATCTTATCACGGGCTCGGGTAAGGCAATTTATTTTTCCTGTGTGGATATTTGTGGTTTTGTGGCATTTTATTTTGAGTCAACTTTTGTATTGACCGGGTTACCATTCTGGTCGTCCCGTATTGTCGTCACTTTTGACGTGCCGTTAATAAAGTCAATTACAGTGCAGATAAGTATTAGCACTTCATCACCACTGGCGTTTGTAGTTGTTGATTTGACTTCATTAAACTTTGTTATTAAAGTATTGTTTTATTTTCGACGAAGCGTACCCTCATTATTTTCAGAACAGCACAGAGTGGAAGTCACGACCATCGCTTCCAGCTACAACGAGCTAGTTTTAAAACGATCACCAGGGCCACCACGCAATATAAGTAGTAGGGTTTTTTTTTATCCCTTCTGCGTGGTTTGTTTACTTTTCTGAGACGTTCTCCCATTAGGGACGAGTAAGAAGGTAAAACATATCAACTCCTGCGTGGTTTGTTTGCTTTTCCAAACCGTTCTCCCATTAGGAACGGAAAGGAGGGAAAAACATATCAAGTGCTTTAGTTAAGATATCGGCAGTGTTCTCGTTAGTGGGCACGTAGTCCACTTTAAATTCGTCGCGTTCATATTTTTCACGCACAAAGTTGTAACGCACATCTATATGCTTTGTACGTTTATGAAACACTGGGTTTTTAATAAGTTTTATCGCACTTTGATTATCTATGTATAAACACAGGTCACTGATTGGTTTTTCATTTATTTCACTTGTTAGTCGTTTTAGCCACATAAGTTCTTTTGAAGATTCAGATGCGGATATGAATTCGGATTCGGTGGTTGACAACGATACGCTTGCTTGTCGTCTACTACACCAGGTAATTGCACCGTTGCACATTTTGAAAACGTATCCGGTGGTTGAACGTCTAGTGTCGATGTCACTTGCATAATCTGCATCGGAGTACCCGACTAAAAATGTTCGATTGCTTGATGAGTACAGAATTCCCAATTCTGTGGTATGTTTTAAATATCGCATTATTCTCTTTACCGCATTCCAGTGCGATAGACTCGGGTTGTTTTGAAATCTACTAATAATATTAACAGAATGACTCAAATCTGGTCTCGCTGTAACAGCAGCAAAAATCAAACAACCAACGGCTTGTCGATATAATGTTTCCTCGGGAATTCCATTTGTCGAAAATCTTTTATTACTATCGTCATTTTTTGTTAGTACAGTGTTTGCGTCAGCTGCCGTGTTTACTGACCTACTCTCGTTTAAATCAAAACGTTTCAAAAGATTCTTTATATAATTTGCAACGTGAATGAATATGGTATTATTTTCTGTATCTATTTGTTGATTTCCAAACCTACAAAATAATTTGGTTCACT
This sequence comes from Podabrus alpinus, assembly GCA_932274525.1. Lineage (NCBI taxonomy): Eukaryota > Metazoa > Arthropoda > Insecta > Coleoptera > Cantharidae > Podabrus > Podabrus alpinus. Next base: position 73,529,065 of record OW026454.1, on the reverse strand, counting down.
TACGCTAATTTCGAATGCCATTTTCATTTTGTTGACAATTTGATCGAGTAAAGCTTCGTTCTTTGTCATTATTTATCCATCGTCTACATAAAGCACTAATAAAGCTAATTCGTTGTTGAATTTGCCGACATAAACACAATTATCCGATTCGCATTGTGTAAAACCAAAGGATTTTAAAAATTCACTAAACCTCTTATTCCAGTTCCTCGGGCTTTGTCGAAGACCATACAACGATTTTTTCAATTTGCATACTACGTTGTTATTTTTGGTTGCACCTGTAGGTAGTAGCATGTAAATGTCTTCGTTTAAGTCGCCGTAAAGAAACGCTGTTTTTACATCGAACTGAATAATGTTGTATTTTTCTTGAACAGCTGTTGCAAGCAAAATTCGTATCGTGTCGTATCGAGTCGTTGGTGCAAATGTTTCCTCGTAGTCGATTCCCTTGATTTGTGCGTAACCTTTTGCACAAAGTCGAGCCTTGTATCGATTGATTTTGCCACTAGGTGATCGTTTTACTTTGAAAACCCATTTCGATCCGATTGTTCTTTGGTTGGCGATTTGTGGTTTAATTTCCCAAGTGTCGTTTTTCTTTAACGCTTCCATTTCTTCTTCGATCGCCGCTTTCCAGTTTTCGGCGTCGTCACTTTGCATGGCTTCTTCGTATGTTTCAGGGACACCAGCTTCGATTAGATTGACCTCGTTTCTATAACGCTTTGGTGTCGGCAACATATTTCGTGAACATAATTCATACGTACCAACATTTTCTTCGGCTGTTTGTTCTTGTGATTCTTCTTCAATGACGTCGTCCTCTTCCTGTCTTTCTACGTGGACTTCTTTTGTTTCATTGAAGGTCACGTTCCGAGATATTTTTACTTTTCTTGTATGGGGATCAAGCAACCTGTAATTCGTTGACTCATTTTCGTAACCGACGAATATTAATTTCTTGCTTTTCGGTTCTAATTTCCGTCTTTGGCCATCTGGGACGTGCATGAAGGCTTCACTGCCGAATACTTTTAAATGCGTTACTACAGCTTTCTTTCGATTCCATATTTCGAATGGGGTTGTGTTACGGGAGTTCACATTCGACGTTCGATTTAATATGTAGACAGCAGTTTTCACTGCTTCTGCCCATAAATATAAAGGAAGGTCTTTTGTGTATAACATTGAACGTGCACTTTCCACTATTGTTCGATTTTCACGTTCGATTTTTCCGTTCTGTTCGGCACTGTATGGCGCACAAGTTTCTAGTTGAATTCCTTTGTTGTGTAGAAATTGTCTGAAATCTTGGTTTACGTATTCGGTTCCATTATCTACTCGTAACGTTTGAACTTGATAATTAAACATGTTTTTAACGCGATTAACTAATTGTTTAAAGCAGTCTAATGTATCCGATTTATTTTTCACGAAATAAACAAACTTATAACCTGTTGCAGCATCTTTAAAGAGTACGAAGTAAAGATAACCGCTTACTGAAGGTATTGACATAGGTCCACAGAGGTCGCTATGTATGTATTCACCAGGTTGATAATTTCTTTTTACAGTTTTCTTATAAGGTAACTTGTGTTGTTTACCGAACTGACAACCGTCGCATAAAAAATTGTCTTCGTTTGTTAAATTTACACCTTTGATTACGCCGTTCGAAACCATTTCACGAATTGTTTTCAAATTTGCATGGCCTAATCTTTCGTGCCATTCACGCAATGTTCCACTTGAAGTAACCGAGTTTACTTCCGGGGTTATTGTCCGCAACAATAATTTATACAAATTGTTCGGTTAGCGTACCGCACTCAATTTTAACTTCCCGTTCTCGATTATTTTCGCTGTATTTTTATTTTTAATCACTTTCATATTCTTCTGGGTTACAGCTCCTTCAGAAAATAGATTTTTTCTTAAGCCTGGAACGTACCAAACGTTCGTCATTAAGCTTTTGACCCATTTATCGTGGATCAAACATTCGACTTGGATCGTGCCAATTCCTTTTACTGGTAATTTTTCATTGTTTCCCAATGTCACTGAAAATTCATTAATTTCTTTTAACGACGAGAATGATGTTTTGATGGGTGTCATATGGCACAACGCACCCGAATCAAGCGTCCACCCCTCTTCGTTCGTTATCGTGGCAGCGATCTCTTCTTCAACGGAAAACGCGGAGTAAAAACTAGTTCCGTCGGAATTCGTCGAACTTTCTTGGTTTTTATTCCAATTTTTCTTGCGTGGTGCCCGGCATTCTCTCGAGAAATGTCTCTTTTTGCGACAATTGTAGCAAATCATTTCAGATTTACTCGTTTTCTTAGTTTTTCGATTGCCGTTTGACCCTGTAGTCAACATGTCGCTTTCAGCTGTTTCCGTCGTGTTTAGGTTCGTCTCCTCGTCGACTAAGCGTGACATCATGTTTTGCAACGTTTGTTTACTGTCGTCGAGGGAAAGCCAAGCTTGCCTAAAATTTCGATATTTTGTTGGTAGCGTACCCAATATTTTTGTCAAAACATCTGTTTCGCTTATTTGATCACCGCTGTCTCTTATTTGTCGAGCCATGTTCTCAATTTTTGAGATGTGTTTGTAATATTGACTTTTTAAAATTAATTTAAATTTTAATTTACCGCTTCTTTTGGTTTAGAATTTTTTAAACGTCCTGTATATTTCTTTTTAAAGTAATATTTAGGTACGACACCTTTTGGTAGAAAATGATAACAGGTTCTTAAGGGTCATTATTGCTAACTTGGCGTCTGGATTCTGGATGGATTCTGGATTGTAGGTGGAGGGCAAGAAAACTCACACGCACTTAGGCCACTAAATTGGGCCCATTGTGCTACCTCCAATTTCAGCGGCCCCGCGCCCCGTCATTCCCCAAGCCATCCCAACTGGAGGATGAACTCCAGGATCCTGGCGGGTGGGGTGCCACTGATTCTGGCCATGTCGGGCCAGAAGTCTCCCAACATGGATCCTCTCATAGAAGTCAGAGCTGGGCAGTAACAGAGCACATGCTCAGCTGTTTCCTCCTCTTCGTTGCATCCACGACATAAAGGGTCATCTGCAAACCCCATATTGTGGAGGTGTTTATTTAATCTGCAATGTCCAGTCAGTATCCCTGCAATTGTCCGCAGATTGACTCTGGACAGCTTCATATAGTATCTTGCATGTTTCCATGAAGGCACGCGTATTGCTGCTCTAGCTTGGTTACATGTAGTTCCTTGTAGCCATCTGCTGGTGTGCAGTTCTAGGGTATAGTGTTTTAGGAGAGTATCTATGGTTTTGACGGCGGGCGTGATCATCGGCTCCGGGCCGCAGGGAACACCATTGGAGCCATTTCTTGCCAGCTCATCAGCCTTTTCGTTACCCTCGTTACCTTTATGTCCCTTAACCCAGCAGAGAGAAAGGACATTTTAAGTTGATATATCATTCAGTGCCCGGATGCAATCAAGCACCAGACCAGAAGTGACTTTATGGCCCCGAAGTGCCACCAGAGCCGCTCTACTGTCTGATAGTATTTGTATGTTTTTGTTCAGAATACTCCTATCCTGAACTATTTTTGCGCAGTGTAGTATACCCACAAGCTCCGCCTGGAACACAGATGTATATTTACCCAGCGGTATACTTATGTTTAGATCAAGTTCAGCAGAGAAAATTCCTGCACCCGATCCAACATTATTTTTGGAGCCATCCGAAAAGAAATGTATATCGTAATCGAATGTTTCGTTTGCGTTTAACAGTACATTGTATTTCCTGTCAAATATATATTTAGGGTGGATTCTGTCGGATTCAAGTAGCAGAAGAGGTACTCCTTTGGAATATTCCTCCAAGATCTGCATATGGCCCGCAGTTCCTCGCCTATGAGTCCAGGCTTTCCAACTGCGCAACCTGAGAGCTGCCTTGACCGCCGTTTCCTGCGCATGAAGATCAAGTGGAGGGAGGCAGAGAAGGGTCTCAAGCGCTACAGTTGGGGCCGTTCGCATCACTCCAGTTACAGCCAGACAGATTGATCTCTGGGTCTGGTGTAGGGAGGACGCTGTTGTTACTTGTTTGGTTCTGGGCCACCATACAAGGGATCCGTAGCAGAGCATGGGTCTAATGACTGCCGTATAGAGCCAGAGGGTGATCTTGGGGGATAAACCCCACGACCGTCCCATTGCTCCCCGACACTGCCAGAAGGCCATTCTCGCTTTCTCTAGTTTCATTTGTAAATGTTTTCCCCAATTCAGCTTCTTGTCCAGTATTATTCCCAGATACTTGACTTGATCAGCTATTTTTAAGGGAGTCCCTGTTAAGCTAGGCATGACCATGGTCGGTAGCTTTTTCTTTTGGGTGAAAAGAACAAGCTCTGTCTTTGCCGGATTAACCGAGAGAGAGTGCTCTTTACACCACTTCTTTAAAATCTTGAGAGCATCCTGCATTAGGGTGCATAAGACATTCTCAAATTTTCCAGTGAGCAGTATGACGATGTCATCTGCGTATCCTATGGTGTGGTATCCCATGTCATTTAAGAGTTTCAGAAGGCTGTCTACCACCATGTCCCACAGCAGCGGGGAGAGTACTCCCCCCTGAGGGCAGCCCCTTGTTACAACTCCTTTAATGTCAACGTCCCCAACTCTGATCTCCACGATTCTCCACTTCAGTATAAAACTGATCCATCTCGCGATGGTCGCGGAAACGCCGTGGATCTGCAGAGCAGCGTTTATACTTCCGAAGGTGGCTTTGTCAAAAGCCCCCTCGATATCAATGAACACTCCCAGGGTGGACTCTCTGTAGTCCAGTGACCTCTCTATGCGCTCCACTACCTTGTGTAGCGCCGATTCGGTCGATCTCCCCTGGATGTATGCATGTTGATTCGCATGTAGTGGTCTGTGAAACTCGCGGATCTCTCTATCACACAGTCTCTCCAACGTTTTCAAAAAGAAGGAAGTGAGACTGATAGGTCTAAAAGATTTGGCCAGGGAGTAATCACTTCTACCTGGCTTGGGTATAAAGACAACTTTTGCCGTCCGCCATCCTTTTGGTATATAGGCATGCGCAATGCATGCTCTAAACACCCGCACCAGGTGACGGAGCACCACGTCCAGTCCCCACTGTAGTAGGGCCGGAAATACCCCGTCAGGCCCGGGCGATTTAAAGGGGCAGAATGATTTAATTGCCCAGCTCGTTTTGGTCTCATTCACGACCTTCTTTGCAGTTTCCCAATCTATCGCCGTCGGTGACCGGCCCGTCGCCTTGTCCCAGCCGAAATCCGAAGCAGGTCTACTATCGGGAAAGTGTGTTTTTAGCAGGATTTCAGCAGTCTCCGAGAGACTTTCTGTGTACGAGCCGTCCTCACGATGCAGACTGCCTGGCTGCTGGTGTGGATCTTTTGAAATGATCTTCTTTATTCTTGCTGCGGCGGCAGTTGATTCAATGCCACTACAGAAGATCCTCCACGATTCGCGTTGTTTTTGACGTATTGTTCTCTTATACTCCGACTGGTGCGTCTTAAACGCTGTCCAGTCAGTGTCATTTTTTGAGTTCTGCGCCTTATTGTAGAGCCTCCTGGTCACCCTCCTCAGCTGGTCGAGTTCTTTGCACCACCAAGGTGTTGCTCGACCCCGTAATCCAGCAGTCCGTAGGGGACAGGACATCTCATACGCTTTTGTGAGGGAGTTTTGCAGCGTATCGGCATACAGTTCAATCTCCTCAGTAGTTATTAAATATTCTTTTGTGAAAGTTTCTGCCTGCATATCGACCTCCAGGGACGAGGAGAGGTGGTCTAGGAAGACCAGCCTGTCAGCTCTCCTAGGGTTTCGAAATTGCTTGGGTTCCACTTTTTTAGCTTTCAACTTGAAGCAAACCCATTTATGATCCGACAATGTCAGTTCGTTAGACACATGCCAATCATATATATAATTTGAAATGCTTAACGACGCTAAGGTGATATCAATCACCGAATTGCGTTGGGGTGACACGTAAAAAGTGGGGTCATTTCCTCGATTAAGAATTTCTAGGTTTGTACTAATAAAGTAATCTAATAGAGACTTACCTCGACCGGTGCATTCCCTGCTTCCCCATGCGTGATGATGGGAGTTAGAGTCGCAACCATTTATGAGGTGTTTCTTCTGTTGCTCACAATATTCCACCAGCCCCACCATCCCCCGTGGGGGTGGTGACTCGGGTGAGTCTATTGGAAGGTAGATTGATGCCATAATGACATCCTGTTGACCATTGCCAAAGTCGCAGCTGAGCCTCACCGCTGTGAGGTCGCCGTCGCTGTACTGTGGCAGAAGGTTGGTCTGAATGTTGTTAGGTAGGTATGTAAATACATGTCCTAATTTTGTTTGTGTGACCTCCTGTAAAAACAGTGCCGTTTAGTTTTGTAAAACCTTTTACATTAGATTTTACTAACCATGGCTCTTGAATAAGAGCGATTGTATCCTTGCAGCAGTCGAGGTGGCGGCATAGGGTTGCAACAGCCCCTCGACAGTGCTGGAGGTTGATTTGTAGGAGGTTCCACTCTTGTAGGGAAGCCATTTGGCCTGCCTTGAAGAGCATCCTACTCCATTATGCCCGCAGACACACCACCCGAACCTTCGCCCATCTCCATCGGAGTGGATGTGGTGTCTGTCGGCATCGTATTGGGTGCAGAGTCATCCTCAAATCTCTGCAGCCTGATTTTCAGAGAGGTGAACTTGTAGTTCAACCTCTCTCCTTTCGCTTTGATGGCGGCATCGTCTTCCTGCCCGACACCGAGAACAAGGAGTTTGCCTTTCGGCTCTTCCTTGACCGAGTCGAAGAAGACACACCATTCTTTTATTTTTGCCCAGGTGTTCTGAGCAGCCAGGCGTCTCATCATGACAGCCTCAGTGGATTCCGGTTCCCCGGGGATCCAAAGGGTTGCCTTGGTCAGCCTGGGCAGATTATCCACCTGGACAACATCTAATTTTGCCCGCTCCCACATTCCTGTGAGGGTTGCAATGGTTGCTTGCAGCCATTCAAGGGAACCTTGATCACAGCAGGTGATCCGAAGGATCTGTCCTGAGTAATGGAACCCTTTGAAAGTGGGTGCTTGCACTGATTCACCAGGCCTTGTGTCAATAACTTGGCGTCTTTTCTTTGTTAACAAAGATAGGTCACTTGGTTGTGAACGGTTGAATAGACCAGTTGTTCGACATTTCTTTATTTTCAATACAGTTAATTTCAGAGTGTTAAATTTCTTTTAGTGTGTTGTCGTTTAATTAACAGGTATAATTTATGCATTATTTTAATAAGTTTTCTTTACAAATTTGGGCAAAATGACTTTAATTTAATTGATTCGTGTTTTTACATAAGTTCTTTGTTTCAAATAATAGAATCTTAACAGGTGGTTTTAAAGGTTTTTAAATTATAGCTAAATTCGGTTTGCTTAATGCAATTTTCATTTATTAATTATTATTAGGAGAAATTTGTTTAATTTACAAAAGAATATTCGTTGCAAGGTTAAATAGTTTTATGCCTGAGGGTAACAAAAGCGAAGCGTCCTTTTTCATTCTACCTGCGGCTATTCATTCAGGGTAAAGTAACTTCAAGGGTGTTAGGAATTTCGAGGTCAAGCTTTTAACGGTAGCTTGTTTTATTCAAACAAAGAAAATGCAAGTATGATTATATACAGTGTGTTTTTAATTTCAAATGAGCTTAGATTTATAAATAAGAGGTTTCTTTATTTAAAATAGGTAGTAATCTGTTAGTAAATTAAATAATTATATACAGGGTGTTTGCCAAAGTTATTGCAAATTGTTTGCAGGTAAAAAGACTTGATAAATGCATTCAATCTGTTACTACGTCCTCACAAGGCTGAGTAATGATGTACGATAAGTTTACAAATCTTTATATCGTGGTAGATGATTGACTTATTTAATACAATGGTTTTGGGTACGTTTGTGTACATTTAGCTTCTCCGATTTGGGTAAAAGATTATAAACAACCCCTATTGGCTTGGAAAATAAATTACACAAGACCAATCTGCTTAAATGCAAACCATAAAGCAAATTACATTGAACTGTTCCCAAAGATTTGTTGTTAATTAAGTTGTGTTAACTTAGATCGGGGTTTTTAATATTGGTAAATTAGGTATCTTTTGTATTCAAATACAGGATGGTTGAACTTGTTTGAATTAGGTTGTGATTTTAATTTGTATTTGAACAGCTGTAACTCTCATGTTTTTCTAGAAGAACGTTGGGCCCGGCAAGATATATAATATTTTAGCCACTATAAAACTAACGAAGGATTCCTTGTTTTAAACCAGCAAGCCAAATACGAATAATTGTTTCAACTGAGTTTAAATAAGTTACAATTGATTAGGTTGTAAATTGTAATTCAAGGGTGGTTATTTAAAGGTAGATTAAAAGGTATTTTTCCATTAACAGCTAGTGTTTTAATAAAACACATAGCTTCCCTCAATCTTCATAAAATGTACTAAGTACATGAAGAAACTATTATTAACATCCTAAGGATTAAATTAAATAAGAATTTAAAAGTTATCGAAATCATTAAAGCGATTTAAAACAAATCGACTTTCAGGGTAATTAAATCTACAGATTTATTAGGTCATGAGTTAGGTAAATCATTGCTTCAGGTTATATTCCTCAAACAAGAATATTAAAGATAATAAAAGAATTTACATGCCCAAATTTGGTTGTTTTATTTTGTGTTGGAAGTTAATGGTTGTCTCTCTTTCGGAGCAATCATTTGTTTTGTTACAGTTGTTTTTGACATTATGTTTTGTACACCGGAAGAAAGAATTTGGTTACTAGATGGCGATCGTAGGTATTTTCACAACGTGGTGGTCCAGGTTATTTTCCGTGTCGTCGAAGAAGTCTGATTTTAGATTTGAACTTTGTTAGTTCTCAATAGATGGCAGGTTTCTGGAGAGGACATTGGCGCGAAGTTCAAATTCAAAAGTTGCATCTTACATGTTGTATTACACCGTCGTCCGCCGCCATTCTGTATTGATGGAACTGCTCGTGCGCGATCATCTTGTTCGTTTCCGATTTTAGCGCGTAAATGCCGTCCAACTTATCTAAAATGTCTTTCGATGATTCACAATTTTCGATCAGGGATATTTGTGACAACTCCATCGTGCTTGTGATAATGCACATAGCTATCGCATCTTTCTTTGTCCATGATGCTAGCTCGTCACGTTTTTCCGGAGGTGGTTGCAACATGGCGCCCGTCGCCATTTCAAATATGCCCTTTGCTTTTAAGGCACATTTGATTTGGAACCTCCACTGATTGAAGTTTTTACCGTCAAACTTATTTACACTCGCGAGACTTATTGTGTCGGCCATTCTTTATAGTTTCAACACATAAAACACTAGAATGTGTTTCACACAGAAACCGACTTCCGACCTCGTGGCGATCGTCACTTAAACTTTTCAAAAAGGTCTTTATTCGAGGGTTAACGCGTACCCTGGGCCCATAACCTATTTGGTTTTGTCGATAAATAATAAATACCATTAGTTTGATTAGTTTAATTGAAATAAATATTGAAAACAAGTATTAAGTTAACACACGTTGTGACAGTACAAAAGTAACCTTGCAACTGATTCGTTGCATATTTAGTGCAAGCGAACTTTGATGCTTGGTCACGTGTTCTACTAATATTATGCAACTTTCTCAACAAGACGCTTATGCAGCGTGGCTTACAGTTTCTAATTCATGTTTTTGTATGTATTACAGTTCCATTCAATTCACCCACACAGACAGGTCCACACCAACCACCGCGAGGTCAGAAGGCCTCCAAAAATCCAACAGTCAATCCCATACAATCCGATAAAGGATATATTCGGCATAGCCTATTACGCTATGCGTTGATCCATAGGCGATTCAGAGGGTCGCCAACTTCTCTCAGCATGAATTTTCTTCCTCAGGGGTGGATTTCTACAAACTTACCTCGAGCAATGCAAAAGAATAAAACACATCGTCTCCCTTTTATACATTTATTATAAATCAATATATACATTCGTATTTTATTTATTAATAAAATACTGTTGCTTCTTAAAATTAAAATGCATCCATCTGATTCATTCAATTAAAATTAAAACAAAACAATATAAACAAAATACAAACTAAAAATTATCAATTTCACAATACCTTATTTTTATTACGTACGCCCATGTTTCGGAATGTATTAAGTAGCACTTTTTATTGCACACGTTGGATGCGATGAATGACGAGTCGTGTGATAATACATCGAATTCTGGATATAGTCGTGCTTGATGCTGCAACTTTTGATATTTTCCCTTAACAGCGTAGAACTGGACATTAATTGCATTCGACAATTGTTTAATCCGTTATTTATTTGTTACTTAATAGTTTACTGTTAAAATTCACGTATCCATTTTTTATAATCATTAATTTTTGAGCGCACGTGTTTTGAGAACTGGATAATTGTGAAAATGCTTGTAATTTTATACTTTTATATTCGTATTCGACCATTTCGGTTGATTAAAAAGGCGAATTTTATTCTTATAACGCCGATGATTGCAGATAAACTTAAATCGATTTCATTTGTCGCACTTTGCATAATTGTGTTAAGATAATTTCACTTATAAGACGTATTTATTTACATTACACTAAATATTATTTACTTTAACTAATTATTCTAATATTTTATTAGATAATATTGGCTTTTTTATTAAAATTATAAACAAAACTAAACTAAAGTGACTGCGTTTCAAATCATGATTCGATGAACACTGCCTGCATGATGCAATTTTCATTCGTACCTGCTTCAACGAGCATGCAGATCTCGCGTAATTCGTCAACCGACCAATGGGAGAATTTACATATTATCAAAGTTTTGTAAACCAGAAAGAGAATCACTGCATATGACTGATGTAACGCCCACCTCCTATGTATAATATCATAATTTGTTCACTAAATAAAAACCTATCATTTGTACTTGTAATTTTTAATATTAATTAGTAAGTAAATCTAAGAAAAACCCTGAGCCAATATTATCTAGGTACGCCTATGTTCACGCGGCGTAATAAATTAAAATAAGAAACATGTAACTTAGTACTAAAGAAATAAATTCCCACAGTTTTGGGTAAAATGTAACACAAAGATCCACTTAAGGGTGGTTCCTTGAATTTGTTAAGACGAGACGAAGGACCGTTAAAATAAGGATCGCTAACAGTTAAGTCGCGCCAAAAACGATTAGCTGATTTTATCTCACACATGTAGCATGTGAAAAATTCAAAATAATATTAAGGAACACCAAACTTTAACAGCAAAAAGCAATTAGTGCCATATTAAAATTGACAGATATTACAATTAATAGTTTCCCTTAAACCTTAGAACATGGAAATAAAAGCTTTAGGCAGGGCAAGGGCAAGATGGCATTCAAATGATAGCAGAATATTTGGGTGGTCCGGAGCCTGTACACTCTGCACGAAAATATATTAATTAGTCCTGGACACCATCTCAAAAGAGCAGGACCTTCTATGTGTCTCACATATTCAGGCCCCACTCCAATTAACAGAAATCAAATCCATAAAAAGGCAGTAAAAATCAAAAACTAGGCAGTCCTTCCGAGAGAGCCGTACCATTTTTTTTCAATTAATAAAGACCGTGCGTGTGTCTTTAATTTCGAGATATTCAACTAAGTTCATTTACATCAGTTCAATTATTGTTTAATGGTAATTCGACCAAATCATCAAAGTCAGTTCTTTTCGGAAAGTGCTCACAAATTTTAATTATTTTCTTTTGTTCATTAATTTAACTTCATTACATTAAAGTGATTAAACTCAATTTTCTTTCATTTTTTTTTTGTTATATAAATCTAACTAATTCAAATCGCTTAAAGTGTTTAAAATAAATTGAGTGTTAAAGTTTTTTATTGTGAATTATAAATAAAAAGCAAAAGTAAGGATTATTCACCGCTCTCCTCGCCAGTCAAGGGTTTTCAACTTAAATTGTCATTTACAAAGGAGGGCCATACAAGTAATTTCCAGGTATTTAAAATAAGTTTACCTAACGGGTGAAATTGAAAGGTTTATTCTTATTTATCGGTCTATTTGTCTCTCTTAATCCAATCTTGATTTATTAAATTAGACTTAATCTACTGTTGTAACTTCATGTAAAAAAATTCCTTAATTTTTTATTTTAAGATAAATTGTTCTATTAATATTAAATAAATTGATTAAATTTGAAGTTTATGATCTTTTATTATAAACACATGTGTTTATATCTTGGTGTGGAACTGTTTGTCATATAATCCTGCGACTTCGAGGAAACATCCGTTTCCCACGTCTACCTAAAATTGAAGTAATCATTTGAAGAAGTAAGTATTCGAGTTTTGGATTATCTACTCGCTTATCACGTTCACGTGGTAGGACAAACGACAATCCTGGTGGCAGCGCTAATTAGAAGAAGGGGTTAATTAAATTTAACCCATAAGTAAGTAAAGTACATTTGGAAGTCAACGGTGGAAGTTTCAATTTATAATAGTTGAGTTTAGTACATTTGGGCTCAGCGGTAGAAGAAATTATTAAAACCATCGTTCTCCGTTTAGTACACTGAGATGCCATTATACCTCGCAGTTGTGTAGAATGATGTCACCATTACGTCATATTTTAAAACAAATGCATAATAACCGATTTTTGTTACTAGGCGTATTTAAAAATAATAAGTTACGTTGTAGGTACAGTCCAAGAAAAATAATCATTTTTCTTGTATAAATTTATCACGTTTGCCTAGTGACATTAATTATTTCTAAGTAATTTACTGTTAGCTAAATGAAAATGAGGAAATATACAGAGTAAACTACTATTTTTGTAACCCCTTCATGATTGATTAACGGGTAGCCGTAACAAGCCATGGCTCTCCGAAAAGTACGATACAGAAAAATGGAAATGGCTTACAGTTGGGATAAAAATTGAACCTAGTTATAATCACTGTAGAGATGAATTTCAAAACATTAAAAGAAATGTGTGTAGTGTAATTACCAAAAGTGTTAAAGATTGGAGAAGTGTATTACCTACAAGTTTAGTACGATTTGTACTGCAGGCCATAAAAAATACTGAAATCCAGCTAGAAAATTTGAAGCTTTTCTACCTAGTATCTTAAATGCTAGGAAAATTTAGTACAAGTCGAAATTTCTGTGCCATGAAGATCTTCAGATTCAAAAAATTACGATGAAGATGTTCCATGTATATTGCTATGTGCCGGTCCTCATTAACGGGTCACATACACTTTTAATTGAAATTTAAAGTCAAATTTTTAATCTTTTTGAATGGTTTGGGCTAGCTCAGTTTTATTCTCTTTAATCTGCATGAAATCTCTTAATCCCAGGAGTAGATTCCTCGACGTCTTACCTTTCCTTGTCACTTTTATTCTATTGAATAAACTTACTAAAGTCGTCGAATTCAAAATAAGAATACCAGATGAAACGTAATGGATAAATAAATAAATTTTATTTGAACAGTAATATGCAAGCATTAAATTATTAAACATGAAATGTATTTATTATAAAGTTCATCAATTAAAAACTTAAAATTACCCCAATGTTTATCTCTACTTTCGCGAATATAGTTTTTATTTAAATTCGTAGTTTACGCGGCACGTTTAGTTAAATTTTTTATATGCAGGGTGAGCTCACCTAATACGCCTCCTGTTATTGCTTATAGCTTCCTTGGTTTCCGCTTCAAGTTAACCTTCAAAGTAATCTTGTGTAATTCGTCTTCGTATCAATTTACCAAATTATCATCAAATTGTGTTTTACTAGTGAACAAATCGTCCATAACACATAACTTCTTATAATTCCAAAAGGTAAGTTCAAAATTGTAAATCTTATCTTGAAAATAATTATTTCTTTTTGTTACGCACTTTGTTTAATCCCACTTAATGTCTTTATTTATTTTTTAGTTACTTCCGAATTGAATTAAATTCGTTTAATTCTCCACATTACACGGCACACGAAATTTAAAATACGCGTTCACCGTATTTTACTTTTTCTGGAAGAACCTTCGTTTATTATCCGTAACCTGGGTTATCCTCAAATTTTCATCCCATTTATGCAATCCTGATTTTATGTTATAATTTAAATCGAATCAACCTTTTTCATTGGTAAGTTATTTTATGCCTTGTTGATAAAATATATTCTTTATTCATTTTTTTATAAGTTGGTTGAAACCCTTTTGATTATTTCAGTTACGTTCCGATCTACCAACCCGTTTGATCAGTGACGCACCACTTGTCCAACCCGGCTGTCTCGGATGAACCGTATTGCTGCACTACGTTATCCCGATTTTATAAACACGTAAAATACCCCTTTTTGATTATTATTCAAAATTCGCCACTTCTTAAAATTAACAAATTTATTTTATATTACAAAATTCTTACAACTAACATTTTTATTTATAAATTGTGAACATGTTTTAAAGAAAATAATTTGTTTTCATCTGGTACCTTTTTTCTCATTCTTTGACTTGTTTATTTTATGTACAAACAATTTTTATGGCACTATTATTATAAGTTCTCGTAACCTCGAGAAATCTTCCCTTTTCAAAAGAACTTTCATGTTTTTCATACCAGACTAAGAGTAAATTCTTTCTTGTCCATTTGGACCATAGCAATATGTAGATCGTTTTGGTGAAACAAATTTAAATTTTTTGATTGTTTTATTTGCAAAGATTGGGCGAAAAAATTAAATTCTTATAATAAATCTCATGATTTTCTTGACATTGTATTGAACTTAAATTGTTATATTCAAAATTAATAAACCAATTAAATGCATAATTATATACATTTTTATAATAATACAAATTTAACTGACTTGAGTAAATCCATGAATACCTCGAACAAAGTCATAAGTTCTTAGAATGCGGCTCATTCTTTGATATATATTTAATTCATATGCATGCATTATCTAATCTACAAGTACACGAAAACAATGGCGTTTTTACTTCTTCAAAAGTTTAGTTTGTTAAATTACTTCAATTGTAAAATTTACTTCAAATTGATGCCAGACGAAATTGCACAATTATAGAAAACAAAAGTTGAAATTAAAAAAAAGATCCTGTGTGCAGAATGATTATTGCTTACTTCGGAATGCTATTATTTTTACTCATTACTCATCAAATAAATGTAAATTATCGTGTTACCGCGTTATCAAGTTAAAAAAATGTAAAGCCCGCATTTCATTGAGGCTTTAATCCATTGCCTTATAATATGAGACTGCACTCACTAGGGCTGCTGCAGGAAGCTGATAACAGGTATCGAGTTTCACAAGCCTGGCTGGTAAAATGCTAAAGCAATATAAATGCATCTTCTATGCGAGTCCACGTGGACCCGTGTACTTCCCCTCATAAAAGATGAATTTCTATACCAGCCCGGCTTCTGAAAGTAATCCAGAAACTTATTCTTCCATATAATGGGGGGGGGGAGTCAAGAGTAAACGATTCCACAAACAGTGAACAAAATTTAATAAGATATGGATTAATTTTAACGAATGAATACAATATTTGAGAATATTAATAATAAAATTTAAATAATATTTCTTAAAATATAAATTATGTTCATATTATGTTGCATAAACCAAATTAATAGAACTTTACTCTTTAAATCAAGTTTGTCAAATTTTGTGCTTAAAATATATTGCCATGTTTCGCTACTGTACAGATTAATTTTTTACTTATATAGCGGGGAATGTTAATGGCACTTAATTCAATTATGCTCCGACTAGCTATGCATGAAAAACTAGATAATTTGGGTCGTAACTTGGGTCCATCTAGATTAATTAAAACACTCATATACGTCATCTTAAACTAGTGATCTTTCTTATAAAGATAACTCAATTAAATGGAAATTTGTATCTGCTTATTCTTCGATCTACTACTGCTATGAATAAATTAAATTAAACGCAAACGTTATCAGAACCAAATATAATGCAATTTATTTTACACAATAAAAATTTTTCAGACAAAATATTAGTTTTCTTAGGCCCAGTTGTTCAGTATTAGGTTATCTTTTAACCTGAATTATTTTCCATGGAAACAATTCTTGAAACAATCATTTCTATGGAAAATAACCCAGGTTAAAATATAACCCGAAACTAAACAACTGGGCCTTAAACCTAAACAAATTAAATTTTACAAAATCAAGCATTTGCAATAAATCCCCCAAATTATTATACGCGCCCGAAATTTAAACGGTTTGTCTATTAATTAATAATCAGTGCGACACATAAACTCTTACCGAACTGTAAATGTTTTCCGGAGTTTACCGATATGATGTGGTAGTATCCAAGCGTGAAGATTACAATTGAAGTCAGCTTCGAATCTTGAACCAAAAAAGACAGGTAGGAACGACCAGTGGATAATTTTCTTCCTCCGAATCGTATAATCAATCACAGGTAAGTAATTTGAACAATTTTCCTCCAATATTTTCCCATTCACAGAACCATAAAACATAACCATGAAAATTAACGTCAGAGGTTCCAAAACTTTTTATAAATTTTCATGATCAAACGCCAATATCCACTTTTGATTGAAATTAAATTTACTTTTCCATACAATCTCAAAAATTATATCCAAATCCAAAAAAATCACCTTTAACTATCTTTTCTATCATCAAAAAATACGTCCTTTCTTGATGACGACTGACTCAAAAAAAATAACTCAGAATCCAAAAACTAATTTTCTCAAATTCTAACAACCCGTCTTCACGCTCCGACGGCTGACTTCAGAATCCTCTACTGCTCCCTTATCATTTTAAAACCCCACTAAAGTTTTCTCCAACTCGCGCATTCACGAATATCACGAATTGTCACTTTATTTATTTTAACGAAAAATCCTAATTTAACAAATAAACCAAATTAATTTAATTTGTTTCTCATATTTTCATTTAACCAAAACAACCACCATTATTTTATCCTTTTCAATTTTTTATTATATTTTTAGATTCAACAACGTTTGCATCTTCCAGATATCTGAGGCAAAAGCAGTTAAACAATCCTTCGACCAAAGAAGATTCAGATACAATCTAGTAATTGCCTGTTATGGTCTTATATTGAATTAATTAAATCATGAGTGTTTTAATAAATTGACCCAATCACGTCATACCCCTCACCTCTGATAACCAGAACATGACAATACACATATAATTAATTAAATACTAATAATTAAATATATTATACAAATGGTTAAAATAAATGTGGGCATCCAATAAATGCCAGACACTCTGAAGCGAGTGTCAGTATACAAACATCCAATAAATAAAAATTAAAACAGAATAAATTAACCTCCATTTATGTTGTCTTCGAGGGAAATAGTGACCGGAATAAATATTCCACAAACACCTCGAGTCGAATGGATTTAAAACTACTTAATGCTAAATATATCTATAAAGAAAAATAATACAATTATTTAGGAAATTAATAATTATAACTTTTACAGATATTTAGTGCATGGCTATATGTAATGAACTTAGGAATTAAAATAAGACATTGTTGATAATCAACACACAAAGTTTTAACGTTAATGTTTCCAATACGACACCGAGTTTGCTTGAAAACCTCGAGTTTTAATAATTAATAGCTTAATCATTGAAATTACAAACGTAACCTTAACTAGTTTAATAAATTTTCGATTCAACGCAACTAAGTCGCACACTGAATGTTTATTAACATTTCAGTTAAATTATGAATCGTTAGTAATAAAAATATCTCATTTGAAATAGACTATAAATCATTTGCAATGTAGTTAAACCATATTATACAAGAAATAACCATTTCATTAAATTATTATCTTACATTCATTTAATAATAATTATCCGATTTATAGAAATCTTATTTAATATCAATAGAATTTTCATCTATTGTTTCGGTTAAATATTGCTATGTACCACGGCCACGTCAATGGGAATGATCACGTTTTGATTCAAAGTTTTTTTTTATCTATAAAGATAGCACATGACTTATTTGGTCGAAAGTAAAGGTTTCATCCGACACCAAGAATTTGATTTAACGTCATAAATTTATGTAAAGAAAAAGGTCACGAAACGAGAAAACAAGGTAAATTCAAATGCAACGTTTAATTTTGTTAACATAAAAAGTTTGTTAAAATTGTAAATTAATTTAAGTAGTAATATAAAAATGTAATTAGAAATCAAAAATAATTGTTCAAAACATTAGTTCTAAAAAGGTGTTAAAACGTAGAACTTTTAAAATCAAGATAAAATCTTTACGTGTAGAACTGCATCGATATTCAATGAACCATAAATGCGAAAAACATTTTCTTCAAAAACTTTACTGGATGATCACAGAAGAGGCTGGTACTTCAAAATGAATCTGAAACATAAAAACTTTATTAAAAAATTTTACAAATTATTTTGGCTAAGTACGGACCTGGAAAATTATAACGTCAAATGAATTTGATTTTATTTTCGATAAATGGAAAATCACAATTGCCTTGAAAAGACAGGTAACTATGGAAAAAACAATGGATTGTTGATTAATAATAAGTTGATTTTGCTTGAAATTCAATGGTGGGGCAATTTTATAAGTGTCTCCTAAAAGTAAATAAATATTGATAAAAATCATTTTAAAATCGTATGAAACGTAAAGATATCGTTAAAAGAAAAATTACTTACGTGTTAAAAAGTCAATTTCGTTCAATTTACAAAGTGATTGTGATTATTTTTGAAAATTTAACTACACAGAAAAACGTGGTTGCACTACACAAGAAACCGATCTGAATTCTTATCATTAGGCGAAGGTCATCCTTCAAGTAAAGCGAGCCCATTGTATGCTGTTGACAACTGGTAACAAGAAATACCCTGCATTCATAAAGGTAAATGCACATTAAAAATTATTCCATAAAAATTTTAGTGAAAGTTTTTCGTAACTAAAATACGCGTGCGTTAGCCCGTTTAAAGTGTTAGGATTAAGACTTTGTCAATAAATTTAAACATTTCCATTTCAAATTCTTTTTATCTTATTTTCAATTGAACTATTTATAATAAAATTTATTATTCCTTCAACGACGAATCATAATTTGTTTGTACAACCTGATTTTCCGACGACCAGCAATTTATATTTCAGCAACAACTTGGTCAAGGAAGGGACCCAAATTGAGATTAGGTAAGTCTGTGCTCTCCAAAATAGTCAAAGCCGAGGTAAAATTCATTTTATTGCAATTTGTCAGATTATTTTACAATCATTTTTATTGACGAGGTACTTGTACGTACACTCGTACAAGATATCAACA
This sequence comes from Podabrus alpinus, assembly GCA_932274525.1. Taxonomy (NCBI): domain Eukaryota; kingdom Metazoa; phylum Arthropoda; class Insecta; order Coleoptera; family Cantharidae; genus Podabrus; species Podabrus alpinus. The sequence continues at coordinate 73,509,857 of OW026454.1, read as the reverse complement.
ATACAGAGTGCAAGCCTAGCAAAGCTACGTCGGCACATAGCACTTTTTGGCTAGCCCAACGTGTGGCATTATTATAGGGCTCCGTACATAGCAATATATAAATTAAATAGTGTCGAAAGATTTTGTTATATGTTATTCGTAAATTTTTTAATTAAATTCAATGTTTTTTTGATATTGTTGACATAGACAACTTTCCCATCTCTGACAATTCGAGCAATCCCATTGCAGTTCACTCGGTTGACGAGTTCATTCCATCCTCTTCTTCTTTGTCTGGCCCATCTTACTACATCCAGTACTTCACCTGTATCTCGAATTACTTCAACGAAAATTCGTTATTTTGTATTACTTTTCTCAGGCATCTTGATACGGCACCTGCTTTTACAATCTGGTTACGTACCTCCTTTATGAGGTCTCACAGATAGACCATATTATTGAAATATTATTAGTATAAATATAACAATATTAAATAATTAAAAACCTGCAGGTCAAATTGACGAACATTTCATTTTTGTTTTTCTGCTAACATTTAAAAATTTTAATTTTCTTTAGGCTTATATTTGAGTGGACATGCGATCGAATTGCAAATTGTTTGAAATATTTTAGCTATAAAACATAGATCTCGATCGTAAATTCTCACCAAAAGTGCAACTTGTAACATTAAATTATCGCTGTATTTTATACCCCAAAATTTGTAATTTTTACTGGAAGAGAAATATTTTAATTTGAATGAAGCGCTACTGAAGGATGCAAGATAAGCACATTTTGAACAGTGCCATGTAAGTGGAATTGACGTGGGTTAGATAATTGGTGCCTATAATTTTTTAATTCTGTGAAGTAATTATATAAATTTAATATATTATGAATAAATTGAACAGGTAAATAAAAAGTATTTCATTGATAGTGGATGGATTACGAAGGAGGAAATATTATTTGGAAGTGAAAATAAACTTTATTTTAGCCGAGTATCACAGCAATATGTCTATAGTTACTACTCCATATGAGATTTGAAATGCTTTTTCAATTTCGATTTTTCTGCACTATTATAGGCACAACTAACAACTGAACGGTTTCTCGCCAGTATGTGTTCTTAAATGTCTTTGTAAGTTTGATTTCCGTGCATAAGTATTCTCACAAATTTGACAACTAAATGGTTTCTCGCCGGTATGAGTCCTTAAATGTTGTTGTAAGGTTGATTTGCGTGCACAAGTATACTCACAAATATGACAAGTAAATGGTTTTTCGCCGGTATGAGTTCTTAAATGTAATTTTAAGCGTGATTTCCCTGCACAAGTATACTCACAAATATGACAACTAAATGGTTTTTCGCCGGTATGAGTTGTTAAATGGTTTTGTAAGTCTGATTTGCGTACACAAGTATACTCACAAATATGACAACTAAATGGTTTTTCGCCGGTATGAGTTCTTAAATGTGATTTTAAGTTTGATTGCCGAGCACAAGTATACTCACAAATATGACAACTAAACGGTTTTTCGCCGGTATGAGTTCTTAAATGTTCTTGTAAGGTTAATTTAACTGCACAAGTATACTCACAAATCTGACAACTAAACGGTTTCTCGCCAGTATGAGTTCTTAAATGTCTTTGTAAGTTTGATTTACAAGTATACTCACAAATATCACAACTAAATGGTTTTTTGCCGGTATGAATTCTTAAATGTCTTTGTAAGTCTGCTTTCCGTACACAAGTATACTCACAAATATGACAACTAAATGGTTTTTCGCCGGTATGAGTTCTTAAATGTTCTTTTAAGCTTCGTTTCTGAGCACAAGTATACTCACAAATATGACAACTAAATGGTTTCTCGCCGGTATGAGTTCTTGAATGTTTTTGTAAGTATGATTTATGTACACAAGTATACTCACAAATATGACAACTAAATGGTTTTTTGCCGGTATGAGTTGTTAAATGTTTTTGTAAGTCTGATTTCCGTACACAAGTATACTCACAAATATGACAACTAAATGGTTTTTCGCCGGTATGAGTTCTTAAATGTTCTTGTAAGCTTGATTTACGTGCACAAGTATACTCACAAATATCACAAATAAATGGTTTCTCGCCGGTATGAGTTCTTAAATGTAATTTTAAGCGTGATTTCACTGCACAAGTATACTCACAAATATGACAACTAAATGGTTTCTCGCCGGTATGAGTTCTTAAATGTAATATTAAATGTGATTTACTTACACAGTTAAGGTTACAAATATTACATATAAATGATTTCCTGACCTTATGAGCTCTTAAATGACGTATTAAAGTTTGTTTAAGAACAAGTGTATAACCACAAATTGCACACTCGAAAAAATTTGAACTGTTCAGCGTTGTTTGTGTAGTGTCGGTATCTTCTTTAATATCAATAGAATGATGCAAATCTTCTACATTAAATTTCACATCTTCCACCTCTTCTCTTTTAATTTCGTAATTGCCAATTGAATTATTAGGAGTTTCCAAAAATATATCCGTGTTTTCTACAATTTGTGATTCTTCCGAAGGTAGCACTTGAGCTGCAAGTAAATCGGTAACTGGTTCCATTTGGAGGATTGAGCACCATAAATGTACAGGTACAAAATCACTTTTCTTAATTGAAGACGTTAATTATATGTTATCGATTTAGAAAACTACTGCTACAGTTGACAAATCACTACTATACAAAATTATAAAATGGCGACATTGATGAGTCAGAGGCTTGGTCAGAGGCGATTGATTGCGTGTAAGTGTGTAGCGCCATCTAATAGAACTAAAAAGAGATTTTCTAACGTTACATCGTGACGATTTGTCTTCTGTTAAAATTTTGTGGTGGCAAATTTCAAATTAGAAATTGAATAACTTCTTTTTTTAAATTTTCAATTAATATTTACCAATTTATTTACGACCGTATTCATAGGCAAAATGTTACTTTATTACCCTTACAACTTTAGTTGTAAAATTAACATCTTTCTACTTTCTTGAGCAACTGATTTTTCACAATGCATTTTATCTTAATTGTTTTACTAATTTTCTGAATAATATACCAACGAGAATGTTCTTTGCATTTCCTCCTCGAGGTGGTCGAGGGGCTCTTGATTGGCAGCGCTCAATCGGATCTTTAGGTGGATGGGCTGTAACCATAGATGTATTATATTTCATAGATACAGACTACTAGTAAATTTCAACGGCAACATAGACTACACATACTTTTTTGTCGCCATCCTTGTTTAACACATGCTCATAGCACGTGCTTCATGAATTTTGCATCTCACTCAGGAGTACAGTTATAAAATGACAGCTGTCAAACCTTATTTTTAGGTTAGAATTTTAATATCTTAGCGTAATTTTCTTTAACAGATCTTTGGTAGAAGTAACACGTTGTATTAATCGATAATTTTCTTGCTGTAATTTTTTATTTTTTCTTTGAATTTCTTCGTATTTGCTCTTAAGTAAATACTTCAAACAGTGGCAGTAACGATGGTAACGAGGTAGTAACCATGTAAACGCACACAATATACTTCCAGCAGAATTTTAAGAGAGATAAAAGATTGATAGTACTAGTGTATAACAGAAATAGCAATACAGTACTAAGTCGGAACTATGTTGGTTTTGGATGTTTCAATGCTAAGGTATAGGGCAGTCGGTATCTATGAAATATAATACATCTATGGCTGTAACGAATTTTTGCATTACGTTACGGACTGTATATTTATTCCACAACATCCTGTATACGCATTTTGATATCTACGGATATGGTACGCATGTCTGTTAATGGCCGAAGCGACTAGCATTTTTGGTTTGTAACGAGGGACGTTCAACTCGTGCATTTTTGCTATTTTGCTAATGTTTTAGTTTAATAAACATTACTAATTTGTTACTGCAACGCGTTAGCGGAATTAATTTGATCAGTAATGTAAGTGTCAATTATATTTTACATCTTTATTTCTGACGAAATAAATCTTTTTAGAATTACATATGCGAAGAGCTGTCAAGTTTTCCCACAGATTTCTAAATCTGTGAGTTTTCCTGTCACCTTAGCTGTCATTTTTGGAGCTGTCATTTTTACCGGTTACAATTCCTATCGGTTTGACTTCTTATTCCGATTGTGAAACTTTTTATGTCAACAAACATAAAGTTGACTATTGCAACCATAATATCAGGTCTGCCAGAGTTTTGGATGCCCAGGGTGATTAGTTGGCAGGATCAAGTCGTAATTGCATCATTCAGAGACCAGTCGGCAAGAGAATCATTCTTTTCGATTTTTGGTGGCTGCAGTGGATTATACGAGGTCCCGCAATTGTATTGCGTGTTTTTGGGTACTGTAGAACCGAAGGGCTTGGAGGTTTGTACCATTAATTTTATCTTATATAATCAGTACTGCAGTAAATTGTTACGCCATTTTTTTATTATCATAATAACTGCTGTTTGCAAGTATTTTGATTCCGCCTTTGACTTGGCAACATTATTCAATAAGATAACTAACTGTTTGTGCTGTACATTCCATAACGAAGTTTTTGTTTTAAATAAACGATTATTTGTTTTATCGTTAGCTTTATTTATCTGTTTAGTGATCACCTGGAGATTCTATTATCCACGACCTTTTGCCTCCGCAAAAAGTAAAGAGTTAGCTTATACGACCATCAGGGTTTTACGTCTGTCACACGAAATTACTGTTGATATTTATATTGGCAGATGTAAAGTTTTGCTACTTCAACTCCTCAGGTCTCATTAGCTTGTCGAGCTTAGAAGAGTAAAACATCTTACAGGGCATTTGTGATATAGTACCAATGCCACCTCGATGGATTTTCTGCAGTTTCTCAATGCATTTTTTCTTCGGACAGCTTGTAGTTCCCGGCGATGTCTTTGTATGTCCATTGCTCCCATCCAAATTAGGATGGCGTAAAGCATGACGGAGTCTGAGATTCCGTTAAGCAGTCTCCTCTTTGGTTCGCTTGAACCCTTGATGTTTGGCAAGTGTTGCCGCTTTCTTAGACACTCTCGACATTTGAGTTCCGTAGGATAAGCTCTTGTCCACGTAGATTCCAAGTATCCTGGCCTGGGTGCTCGGGGTGATCGATTTTCTGTTCATCGTGAAGGTAATTGGTTTCATCCTTCTTCTACAGATGACGGTCATCGCATCGGTTTCTGGGGGGACGAGCTGGAGCCCCTTGGTATTCATCCAGATGCAGATATCCGTTATGGCTAAATTGACCTTATTTTGGAGCTTGGCCTAGATCTTAGCTTCCATCACTAAGGTGATATCGTCTGAAAATTCATAGATGCTCACTTCGGATGGTGAACAGCATACATAATGTTCCATACAACCGAACCTCACTCGTAACCTGGACCACACTTTGCCACAGTTTTTCCTCAACAAGCAGTGACATCTGAAAAAGGTGTGGGGATATCTGCTTTCTCTCCAACTCTTCTAGAATGGAACTATCTATCCGAGTTGAAGGTGTTTTTGACGTCGAGTGATAAGAAAGTAACGAACTTTCTCGTTCTCCAAGTGTCCTCTCTTGCTCTCCGGATCTGTTGGATCCGGAGATCCAGCTCTTGCGAAATCCATATTGGTTTCTACCCAGGCGGATGAGCCGAAAACGATGATAAGAAGTAACAGCGTTAAATAAATCTCGAAACGAATAAGGGAAGTTAATGAATCGGAGGAAGAATCGGGATTCTTCTCAATACCGAGATATAGAAGGAAAAACACGAAAAAATGGAGTAAAAGACACCAATAGCTCGGGAGACGAGGATGAAACTACGAAAGTCAGAAACAATACAGTAATGAATAAGCTCTGACAGCGAGGCACAACTGGAAACGAAGGAAAATAAGAAAACCAAGCAATAAAAGCAAAAATAGAAAAGCAATACCAAGATTTTGATCAATTAAGATTGGAAAAAGGAGTGGAAAACAAAAGGGAAGAAAATGAGAAAACTAACAAATCCCAAAAACCAAACGAAGCCAATGAAAATAAAGAAACAACTCCTGCAAACCAGGAGTAGGTGTTCACAAACTAACAATTAAACGAAATGTCCGAAAAGTCATGGAAGACGACCACGAAGTGAAAAGGTTTTTCATACGCAGTACGGAAGCCATAAACTTTAGAGAAGCGGCCCTCGAAAGGGTTAAAAATATGAAAAGGATCAGCTTTGTAGGAACGCAAAAAAGAGCCATCAGCTTCCCCTTCGCCGTACTTGAGGGCAATTGCCCCTACCATCCGGCCCCTCCTTCAGGTTAGGGAACCAAGAATAGTGAATTCTTCCCCCTCAGGACGAATCTCAAAAGCAAATCGCCCCAGGGATTATCTTGAAGCAGTAAAGAGGGCCGCCATTAGCAACCCTCAGAGCGCATTGCCACAGAAAAAGTATAAAGTAATTATCTACCCCGAAGAGGATAGCTCATGCCAAACAGCTGAAGACACTAAAACCGCTCTGACAAGTATCAGGTTAGCGGACCTCAGTATCAAACTCGACAGGGTGTATTTAATTAAGAAGAAGGGAGTCGTGGTGGAATTCTCTCACCCTTCGATAAAGAAGTTACTAATGGAGAAACAATTGGTGGCCCGGGAGCGTTCAGCTACCTGGCTGAAATGGTAGATAACTTTGTTTCCTAGAACCAGATAGTGCGATGTTCTTTGCTCTGCTGAATTGGCAAATCAAAAGAATGAACGAGTTTTAAGTCAAATTTTAAATGAAAGTTGAATTATAGAGAGATCATGGCAAGGCGATATAACGATTGACTCGTTATAGAAATTATAAAATTTATATCATCTTAAAATTATTTGTTATTTGTTAGTTATAATTATTTTAGTCAATATTGTTATTAAAACTAGGTTAATTTAGAATTAGTTGTGTTATGCACACTGAAAAGTTTTCGTGATGACATATGTTTTAACAGCTTGGTGCGATAAATTAAAAGGACGATTATTTGCCTCAATTTAAACTTTAAAGTGCATCGTGTCTCCAATTTACAGTTCTTTCCTAAAAAACATTATTTAAATGAAGATTAAGTGTGGTAAAATTTAATTAAAGTTACCGGCCAATGAAAACTTGCTGCATCAAAAACAGGCATACGTTGAAATATCAACGAAAATTTATATCCTTGGCGACGAATTTGTTTACCTTAACAACAAAGAACAACGATAAAATAAAACAAAGTGAATGGACGCAAATTTTGTGCTGCTCCAGAAAATTTGTGAAAAATGTGTTTTTAAAACCCAAATACTCGTAGGGTAAAGTAAAGTTGATTTATTCTTGAAAAGGTTAAATTATATTGAAAATGTTAAAAAATATTAATACACTCACAAAAAACTCAAAATTTGGTATTGATGGCCGAGGAAATATTTGGATGATTGATGAAAATTAACTGGAATCACAGAAAAGTAAACTGGAGCGAATTCTAGGTGTAAACAACCGGTACACCCACGATTAGGAACGAACTATGATGCAATTCGGAAGTGGGGTGAGATTTATTTAACTATCCAAGTGCGGGAAATTTAAAACATTAAAAATCAAAAAATCTTTTTTATTTGCAAACATTTATTTAGATTTATCAGTTAGAATTAAGAATTTGTTACATTTAGTTTTAAAGCACATGGTTAAAATTTTCTTTCGTCTCCATGACGACAATTTGTGAAAATTTATTAATTTCATTAAAAAATCAAATTGCCATGATTCTATTTTATTTGAATTTAAATCAAGTTTATAAACAGTGTGAAAATATGAATCTTGTTCATTCTGAAGATGAGCGAATGCAGTAAGGTAAATTTTACAAACAATCAAAGAATTTCTTTCACTTTTGAGCTTCTTCTTCTTCAGGTGCCTATCCGTTTCGGATGTTGGCTATCATCCTGACTATTTTGACCTTATTCACCGCTGCTCGGAAGAGTTCCGTGGTCGTCATAGAGTATCACGTTCTCAGGTTCCTCAACCAAGATATTCTTCTGCTGCCGACGCTTCTTTTTCCAGCTATTTTGCCTTGTAGAATGCATTGTAGCAGTTGATATCTACTCTCTTTTCGCATTATGTGACCGAGATACTGCAATTTCCTACTTTTTACTGTGTTCACAACTTCAAGATCTTTCTCCATTCTTCTAAGTATCTCTCGGTTTGTCACACGTTCAACCCACCATACCCTCAGGGTTCTTCGGTATAGCCACATCTCGAACGCCTGGAGTTTCTTTGTCGTGGCTTCCGTCAACGTCCAGGCCTCCACTCCATAGAATAGTACAGGAAAAACGTAGCATCTCAACATGCTGATGTAGGCCCATTATACTATCCGCTAGGATCACTGTATCGTCAGCATACCTAATGTTATTTAGTTGTTCACCATTCAATACTATTTCCGCGTCAGTCCCATCAAGCGCTTCTCTAAAGATATATTCGGAATAGAGGTTGAACAGCAGAGGTGACAAGACACATCCTTGTCTCACTCCTCTCATAATGCGTACCTCCTCCGTCTGCTCCCCCTCCACCCGCACCACTGCTTCTTGGTTCCAGTAGAGGTCTGCTATTATTCTCAAATCCCTTCCATCCGGTCCAATCTTCTTCAGGATCTCCATCATCTTCCCATGCTGAACTCTATCAAACGCTTTCCGATAGTCCACAAAGCAAACGTAAACATCACAGTTCATATCTCTGCATCTTTGAATCAGGACTTGCACGCTAAAGAGAGCTTCCCTTGTTCCAACCGCATCTCGGAATCCTTTTTGAGCTAGCCGAGGTAAATACAAAATTTCTCCTCACGTAAGTTATCATTGTGGGATAAGCATTCCAGGTAAGGGTCTCATTCTTATCATAAGCTTTATTTATATCATTAAGGAGAGGGGTCATTGCAATAGTTCTGGAAATGGAAAGGAATTTCCCCAGGGTGCTCAAAATGGCCGGAAGTTCTTGGCCCAAGAACATGAATCCCGTACATATCAGAGGGAAAACGCATAATAAGTGGATCCTGGGGATTCATTCCATTCCCTGGTCCGTGAGGCAATAATCAAAGATAGGAAGTTTAAAGTAGCTTGGAGAAGTTATAGAGTACACGATCACATCGGAATTGTCCGATGAGGACAATCTCAGTCACTGCAGGATCAAATCGTTAGAACACAGAAGAGTCGTTGCAGATGTGTGTTTTGTCCTCCGCCTACTGAACGGTACGATTTGCTGTGATGTCCTACGTGATCGATAGAAGTTCCGTATTCACAAAAGTATGAATTTCAGCACAAATGTATTCTTTATGGCTAATCTGAAATGACAGATTCATACTTGAGATCGTTAAGCATGTTTAAATGTAGTTCTTCAGAGTTATACAGCTTTTATAATTTCATACTACTAAACGTAGAAATTTGATGCTCGGAAAAAGATAAATTCTGTGAAATCTCCTGTTTTTACCACCGAATGATATCCCCGTGATGTTAAACTGATTTTCAATAAACTGTGAAACTAATGAAATGTATCAAAATTGCCCAATAAAGAGTTAGAAATAATGAGATCACCCATTTTTTTATTATGTTAAAATTAAAAGTTTCGATAACTAGATTTGTGAGGCTTTTCACTCATGCGAATTCAAATGTTATTATATTAAGAAAAATACGACAATATACATACAACTAATTACCGAGGAGCGAGTTAATTGTAAAGTACGTTTAACATACCGCGTTACCGTTACCGAATGACTGTTTTCAAATTAAGTTCAAGTTACCGATTTAAGTATTAACAATTAAATTCGAGTTACCGATTTAAATATTAACAATTAAGTTCGAGTTACCAATTAAACATTAACAATCAAGTGCATTAAATCCTGTAATTAATCGAACCGTATCGTCGTGCAAATAGTAATTCTTAGTGGAATTAATTTAACGAACCCATCAATTAAGTAACTATATTTTATCGTGTACAATTTTCAAGTACCTACAATCTCGTAATCAATTCGGTCTGTCGTGGCACCGTGTGAAATCGTTGTGTTGCTGTTAGTTTTTCGAGGGGAATTCTCTACTTATCGTACCGTGGGAGCCATAGCCCCAAATTATGCGAAATCCTTCGCCCCAGTAAACCTTTTCGTAAAGGGAAATTACACCCAGAGAAAATCCACACCTCGCAGAAGCAACTTCATTTACCGTATCGTCAATCTCCACTTGGAGGATCGCCTTAAGTATCATTCACATAGACTTAGTGCAGAAGTGTAATATTGGTACTGCAGTGGTAAGAATCGTTTTAAGTTCGAATCATTCACATAACGTGGTAAGAACAAGGGCGATTTTGTATTATTATGTAGGTAACATCAAATTAACCTTCAAATAATGCGTATACAAGCGTAATGTCACGATTAATACTCTATTATTTGTTATTTGTACATATTTTGTCCTCATCTTCATAGTCTAAAATACTTAAATTCAGGTTTATAATTTTTTCCTGAAACAAACAAACCTCCATCTCACTTTTCATGCCTAACATTACTAAATTAAATATGGTAGAAAGGTCTTAAGTTCCGTTCCCTATATCCATAATTGTATAAAATTCAACAAAATTTATGTAAGAGACTTACTTATCAATAAATATTTAAAATTTTTTTTTTTATTTCTTTTTAGCTCGACGCAGGGAGGAGAAATCTCGTGCGAGACACCCACTTAATCGAAGTGGATAGTGTCAGACTTCACTGACTAAAACTCCCCCCTACCGAGCACCCGGGTTTCGCCGTCAGGCATTTCTTCCGGGATGCTCGGTCCGAGATGTCGGGATCTTAGACATCTCCCGCCCTGGATGTTCGGGAAGATGCGTTGGTTCTGCAGTATCGTGTGCAGACCCGCCTTTTTCGTTTGGGCCTCCAAGTTCCTCTCATGAATGGCTTCCTGGTTGCTCAGTCAGGTAGGGGGCATTGCGATGGAATTCGATGAAACGTGTGCTCTTTCGCATGCCTCTCTTCTACCTGTCCGATTTGTTCCTCCTCGTTGGTTGACCTCCTGGTTTGACGGTCGGGTAGGGGGCATTGCGATGGAATTCGATGTTACGTGTGCTCTTTCGCATGCCACTCTTCCACCCGACCGCGATTGGCCTCGGGTCACTGGTCTTCAGTGTCGGTATCCTCCCCCGCATGGGCAGCAGCAGCGGCGGCCCGTTGTTCGGCTCTTCCTGCTGCCTCCTTACACCTCAGGATGTTTGAGATGAGGGTGTTTATCCGCTGCCACTGGGCCTCGTCGACGAGCATTGCTTCGACCAGGTCTTCGGGAGTCTTTGTGTACCCCAGTGCAAGCGAAACCATTGTTCGCTCGCGCTCCCATCTCCAGCACTGGAAGAGGGAGTGTTCCGCGGTATCGATTTCGTTGCAGAACCTGCACCTGGGGCTTCCCAATATGCCGAATCGGTGTAGGTAGTACGCAAAGCAGCCGTGCCCTGACAGCATTTGTGTGAGGTGGTAGCTCACCTGTCCATGCCGCCTCATGGCATTTTTAATTTATATTGCAGTCCCTTTGCTTATATAATAGAATTTTTTGTTGGTTGTCAGATCATCCGATTATCGAAAACGTTGCATAAAATCGTTGCATAAAAACGTTGCATATAAGCGTTGCATAAAAACCCTTATCTTTATATATATATAGAGTAGATTTCTTAGGTTGCTACTAAAGATTCAGATTATGAGAATTACCACAGATTTAAGAAATGAAATATTCTGGGATTTTTATTGGAACTTAAAATGCTATTTTTTTGTTTTTATGTGAAAAAATTATTTTTTATTTATTTTAACCATAGCAGTGGCTTGATGTGATTAGTGAAGTTAAGTTGTAAATAAAAGAGAAAGGAGAGGATTGGTCCACCTCAAAAAATGGATCGTACATTACAGAAAAATAAAGTTTCGAATGGAAATTAAAAGTTTGATTGTTATTACTTATATAGTAAATGATAATAATTACCAACCGCAACAAATTTAATTGGTGCAGATTATCTGATTATGTGATATTACATTATATGGTGTCCACCAAAAATATTCAATATTTACCTAGCGTATGTCTTGGGACAGTGAAGAAGAAGCTGCCCAGGTATGGGTGTACCAATAGAAGATAAGTGCTTATTCAATCTCAATTTTGCCGACGACCAAGTAATAATAGCGCAAGATGCTTACGACCTGTTTTAGGCTTCTATACAAAGTATAACAAGAAGCCTTATGATCTGGCTCCGTGTCTGTCCGTCCGTACGTCTGTCCGCATAATTCAAAATCATACAGAGCGTTTCAAATCGTGTTGGAAATACTCTGTGTGTATAGAGGTAATTTTTCACCTATATAGGAAATTTAAATACGTTGATACGTTGATCTGTTGATACGTTGATCTGTTGATACGTTGATCCGTTGATCCTTTGATCAGTTGATACTTTGATCCTGTGATCAGTTGATCCGTTAATCCTTTGATTCGTTGATCGTTTGATCCGTTGATCGTTTGATCCGTTGATCCGTTAAGACGTTGATACCTTAAGACGTTGATACCTTAATAAGAAGTTATCTCGAAAAATTTAATTGGTGCAGATTATCGGATTATCTGATGTTACTACATTATAAATATTATGTCGACCAAAAATAACTAGCAACAACAATTTTTCACACCAGAAAGGTAGCTGTATAGAAGCCTAGGAACTGCGCTATTTATATTCCGCGTGTAAATTTACCCCCCCCCCTATTTTAGTAACAAAAGCAGAAATCCCGGTTGAGGATTGCCCAGCCGCGGAATCGAGGCAATTAAATTATGACAATCTATCACACGCCCCTTTGCTCATTAGATTCACCCACCCCATCGCGACTTGAGCTAGTCACCCAAATAATTCTTGTACGAAGGATGCCGTGGTTGTAATTTGTATTGTAACAACCTTTAAAAATTCCAAATTATAATTTAAAAATATTGAATTGCCTAATTTAAAATTTGTTCAAAGTAAAGAAATCAAACGTGAATTTAATTTTAATTGTGTAACATTAGAGTCAGTATAAACATGGAAGACGTAAAGATCATTTACAACGAGTTGGAACAGCAAAAGAAGAAATTGGTCCAATTCACCGAAACACCAATACATTTTAATAAAATTGGTGCATACATAATAATCATTTATATTGCTATGTACCACGGCCACGTCAATAAAAATGATCACGTTTTGATTCAAGGTTTTATTTATTAATAAAGATAGCACATGACTTATTTGGTCGAAAGTAAAGGTTTCATCTGACACCAAGAATCTGCTTTAACGTCATAATTTATGTAAACATAAGGTCGCGGAACGAGAGGACAAAATAAATTCAAATGCAACGTTTTGATTCTGTTATAAAAAATGTTTGTTAAAATTGTAAATTAATTTAAGTAGTTATAAGAAATGTAATTTGAAATCAAAATAATTGTTCAAAACATTAGTTATAAAAATGTGTTAAAACGTAAAACTTTTAAAATAACAAAAATTTACATGTGTTAAAAATGCTTCGTAACTCAATGTACCACGAACGAGAAAAACATTTTCTTTTCAAAAACTTTACTGGATGATCACAGAAGAGGCTGGTACTTCAAATAAATCTGAAACATAAAAATTTTATTAAAAATTTTACAAATTATTTTGGGCCAAGTACGAACCTGGAAATTGTACGTCAAATATATTGATTTTTATATCGACCAAATGGAACGAAATCAGGAATGCTTTGAAAATACAAGTAACTATGGAAAAACAATTGATAAAAAAAATAATAAGTTGATTCTTGAATTCAATGGTGGTAAAAATTTGCGTCTCCTAAAATTAAATAAATAGTGAGAAAATTGTTTTAAAAACCGTATTAAAAGTAAAGAGATCATTAAAGCAAAATTACTTACTACGTGTTATAAAAGTCAATTTCGTTGAATTTATAAAGTGATTGTGTTTATTTTTGAAAATTTGGTGCTGGATAAAAACGTGGTTCAACACTACACATAAGAAAACTTATCTGGATTATTATTAGTAACTGAAGGTCATCGGCCAGGCAAAACCATCCTATTGTATGCTGTGAACAACTAGGAATAAGAAATTCCCTACATTTATTAAGGTAAATGCACATTAAAAGTTATTACATAAAAATTAGTGAAAATTTTTGGAAACTTAAATACGCGTGCGTTAGCCCGTTTAAAGTTTTAATCTTAAGATTTTGTCAATAGATTTAAACATTTCTATTTCATTTTTCTATTTTCATTTGCACTATTTAAAATAAAATTATTATTCTTTTAACAACGGAGCATAATTTGTTTGTACAACCTTATTTTCCAACGGCCAGTAATTTATATTTCAGTAACACAACTTGGTCAAGGAAAGGACCCAACTTGAGATTAGGTAAGTCAGTGCTCTCCGAAATAGTCAAAGCCGAGGTGAAAATTTATTTTATTGCAATTTATCAAATAATTTTACAATCATTTTTATTGACGAGGTACATTTACGTACACTCGTACACAACATCAATATAAAACGTGCAGCCCTAGTAAAGCTCCGAGGCTACACAGCAATATGTTAATTAGTATTATTTTAATTTATGTAACTTTTAAATATTTGTATAACAGAAATAAAATTTTATAATCTTCAACAGAAGAATCAAAAACAAAAGGAAATATTAACATCAAACTGTCTTCGAACTCTTGTGAACCATAAGTTCTCATCTGTGGCGATAGGAGTTATGCAAAAATAGTAGTAGTAAGTTTATCTTAACCGCTTTTTGTTTTAAACATTTGTAAGAGTAACTAATCACGGTTATTCTAATGGCGTTTTCTACTCGACATTTGAGTGCGCACTGAGTGCACATTTTACTGCACTTTTTTCATGTAGCGTTTTTCACTCGCGTTTTTAGTACACGCCCATTTTGCACCGACACGGTGTTTCGTTTTCTACTGGGCTATAAAATTGCACTCAGTTCAATTGCAGTGCAAAATTTCTGCCCCGGCTCGTAGGGTCAGTGCAACAGTTTCAGTGCAAAGGCGTGGCCTACGGTGTTGATAAACAACATAAAAATTTGTGGTTATGTTAATAATTTTAGTGAATGTAATCATCGAAATAAGGTAAAACTTAAAGTTTTACCTTACCTTTTAATTGAATATAGGTAAGTGTAGTGATCCGGCGCTTCTATGTCTACCATTTTATTATTTATTAAAAATTGAACGACGAGTCTCGTATCTTCCATCATTATTTACACTGATGGATATCAAATAATAAATTAAAATATAAACAAATAACCGAAATAAACAAAAACTCCGGAGTTTTTAAATATATGAACACACTACAGAGCAAAATAATGCACTGAAAACGAAGTTTATGTTTCACTGGCGGTGCAATTTTATGCACGGTAATCAAAACTAAAGAAGTGCAATGACGTATGAGCACTTATCCAGTGCGCACTGCACATTAGCGAGTAGAAAACGCCATAAGTTTTTAATAAAAATCCTGTGTAAAAGTTTTGGGTTTTTAAAAAACCGTTTATGTCAAACGAAAACATTTTAATATACGCCCTAAATTCAAATGTCACGTTTAGACCAGAACAAAGATTAACACCCGGAAAACAAATTAATTTTAAACCTAACTTAAATTTTAATAAACCCACGTCATTTCAAAACAACCCAAATTTTAATAGACCCGCACAATTTCAAAATAACCCGAATTTTTACAAAGCTTCACCATTCCAAAATAATTCAAATTTTAATAAACCCACATCATTTCAAAACAACCGAAATTTTAACAAACCCTCACAATTTCAGAACACCCCAAACTTTAAGGTGGGGAATTGACAAACACCTGGTAAAATGGCCGCCAACGTCGCTACTGTCGCAATTATTATTAAATTTATTTCAGCTTCATACCTTTTGGAATAATTTTAAAAATCCATTTGTGATATTCATTTCAAACAGATGTCGCACCAAAATGTACACTACTGTGCAAAAGTCTGCGGCCACTTAATTAATTTGCATACATTTATTATAGAACATTTAATAAATGAAATCGAAAGTCAAATACGAATTAATTTTATTTAAGTATTTCAGTAATAGATGTATAGTTAAAATATGTATGTAAATTCCGATCCGACTAGTTCGACTGAGTACAACGCCATCACTATGACACACCGTGAATTATTTTTCGCAAAAACTGCTTAAAATAGTAATAATGATAAACGAAACTGTAGATTGATTATAACTGATATAAATAAACTTTTATCAATTTAATTTGATAATCTGTAAACTTCACGAGTATATTCGTGTTTCTAGAGAAAGACATTTTGGTTTGGAATTTTTTTTAGGTTACAGTTTTTATTTTTATGGCTAAATTTTAGGCACAATTTTAATAATTCATCTCTAGAAACACAGATCACAGTTTTTTCTACAGGAACCTGATTTGCTAAATGTCATATATGATATAGTTTTTCTTAGAATAGCGAAATTCGAAGGGTCTGCATAGCGTATATTTATACATTCATTCGCACCCTTAATAGATTTGTACCATTTCAAAACAATTCTACAATTAATCAAAGACCATCATTTCAAAATACGAGTTATAATCAAAATCAACCCAGACCTTTCCAATATTGTTACGGCTTGTGAAATTGCCGTTATAAATACAATCTAAATTTCATTATTTTTAACCATTAACATATAAACTTTTCTTATTTTTACTTACGACGCACCTTGTATATAACATAAGTTAATAAAATACCACGCAGATTTATATATAATGATGTAATCATCACCTGACTTGAAACGCGCTTGAAACGTTGAAGAATTTTTCCCATAAGGCAAAATTAAGCGTCTCGTGTTAGTTCACTTTAGTACCTTTTCTCTCTGTCGAAGAAGATAAATTAAATAAACAGAATTATTTGATTGGCTTATTTTAAAAATACCGCGAAGAATTTAGCGGAAACGTGCGAGGTTCGCGGCTATTAATGAGATAGAAAGGGAATAGTTAGGCAGTGTGTCTAGAACAAAAGAAGGCAACACACTCATTTTTCTTCATGTCGTAATTTTATATTTTATCTTTTATCGTTGTCGTTTATAAACAAAATAATATTTAACTTAAAATAGTGTAATTAAGTGATTTGCGGGTATTCATTAAATAATACGTAAGTAATTGCGTAAATAATACAAACTAAGGAACAATAAACCTGGCCGCGTGGTGTTTAATGGCAACGGTCTAGAAATAATAAGTTCGTGGGTTAAACTAAAGAATTAAGAAATGCATCATCTATTATATAAAAATGAATGTTTGTCTGTTCGTATGTTATAGGCTCCTAGACCGCGTGACCGATTGCGACGAAGCTTTAGGGAGTTGTTGCGGGTACGCCCGCGAAGGTTTCTGTAAAGTTTCATCGCGATCGGACGAACGGCATAGGAATGCGGGACCAACAGCGAAACATTCAACTAATGCCTTCAATAGATGGCGCGACAATTGAAAAACTGAAAGTGCGTTATATATCGTCAACAGGTGCCGCGGCCTAAACATGTCGCTAATTATGTTTCCACCAGTAGTTATGAAAATCTAGAAATTATTTTTAAATAAGTAAAATCAGCTAAAAATAGCTTCCCAAGATTTAAGCACGGTCATGGACCAGGTGCTACAGAGGGCTTTGTCGTTTGCCAAATATAAAAATAAAGTCCGAATACAATGCCTTAATCAAAAGTGATTTAAAAGAGATACTTCGGAAATTTGGCAGAGACCTTAACCATCAAACTACATTACGATCAGCAAAGAGAAAAGTCGCGGCCAAAAGCATGAGGCGAAAGTTTTTGTAAAGTTTCATCGCGATCGAACGAACGGTATAGGAATGCGGGACAAAACAGCAAAACGTTCAACTAATACCGTCAACAGGTGCCGAAGGAGTACGACATGATTAACACTAAACGCCGGCCCTGACTAACCATGGATAAAAGATAATCACCACTGATTATCTCTGAAGAGATTAAGTCGATAAGTTGGTATTAAAGTATTAAAGTAATACCAACTTATAATGGAATACTATATAAAACAACATTAACATTAAAACATCACAAAAATATAATATCGAACAACACGGAACGAAGAAATAACTGAAGATAATTGAATAAAGTGGCAATCGTTCTTACATTTTTATAATTATTTTTAAGTACGGTGAGTTTTGAAGTGACGAACGGCTAGATAGTGCTCCTAATCTATCATATAAGTGAATAAGTGTACTGATTGGTGGCCAAAAATCTAAATATATTTTTTAAAATCCATCAGTTATCCCACCCTGTAGTGTACGGAAAGTAGTTGTATTTTTTAAAAGCGATCAGTTATCCCACCCTGTATGTACGGATTATCAGATAAATCCACCCAGATTATCCCTTTTTTTTACCATATAAGGAAACTTATTCTAATTATGAAGTGACGAACGGTTTTATTTGTGTAAGTATTATTTGTTTTTACCTTTATTTGTTTTATCTTTTTATTTTATCTGTTTATTTTATTTTAATTACTTTTTGTAATTATTATTTACTTCACTGTTATAATTTGAATCCAACGCACTGTTATGCCTAAACGCGCACGCGCATCACTTGGTAGATCTACCAGCGGAGCACGCAACATTCGGCGATTCCGAGCTTCTCAATCAAGTGAGGAGCGACAAGCGAGCAATGAAGCTGATCGTTTACGACTTGCTCAATCGCGTGCGTCAGAATCGGAAGTGCAACGAACAGTAAGAGTCGAAGCAGATCGTTTGCGACTTGCTCAATCGCGTGCGTCTGAATCAGAAGAGCAACGAACTGTAAGTGTCGAAGAACAACGTTTACGAAATATTCAATCTTGACGAACCATATGTACTGACTTGAATCTTGGTGCATTCCAGTACAATGTCAATTACGACTACAGTCTACATCCAAATGTAGTCATCGGCAAAATGGATAAGGTGTGTGGGCATTGCGGTGCACGAAAGTTCAACAATGAAACACCAGGAATGTGCTGCGCAAACGGCAAAGTTAAACTACCTACTTTGCGTTCACCGCTTGAACCTCTGCTGTCATTGCTTTCGGGCAATTCAGCTGATTCGAAGCATTTTTTGCATAACATTCGCAAATACAATTCCGCGTTTCAAATGACATCTTTTGGAGCCGATAAAGTATTCCAGGACCACTATATGCCAACTTTCAAAATCCAAGGGCAAATATATCATCGCGTAGGATCACTTTTACCAGTTCCCAACGCGGAACATAAATTTTTACAAATCTACTTCATGGGCGACGATGATGTGCAAGCTAATCAGCGATGCCGTGCGATTCCAGGTGTCAAACGTCATATTATATCAACTTTGCAAACATTTTTTCACCAACACAACGCCCTCATAAAGTTGTTCAGAACATCAATTAATAACTTGCCGGCGGATGATTACGCAATCCGTATAAGAGCAGATAAAACACCATTCGGACAGCATGCCGGATGCTACAACGCACCTACCGCCAATGAAGTAGCGATTGTTATAGTTGGAGAAGAACGTGATACGCGTGATATTATTCTTCAGCGACGGAATGACTCAATTGTACGTGTTGCTGAAACGCATCGATCTTACGATGCGTTGCAGTATCCCATACTTTTTTGGGAGGGTGAAGATGGATATCACTTCAATATTATGCTAACTAATCCTGCTACAGGTGAACAACTCACTAAAAAAGTATCAGCAATGAATTATTATTCAAACCGCATAATGATACCTCAAAACGGAACAAATTATATTCTGCAATGCCGTCAACTTTTTCATCAATACGTGGTAGACATGTATGCGAAAATTGAATCTGAACGTCTCCTCTTCATTCGATTAAATCAAAAATCGTTGCGTTCAGAGGAATACATTCATTTACGAGATGCGATTGCGAACGATGGAAACACCAGCGACATCGGCAAAAAGGTCATACTTCCAGCAACTTTTACTGGCAGTCCGCGACACATGCATGAATACGCGCAAGACGCCATGACATATGTGCGTTCGTACGGTTGTCCCGATTTATTCATCACATTCACATGCAATCCAGCATGGGATGAGATAAAAGAGCTTCTATTTGCCCGGCCAAGCTCCGTCCGACCGACACGATTTGACTGCCAGAATTTTCAAGCAAAAACTCACTAAATTGATGGATTTGATTGTGAAGCATCACATTTTTGGTGAAACTCGCTGCTGGATGTATTCCATTGAATGGCAAAAGAGAGGCCTTCCTCATGCGCACATTCTCATATGGCTCAAAACGAAAATACACTCAGTTCAAATTGATGATGTCATTTGTGCAGAGATACCAGATCCTCAAGAAGATCGATTACTGTACGATATTGTTACTAAAAATATGGTGCATGGGCCATGCGGTGCTATGAACCCACATTCACCATGTATGGCTGATAACAAATGCACGAAAAAGTATCCCAAGGAATTCATTAATGAAACTCGCACTGGTGATAACGGTTATCCTCAATACAGACGCCGTTCACCAGATGATGGAGGTCGGGCAGCTACAATCAGAACTAGAAATGCTGATATTGAAATCGACAACAGATGGATTGTGCCATATTCGCCTTTGTTATCAAAAACATTTAAAGCGCATATCAACATGGAATATTGCAATTCCGTCAAATCAATCAAGTACATATGCAAATACGTCAACAAGGGCAGCGATATGACAGTATTCCATGTTGATAATTCCGATGCGCGCACGGATGAAGTTATTCAATTTCAGACAGGTCGATATATCAGCAGCAATGAGGCTGTGTGGCGCATTTTGAGTTTCCCGATTCACTGTCGGCATCCCACGGTTGTTCATCTTAGTGTTCACCTTGAAAATGGACAAAGAGTGTATTTCACGGAAGAGAACGCACGAAATGTTGCCGCTGCACCGGCGCACACAACACTGACAGCATTTTTTGCGCTGTGCGAAGAAGATGTATTTGCCAAAACATTATTGTACGCGGAAGTACCAAAGTACTATACCTGGAATGCCACATCGAAAAAATTTCAACGACATAAACAAGGCGCGCGAGTTGAAGGCTATCAAAATATGTATTCGTCTGACGCATTGGGCCGTATTTACACAGTACATCCAAACAATTCCGAATGCTATTATTTAAGAATGCTGCTGATTAATGTCAAAGGTCCAACTTCATTTACAAATTTGAGAACGATCGATGACGTAGAATGTCAAACATACAGAGAAGCTTGCCAAAAACTGCATTTACTCGAAAATGACCAACATTGGGAAATTACATTGATGGACGCCTCAGTCGGCAGTCATCCTCGACAAATACGAACATTATTCGCTATTATTTTGACTACATGTTCGCCATCCAACCCTAACGATCTGTGGGAAAAATTCAGGGAGAACTTGAGCGAAGACATTTTGCACCGTATTCGTACCGTTTGCAACGATAATACCATTCCATTTTCGAACAACATTTTCAATGAAGCTCTGATAAAAATCGAAGATATGTGTTTAACCATCAACAACAAAACGCTTCTTCGACTTGGGATGGTTGCACCACAACGTTCTACGTATGACCTTTGTGATGCCGATGTACTGAGAGAACAACAATTCAATGCTGATGACTTGCGCGCATTTGTCGAAGCAAATAAACCACTCTTAGTTGCAGATCAAAAATTAGCTTATGACACAATTACAAATGCGGCAGCCAATGGTAGAGGAGGTCTTTTTTTCCTTGATGCGCCCGGCGGCACAGGAAAAACATTCGTAATCGGTTTGCTATTAGCTCAAATTCGCCCGAAAAATGGAATTGCTTTGGCTCTTGCGTCATCAGGTATTGCAGCTACATTAATGGATGGTGGTCGAACAGCGCATTCGGCGCTAAAATTGCCATTGAATATACAATTTTCCCAAGTTCAAACATGTAATATTTCCAAAGGTTCCGGCATGGCAAAAGTGCTGCAAACTTGCAAATTGATTGTTTGGGATGAGTGCACCATGGCACATAAAAAATCACTTCAAGCGCTTGATCAAACTCTTCAAGATTTACGAGCAAATGCAAACCCATTTGGTGGAGCTCTCATTTTATTATCAGGTGACTTTCGACAGACTCTACCAGTCATACCAAAATCAACACCAGCTGATGAACTCCACGCTTGCCTCAAAGCGTCGCATCTTTGGAGACACATGCAGAAACTCACATTAAAGATTAATATGCGCGTACATTTGCAACGCAATGCGTCATCCATATTTTCAAAGCAGCTATTGGACATTGGTGATGGAAAAATACCAGTTCATGCCGACACAAAATGTATTTCATTTCCATTGAATTTTTGTGTCATTGTTCCATCGATCGAACAATTAATTCTGAAGGTTTTCCCACAAATTGCCACTAATTACAAAAATCATCAATGGCTTTGCGAACGTGCTATTTTGGCAGCAAAAAACACCGATGTCAATGCGATCAACCACACAATTCACGAACAAATTGCGAGCGAGTCTGTCACCTACAAATCAATTGACAGCGTCATGAATGATGGCGACATTTTAAATTATCCAATTGAATTTTTAAATTCGTTGGATATTTCTGGTGTACCACCGCACAGATTATCACTCAAAATTGGCGCACCAATAATTCTTTTGCGCAACATTAATCCGCCACGATTGTGCAATGGAACCAGACTCGCTGTCAAAAAATTGATGCCAAACGTCATCGAAGCAACAATTCTCAATGGCAAGTCAAAAGGGGAAGATGTGTTAATTCCACGTATTCCCATTATTCCCACCGACATGCCTTTTGATTTTAAACGACTGCAGTTCCCCGTTCGCCTTGCATTTTCAATGACCATCAACAAGGCACAAGGTCAATCGCTTCAAGTGTGTGGTTTAAATCTAGAAAATCCATGCTTTTCGCATGGTCAATTATATGTTGCATGCTCACGAGTGGGACAGCCAAAAAATTTATTTGTTTTTGCTGAAGATGGAAAGACCAAAAACATTGTTTATCCGAAAGCACTTCAATAAACTTTTATGTACTTATCTGCTATGTTTTATATATTACATCAATAAAAAGTTTTAAATATTATTTCATAATCGATTCTACCCGTTTTAGATTGCAAACAATTGTTGCAAATGTTGCGTTGAATACTTATCGGAGGTGCTAATTTAATAAAAATATTACATTTTAATACATTTCCTCTGTAGAAATTGCTGTTTGTATTTCCGGAAATCCGGTTCGAAGGACCATATGTGGAAATTGCTGCCTTGTTGACTTTTTTCTTATTTGTAAAATGTTTTTTACAAATATTTGTAGTAGTATATTGCATATACTTAAAGTTTTAATTGCACTGTAATTTGGTACTTTTAACTTGTAGATTATAATATTGTAGGGTATAAATAACGTAATGCACTCGTAAAACTGAATTTGTTTATTAACAATTAAACTTGATGCAAAATAAAATGAACGTTCAAGACATGACATGAAGCGTTGCTTGTAGTACAATAATGTTGGTTGTCTGCCAAAGCGCAAACGCGTGCATATAAAAAGATACACTCTAAAATGCATTTCTAAATACACTGCAAAATAAAATACATTTATATAAAACATAAAACGTTCAAATATGAAATAGCACAAAAAACGTCTAAATATAAACTAACACAAAAACGTCTAAACATCCTCCATATATCCATTTTAATTTTAATAAAAAAGTTTATAAATATTATTATAATTTGATAATCCATTCTACCCGTTTTAGATTGCAGACAATTAAAATTCAAATTTTTGATATTCTCTTTTTCAGGCAAAACAACGTTTGCCGGGTCAGCTAGTCTATATACTATATAAAAATGAATTGCCAAATATGTATGCATCATCATCACGTGAGAACGGCTCGACGAATTTGGCTGATTTTTTGGTGAGTTGTTGCCTATATCTTCGACAAGGTTTGTGTGAAAAAAAAATTGGAAAAGTTGCCCGGGAAGTTGAAAAATTCGGGAAAAAACTGAAAGTGCGTTTAATGTCAACAGGTGGCGCCG
This sequence comes from Podabrus alpinus, assembly GCA_932274525.1. Taxonomy (NCBI): domain Eukaryota; kingdom Metazoa; phylum Arthropoda; class Insecta; order Coleoptera; family Cantharidae; genus Podabrus; species Podabrus alpinus. The sequence goes on along the minus strand of OW026454.1, from coordinate 73,485,910 downwards.
CCATATTAAAAATGAATTGCCACATATGTATGCATCATCATCACGTGAGAACGGCACGACGAATTTGGCTGATTTTTTGCTGAGTTGTTGCCGACAAAGTACCTGTACCCTCTATCTATATATATAAAAATCTGATGTGGCCATCGCATAACTTTCCGAACAGACGCAAATTTTTACATTATATTTTTAAATAAAATGGTTACATAATTTCAACAGTAAATCGATGAAAAATTTCATATTTTGCCAAAATACGAAGAAAAAACTTTTGAATGCCTATATCTTGCAAACGAAGCATATTTGGACCCATGTTATTAGGAACTTTTCATCTTATTTTCGTTAGTAGAATGCGGTTTACTATTTTAGTTACAATTACAAAAATTTTTTACAAATACAAAAATTTTTGAAACGCCCTGTATATTTTAGAGAAAAACTTGTAGGACAAAAAATGTAGGAAATTCCATAGCGCTAATTTTTTGTTATTAATATTTTTACATATTTAATTTCGTTTCGAAGTTATGACGCATAATGTCATAATAGCTCCAGGTAAACCCCCCTTTCCCGTTACACGATTTAATTTATTTTCATCTGGCTTCGTCCTACGACAGGAAAAAGCTTATATGCAAAATTTGGAATGATTTGCTTGCTTCGTTTAGACGCTATCGTGTTCACAGACGTACATACACACATACACACATACATACATACAGACATCCTTCCAAAAATGATAAAAATGGATTCAGGGGACCTCAAAACGTGAACATCTGTCAAAAAATTGGGGGGTCAAATTTTGACTGATAACAATACTTTCCTTACCTAGGGGTTCGGAAAGTAAAAATGAATTGCCAAATATATATGCATCATCATTATTGTATTTTGTGTCAACTCTGTATTAGGAAGATACGTAAAGATAACGATATTGTTGCGATTGGTAATGCCGATGATCCTAAGTTTAGTATATAAGCGGAAGAGTATACGAAGAGTTGAAGAGAAGTAGTAAAAGTAGTAGTAGTAGTCAACAGGTGGCGCCGCCTTAACCTGTAATTAATTAAGTTTCCATCAGTAGAGTAGATAGAAAACCCGATCCGGAAATATTGGCAATTTAAGGTTTATTTCTTTGGAAAAAATGCTAGCCCAAAAACCTAATTTTTGGGCCCATTTATGAATAGGAAATTTTTCAAAGGCGGGTGGGATCTGCCGTGCTATCCCCTTTATAATGCTTGCACACTCCGCATTCGCTAGATGGTGCTCTTAATGTATCATATAACCCTATATGAACTGAAATTTATTTTGGAGTTGACGTTGGTTGACATGAAATTCCGACTTAATTTTTTTCTAATTGTTTTTCAAACCATCGTTTGAATTAGATCCAGAGGTACCCTTGCAAGCAACTTCAGTAAATACATCCGAAACTGTCAGGATTCGATATTACTACTTTTAATGTAAATTTTTTGTTTTTTTCATAATTTGTTTAATAATTTCGAATAATTTATATTTGGATAAACAATTATTCTTTGAGTGGCATAAAAATTAATTTCGGGCAGGACAACGTCTGCCGGGTCAGCTAGTAAATTATAAATAAATGTCAAGGGCAGAGCTTTGACAAAGTTGGTATAAATATCGATAGGCCTTTGTTTAGTCATGAACAGTTATATTTATGTAGCATTATCAAGATGTCGAGCAAAGGATGGAATACAAATTCAAAGTACAAGCGACATAACAAATGTCGTATGGAAAGAAATGTTATAACTCGCAATATTTCTCATTTATATGGAATTACGAGGTGGCGAAATGGGGGTGGCTCAAGCGTAAATCGTCCGGGAATATTGGGACGCGAAGCGGCCCGAGGGGGTTGGGCCGCCGAAGGCGGCCAGGGGGGCGGAGCCCCCCTAGTTAAATATAATAAAATAAAATTTTTAAGTCCCTGCATGGCGGGTATTAACCATTTGAATAATAAGTAGGTTAAGTACCTTAGGCTAGCCATCTACCAATCTAAGGGATTCTAAATAAATAATCTATATAAACCCATGACCATGTTCGGAGATTAGAATACTTAATAATCTGCAATCGAGAAAACCAACTTATCGTGATTTGGAAGAATTTTGAGAATTGCCTAAAAATGTTACAGTCGCGAAGAAGTTTCTGAAAAGGAAAACGTAGACCTTCCAGGCACTTCTAATAAATGTATAAAATTACCAATTTCTTGCAAATGAGGTGATAATTGTTTTTTAATTAATAATACAACAGCCTGTAAGGTAATTTCTGGCAATAATGATGACAGGAAATTCATTAAAGAGGAAATGTTTGTTACTACCGTTATTAGAATTGGAGTCTAAATTTTTCTGTATACCTTTGTGTAATTACAAAAAATAAATTATTATATTTATTGAACTTTTTTATATTATTAATAAATTTAGGTATAAACAGTTATAAATTTGTTTAATTTTATTGTAAAAAAGCATTACACACGTTTTTATTGCAACTTTAATAAATTTTTATTTAAAATAATTGATAATGTAATCTACTCTATATATATAAAAAGATAAGGGTTTTTATGCAACGCTTTTATGCAACGATTTCATGCAACGATTTTATGCAACGTTTTCGATAATAGGATAATCTGACAACCAATAAAAAATTCTACTATATAAGTCAAAGGGAATGCAATATAAATTAAAAACCAAAATTGGTAAACATCGATTTATTAATTTAAACAAGGTGGAACTCGCTTTAGCGGCAGTTCTTAGGCTTCTATACAGCTACCTTTCTGGTGTGGAAAGTTGTTATTATCTGTTTATTTTTGGTCGCCATATAATGTAACATCACATAATCAGATAATCTGCACTAATTATTTATTATTTTATTTTAACCACAGTGTGGCTTGATGTGGATAGTGAAGTTGTAAATAAAAGAGAAGGAAAAGAAGGAAGGAAGAGAAGGAGAAAGTTCGTCCGCGTTTAGGAATGATTTCTCTATCCAAGGACAGGAAAGTGCCCTATATTTGCTTGTTCATGCATCCGAAGCTATTGGTAATAAAATTAATGCAGTTGCTTATACCGGCAACCACATTCGGTTATTGCCATATCTGGCTCCCCTCACTTAGTTTCGCCTGCGGATCAACGCAGTTCCCAGGGTGTGGCACGTGGAGCCATAAGTGAGAGTTGGGTATCCTGCAAGGACCAGTTACCAAGGACCATCTCTCGTTATCACGCTCGATGTGACCGTCCCGGTACTAGGTACTACCTCTGCAGCATAACCCCTACACCCCTTTACCTTATCCTCCCGGATAAGGTAATGAATAGAAATAAGTTTGAATAAAAATATTTACAATCAAAATATATATTTGATTAAAAGATAGATAGGTTTAGGTCGAAAATTTGAATTTTCACTTGGAACCGAGTTTGAACTTTGTTCGATAATTTGTCATCTTCATCGCTGAAAACAAACGTGATAGCTCTTCCCACAGAGTCAAAACGACTTGCACGAGCAACACTATGTAAATAACTATGTGCATCGGATGGCATATAGTAATAGATGACGGTGTTTATACCAACAACATCCATTCCACGTCCGAAGATGTCTGTCGCAAATTAGTTTTGTTAATTCTGGCCCAAAGCGGCTCATGGTAAGAGGAAATCGATGTGTAGATTCCGGTAGCTGACACTTCAAAGTTGGAAAAAATCGCATCAATTTGCGTGCCATTCCGCGTAGTGGGTATCGCTGGCGACCGAATTTGGAGTCCTAGTTCTCTAAGTGCATGTTGTAGACCATTAGTTTCTTCCTTGCTGAAATCCTCATTGAAATCTCCAGTAACCAGAGTACGTGGTACTAAGTATAAGCGAGACATCTGCTTTTTTATTAAAGAGACCATTGTGTTGGAATTAAACCCTGGTGACTTGTAAACGACAATTATTCGGATGTTAGAGAAGACAATAGATGAAACACTGCAGGAACCTTGGGAGTCGTATTCTATTTCGGAATTGGTGTCTATAATACATTCATGAACAGACGGACAACAATACACACGTACACCAATCGGTCGACGGACATCGTTACTATCTACTGATGCAGCAAGAAGATGATCTCCTAGCGGAAAATTGTCACTTGAGAGCGTCCATGTCTCCGCCATAAGGATGATATCCGAACTCTTATAGACCTCATCCGATGCATAGAGACTATAATGAGCAGGAAGTGACTGGACATTGTGAAAGATGACTTGTATTTGTCTGTTGCTATCATCCCTAATACGCAAATGTTCAAATGAAGGAATTAGCTTCATCTCCTGGTGTCGTTTGAATTCAATAGATATGGGATCATTCTCTTGTGGCATTTTTGTCTTCTTAACGATTCCAATAAGAAATAATCCTGATGCCTTTGTTGCTCGTGAACATGCGACATACAGAAGAGCACGCTTGATTCCAGGAGTAAAATGAACAACAACGAGCTCGTATGTGGATCCTTGGGATTTATGTATAGTTTGAGCTTCCGCTGCATTAAGTGGGAATTGCGTCCTTGTTACCTTTGTGGCCGAATTCGATCGTGGCTGGATGACGACCGTACATGGTGAGATGGGAGTCCATTCCGAATCAATTTGAAGTTGCTGACTGAGGTTAATATTGCGCAAACGAAGCTTCTGCCCACTTCGGGAATTTTCAAACTTGACCCAGAGACGGAGAGGCTTTTGTCTAGATGCATCCAAAGTACTAATACCAAAGTCAATTCTTTTCAGAATGCATCCCACACCGTTAACCAAACCGTCACTTGTGTCTACATTCACTGTCATGATGTAACGCCCACCTTCTTTGAGGAAGAGGTTTGTGTGAAGTCCCTGTGTCTTAGATAGAGGTGCAGATGCTATCCAGTTGAGGAGTGCAACTTTGGATGCCTCGCTCGTGTAAGCAGAAAGGGAATCCTTGGCGGTTGAGATGGCTTGATTTCCTGGCAAACAGGATAACGCAAAACTATTGTGGGCATCAACTGCTTCATTCGTGTAAAAAAGATGAATAGGCCGTCGGCTTACTATTTCTGCAGGCGTACTTGGAAACTCACGAGATTTGAACAGTTTCAAATCATCATCAGTCATCGTCCCTGATGCCATATTGTTTAATGCAAGAGCAAAAGCTGCATCATCGCGTTGCCTCATAATTGTGGTCAGTTCATGAACAGTAAACATGTGCCATAAGGGTTTGTTGAAAAGCGACGAAATCGAATTCGACATTGTTCCAGCTAGAAGGGATGTTGCCATAACAGGTGGCAGCTGCCTGAAGTCGCCAACAGCTATGACCGATATACCACCGAAAGGTTTACATCCGTCACAGAGGTCTCTCAATCGTTTGTCGATCATTTCCAAAATATGTTGACCAACCATACTAATCTCGTCTATGATAAGAACCCGAAGTTCTGAATAGAGAGTGGCCATTGTATTAGAGACGCTGTCTGAGAGCTTGCTAGCTTCTTTTTGGTTCACGGGAAGTTGGAATGCGTTGTGAATTGTGAGTCCGAAGATATTAAATGCCGCTAATCCGGTAGGAGCCGTCAGAAGGACAGAAGGTTTATCGGGATTCGAATTAACTTTAGCATTGAACACTCTGATTAATGCTTGGTATAGAGTTCTAATTACATGAGACTTTCCTACACCGGCACCTCCCTTCAAGTAGGTGTAGATGGGGATATCGGGAGACCTTTTGAAATGATCAAGTAGGTGAGTTACAAAATCCCGTTGTTGAGTATTCAGCGATGAGAATAATTCTTCGAACTCTTTATTGGGAATTCGATTAGGAAGCGTAAACTTTTCAGACATTGGGCGTATCACGTCACCACCAAAGTCAATGGCACCAGCAGCAACGGGGTCGATTAATTCGAATTCCTCCTGAATCTCTTCCGGTATGCTATCAGATTTGTCATCGTCAGATTGACGATCCTCACTCAATGCGCTATCCATAGCGACATCCAGAATATCTTCTTGAAAGGCATTAAATTCGCGACGATTGGCAGAAATTGCTTCTATATTATCAGTCGCTATCTTCTCGCAATCTTGATTTATAATTTCGGTTTCCTCATCCCTCCAAGGAAGATAGAGCATCACTTGTTCGCGAAAAAAGTTGTGACGATCTTTATTCTTGTTGTAGCGGACGTGGCGAATAATCTTTGGAAATGTTCGCTTCCAAACGTATCCTGGTTTGCCATTCTTTAGCGGAAAATATTTATCGATACTTTGTACGTCTTCAGTTTCTACAATATCATCGTTTTCTTGGGCCATCTGTGTACTTCCTCGTTTTAATGAAAAATCATACCAAGCTGAAAATTGTGCAAGATTAAGGTTAGATAATGCATCTGGTCGTGAACTATATCGTTGTAAAAGTCCGTCTACAAAGACATCTTCAGAGTCCGGATTGAGATTTTCTAACTGAATATTAGTTTTAATCATTCTGGTTCGTTGATCGGCTGGACCTGTTGGTATAAAAATGCATGCCTCTGTGCATCGGCTCATTGGAATCTGAAGCACATTGTAAGCGGCCTCTTGAGCAGAGAGTTCACTGTTCATGTGATGAGCCGCACCAAGAGCCTGAAGACGTTGAGCCAAAGACTTGTTTCCGCTTCTGACATCTTCAAGAACCTTACGCAAGAGGTCGCTAGTTCCACGATCACTCTTGTTAATGTAGTCAATGATGTAACAGCAACAAGCATAGGCGTCTAAAATAAACTGAATATCCATGTTAGACTTCTGGAGTCTTAGGATTTTCTCACTATATGGATTTATGTAAGTCTCACATGGCCGCCTCCGAATGAGGATTTTAGGTTTTTTCAAGGAGCTTTGAATAGCAGAAATGTAACGATTTCGTGTCATGGATAATTCTTGTAGAAACCCCGCAAATGTCATATCTGAAGAAAGTGGCAATTCATTCGTATCAAGATAGTCACGAATCTTTTTGTAATCGCGTTGGAAAATCTCAATTTCCTCCTGTTGATCCTCGAATGGATGGAGAATAGTGGTTTCGTCCATTGGGAAAAATGGAATTCCAAACCGACATTTGACTCCTTTGTGGCTTTTCTTTCTGCATGTATGGGTGTGTCGATGAGTTTGAAGACCCAAAAGCTGGTGAATGGGATCATATTCAGGCCAGTCTAAGGAACAAGTTATAATTTCGTCAACAAACCGGCAAACATCTTGAGTAGAAGATGAGTTGGAAGCATCAAAGTTTGGTGCGCCATCAATCCACAAGATCATATGGACGTGTGGACTTCCTCGATGTTGGAACTCAATACGATGATAGGAATGCTTAATGGATCGGTTTCCAAATGGGCCTTGAGAGTTTTTCCAGGTCTTGAAAAGAGCAGAAGTGCGATGTTCAAAATATCGAGCGCAAGTCACGGGATCGCGCTGAATAAGTAATTGTTTGTCATTCTTTGACATATTTTGTGCTTCTTCTTCAGAAATTGTAATTTTGTCAAGAATATGCTTGAGAATCACAATCAACTCGTTCCATTTTAGCTCAGCGGCACTAATAGTGATGAAGAGATGAGGCAAATTGAACTGACTGACCATCCTTCGGACTTTAAGGCCTTCTTGATGCCAGTGATGACATGAGTTTCGTACTCCTTGTAAAACCTTAAAAGCATTGTCATCATTAACTAACCCATCCACAAAATTAGAATGACTAACTTGTTCCGCAGTGACTCGGATTAACTCTCCATTGCGTCTTCGTTTACGAAGGCACACCTTGCGATTATCAGAAATTCTCTGAATTTCGAGCGATTTGGCCAAAAACAGTAAGAACTCGACATTTTCAACAGCACGGCGATCACTGTTACGCGCCATTGATTTGACAAATTCGGAGCGGCTAAGTAATTTACCATTACTATCGGATGGCTTCATTCGGTGCCCAGCAAATATTTGAGGAAACGTAAGAAAATACGAGTCAGGATCATATAGAATAGATATTGGTTGGTTTCCTTCCGCTGGAGCCATCCGGATTCCCTCATCACTAGTAATTAAAGTCTCTCCTCTGCCAGGATTTACGTCATCGACTTCCTCTTCCTCTTGAACATCCATCGCAATTTCTTCTGGGTTTTCGTGTAATGCCACATCAATTTGATGCTGACATATCTCGGTCCAATTGCTTGAAAGAGTGATTCCGTATTCACGGTAAAGCGGAGATCGGGTAAGAATTTTAGCGGCATCCATCACGCAAGCCGGACGAATGTTACCAGCTGTATAATTTCTCGGAACTTCAATTTGACGGGCGAGTCGGATGTGTAAAACATCGTCCTGATTCGGGAGTCTCGGAAGGGATTGAATGGTATTGTCTATGGAGACTGGGACGTTAATAATTCGTCCTTTTGTTCTCATCTGTCCATGCATTCCATATATAGCCCAAATGGACTGAAACACATGTCGAGCTGAGACCAAACGGGCTTCCAAACGTGTCAGATTCTTTACACTTTGTGGAACATAGGGAAACTGCAGATCGTTGGAGAGACAGAGACGTGGAATCCGGTTTTGTTGGATAGTTCTGTGACAAGTTGAGCAAAATTCAGCGAGGTCTGAAGTGGGTGGGACTATAATTACTGAGTCAATGAAGGATTGCTGCTTTCCAGCTAAAAGGAGTTCGGTCATGCTGTGAGTTTTAATGGAGTAGTGAAAAAAGAGTCCCCCACATGAATGACATACGTGAGTGCAGCCTTTGCGAATTTCAGCTTCAAATCGATTTATTTCATCTTGCCATGAGCCTTGCTCACGAATTCTACGGAGATTATGTTCGTGGATGCGCACGTCTTCATCAAGACGAGCCTGGCGATGGTTTTCGGTGTCGCGAACTTGTTCCTGTAAACGAAACGAAGGAGCTTGACGGGCTTGACGATGGTTATCAGTGTCGCGAACTTGTTCCTGTAAACGAAACAAAGGATCTTGACGAGCTTGACGATGGCTTTCTGTGTTGTGAACTTGTTCGTGTAAACGAAACGATGGATCTTGGCGGGCTTGACGATGGCTTTCGGTGTTGTGAACTTGTTCCTGTAAACGAAACGAAGGATCTTGACGGGCTTGACGATGGTTTTCAGTGTCGCGAACTTGTTCCTGTAAACGAAACAAAGGATCTTGACGAGCTTGACGATGGCTTTCTGTGTTGTGAACTTGTTCCTGTAAACGAAACGAAGGATCTTGGCGGGCTTGACGATGGCTTTCGGTGTTGTGAACTTGTTCCTGTAAACGAAACGAAGGATCTTGACGGGCTTGACGATGGTTTTCAGTGTCGCGAACTTGTTCCTGTAAACGAAACAAAGGATCTTGACGAGCTTGACGATGGCTTTCTGTGTTGTGAACTTGTTCCTGTAAACGAAACGAAGGATCTTGGCGGGCTTGACGATGGCTTTCGGTGTTGTGAACTTGTTCCTGTAAACGAAACGAAGGATCTTGTCGAGCTTGACGATGGCCTTCGGTGTTGTGAACTTGTTCCTGCAAACGAAACAAAGGATCTTGACGGGCTTGACGATGGCTTTCGGTGTCGCGAACTTGTTCCTGCAAACGAAACGAAGGATCTTGACGGGCTTGACGATGGCTTTCGGTGTCGCGAACTTGTTCCTGCAAACGAAACGAAGGATCTTGACGGGCTTGACGATGGCTTTCGGAGTCGCGAACTTGTTCCTGCAAACGAAACGAAGGATCTTGACGGGCTTGACGATGGATTTCGGTGTCGCGAACTTGTTCCTGTAAACGAAACGAAGGATCTTGACGGGCTTGACGATGGCTTTCGGAGTCGCGAACTTGTTCCTGTAAACGAAACGAAGGATCTTGTCTAATGGTATGTTTCCTGATAGCGTCCTTCTGGCGTCGACGGGCAGCTGCTACTTTTCGCTCTTCAGGTGTCAACTGCTTTCTAGGCATTATGAAATTGTGTTGTTTTACCTACTTTATAATAAAAACAAAATAGCTGTAGCGAAATTATATCGATGAGCACACTTTTGTCCAAGCGGTCTATGCGGTATGATAGCTGAGCGTATAATGACGATTTCCTCGCAAATCTTGAGGACTATGACGATTTTTACGGTTGGTAAATGTTTAGGTGCATTATGGGTAATGGCGCCAAAATTGGTTATATAAGTTACTACCTGTATAAACCTTATACAGTCGCCTCTCGATAATTTATAATAACCTACTTTATAATAAAAACAAAATAGCTTTAGCGAAATTATATCGATGAGCACACTTTTGTCCAAGCGGTCTATGCGGTATGATAGCTGAGCGTATAATGACGATTTACTCGCAAATCTTGAGGACTATGACGATTTTTACGGTTGGTAAATGTTTAGGTGCATTATGGGTAATGGCGCCAAAATTGGTTATATAAGTTACTACCTGTAAAAACCTTATACAGTCGACTCTCGATAATTTATAATAACCTACTTTATAATAAAAACAAAATAGCTGTAGCGAAATTATATCGATGAGCACACTTTTGTCCAAGCGGTCTATGCGGTATGACAGCTGAGCGTATAATGACGATTTCCTCGCAAATCTTGAGGACTATGACGATTTTTACGGTTGGTAAATGTTTAGGTGCATTATGGATAAGGGCGCGAAAATTGGTTATATAAGTTACTACCTGTATAAACCTTATACGTTGATACTTTGATCCGTTGTTATGTTGATCCGTTTTTTTTGTGGTGTGTTATTTACTTTATATTATATAAATAATAAGCTTGAAGATTTAATAATTATACCGTTTGTATTATCGACGTTCACTTATATAACTTTTAATCCGTTGATCCGCTGATACGTTGATCCGCTAATCCGATGATACGTTGATAAGATTCTATACTTTGATTATATCGCTTCTACACACACCGAGAAAAAAATTATGTAGGAATTTGTCTTGCAACAATTTGAAATAATTATTACATTAATTGTTGTCAAATTTACTTCACTTCTTGTAAAATTGACATCAAATTGATGCGAGACGAATTTGCACTTCAATTTGAAGTAAAAAATACTTCAAATCAAAACAATTTTTTCTCTGTGAAGAGAAATTATTTCAAATTGTTCCAGGACAAATTCCTACTTAATTTTTTTTCTCGGTGTATACTTTGTATAGAGCCCTAAATTAACGGATAATCTGTTTTTTTAAGTTGGTGATCATTGCCAACTAAAATACTATATAATAATAATGCAAATTGGAATTAAATTCTTTTGCCGAATATTTTTGACATCGAGACGATCAACTTCCTAAACTTGGTGAATTATATGTCTAACCCCAGCTTCTTCTCCACTGTCCCAAGACATACTCTAAGTAAATATTGAATATTTTTGGAGGTCGCCATATAATGTAATATCACATAATCAGATAATCTGCACCAATTAAATTTTTTGCGGTTGGTAATTATCATTTACTATATAAGTAATAACAATCAAACTTTTAAATTCCATTCGAAACTTTACTTCTCTGTAATGGGCGGTCCATTTTTTGAGGTGAACCAATCTTCTCCTTTCTCTTTTATTTACAACTTAACTTCACTAATCACATCAAGCCACTGCTATGGTTAAAATAAATAAAAAATTATTTTTTCACATAAATAAGGCTTCTTGCTATACTTTGTATAGAAGCCTAAAACAAAAAAATAGCATTTTAAGTTCCAATATAAATCCCAGAACATTTCATTTCTTAAATCATAAAAAAAATTTTTTTACAGAACGTGGCTAGAAAGTCGATTTTAAATTTAAAACAAATTTTATTTAATTATATATAGGTACACGATGTGTTTACAATCACAATTTCGAAGGTTCTGATTAGATTTGAATTATGCGGACAGACAGACGGACAGACGCGGAGCCAGATCATAAGGGTTCTTGCTATACTTTGTATAGTAGCCTAACAAGTAGTTTATATAGGGAGACCTCGTTGAAAATATCTTTAACGTAGTAAATTTCTTTCGAACATTTGCGTATTTATAAATTGCATTAGCGAATCGAAACAACGGATTAACAGATTAACGCAATACTATATAGACGACGTATTTACAATATAACAATGTATCAGTTGATCAACGTTATGATTGGCTCTGAAACATGCGGACGGACACGAAGCCAGACCATAAGGCTTCTTTCTATACCTTGTATAGAAGCCTAAAAGTAGCGCACTGGCTACCCAGTTCTTAGACCTCTATACACACAGAGTATTTCCAACACGATTTGAAACGCTCTGTATGATTTTGAATTATGCGGACAGACAGACAGACAGACAGACGGACGGACGGACAGACGGACGGACAGACGGACGGACAGACAGACACGGAGCCAGATCATAAGGCTTCTTGCTATACTTTGTATAGAAGCCTAAAAGGTAGTTCTCCAAGATTTTCTTCGTTTTAATATATAAGGTTGGTAATCCCTTATCCATAAAACGTTTTGCAATTTCATTGGCTATTGGTTAAAAAAAAGAACCAATCATTAATTTGATTTAAAATTGTTATTCAAAAACGTTCCATAAAAAGTTTGCACATAAAGTTTTGTTTTACTTATATGGAGTAAAAGAGTACGGATTATCTGAGCCGTAATCAGATAATCAGATTATTGCTTTCTTCGGATCACCGGATCATTGGATCACCGTATCATAGGATTATAGCCTATATATATATTTATTGGACGTTGATGTCTATATATTAAGTAAGTTAAAGAAGTTGTACTATCACGATCACAATTTGGAGAATTAAGTACTATAAAAGTAATTGAAGTAAAAAATAATTTAATACTATTGTCCAAAAATTACTACCATTCTACCTTTAAATTCAATAGCTGTTCGAGAGTTAACATCTAATCATTACCTTTCAACTTTGATCATATCACAAAATTTAATGAGATCCTGACGGTTAATACATAGTTTCGGCTAGAGATGAGGACTCATTTAAAAGTTATCTTTAACCAAAAAAGGATTTTACGTTTTCCGACTGTTATTATTAGCGGAGCTTCTTTAATTCTAAGAACAGATGGAATAAAAGCAAACAAAGGAGTGCGACCACAACGGGATACATCCTCAGATACTGAAAGTACACAGAAAGAAAAAAAAGACGAAAAACATCTACTGAACGTTCGAGAAAACACAAAACTCGACAGCAACAACTACAAGAGAAATAAGAACCTTCAACAATCAAGACCACCAGCAACAACTTCAACTGAAAGAAGCAGAAAAAGAAGAACGCTACAGCAACCATCGACAGATCTGGCTACTGTTTTAGAATCGGTACAATTACAAGAGGAACAAGAACCTTCAACATCAAACCCACCAGCAAAAACTTCAACCGAAAGAAACAGAAAACGAAGAGCGCTACAGCAACCATCGACAGATCTGGCCACTGTTTTAGAATCGGTACAACTACAAGAGGAACAAGAACCTTCAACATTAAAACCACCAGCAAAACCTTCAACTGAAAGAAGCACAAAAAGAAGAGCGCTACAGCGATCATCGACAGATCTGGTCACTGTTTTGGAATCGTAACTCCTCATGATGCGGGTGAAATGACCGAGAAATGTTCAAATTGTTATGCTATTTTTTGAAAAAATGAATTTTGCAAGAAAAGTTTTTGTCATAATGGAAAAGTTAAACTGTCCAAATTATCGCCAGGATCCAAATTGGATACTGGCGATACATCTGCAAGCGGATTACCATTTGTACTACATAGACGACAATTTCCGATAGTGTTGGCATTCGCTATAACTATAAATAAATGTCAAGGGCAGAGCTTTGACAAAGTTGGTATAAATGTCGATAGGCCTTTGTTTAGTCACGGACAGTTATATGTAGCATTATCAAGATGTCGAGCAAAGGATGGAATACAAATTCAAAGTACAAGCGACATAACAAAAAAATGTCGTATGGAAAGAAGTTTTATAACTCGCAAGATTTCTCATTTATATAGAATTACGAGGTGGCGAAATGGGGGTGGCCAAGAAGGTCATTGGCCGAGTAGTTAGAGCAATCGACTACTGATGCTAAAGGCATTGGTTCGAGTCCAGTAGGAGTCAATTTTCTTTCGGACTTTCTTTCCTCCAATGAACCGTCTTCGTGCTTCGGAGGGCACGTTAAACCGGCGGTCCCCCTGATTTGAGCTGATCTAATATGTCAAACAGGGTAATAAAAAAAATCACCCCTACTCCCCATCGACTACGCAATCGCGGAACTTCTCAGAACTCGGTCATCGAACGGACGTCCCTGGTTCGTGGTGCCGGCCATTGTTGGGGAGTTTTGGTGGGTGGTGAGGGCGAGAGACCGCCTAACGGCTGCGGTCATATTTAGCAGTGTCGACATTGTGGGTCAGGCTGGGGGTGAGCAACAAAGTGGAAGCAGTACAATGGGTCCGGTAGAGTGGCCTAAGTGCGTGCAGGTTAATACTTGCCACTCCCCCTCCCCCGAAATCCAAAATCCAATGGGGGTGGTTCAACCGTAAACCGGTCGGGAATATTGGGCTGCGAAGCGGCCCAAGGGGGTTGGGCCGCCGAAGGCGGCCAGGGCCCTTATTCTCCAACTCGCTCGATTTTATTCTCATACGAATCATTTCGCATAATACGTTTCGCATACGACTCGATGATAGCTTAAATCTGGTATTCTCGAATGGCACACGAATTTTATCGCATAGTTACGTGGTTCATAGTTACTTAATCCGGATTAAGTGGATAATCTCAAATAGAAATTCTATATAAGTTCTATAACTTTTTATATATAAAAATAAATAACTCAAATCAAAAATAACTAAAACGTAAACGAAATTTTGGAAACTGTAATCATGAACAGCGAAGGTATTGTTAGAAAAAGTCGCGTTGGAAATGTATCATCGGCGCAAAAGGATGCAATTGTAGATTATCTACAATGCAATCCAAAACTGTTAAGTGGAAAGTTTACGTCAGACTTTACTTTCAAGACGGCACAACACAAATGGCAGGAATTAACGGAAACATTAAATTCCATGGTGGGTGCCAAGAAAGATTGGAGACAGTGGAGGAAAACTTGGCAAGATATGAGGACAAAAACGAAGGGAAAAATCAGCACGATAAAAAAATATACTGGAGGCACAGGTGGTGGAAAACCAACAACCGATCAATTAAGCGCTACCAAAGAAAATGTATTATCATTAATCAATAAAAACTCGATAGATGGTCATACTGATTTACAGGAATCGACAGTAGATTTTGATTTTTCGTCGGGCTTAGAAGGAACGTCAAATACATACACGAATTTAGAAGATGTTGGGTTTTGTGCCTCCTTAACGGTAGACGTTACCCATTACAGTGCTATCCCTTCACCAACAGAAGTACTTTCTGTTTTACCAAATACCGAACCAAATAATATACCATCAGTGATTGTCCAAAATCAAAATGAAAATAGTACTAAACGAAAAAGTCGAGTGGCTGTGCAACGACTGCAGCAAAGTATTTCTGCAAGTGAGAAGCTTGCAGAACTAGCTGAAGAAAAAATGAGAAGGAAAGAGATGTACCAAAACAAAAAATTAGAACTACTAGAAAGAGAGGTACTAGCTAAAGAGAAAATTGGCAATGCTCTTGTCGAGTTGTTAAATAAATTGGCTAAGTAGTTTAAATCCATTATATATTTTTTTACATTAATTTTTATTTTAATACTTACTTTGTTTGGACGAGAGTTTCTGTTTCACCAATTAATTTTTAGTTATTACTTTTTATTATTTTTAGTCGTTAAGTTAAAATTTCGTTTAATAATTTCATTTAAATTCAATAATAAAATAATTTCATTTAATAATTTGTAATTCACTATTTTTATAATATGTACATAAATTAAACTAATTAATTGTAAAATAATTTCTTTAGTCGTTAAGTTAAAATTTCGTTTAATAATTTCATTTAAATTCAATAATAAAATAATTTCATTTAATAATTTGTAATTCACTATTTTTATAATATGTACATAAATTAAACTAATTAATTGTAAAATAATTTCTTTAGTCGTTAAGTTAAAATTTCGTTTAATAATTTCATTTCAATTCAATAATAAAATAATTTCATTTAATAATTTTTAACTCACTATTTTTATAATATAATATGTACATAAATTAAACTAATCGCACACGACCAAATTTTCTCATGCGTAAGTACCACACGTTGTAGGTCGTGTAATTTTCGTGCGCAAATATTCGTAGACGATTGCTCGAGAATACGAATTTTTGATTCGTATGCGAAAATGACGTAGTTTCGTATGCGAATGAATTCTCACGAGTTCTAGAATATGAGCCCAGGGGGGCGGAGCCCCCCTAGTAAATTATAAAGTACCAAATCAAAATATTCGATTTATTTTAATTCAATATTAAGTAATATTTTTAATCTATGAATTGAAATTAAAATTGACCATCAAATAACAAATATGGTTTATACCGTATACCCCAGGTAGGCAAATGGATTAAGCGGTTGTAACCTTCGATTACAGACCTTAACGGGTACCGATCAGTTACCTTTAATAATAGGGAGGAAAGGGTACATTTATAAGACCAGGTTCATTTTGTAATTTATATTTCCATCTCATAAGGGTTTTAATTTGATTCCATACTTATTTATATTTGTAAAAGTTGGCGGTAAAATTATCTCTGTCCATCCTTTAGATAATTTTCTAGGGGAATTAAAAATATTTCCTAGTTTTCAGGAAGTGACATTATTATCAGATAGATACCAGATAGATACTGGGTTAGTATAATTTTTGACCTGCAAAAATTCGTGTAGCGTTGAATAATTTAGTTAAATATTGGAAAATTATAATTCCGTACCAGCATTTTGGGATCGTTAACTATTTGTTCGAATTTGGAGTTATATTGTAGTTATTTTTGGTCAATATAACCCATTGCCACTGAAGTGGGATAATCTGCGATACACAGATTGGAGCTGTTGAAATTATTACGAACCCATCAAGATTTACTACTTATGGTTTCTGGTTCGTCACTTTGAAAATTTCTATACCGATTGATTATCCACGACGTCGCTTCCTTTTTATCCTGTTGTTCTGAAGCTAAACGTTTACTAAAAATTATTTCTGGAGGTTAATATACATTTTGAGGTTGGAAATACGAATTTACCTGGTTATTTGAGGAAAAGTTGGTTTATCCGTTGGTTTAGTAATTATCGTTGGTTGGTTTGATCAGGGTGCTATTTGGAAGTGATTGGAACTTCTCCTCACTGTTTTTGGTTCGTTTTCTGGGTTTTAAGAAGTCCCAAGCAGTTAAGCACAACGCAGATATATTCGAAGACTCGGCAATTCGAGGTTTTGTTTTGTAACCCATTGGCGTGGAAACTTTGCAGTGGCGTAGCATAGAGGCAATAAGATAAGTGAATATTGTTTAATTTTATTGTTTTTATAAACTGTCTGTTTGCGCTATTAGATTGTTTTTTTGGTCAAGAACAAGAAGGTCATATATATATATTTTTTTTTACAACCTAACTTTGAATTTTGTTTGGTCGATAAGTACGCAAAATTAGCGTACTTGTAAGATAAGTGTGAACGCCAACAGATCTGTCCGCGTGCGAAATTATTTATTTAACTGTTTGAATTTTTGGTTTGAGTTATAGCTATTTAATATTTTTGATTTGGCTGTTTTTCCTGATTGACTTTATTTTCAATAAATTATAATAATTTTAGTGCTTCATTTATGCTTTTGTTTTTTTTTCAATATAAGCTTTCACGATTATACAGGTAACACCAAGAGTTGGGAGCGGAAAAAATCGTGTGGCGCCGGGTACTAAACTTTTCCTTTTTTTTGAGCTACCTTCACCCTGAGCTCTCTAGCTAGCCGAAGCTCCGCTCCCATGATAAAGGCGTTATCTGGAGCACTATTTATCTGATTGGTTTAGCCACACGTGTTTTTATACGTGACTGGTGCGGTGACCCGAGTTACGCTATAAAATTTGGCGCCCAACGTGGGGCCAGTTTGCGGGGTCACCAGTTTGAAAAAGCAATTTTTTTGGCACCTTAAGTGCAATAGTCAATCAGTTAGTCAGTTCAATATTTCTCAAAAGCAGTAGAATCCAAATAGACAGCTTGAGTGTTAATAGTATTTTCACTAGTAATTGTTAGATACGTCGCTGATTTGTGAAACGTCACTTTGGGGAGTTACTCATTTTTGTTTCGTAGTACTATTTTGTGTTTGAATAGTATACTTGCGTCAGTTTCAATATGGCTGCGTGTGCTTGGAAGTTGGACGTAAACCGGTTGAGTAGAGAGGAATTGGAGTACGAAATCTGCGTACGTACTTCGGTCGATGATTTAAAAGAAAAAACTTTTGATGAATTACGAAAAATTTTAAGAGCTGCAATTAATTTGGGTAGTTCTAGTTTAGCTGCATCTGCTCCGTCGTACCCATACATTTTTGCGGATGATTATACGGCCATTTCAGCTGCGTTAGCGTCGCTGTACGCTTTAGTAGATAGCTATACTGGGGTTGAATTAGATAGTACCTACAAAAAGATCTCTTCAAAGTTTGCGCATGTTTTGGGCAGACTCAATCGGTCTGTTACCACTAATGCGGAGGAAGCAAAGTTAAAATCTGCAATTAATACAAAACTACTAATTTTGTCACAAGATTTTGTTTATAAGGGTAAAAAGGCCAAGAAGCCTAAAGAGACAATTTTTAACTTATCTGTGCTCAATCAGACTTATCGCGAAGTTCCAGTTGATCAGGGGGGTGTAACTGAATCTAGCGAATCTGAGTCGGAACTCGACGTCTCGTTACAAAGCAGGATTAAACCACTTCCAGTCCGCGATTGGAAAATAAAATTTTCGGGTGACGGTCAAGGTATGTCGCTAAATGCATTCCTACAGGAAGTAGAGGATTCGTGCGTACCGAATGGGGTTTCTCGAGCTGAGCTTTTTAGGTCGGCCAAAGATTTATTTACCAGTAAGGCCAGTATTTGGTATAGGGCAGCTAAAAAGTGGGTTCACGATTGGGATAGTTTGGTGGCGGCGTTGCGTGCTGAATACCTCCCCCATAACTATGATAGGAAGTTGTTCGAGGAAATCAAACGACGGACTCAAGGTCCAGGGGAAAGCATAGGGACTTATGTAGCGGTTATGTCCACTTTATTTTCACGATTAAGTACGGATATACCGGAGGCTAGTAAGTTGGAAATTTTGTCTGAAAATATTGATCCTTATTACCAACCCTTTTTAGCTTTTGTAGAGATTAAGTCAGTGCAACAATTAGTTGATGGGTGTAGAAAGATTGATATCAAAAGAAGTGTCGCTAAAGACTATAATCTTCCCCCAAATAATAATAAATGCCTGGAGAAGGATCTGGCTTTTGTGTATAGCAAACCTTCTAGTAGCACTTGTGAGGTTTCCACACACCCAACAAAATGTTTCGAGTGTGGTGGATTAGGGCATAAAGCGTCTACTTGTAGGAATAGGCGGCTTCGGTGCTTTAAATGCGGTAGGGCTAACGTGACGGTTAGGAATTGTCCAAATTGCAACAACCCTAGATCTTCTAACGATAGGCGAGAACGTCGAGAACCTGCTTCTTCGGGAAACGGTTCGGGTCGTTCTTAGGTAGTCGAACGAGGCCGGCCCAGTTATTAGACGATTCGACAACATACCTAAAAAACATAATTAACTATATCTTTGAGCATGTCCAAAACGATGAGAGACCATATTTAAAAGTCGAAATTTACGATAAAGAATTTAAAGGTTTACTCGATTCAGGTGCTTCATGTACACTAATGGGCATAAATGGTTGGACATATTTACAAGAATTGGGTGTTAAACTGAATAATGATAGAATTATTGACTGTTCTGTTGCAAATGGTCAAAAAGTTAGAAGTATCGGTAATTGCGTTGTTCCTGTGAAGTTATTAGACCAAACCAAGTATATCGATATTTTAATTGTTCCTGAAATACCACATTTGTTAATTTTAGGCGTAGATTTTTGGAAGAAGATGGGTATTGTCCCCGATCTTCGAAAAGATAATTGGCATTTTTCTAAAGAAATACACGATTGTTTAGAAGTTAGTGAACATTTGATAGATAAGTGTGGGTTAACGCGAGAACAGCAAAAACAATTAGAACAATTAATAGCGAAAAATTACGAATTAATGGGCAGTGAGTTAGGTTGCACCAATGTAGTTGAGCATGTCATTAAGACGAATTCGGATCCAATTAAACAAAGGTATTACCCAGTTTCACCGGTAATCCAAAAACACATCGATAGAGAATTGGATGATATGATTGCAAATGGGATTATTAGAAGAAGCGATAGCGCGTGGGCATCTCCTGTAATTCTTGTCAAGAAGAAAACTGGAGAATATCGTTTTTGTGTAGATTTTCGGAAGCTAAATGCTGTAACTGAGAAAGACAGCTATCCGCTACCTTATATTCAGAGTACGATAGATCAATTAAAGGATGCGAAGTACTTATCATCTTTGGACGTTAAATCAGCCTTCTTTCAAGTACCCTTGGCTGAGGAGTCCAGAAAATACACGGCTTTTACAGTACCCAATAGAGGTTTGTGGGAATTTTGTCGTATGCCCTTTGGATTATCTACGAGCCCGGCTACATGGCAACGATTGATGGATAGAGTATTGGGTTATGACTTGGTACCTAATGTGTTTTGCTATCTGGACGACATTATAATAAATTGTTACCAATACGTTTGAAGAGCATTTGAGGATCTTGCAAGAAGTTTTTAAAAGATTACGCGCCGCTAACATAACAATAAAAAAAGAAAAGTGCCAGTATTGTCGGTCACGATTAAAATATTTAGGCTATGTTGTGGATAGAAATGGTTTACATGTAGATCCGGATAAGGTAAGAGCCATGGTAGAGCTGCCTGTTCCAAAAACAATTAGTCAAGTTCGTGGTGTAATTGGTACATTTGGATGGTACCGAAGATTCATTCCAAATTTTTCTTCTTTGATAGCTCCGATTACCGCTCTTATAAAGAAAGCTAATAAGAAAATTGAATGGAATGAAGATTGTAATAAAGCTTTCCAGATCATCAAAGAGAAGTTGGTAACGGCTCCGATATTAAGTTGCCCAGATTATAATTTACCGTTTGAAGTGCAAACCGACGCGAGTGGTTGGGGAATCGCCGCCATTTTGAGTCAACCTCATCCCGAGGGCGAAAAAGTGGTTACGTATATCAGTCGATCTCTCACGAAACAAGAACGAAATTACAGCACGACTGAAAGAGAATGCTTGGCAGTACTTTTTGCTTTAGAAAAACTGAGACCATATATTGAAGGCGTCCCGGATGTCAAGGTTATTACCGACCACCATTCTCTTGTTTGGCTTTCGAATCTGAAAGACCCAAATGGAAGATTAGCTCGCTGGTCGCTTAAGATGCAGCAATATGATGTAAAAATTATCCATCGGAAAGGAAAAGAACATATCGTACCGGACACTCTTAGTAGAAGCGTTCCGTTGGTTGATTTAGTTTATGTTCAAGGGCAGGAAGATAGTTGGGTAGAAAAGATCAAGAAGAGTGTTGAGAAGAAGCCGTTGAAATACTCCCAATGGAGAGTTGAAAATGGTACTTTGTATAAATATGTAATCCCAGAACATCCGTGTCTAGTAGAACAGTGGGAAAATTGGAAAGTGGTCGTGGAGAAAACGAAACGACGACAGTTGATTGAGAAAGCGCATTGTGATTTTACTTCCGGTCACTCTGGCGTTTATAAAACATATGCTCGGTTACGGAATTTGTATTTTTGGCCCAAGATGAAAAATGATGTGACTAATTTTGTAAGGAAATGCGTGATTTGTCTTCAACACAAATCTGAAAATAAGCCACCTATCGGTCTTATGCTTTCACATCAGGCAACTAGACCATGGGAAATGATTTCCTCGGATTTAATGGGACCGTTTGTCAAATCGAAGAGAGGTAATCGTTTCATTTTAGTAGTGACTGATTATTTCAGTAAATATGTTTTGATTTTTCCATTAAGGAATGCTTTGGCAACTAATATTATTAAGAAGCTGGAAGATGAGGTATTTTTGGTGTACGGGGTTCCTAAATTTGCTATCAGCGATAATGGTCCCCAATATAAAAGTAAAGAATATAAATCTTTGCTGGAACGTTATGATGTACAACCAAAATATAACGCCCATTATCATAGTCAAAGTAACCCTACTGAACGTACTAATCGTACGATACGATGTATGATGGCATCCTACATTAAGGATAATCATAAAGTATGGGATGAAAATTTACCAAAGATTGCTTGCACTATACGTACTTCTAAGAGCGAAGCTACTAAGCAAACTCCGTATTTTATTACTTTTGGAAGATCCATGATTTTAAATGGAAAAGAGTTTGAAAGAAAAGATATCTTTGCAGATGAAGAGCCAATAACTCAAGATTCAAAAGTTAATGGCTTAAAAGAATTGTTCAATTTAGTGAAGAAAAAGTTATCGGCAGCTTCCAATAAAAATAAGCGCATGTATAATTTACGTCGTCGAAATGAAAGTTTTGACATAGGTCAGGGCGTGTATCGTAGGAACTTTGTTTTATCTAGCGCGCCCGATTATTTTAATAAGAAATTAGCACCTAGTTATGTGGGTCCTTTTTACGTTAAAAAGAAAGTTTCGCCTTGGACCTACGAATTAAGCGACGAGTATGGGAACTCTAAAGGAGTTTGGCATGCCAAAGATATTAAAGCTCAACCTCCCGATAATTGATTCAACGCTTAGTACACTTTTTGTAAATATTTTATACCTTGTAAATTTTTATAATTAATTTCATTTTAACATTTGTTTATAGGCCTGTAAATATGATAGCCTCCTTTTTATATCTTCTTAGATTATGGGATTGTTTTGTTTTTCTTTGAGAAATTTTGGGTAAATTTCTTCAACTTGGGGGGGGAATCTGTAACCTTCGATTACAGACCTTAACGGGTACCGATCAGTTACCTTTAATAATAGGGAGGAAAGGGTACATTTATAAGACCAGGTTCATTTTGTAATTTATATTTCCATCTCATAAGGGTTTTAATTTGATTCCATACTTATTTATATTTGTAAAAGTTGGCGGTAAAATTATCTCTGTCCATCCTTTAGATAATTTTCTAGGGGAATTAAAAATATTTCCTAGTTTTCAGGAAGTGACATTATTATCAGATAGATACCAGATAGATACTGGGTTAGTATAATTTTTGACCTGCAAAAATTCGTGTAGCGTTGAATAATTTAGTTAAATATTGGAAAATTATAATTCCGTACCAGCATTTTGGGATCGTTAACTATTTGTTCGAATTTGGAGTTATATTGTAGTTATTTTTGGTCAATATAACCCATTGCCACTGAAGTGGGATAATCTGCGATACACAGATTGGAGCTGTTGAAATTATTACGAACCCATCAAGATTTACTACTTATGGTTTCTGGTTCGTCACTTTGAAAATTTCTATACCGATTGATTATCCACGACGTCGCTTCCTTTTTATCCTGTTGTTCTGAAGCTAAACGTTTACTAAAAATTATTTCTGGAGGTTAATATACATTTTGAGGTTGGAAATACGAATTTACCTGGTTATTTGAGGAAAAGTTGGTTTATCCGTTGGTTTAGTAATTATCGTTGGTTGGTTTGATCAGGGTGCTATTTGGAAGTGATTGGAACTTCTCCTCACTGTTTTTGGTTCGTTTTCTGGGTTTTAAGAAGTCCCAAGCAGTTAAGCACAACGCAGATATATTCGAAGACTCGGCAATTCGAGGTTTTGTTTTGTAACCCATTGGCGTGGAAACTTTGCAGTGGCGTAGCATAGAGGCAATAAGATAAGTGAATATTGTTTAATTTTATTGTTTTTATAAACTGTCTGTTTGCGCTATTAGATTGTTTTTTTGGTCAAGAACAAGAAGGTCATATATATATATTTTTTTTTACAACCTAACTTTGAATTTTGTTTGGTCGATAAGTACGCAAAATTAGCGTACTTGTAAGATAAGTGTGAACGCCAACAGATCTGTCCGCGTGCGAAATTATTTATTTAACTGTTTGAATTTTTGGTTTGAGTTATAGCTATTTAATATTTTTGATTTGGCTGTTTTTCCTGATTGACTTTATTTTCAATAAATTATAATAATTTTAGTGCTTCATTTATGCTTTTGTTTTTTTTTCAATATAAGCTTTCACGATTATACAGGTAACACCAAGAGTTGGGAGCGGAAAAAATCGTGTGGCGCCGGGTACTAAACTTTTCCTTTTTTTTGAGCTACCTTCACCCTGAGCTCTCTAGCTAGCCGAAGCTCCGCTCCCATGATAAAGGCGTTATCTGGAGCACTATTTATCTGATTGGTTTAGCCACACGTGTTTTTATACGTGACTGGTGCGGTGACCCGAGTTACGCTATACGGTCGACTTTCAAACGGACTGGTACGACAGCGTAGGTTCAAAACTTGGACTCGGAAAAAACAAGGTGGAACTCGCTTTAGCGGCAGTCCTTAGGCTTCTATACAGCTACCTTTCTGGTGTGGAAAGTTGTTATTATCTGGTTAGTTTTGATCGCCATATAATGTAACATCACATAATCAGATAATCTGCACCAATTAAATTTTTTGCGGTTGGTAATTATCATTTACTATATAAGTAATAACAATCAAACTTTTCCATTCTATTCGAAACTTTACTTCTCTGTAATGTTTGGTCCTTTTTTTGAGGTGGACCAATCCTCTCCTTTCTCTTTTATTTACAACTTAACTTCACTAACCACATCATTTTTGGCCTGCCACATCTTTAACAAACACAGGGACCTATTCCAACACCAGGCAGCTTCCACCTTTAAGGCCAAGCTTTCAGAACGAATTCTGAACTGCCAACGACTCGGAAACTAGGTACAGGTTGAAAAACAGCTCTGCTGAACCTTTGCCTTTTGATGTGTTATAATTGTGAACCTTTTGTTTAATTTTATATACAATCAATAAATATTATTATTATTATTATTATTAAAAAATTATTTTTTCACATCAAAGTAAAATAAAATACAACTACTTTTCTGGTAGTTGTGGTAGTGTACTTTTCTGGTAGTGTAAAACTACCGTTATGAACGTCAACAATTGGTTCTACAACGTTAACTACTTCAAGAACAGCTGCGTTTTTACTTCGTGGATTTTGTCGGCGAATTGCATGACTACGTGAACGATGTAATATTTTCGAAGGGGTCATGTTGGCAATTTGCTTTCGTTTGCGATTTTGTTCAATTTGTTCTGACGTCATGTTGGCAATTTGATTTCTTTCGCGATGTTGAATAATTTGTTCTGACGTCATATTGGCAATTTGCTTTCGCTTTCGAAATTTGCGTAATTTCCGGTCCATTTTTTGAGGTGGATCCATCCTCTTCCTTCTCTTTTATTTACAACTTAACTTCACTATCCACATCAAGCCACTGCTGTGGTTAAAATAAAATAATAAATAATTAGTGCAGATTATCTGATTATGTGATGTTACATTATATGGCGACCAAAAATAACCAGATAATAACAACTTTCCACACCAGAAAGGTAGCTGTATAGAAGCCTAAGAACTGCCGCTAAAGCGAGTTCCACCTTGTTTATATAATAGATATGTTTTGTTAATTAGTTGATTTTGTTATGTCTTGAGCCTGAAGAACGAATGTTTATTTTCATTTAATACGTCACTTACTAATCTAAAATTCTCCCGCATGGTGGCGTTTGCTTAATGTAAATTGCGAATAGAAGCCTAAGAACTGCCGCTAAAGCGAGTTCCACCTTGTTTAATTTTTGTTATCTGAAAACAGCTGTCATACAATAAGTCAGGGGCGTACTGGATCAAGTTATTCACGAGGGCTTAGATTTTTCATATCGATCGTCAGCTATAGCGGTTAAGTGCGTTGCTGCTAATGCTGAATGCCTGGTTACACTCCGGGCTCAGTAAAACTTTATTCTGGCCATGTTTATTACTTTATAACTTTATTCTGACCATATTCATTGTATGTTTACTACAATGTGTTACACAAGAAAACATTTTACATCTGTTTTGAGAGGTGACATATTTTACATTCGATTTGTATTTTTTCGCTTGTTTATGTACATTTTTCTTTATTACAGTCTTGAAAATGACCCCGATAGAGGGTCGCAACTAGTCGATTCAAAACGTAGTCTTTCTTTAACACGTCCCCTAATATCCAATATCCTAGTAAATCATATCCTTAGAACAATAGCTTATCTTCACTTTATTCTGGCCGTGAATCCCTGCGGCAGTTAGACCAGTAAGCCACGTATCAAAGAATAATTGAATCAACGGACAATCGTATCATGGTATAATCGTATCAACGGATCATCGTATCAACGGATCATCGTATCATCGTATCATCGTATCATCGTATCATCGTATCAACATATCATCAGATCAATTTGCTTATATAGGACATCGTCCTATGAGTATAGTAGATGTAACAGTTTGGCTAATTTTTCGCGCGTTAAGTAAAAGTAAATTATTAACAATAGCAATAATCGAAAACAAATCTGCTTTCAAAACTGTAAAGAATGTGCAATTTGGCATTTTTAGTCCGGAAGATATTCGTAGCATGTCTGTCGTCCCAGAAGGTATAAATCATGTAGAAATTATAGAAGGAAGTCTTCCAAAAGTGGGCGGCCTGATGGATCCGAGGATGGGAGCGTTTGACAGCACTTTACCATGTCAAACATGCGAAGGCGACCGGGACCCGTGCCCCGGTCACTTTGGTCACATCGAATTGGCCAAACCGATCTTTCACGTTGGCATGATTAAAGATGTCATGAAAGTTTTACGCTGCGTCTGCTTTAATTTCAGTAAATTGTTGGTGACCCCAAAAAAACAAAACCACTTCGAACACGCTCAGAAGATAACTGCAGACGATTCCAAGAAACGCTTAGAACTAGTGTACGGTTTGTGCAAAGAACAAACAATATGTCACGCGGATGGTGGATGTGGAAATCATCAACCTGTAATTAGAAAATCGGGTCTCGATTTGACGGCCGAATGGAAGGAATCCGACGGAAAGGTTCCACAAGAAAAAAAGTATTTATTGGCGGAAGAAGTGCTGCATATCTTTAGACAAATTAGCGACGCAGATTGCAGCGCCCTGTAAATGGATCCGAAATACTCACGACCCGAGTGGATAATCGTGACGGTTTTACCGGTTGTTCCTCCTTCCGCGAGACCCGCAGCTTTCATGGGCGATTCGCCGAAGAAACGTCAAGACGATTTGACAAATAAATTGGCCTTAATCATAAATATACCTTGTGTAGAAGCCTAAAAGTAGCGCACTGGCTACCCAGTTCTTAGACCTCTATACACACAGAGTATATCCAACACGATTTGAAACGCTCTGTATGATTTTGAATTATGCGGACAGACGGACGGACAGACGGACAGACGGACGGACAGACGGACAGACGGACAGACACGGAGCTAGATCATAAGGCTTCTTGTTATACTTTGTATAGAAGCCTAAAAGTAAGTAAAATTATTTATCACATTTATAATGTCAATTTTCAGATTCTGGCCCGGACAAACAATAATATACGAAGGGGAAGCAGTAAATTTATGAATAAAATGTAATAAAATGTAATATTGAAGTGAGAATAAATAAATAAATAATTGTATGTAATGTAAGACATATCTAGAATCTGAATCTCTTATTATAAAAGGCCAAGTCTTTCTTTCTTTCTTTCTGTCTGTCCCACGGAAATACCCGAAGCAAACCGAACCGAACCGAACGCACAACGTATCATCGGATCAACGTATCATCGTATCAACGTATCATCGTATCAACGTATCATCGTATCAACGTATAATCGGATCAACGTATCATTTTGTCTATATAGGACAGCTATTTCAAAAAAGCATTATGTGAACTTCCATAATGGATAACGAAAATTTTGAAAGTCCTGCTGCAAAGCGACGGCGATTGAATCGTGAGAGAAAAGCACGTACAAGAGCTAATAACACAGAAGAACAGCTTCGATCACAGCGACAAGCTGACGCTCGGTCTCATGCGATACGTCGACAACGTGAAACTTTGGAACAAACTCGAGCGCGGCAAGCTGCTGACGCTCGGTCCCATGCGATACGTCAACAACGTGAAACTTTAGAAGAAACTCAAGCGCGGCAAGCTGCTGACGCTCGGTCCCATGCGATACGTCAACAACATGAAACTTTAGAAGAAACTCAAGCGCGGCAAGCTGCTGACGCTCGGTCCCATGCGATACATCGACAGAAAGAAAATCGATACCAAAGTCAAGCAATTCAACTCCAAATAAGAGCATTGAAATTTGATGAATCTCACGTTACTCGACACGATTGTGGAGAAATGAATTCCATCTGTCAGTTCTGCGGCTCCAAGAATTTCGCCAAGGAGCGTCCAGTTGATAAACAATTTAACAACTGCTGTCATAAAGGAAAAGTGAAGATTCCGCAACCGCTCGATCAACATGGGAATCTATTGTTATATCCCGAATTTCTTCGCTCTATGCTTTCAGATTCAGATAATCCTTACTACAAGAACTTTCGTCAGCACATCCGCTCTTACAATTCCTCGGTTTCTTTCGCTTCAATGGGAGCAGAGATTGTTTCAATGCCGGGTAACGGACCATACGTTTTCAAAATTCATGGACAGACGTACCACAGAACCACAAACCTGTATCCACCTGAAGGACAAACAAGAAAGTTTGCACAACTGTATGTAATGGACACGACAGAAGCGGTCAATGAACGAGTAAATCTGCCTGAGAATAGAGGTTGTCTACCTGAAGTGATTGAGAAAATCGTTCATTTCTTCAGCGTCAACAATCGTATCGCAGCTTCATATTGCCTGATGAAAGAAATTGAGCAACAAGAGCGTGTACGAGCCGAAGGACAACCAGTTCCGGTCGTCAATATGGTGATGCGGCGCGATCGGCAGTCTGATCAAAGACGTTACAATGCTCCAACGTCCAATGAAATTGCAATGGTGTTCGTAAATGATGACGGCGAACCTCCATTTGAACGTGATATCCGTATCTATCCTCGAAATCCCGTCGACAATGCAAATACCCGAAGCAAACCGAACCGAACCGAACGCATAACGGATAATTTCATAACCAATCGGATGAACGTATCATCGTATCAACGTATCATCGTATCAACTTATCATCGGATCAACGTATCATCGGATCAACGTATCATCGGATCAGTTAATCCGATTATCCTACTCAAAATTACTATATAAGCAGAATTACATTATAACGAAACTAGCTGATAGCCCGTCCGAGGACGGGTAGCTAGAAGGACGGGCAGGCAGCCAAGGTAACTTAAGTTGAATGAAGATTAAGGAAAGCTCTCAGTGCAATCCAAAAGCCATATGACCTTGGCTGCCTGCCCGTCCTTCTAGCTACCCGTCCTCGGACGGGCTATCAGCTAGTAAAAATATAAATAATTACAGAAATATTTGAAAATCAGAAATTTTTTTTTTATAAAATGTATTTTTTCAATTAAATAATTATTACTAATAATATATATTGCTATGTGCCTGTCTCTTATGGCGGGTCACATACACTTTTTATTTAAATTGAAAGTGAACTTTGAAATCCTTTTTTTATAAATCACTCGTGCTAGCTCAGTTGTAAGTATAACTTTTGCATGAAAATACTCTTAATCACAGAAGTCGATTCCTCGAGGGTGTGTTCTATTGCTTTTCCTGAAAAAGAACTTAAGAGGAGGGAGATTCGTCCCTCAATGATACTCAAAAAGATCTTAACTGTAAACAATTTATTTTCAAACAATAACATCAATAAATAATGAATAACCCAAACTTATCCTAAAATTGAAATCTAACATTTAACAAATAAATAATTTTTATAATAATACGCAGATTGACGTTTTATTTCCGTTTTCTTTACGTGTCGTTGTTTATTACACCGTTCACTGTTTTCCCGCAAAAAGTTAAATAAGTTTATCTTACCGCGGACAGGTGTCGCCGTTATGCTTCTTAACTTCTTCGCAAACAGCAAGTCATCTCTTGAGAATCACCTCGTGTAATTTTGGTTAGTGCTCCAATATTTATTTTACCGCAAATCTTTATTCCAATCGGTTCCAATCACTACACAACTTATTTAAAGTAAGTACCTTTATACTTGTTATCAGAATTAATCTCCCGAAACTTCATGTAATTCATACAATTTTTATGTGAATCTTTTTCTGTTTCAGCTTTTCCAGATTGAGTTGGATTTTTATCCAATTTTAACAACTTTTAGGACCAGAGTACAAGAAAAACGCTCTGCCCTATTACATATTTTGTAATCATCTTGTTTATTATTTTTTATAATCTCCTGTTTCCTTGGTTTTGACGAATTTATCAATTTTATCACTCTTTGATATCTTTTACAACGTAAGTCTCATGCATCTTTGATATCATTTTTATTTTAACCAAATGTCATTTTAATTAATTTCATCTCTGTTTTAAAATCGTTATAACAACCTAACGTCTGGTTACACTCAACACGCATCAGTCCCGGATGAACGAATCGTTGCATTTTGTCTTTACCGTGACCACACCAAACTACGTAAATCTTTTGTACCTTTACCTCACTTCTTAAAATTAACCTACATTTATAATTCTAAAAACTTAATTATACATTGAACAAATTTTTCTATGAATATAAAAATTATTGTAGTTCATGATTTTTATATCATTGCTGAACGAATCTTTCCTCTCACTTATGTTGATAACTGACTTTATTAGAGCTTTCAAAATTATCTGTTGGAATTCTTCTTTGTCATTAAGAGTCCTCATGTAATTTGTGATCTTTCAGAGTGCTTATTTAATTTAAAGTTATTGGTATTTTGAATCACAACAGATTGTCCCCAAAATTAATTTGTATAAATTTTTAGAAGAACTTGTTTGATGAATTTTATAGAATTAATTTTTCTAATAACTTTTCTTTACGCCTTTAAATTATTAACTGACTAACCTATTTCTTTAAATGAACTTTCTAAACTAATTATAAACGAACCATCTAACCTATTTAATTAACAATAATTTCTTTGATTATCTGCTTATTTTTCTGACCGGAACTTTATTTCTTCTTACAAAATGACTTTTCCTCTTTCTTTGCGTTGTCTTTGATTGACCTTTTACAATTTTATAATTCAATTTCTTTTTGCCTGTTTTATTTCCCGACAATTACTTCTTATATGACTTTTCATGGTATTCTTTTATATAAATTATTTACGTTTCGATAAATTACCTATTTATTATCTATTCCCCATTTAACATTTATCTTTGGACTTTTTCGTCCCCTCAATTCATCTCTCAACTTTAATTAATATTTATTCTTCAGCCTCAACATACCTTGTAATATTGGCCCCCTTTATTACTACATAATTCTCATTTTCGTGTGATGCTTCTTTGAGCTATCACCTAAATTCAATTACTATTTCACCTATCTACTTTATTTCAATAATTACTTCTTTTTAACCCCCCCCCCCCGGTTTATCTAATAATTGTTCTCTTCTTTAAGAATACCACGTTTTATTGACATTATTGCCTCTTTGAATTATACCATTTATTAATCCTGTTTTAACTTTTCATCTTTGTCATATAAATCTTTACATTTACCTTCTCCTCGCTTGTTTAAATAAATCATTTGTTCTTGGCCTCTTATTCCTTTTATTAAATTTCTCCAGATTTCAATAGCTTTAAATCATATTTACACAATTGCTATTTCTATTGGGCATGCCTTACTATTTTCTTCAGCGGTATTTTATATTGAAGTTGCTATAACTTTTATTTACCTAAGTTTCGCCGTTAGCGTTACTATTTCTTCAGCGGTTTAAATCTCAGTTATTATTTTTAATTTGTCTTAATTTAGTTTCGCCATTAGCGTTTTATAACAAATTCCAATTTTAACTCGCTATAGAATTTTATTTATTTTTTCTCTTTGTCATCTTCTTTAACATTATTCTTCCACTTCTTAATTAAATATTTACAAAACTTCATTATTTTACCATCGCATGTCCATTTGTCGTTTGCATTCGAATCATATTTACATTATTCATCGTATTTATTTATTTTCTTGTCCCCAGATTCCGATGTCATTCCATTGAACCTACACGTGACTCCTTCCAACGAACATGTTTAAATTCTTCCATCATTTTAATATAATGGGTATGACTTCTATTAAGTCGTTGCACTTTGCAGCTTCGAACTTCATTCAGATTTACAAAATTTTTCGAACTGTCACTTGTAATTAAATTATTGTTTTGACATTTATAACTGTCATCGTTTATGAAATTATTTTTGACTTTAAATTGAATGTTTTCCGATTTTAATTCCTT
The DNA here is from genome assembly GCA_932274525.1 of Podabrus alpinus. NCBI lineage: Eukaryota > Metazoa > Arthropoda > Insecta > Coleoptera > Cantharidae > Podabrus > Podabrus alpinus. The sequence goes on along the minus strand of OW026454.1, from coordinate 73,453,615 downwards.
AGCAAATAAATTATTCAGTTTTAAAATTTTACCTGTTGTTTTATTGTTTAATAAACCGTTTTTGAAGTAAACATTGTTCCGTTTTGTTAAATTTATTTTATCGTACGTTAGCCTGACCCACGATTTCCATTTCAATTTTCGTCGTACGTTTTTGCTCTTCATGTTCCTTCTTCGGAACTCTCTCCTACTTGTTGTTGTGTAGTGCCTCTTTTCTTCCAAAGTTGATGGTGTTGAACTTACTTTTAATATAATATCCTTGTTCAACTTTACTGTGCCTTGGTTTTCCATTTGACTGGTTTTAATTTCTTTCCCCAATTCAAAGGATTTTCTGTTCACCAATTTAAGTGTTTCGTTCTCCAAATTTTTTGTTTCTTGCTTAAGTGTTGTTTTTTCTTTTCGAACTTCCATCCTTAGTTCTTCTATCCATTTGTCAACTGATTCAGGTATTTCTTTCTCCCTTTCTTCTGATCCATAGCATATTCTCACTCCTCTCATGAGGATCATAAGATCTTCGTCTGTCATGTTTGCCATTATTTTAAATCAAGATTTATTAATTTATAATTAATTAGTGCACCTATTTTGTGACTTCATTTTACCCACTTCTATTACGTCTTTTTGCAAAATTATTCATTCATTTCATTTACCCAGCTATCGAATTGCCGGTCACAAATTTTTCATTCATAAATCAAATTAAATTTACCTATCTGTCAAAAAAAATTATTTATTAATCAATTCTATTTTTATCAAGCAGCCTCGTTTCGACTGTCATGAAATTTATTTATAACATTGAATTCTTTATTAATCCCCAATCTTCCTAAGCGTATCCTACCGTATTACCTATAAACCAATTCCTAGGCGAGTCCCTTATAATCTTTCGACCCCCTTTATCAAAATTATCCGTTTTATGATTCAAAATTAACTTTTCGCTCTCCTAATGGAGTCACCACGTTTTATTTATAAATTACTTACGCGGAGGTCTTCCTCTGAAGCCACCACGTTTTGGGCGCCATTAAATGCTATGTGCCTGTCTCTTATGGCGGGTCACATACACTTTTTATTTAAATTGAAAGTGAACTTTGAAATCCTTTTTTTATAAATCACTCGTGCTAGCTCAGTTGTAAGTATAACTTTTGCATGAAAATACTCTTAATCACAGAAGTCGATTCCTCGAGGGTGTGTTCTATTGCTTTTCCTGAAAAAGAACTTAAGAGGAGGGAGATTCGTCCCTCAATGATACTCAAAAAGATCTTAACTGTAAACAATTTATTTTCAAACAATAACATCAATAAATAATGAATAACCCAAACTTATCCTAAAATTGAAATCTAACATTTAACAAATAAATAATTTTTATAATAATACGCAGATTGACGTTTTATTTCCGTTTTCTTTACGTGTCGTTGTTTATTACACCGTTCACTGTTTTCCCGCAAAAAGTTAAATAAGTTTATCTTACCGCGGACAGGTGTCGCCGTTATGCTTCTTAACTTCTTCGCAAACAGCAAGTCATCTCTTGAGAATCACCTCGTGTAATTTTGGTTAGTGCTCCAATATTTATTTTACCGCAAATCTTTATTCCAATCGGTTCCAATCACTACACAACTTATTTAAAGTAAGTACCTTTATACTTGTTATCAGAATTAATCTCCCGAAACTTCATGTAATTCATACAATTTTTATGTGAATCTTTTTCTGTTTCAGCTTTTCCAGATTGAGTTGGATTTTTATCCAATTTTAACAACTTTTAGGACCAGAGTACAAGAAAAACGCTCTGCCCTATTACATATTTTGTAATCATCTTGTTTATTATTTTTTATAATCTCCTGTTTCCTTGGTTTTGACGAATTTATCAATTTTATCACTCTTTGATATCTTTTACAACGTAAGTCTCATGCATCTTTGATATCATTTTTATTTTAACCAAATGTCATTTTAATTAATTTCATCTCTGTTTTAAAATCGTTATAACAACCTAACGTCTGGTTACACTCAACACGCATCAGTCCCGGATGAACGAATCGTTGCATTTTGTCTTTACCGTGACCACACCAAACTACGTAAATCTTTTGTACCTTTACCTCACTTCTTAAAATTAACCTACATTTATAATTCTAAAAACTTAATTATACATTGAACAAATTTTTCTATGAATATAAAAATTATTGTAGTTCATGATTTTTATATCATTGCTGAACGAATCTTTCCTCTCACTTATGTTGATAACTGACTTTATTAGAGCTTTCAAAATTATCTGTTGGAATTCTTCTTTGTCATTAAGAGTCCTCATGTAATTTGTGATCTTTCAGAGTGCTTATTTAATTTAAAGTTATTGGTATTTTGAATCACAACAATATTCATAAAATATCAATACATTTTACGCACATAAAATACATGTATCAATTAGTACATAAATTTACAGTGCAGTTTGGGCACTAAATTATAGGTGCCGAAACGATACTGTAAATTTCAAAATATCTCGTTCATAAAAAATCAACACATAATCGGTATAAAATCGATGCACTAATACAGCAACTGCAAAAGGGGCAAATCAATGCTAAACCGTTGCGAAAATACTTGTGATGTATATGTGCATAAATGATACATCAATACAGTAACTGCAAAAGGGGCAAATCAATGCCGTACCGTTGCGAAAATACCTGTAGCTTATATGTGCATAAATGATACATCAATACAGTAACTGCAAAAGTATACTGACACTCGCTTCAGAGTGTCTGGCATTTATTGGATGCCCACATTTATTTTAACCATTTGTATGTTATATTTAATTATTAGTGTTTATATGTGTATATATTAAGCACAAAATTTGACAAACTTGATTTAAAGAGTAAAATTCTATTAATTTGGTTTATGCAACATAATTTATATTTTAAGAAATATTATTTAAATTTTATAATTAATATTTTCAAATATTGTATTCATTCGTCAAAATTAATCCATATCTTATTAAAATTTGTTCACTGTTTGTGGAATTGTTTACTCTTGACTCCCCCCCCCATTCTATGGAAGAATAAGTTTCTGGATTACTTTCAGAAGCCGGGCTGGTATAGAAATTCATCTTTTATGAGGGGAAGTACACGGGTCCACGTGGACTCGCATAGAAGATGCATTTATATTGCTTTAGCATTTTACCAGCCAGGCTTGTGAAACTCTATACCTGTTATCAGCTTCCTGCAGCAGCCCTAGTGAGTGCAGTCTCATATTATAAGGCAATGCATTACAAACTTGGCTTTACAAGCCGGGCTTCACCAGCCTTGCTTCAGAAGCCTCAATGAAATGCGGGCTTTACACTTTTTTTAACTTGATAACGCAGTAACAAGATAATTTACTTTTATTTGATGAGTAATGAGTAAGAATAGCATGCCCAAGTAAGCAATAATCATTCTGCACACAGGATCTTTTTTTTAATTTCAACTTTTGTTTTCTATAATTGAAGGGCCTAGTGGAAAAAGTCACTATAGTCCATCTGATTTTGGATTGCAGTAGAGGTCGCCTTGAACGGCAAGTCAGATTTACACTGGGAAACGTCAAATAATTAAAGTGTATGAGTGACAAAAACCAAATGTCACTTATTTGATACTTGAAATAAGCGAGTTAAAAGTATTTTTTTATCAAATAGCAATTTATCTTCTACAAATTATTTAAATTTGCCAGAAACTTTTAGAAAAAAAAATTCGTGAGTTATCAATCGCAAATAAAATTTTGGCAGTGTAAATCTGTAAAAATTTTAACCAATCACGTTCCGAGTTCACAATTTTAGTAGTACAATCTAGTTCTGCATTCTTAAAACGGATGGACTTTAAGTCATGTTTTAGAGTTTGTGGCCACTCTGTATTATTTAAATTTAAATATGTTTTTGCCAACTGCCACAGAGGTCGCTAAGAGCTAAAAGTAAACTACTGCGTCCGGTAGGCAAACCATGAAGCAGTAGTTCGACAGTAATCTTCGAAGCAGTAGTTCGACAGCATCATTCGAAGAAGTAGTTCAATGAAACTTCAAGGTGATAATTTGTATAAAGTGTAAATAAAATAAGTTCGTATATTATCGTTGTTCAACTTAATAATCAAGCAAAAATAGGGAATAAATAACCATCCCCTATAATGGTGACCTCCGATTAAGAACAAACGCAAAGAACCAAGTCGACTACATGTGCAAAGTAAAAAAGTTAAAAATACATTAATAATTACGATAGTATTTTTAGACGAGCGAACAACGCATTGTCAAGATTTTATGCCTAAATTGTACGTAGTCGCAGCAAATATAATATACGACCCACGTGCGAACTTTTGGTTATTTTGAGGTTATATTTGATTTTGATGGCTACCGAGGATTCAAAACCTGTGGATGCCGCGACCGGCACGATGCAAGAAATCACGGTGCAACGTGTAGCAATAAGGGCACCACCGTTTTACGAGCAAATGCCCGAAATTTGGTTCACACAAATGGAAAGCCAGTTTGCGCTAAATGGCATCAAGGAGGACAGCACAAAGTTTAACATCGCAATCGCCGAGATGAGATTTTCAATCCTACACCAGATTTCGGATGCCATAATAAACCCGCCAAGAACCAACAAATACGAAAATTTCAAGAGCAAGGTTTTAGATCGGTTTTCGATGAGCGAGCAGAAAAAGATTAGGAAACTCTTATCCGAGTTCACACTAGGCGACAGAATACCTTCTCATCTACTCGAAGAAATGCGTCAACATGCCACGAAAGGAGTGGGAGAAGACATATTATGAACCTTATGGTTGGACTGTTTACCGCAGAACGTTCGCGGGATTTTGGCAGCCAGCGAAGGCAATTTGACTGCACAAGCAAAACTGGCCGATAAAATCATGGAAGTGAATGATAACAGGTCAAGTATATCACAGATAAAAAGCCAGGAGAGTGATCGCATTGCTGAATTAGAAAAGAAGGTCGACGAGCTCACAAGGTTATTGGAAAGGTCAATCAACAGTAATCGTGCAGCGTCAGGTTCTCGTTCGAGAAATAGATCGGCAAGCAGAAATAAGGCACATTGCTGGTACCATCTACGATTTGAAAGCAAGGCAACGAAGTGCGTCAAACCGTGCACATACGCTGGTGATTTAAACTAGCACTGCAGCCTCAGACGGCAAAGGAGACTGCAGAGCTACACCGTCTATGTGTGTCCGAGCGTACTACAAATACAAAGTTTCTCATCGACACAGGAGCAGACGTGTCGGTCCTACCCTCTGCACAGCTCAAGATCAAGCACCCATCACGACGCCAATGTCTGTTCGCAGCAAATGGAACAAAAATTAACACGTATGGTTTAAAACGTTTGAAACTAAGCCTAGGTTTACGCCGCGAGTTTGAATGGGAATTTATAATAGCAGACGTTAAAGAACCTATCATCGGCGTGGATTTTTTTACAACATTTCGACTTGCTAGTAGATGTCAAACGAAATCAGTTGATCGATAAGAAGACCAACCGATCCTTCAATTTTAAATCAACCTACAATCGTCAAGAATCACCCAGATTGTTGCACATTTCCAACAAGTTTAGTGAAATTTTAGGTCAGTTTCCCGAACTTCTAGCTGAAAACCAGCGACACACACCAACCGCAAGCTCGAAAGTTTTTCATCACATTGAAACCAAAGGTTTACCAGTATCCGCCAGACCAAGACGACTGACTCCAGACAAATTGAAAGCGGCAAAAGAGGAATTCGCGTTTTTAATAAAAAACGGTATCTGCCGACCATCCAAGTCACCATGGGCAAGTCCTCTTCATATGGTTCGGAAGCCTAATGGATCGTTTCGACCGTGTGGAGACTATCGGCCACTGAATGCAATCACAGTTCCCGATAGATTTCCCGTACCATTCATTCAAGATCTTTCTTACAACCTAGAAGGTAAGACAATATTTTCGAACATAGATTTGATTCGTGCTTTTCACCAGATTCCTGTACATCCTGAAGACGTACCCAAAACAGCGATCACGACGCCGTTTGGTCTCTTTGAATTCTTGTTCATGACATTTGGATTAAAAAATGCAGCGCAAACGTTTCAACGGTACATTACAGAAGCCTTAGATGGTCTCGAATACGTTTTCGTTTACATAGACGACATCTTCGTCTCCTCCAAGACCAAGGAAGATCATTTCGAACACCTTCAAGTAGTATTCAAAAGGCTACGCGAATATGGTTTGCACATTAACGTTGCAAAATGCAAGTTCGGACAATCAGAGGTAAATTTCCTAGGTCATCGAGTTTCCGCAGAAGGGATTCAACCACTTCCCGAAAAGGTAGAAACCATCAGCAACTTTACGTTACCACAAGTGGCAAAGGAATTAAAGCGGTTCTTGGCTATGATAAATTTCTACAGACGCTTTATACCTCATGCAGTCGACAACCAAAAAGTGCTGCAAGAGTTAATTCCTGGTAACAAGAAGAACGACAACACGAAATTAACGTGGAATGAATCAACATTGAAAGCATTTCAACAATGTAAGGACGATTTGGCAAACGCTGCGTTATTGGCGCATCCGTCGATGAAGGCACCATTGTCGCTTACCTGTGATGCCTCAGGTACATCCATCGGTTCCGTTCTCCACCAGAGAGTCGATAATATTCTACAACCATTGGGTTTCTTTTCAAAGAAATTGTCGCCAGCTGAAAATAAGTACAGCACTTACGATCGAGAGTTGTTAGCAATATACGAAGGCATCAAACATTTCCGACACATGCTCGAGGCAAGAGATTTTTACGTCAACACTGACCATAAACCACTTACCTACGCCTTCCACCAAAAACCAAACAACTCTTCGCCTAGACAGTTACGGCATTTAGATTTAATTGGGCAATTCACCACCGACATCAGATTCGTTCCCGGTGAAGAAAATGTTGTAGCCCATTGCCTCTCCAGGATCTGCACGGTTACCAACAACCCAATAATCGACTATCCAGCAATAGCGTTGGAGCAACGCAGCGACGAAGAGTTAAACCAATTTTTAACGAAGCAGGTTAGTCACTCTTTGGAGCTAAAACCAATTTTGTTCACAGATACCGCAACCGAGGTATACTGTGACGTGTCGCAAAGTATTGTACGACCTTTTATCCCAAGGAAGTTTCGTGAAGAAGTTGTTACGAAGTTCCACAAACTATCCCATGCAGGCATCAAAGGTACAACGAAGTTGATATCACAACGATTCGTGTGGCCCGGCATCAACAAAGAATGCGCAAGAGTAGTACGCCAATGTTTATCGTTATCAACGTATCATCGGATCAACGTATCATCGGATCAGTTAATCCGATTATCCTACTCAAAATTACTATATAAGCAGAATTACATTATAACGAAACTAGCTGATAGCCCGTCCGAGGACGGGTAGCTAGAAGGACGGGCAGGCAGCCAAGGTAACTTAAGTTGAATGAAGATTAAGGAAAGCTCTCAGTGCAATCCAAAAGCCATATGACCTTGGCTGCCTGCCCGTCCTTCTAGCTACCCGTCCTCGGACGGGCTATCAGCTAGTAAAAATATAAATAATTACAGAAATATTTGAAAATCAGAAATTTTTTTTTTATAAAATGTATTTTTTCAATTAAATAATTATTACTAATAATATATATTCATAAAATATCAATACATTTTACGCACATAAAATACATGTATCAATTAGTACATAAATTTACAGTGCAGTTTGGGCACTAAATTATAGGTGCCGAAACGATACTGTAAATTTCAAAATATCTCGTTCATAAAAAATCAACACATAATCGGTATAAAAACGATGCACTAATACAGTAACTGCAAAAGGGGCAAATCAATGCTAAACCGTTGCGAAAATACTTGTGATGTATATGTGCATAAATGATACATCAATACAGTAACTGCAAAAGGGGCAAATCAATGCCGTACCGTTGCGAAAATACCTGTAGCTTATATGTGCATAAATGATACATCAATACAGTAACTGCAAAAGGGGCAAATCAATGCTTTACCGTTACGGAAATTTCTGTAAGGTATATGTACATTTATGACGGTAAAATGTTACTTGGGTTGTCACTGTAACGTACTTACCATTTACACAGATTACAATTTTGTCGGTGCGTGACATAACTGGAAATGGTCCTTCGTATGGTGGTGTAAGAGCTGGACGAACTGCATCGTTGCGAAGGAAAATATGCGTGCAAGTCCTTAATGCCGGTTGAACAAAAATAGTGCTCTTGCTGTGGTTGGATGCCGGCACTGGCTTTATTTCTTGCATTTGCCTCCTTAACTCTTTTACAAATTCGGATTGCGGAATCCGGTCGTCAGTTTTGTTGAGAAATTGACCTGGCAAGGATATTGTTGATCCATAAACCAACTCTGCGGGTGCTGCCTGAATATCTTCCTTGTACATGGTTCGAAGACCCAAAAGGATTGTAGGTAATGTGCTGCACCAGTCCTTGGTTTCATATGCCATTATTGACGATTTCACCGTACGATGCCATCTTTCCACCATACCGTTAGCTTGTGGGTGGTAGGCAGTGGTGTGGATATGCTTTATACCTAGCATCTTAGACAACTCCTTGAACAGCGTTGATTCAAATTGGCGTCCTTGATCAGTGGTAATTCTCGCAGGAATTCCAAAACGTGCTATCCAGCCTGATATTAATGTAGCCGCAACCGTTTCGGCCGTTATGTCCATTAGCGGCCATGCCTCGGGCCATCTTGTGTACCGGTCGATACACGTAAGTAGGTAACGGTAGTTCTTACTTGGTAGTAACGGTCCAACTATGTCTATGTTAATGTGCTCGAAACGTTTACCAGGCAGAGTAAATTACTTGATTTCTGACTTGTTGTGGCGTTCCACTTTCGCTTTTTGGCACGATAAACATTGGCGTACTACTCTTGCGCATTCTTTGTTGATGCCGGGCCACACGAATCGTTGTGATATCAACTTCGTTGTACCTTTGATGCCTGCATGGGATAGTTTGTGGAACTTCGTAACAACTTCTTCACGAAACTTCCTTGGGATAAAAGGTCGTACAATACTTTGCGACACGTCACAGTATACCTCGGTTGCGGTATCTGTGAACAAAATTGGTTTTAGCTCCAAAGAGTGACTAACCTGCTTCGTTAAAAATTGGTTTAACTCTTCGTCGCTGCGTTGCTCCAACGCTATTGCTGGATAGTCGATTATTGGGTTGTTGGTAACCGTGCAGATCCTGGAGAGGCAATGGGCTACAACATTTTCTTCACCGGGAACGAATCTGATGTCGGTGGTGAATTGCCCAATTAAATCTAAATGCCGTAACTGTCTAGGCGAAGAGTTGTTTGGTTTTTGGTGGAAGGCGTAGGTAAGTGGTTTATGGTCAGTGTTGACGTAAAAATCTCTTGCCTCGAGCATGTGTCGGAAATGTTTGATGCCTTCGTATATTGCTAACAACTCTCGATCGTAAGTGCTGTACTTATTTTCAGCTGGCGACAATTTCTTTGAAAAGAAACCCAATGGTTGTAGAATATTATCGACTCTCTGGTGGAGAACGGAACCGATGGATGTACCTGAGGCATCACAGGTAAGCGACAATGGTGCCTTCATCGACGGATGCGCCAATAACGCAGCGTTTGCCAAATCGTCCTTACATTGTTGAAATGCTTTCAATGTTGATTCATTCCACGTTAATTTCGTGTTGTCGTTCTTCTTGTTACCAGGAATTAACTCTTGCAGCACTTTTTGGTTGTCGACTGCATGAGGTATAAAGCGTCTGTAGAAATTTATCATAGCCAAGAACCGCTTTAATTCCTTTGCCACTTGTGGTAACGTAAAGTTGCTGATGGTTTCTACCTTTTCGGGAAGTGGTTGAATCCCTTCTGCGGAAACTCGATGACCTAGGAAATTTACCTCTGATTGTCCGAACTTGCATTTTGCAACGTTAATGTGCAAACCATATTCGCGTAGCCTTTTGAATACTACTTGAAGGTGTTCGAAATGATCTTCCTTGGTCTTGGAGGAGACGAAGATGTCGTCTATGTAAACGAAAACGTATTCGAGACCATCTAAGGCTTCTGTAATGTACCGTTGAAACGTTTGCGCTGCATTTTTTAATCCAAATGTCATGAACAAGAATTCAAAGAGACCAAACGGCGTCGTGATCGCTGTTTTGGGTACGTCTTCAGGATGTACAGGAATCTGGTGAAAAGCACGAATCAAATCTATGGTCGAAAATATTGTCTTACCTTCTAGGTTGTAAGAAAGATCTTGAATGAATGGTACGGGAAATCTATCGGGAACTGTGATTGCATTCAGTGGCCGATAGTCTCCACACGGTCGAAACGATCCATTAGGCTTCCGAACCATATGAAGAGGACTTGCCCATGGTGACTTGGATGGTCGGCAGATACCGTTTTTTATTAAAAACGCGAATTCCTCTTTTGCCGCTTTCAATTTGTCTGGAGTCAGTCGTCTTGGTCTGGCGGATACTGGTAAACCTTTGGTTTCAATGTGATGAAAAACTTTCGAGCTTGCGGTTGGTGTGTGTCGCTGGTTTTCAGCTAGAAGTTCGGGAAACTGACCTAAAATTTCACTAAACTTGTTGGAAATGTGCAACAATCTGGGTGATTCTTGACGATTGTAGGTTGATTTAAAATTGAAGGATCGGTTGGTCTTCTTATCGATCAACTGATTTCGTTTGACATCTACTAGCAAGTCGAAATGTTGTAAAAAAATCCACGCCGATGATAGGTTCTTTAACGTCTGCTATTATAAATTCCCATTCAAACTCGCGGCGTAAACCTAGGCTTAGTTTCAAACGTTTTAAACCATACGTGTTAATTTTTGTTCCATTTGCTGCGAACAGACATTGGCGTCGTGATGGGTGCTTGATCTTGAGCTGTGCAGAGGGTAGGACCGACACGTCTGCTCCTGTGTCGATGAGAAACTTTGTATTTGTAGTACGCTCGGACACACATAGACGGTGTAGCTCTGCAGTCTCCTTTGCCGTCTGAGGCTGCAGTGCTAGTTTAAATCACCAGCGTATGTGCACGGTTTGACGCACTTCGTTGCCTTGCTTTCAAATCGTAGATGGTACCAGCAATGTGCCTTATTTCTGCTTGCCGATCTATTTCTCGAACGAGAACCTGACGCTGCACGATTACTGTTGATTGACCTTTCCAATAACCTTGTGAGCTCGTCGACCTTCTTTTCTAATTCAGCAATGCGATCACTCTCCTGGCTTTTTATCTGTGATATACTTGACCTGTTATCATTCACTTCCATGATTTTATCGGCCAGTTTTGCTTGTGCAGTCAAATTGCCTTCGCTGGCTGCCAAAATCCCGCGAACGTTCTGCGGTAAACAGTCCAACCATAAGGTTCGTAATATGTCTTCTCCCACTCCTTTCGTGGCATGTTGACGCATTTCTTCGAGTAGATGAGAAGGTATTCTGTCGCCTAGTGTGAACTCGGATAAGAGTTTCCTAATCTTTTTCTGCTCGCTCATCGAAAACCGATCTAAAACCTTGCTCTTGAAATTTTCGTATTTGTTGGTTCTTGGCGGGTTTATTATGGCATCCGAAATCTGGTGTAGGATTGAAAATCTCATCTCGGCGATTGCGATGTTAAACTTTGTGCTGTCCTCCTTGATGCCATTTAGCGCAAACTGGCTTTCCATTTGTGTGAACCAAATTTCGGGCATTTGCTCGTAAAACGGTGGTGCCCTTATTGCTACACGTTGCACCGTGATTTCTTGCATCGTGCCGGTCGCGGCATCCACAGGTTTTGAATCCTCGGTAGCCATCAAAATCAAATATAACCTCAAAATAACCAAAAGTTCGCACGTGGGTCGTATATTATATTTGCTGCGACTACGTACAATTTAGGCATAAAATCTTGACAATGCGTTGTTCGCTCGTCTAAAAATACTATCGTAATTATTAATGTATTTTTAACTTTTTTACTTTGCACATGTAGTCGACTTGGTTCTTTGCGTTTGTTCTTAATCGGAGGTCACCATTATAGGGGATGGTTATTTATTCCCTATTTTTGCTTGATTATTAAGTTGAACAACGATAATATACGAACTTATTTTATTTACACTTTATACAAATTATCACCTTGAAGTTTCATTGAACTACTTCTTCGAATGATGCTGTCGAACTACTGCTTCGAAGATTACTGTCGAACTACTGCTTCATGGTTTGCCTACCGGACGCAGTAGTTTACTTTTAGCTCTTAGCGACCTCTGTGGCAGTTGGCAAAAACATATTTAAATTTAAATAATACAGAGTGGCCACAAACTCTAAAACATGACTTAAAGTCCATCCGTTTTAAGAATGCAGAACTAGATTGTACTACTAAAATTGTGAACTCGGAACGTGATTGGTTAAAATTTTTACAGATTTACACTGCCAAAATTTTATTTGCGATTGATAACTCACGAATTTTTTTTTCTAAAAGTTTCTGGCAAATTTAAATAATTTGTAGAAGATAAATTGCTATTTGATAAAAAAATACTTTTAACTCGCTTATTTCAAGTATCAAATAAGTGACATTTGGTTTTTGTCACTCATACACTTTAATTATTTGACGTTTCCCAGTGTAAATCTGACTTGCCGTTCAAGGCGACCTCTACTGCAATCCAAAATCAGATGGACTATAGTGACTTTTTCCACTAGGCCCTTCAATTATAGAAAACAAAAGTTGAAATTAAAAAAAAGATCCTGTGTGCAGAATGATTATTGCTTACTTGGGCATGCTATTCTTACTCATTACTCATCAAATAAAAGTAAATTATCTTGTTACTGCGTTATCAAGTTAAAAAAAGTGTAAAGCCCGCATTTCATTGAGGCTTCTGAAGCAAGGCTGGTGAAGCCCGGCTTGTAAAGCCAAGTTTGTAATGCATTGCCTTATAATATGAGACTGCACTCACTAGGGCTGCTGCAGGAAGCTGATAACAGGTATAGAGTTTCACAAGCCTGGCTGGTAAAATGCTAAAGCAATATAAATGCATCTTCTATGCGAGTCCACGTGGACCCGTGTACTTCCCCTCATAAAAGATGAATTTCTATACCAGCCCGGCTTCTGAAAGTAATCCAGAAACTTATTCTTCCATAGAATGGGGGGGGGAGTCAAGAGTAAACAATTCCACAAACAGTGAACAAATTTTAATAAGATATGGATTAATTTTGACGAATGAATACAATATTTGAAAATATTAATTATAAAATTTAAATAATATTTCTTAAAATATAAATTATGTTGCATAAACCAAATTAATAGAATTTTACTCTTTAAATCAAGTTTGTCAAATTTTGTGCTTAATATATACACATATAAACACTAATAATTAAATATAACATACAAATGGTTAAAATAAATGTGGGCATCCAATAAATGCCAGACACTCTGAAGCGAGTGTCAGTATACAAACATCCAATAAATAAAAATTAAAACAGAATAAATTAACCTCCATTTATGTTGTCTTAGAGGGAAATAGTGACCGGAATAAATATTCCACAAACACCTCGAGTCGAATGGATTTAAAACTACTTAATGCTAAATATATAAAGAAAAATAATACAATTATTTAGGAAATTAATAATTAAAACTTTTACAGATATTTAGTGCATGGCTATATGTAATGAACTTAGTAATTAAAATAAGACATTGTTAATAATCAACACACAAAGTGTTGATTATGATTAATATGATTGATATGATTAATGTTAAATTATGAATCGTTAGTTATAAAAATATCTCATTTGAAATAGACTATAAATCATTTGCACTGTAGTTAAATCATATTATACAAGAAATAACCATTTCATTAAATTATTATCTTACATTCATTTAATAATAATTATCCGATTTATAGAAATCTTATTTAATATCAATATAATTTTCATCTATTATTTTGGATAAAATATATAAATATTGCGATGTCCGGGTAATTAAAGACCTACGCAATATTTTTTAATTATTATATTTTGTTTAAATTGAATATTTGAAATTTTATTTCGGTTCGTTTTTTTTATCCTGGCTAGCTTTTATATCAATAGAGCATGAAATCCCTTACCTCTGGAGTCGATTCCTCGAAGGCTTATGTTCTTGGTTTAAATTACCCTGTAAGTTAATATTTTGTTTGGATTTCAACAATCCCAGAATGATATACTTTTTATAATAATAATTCGTTTTTATTAGACACATAAATAGAATAGGCAATGTTTATATTCATATCAAAATTCAAATAAATTCTTAACATTGACAAAGTTTACAGTTTTAATTATCAATTCCAAATAATTCGTTTCACCCGTGTATTTAAATGTTTTGAATTAGGCAATACCGATTCACGAACTATAAAAATAAGTAGCCGCTCGACTTACATGTTAGCATGGCTATCCAGTTCTTCTAACCTCACCATACGTGCTGGCGTGGAATCTCTTTCTTCACCAGAAATCTTCGTTTAATTAAATATTTAATAGTGCATCGACCATTCCATTTGGTAGATAAACATCCAACTTTAAACACCATTAATTATTGTTCTTCTTGGTTTGGTAAGTATTTAAACTTTTATGTAAATTATTTTCGGCTATCAGCCACGTGCTCATCGATTGATTTAACTTTCTTTGTAGGGTCCTCACACCTTGGTGTTGACCAAAAACAACTCAAACTATTGATTTTTAGAAGACCGATCCAACTCGCGTCTTTTCACCTTCGAGACCTCAAAGGAATCTGTTGTTTACAATTTACGTTGTTAGGGTTTTTTTTAAATTATTGTTATTCTTCAATCTTGATTCTTTTCTAATTAGGTGAGTGTTACGCGCTTTTGATTAATTAATTAGTTTTCAAATGTCATAAAACTAATTCACCTTTATTGTTTTTTTTTAGCACCTGTCGCACACATCACCGCAAAGCTTGTAGTCCGTACCGTGCTGCTTGTAGCGGCATTCTGAGCCGTTACCCCTTGTTCTTCCAGCGAACCCACGTAAAAATTGTATAACGAACTTCTTAATCTAACACTTTAAACCTATTAACAAATTTCTTATAACTAAGATTTTCAAACTACTTAGTGAACAATTCTTTTTATTAATAACATTTATCATTCTAGGACCTTCTTTTTTTTATTACTCAATTGCCTCGTTGAGTATTTATCGTTTTTATGTGTCCCGATCCTTCGACGATTCTCCCAATGCGTCAAGAGACCTCTTGCTTTATTTTTGCTTTTGATAATTAATTAATAATGTTCAATTTCTTAATTTGTTGAGACACCGCAATATGTAGTGTCAAAGATTTTGTTATATGTTATTCGTAAATTTATTTAATTAAATTCAATGTTTTTTTTTGCTATAGTTGACATAGACAACTTTCCCATCACTGACAATTCAAGCAATCCCATTGCAGTTCACTCGGTTGATGTGTTCATTCTATCCTCTTCTTCTTTGTCTAGCCCATCTTACTACATCCAGTACTTCACCTGTATTTCGAATTACTTCAACGAAAATTTGTTATTCTGTATTACTTTTCTCAGGCATCCCGATACGGCACCTGCTTTTACAATCTGGTTACGTACCTCCTTTATGAAGTCTCACAGATAGAAATATTAGATTGAAATATTATTAGTATAAATATAACAATATTAAATAATTAAAAACCTGCAGGTCAAATTGACGAACATTTCATTTTTGTTTTTGCGCTAACATTTAAAAATTTTCATTTTCTTTAGGCTTATATTTGAGTGGACATGCGATCAAATTGCAAATTGTTTGAAATATTTTAGCTATAAAACATATAACTCGATCGTAAATTCTCACCAAAAGTGCAACTTGTAACATTAAATTATCGCTGTATTTTATACCCCAAAATTTGTAATTTTTACTGGAAGAGAAATATTTTAATTTGAATGAAGCGCTACTGAAGGATGCAAGATAAGCACATTTTGAACAGTGCCATGTAAGTAGAATGGACGTGGGTTAGATAATTGGTGCCTATAATTTTTTAATTCTGTGAAGTAATTATATAAATTTAATATATTATGAATAAATTGAACAGGTAAATAAAAAGTATTTCATTGATAGTGGATGGGTTATGAAGGAGGAAATATTATTTGGAAGTGAAAATAAACTTCATTTTTGCCGAGTATCACAGCAATATTTCTATAGTTATCGTACTACTCAATATGAGATTTTAAATGCTTTTTCAATTGCGATTTTTCTGCACTATTATAGGCACAACTAACAACTGAACGGTTTCTTGCCAGTATGAGTTCTTAAATGTCTTTGTAAGTTTGATTTCTGTGCACAAGTATACTCACAAATATGACAACTAAATGGTTTCTCGCCGGTATGAGTTGTTAAATGTGTTTTTAAGCTTGATTTTCGTGCACAAATATACTCACAAATATGACAACTAAATGGTTTCTCGCCGGTATGAGTTCTTAAATGTCTTGGTAATTTTGATTTCTGTGCACAAGTATACTCACAAATATGACAACTAAACGGTTTTTCGCCGGTATGAGTTCTTAAATGTTCTTGTAAGTGTGATTTACTTGCACATTTAAGGTTACAAATATTACATATAAATGATTTCCTCACCTTATGAGCTCTTAAATGACGTATTAAAGTTTGTTTAAGAACAAGTTTATAACCACAAATTGCACACTCAAAAAAATTTGAACTGTTCAGAGTTGCTTGTGTAGTGACGATTATTATTATTATTAGCGTTATATTCTTTAAGAATTTTGCTATCCCATTTCAGGGATTTTACATATCCCTTTCTAGAGGAGGATTAGGCCCCATAATACATATTTTAATACATTTCAACTACATTGCTTTAGTGTCCTACTCACATTCTCGAATAACTCATAAACTTATAAGCGCTTATGGGTGGTAGCCCCCATAACTACACTTCTCCATCTCTGCCGATCCTGTACTTTCGTCATCCAGTCTCCTTCGCCCATCTTGTTCAGATCGTCCGTTACCTGGTCCCACCATTGTATTCTGGGCCTGCCTCTTGATCTGTCTTCTCCAGGCCTCCATAGTGTTACTTGTTTTGCGAGAGAGCTGTCGCTGCTTCTCATTATATGGCCCAGCCATCTAATTCTCTGCGACTTCGCATACCTTACTATATCTTCTCCTTCCAATTCCTCGTTTATTTCGTTGTTCATTCGTGCTCTCAATTCTCCATTTTCTGCCATTTTGGGTCCTAAGATGGTTCTCATCACCTTCCTTTCGAACACTCTCATTTGCTCCGCTTCCGCCTTTGTCATACACAGTGTCTCCGCCGCGTACATCACAACCGGTCGTATTAGTGTTTTATAAATTTTCATTTTAGTGAGTTTCTTCAGATTGCTATCTTTCAGGAGTACCTTGTTTGCATAGAAAGCTCTGTTTCCTGTTTGTATCCTCTTTTTTATTTCCTGTTGCCTACCACCGTTTCTATCTATATGCACTCCCAGGTAACTACAGCTCTCCATTTCCTCTATGTCTTTGTCGTGAATTCGTAGAGGTTTTCTGGTATGCGTTTCGTTTTTATTGCATTTAATGTACTTGGTTTTGTTGTAGTTCACCAGCAATCCTAGTTGTTTTGCTCTTTTTTCCAAATCTTCGAACAGGTCCACCAATTTTTTTAACGATCTCGTCATGATAAGAATATCGTCCGCGTAGGCTATCAGCTGACCCTCCCTAGTCGCTAATGTTCCTCTCGTGTCCATTCCTGTGATTACCTTCTCCAGTACGATATTAAAAAGTGTAGCCGACAGGGCGTCCCCCTGCCTAACTCCGTTATTTGATTCAAAGCATTCCGTTTCCTTACTGATGTTTTTTCTAATGACATTCTTGTCAGTCTTATGATCTTGGGTGGTATTTTCAGTTCTTTCATCGCGTTGTACATTTCTTCTCTATTTATTTTATCGAAGGCCTGTTGAAAATCTATAAACATAATATGTAAGTCTATGTTGTGTTCGCATGTTTTTTCGATCGTTTGCTTGAGTACGTGTATTGCACCCACCGTTGATCTTCCTTCGGTAAAGCCGAATTGGTAGTTGCCTATTTTGTTTTTGATGTACTCTTTTAACTTTTTGTGGATCATTGCTGACAGTATCTTGTAAGTTGAGTTAAGCAGGGCTATTCCTCTGTAGTTCTTGCATACCTCTGGATCGCCTTTCTTCTTTAATGGAATTATTACACTTTTTTTCCAGTTTACAGGCATTTTTTCCTCTTTCCAGACTCTCTGTACCAATTTGCATATCTTAACGTGGAGCTCATTTCCTCCGTACTTGATGAGTTCCATATCTATTTCGTCTCTGCCTGGTGATTTTCCGTTTTTCATTTTTTGTATCATTTCTGATATCTCTTCAGTGGTTCGCTATGCATGTCTCCTTGTTCGTGTTCTTCTATCTGTTGTTGAGTGCTAAACAGTTTCTGGAAATGTTTTACCCATATTTGTTTAATTTTTTCAGGGTCGCTTTCTACTTTCCCTTCTTCGTCCTTCATGCTTCTTGTTCTTATTATATGTGCTCGCTTTTCATTTCTTATTAGTTCGTAAAAAATTTTCATGTTATTTCCATTACTCGTTTCTATTTCTTTCATTTTTTCCATTATCCATTCGTTCTTCTATTGCCTAAATAGTGTATTCGCGGCTCTTATTATTTGTTTGTATTCTTCCCGATCCTCTTGCTTTCCAGTTTTTAGCTATTTCATTTTTTTCTTTGTTTTTCTCTTGCTAGTCTCGGAGCATTCCTCGTCGTACCATTCCTTATATTTTTTTGTTTTCCTGTAGCCTATTGTTTCCCTTGCGCTTGATTGTATACTGGATGCGATACTGCTCATTTCCAGATTCATGTCCTCGTATTCTACTTTCTTGTCTAGTTCTTCTGCGATTTTTTCTTGGTAACGTCTCTTTGTTTTGTCATTACTGAGTTCCTCTTTAGCTATTCTTTTTCTTGTTGTTGCTGTTGTGATATGTTTTGTTGTCTTTAGCTTTACCTTCGCTATATCACAAGATAGTGGTCCGTTTCCGCTTCTGCCCCTCTATAGGTTCTCACATCATTTACCAAACTTTCCCCCTTTTTTGAAACAAGTATGTGGTCTATTTGGTTTCCGTCCTCGCTTCCCCCGCCGGGCCAAACCCATGTTATTTTATGTATCTGTGACGATATCTTCTTTAAAATCAATGGAATGATGCAAATCTTCTAAACTAAATATCACATCTTCCACCTCTTCTCTTTTAATTTCGTAATTGCCAATTGAATTATTTTGAGTTTCCAAAAATATATCCGTGTTTTCTACAATTTGTGATTCTTCCGAAGGTAGCACTTGAGCTGCAAGTAAATCGGTAACTGGTTCCATTTGGAGGATGGAGCACCATAAATGTACAGGTATTAATAATACATAAATTTTGTGGTGGCAAATTTCAAATTGGAAATTGAATAACTTCTTTTTTAAAATTTTTCAATTAATATTTACCAATTTATTTACGACCGTATTCATAGGCAAAATGTTACTTTAAGGGGACGTCCATAAATCCCGTGAGGTAAAATGGCGGAGGGGGGGTCCGGCAAAATCGCACCAAATCTTACCAAAGGGGGGGGCTCAAATAAAATCTCACGTCAACTTTTTAATTCAGCGAATATATTAGTATTATAAAACTAGAGACCGAATTTTTAGCCCTTTTATGCCTATATCCTTAATATTGAAGGTAATCTAAAATTTTCTTAAAATAAGCCTATATTAATACATTCAGCGGTGGATTTACGCTTTACAGCAAAAATTTTGCTTTTGTCCAAGAACGTTAGGTTTAGCCACAATAATATTTTCTCTTTATTATAAATACTTGGACGCCTACTTATTTGTTTTGATAGGTGAGTGGTGTTAATTTGTAATTGAATATCTTGCGAATCACTTTTAGATTTGTTAATAATAAGCATTTCTTTAGAAAAAATGTATGATATCATTTCTCGTAAGTATGTAATTATTTTCCAACACAATTTTGCAATGCAAGTGACTGAATTCTTTTAGATAAAATACACAGCAGATATCATTTTAAAAGTGCGAAATTGTAATTTTAATTATAAACCTTTGAAGTAGTACAAACATTGTATATTGTTAGTTTTTGATCCGCGAATAACGAAATTTTCAACCGCGAATACAAGAAGTGGTTGCATTTTTTAAATCCGCGAATACTGAAAACGCGAATAATGAAACCGTGAATAATGAGCTTTCACTGTATTTCACGACATGAATTTATATCAAAATTTTTGTAATGCGTATGTTAAGCGGCATTCCGCTAAGACGAAGCAATCTTGCCAGCAAGAAGTTAATCGTTTGTGGAATGTGGCAAAGCTGAAGTTCATCGATAAGAGTGTTCTTAGTGAGCATATAAAAAAAGAAATAGAAAAACTACAGAATGACACGGTTGTAAGGAAGGCACATACAATGTTGACTTTAATCTGCAAAGCAAGTTCTAATATGATATTTTATTTCATTTTTGAATCATGACCTTGTTTTTTAGCACGAAAATGCGGGCATAATATGGCTTTTATAGCCCGAGAGCCTATAAAGTTGCTAAGCAATGACAACAATATCAAAACAAAAGAGTTAGTCCAGACCCAGTCCAGACCCTGTTTTTTTTGGGCGATCGATCTGAAATTTTGCATATGCTTTCCTACCGACAATTCACGGGGGGGGGAGTGCTTGCGATGTGGGGAGAATTTTTTGCTCAGTTTTTCGATATCTAGTGCCGTTTTCGAGTTATTGCTAAATAAAAAAATTAATTGTCGCCCCTCCAAGTTTCTCGCCATAGGAACCATGGCACACCAAAAATTCATAGCACAAACAAAATGACATGATATTTTTTCCTAAAATACTTGTAAGAAATAGAAGAGCACAGGTAACACTTAGGCCGGCCCTGAAGGAATATAAGAACACAGGTAACACTAAGGCCGGCCCTGACCTGACTGACCGAAGATAAAGGACATCACCACCCACTCAAGAGATTAAACCGATAAGTTGTAATACCAACTTATCAGATTAAATAAAACTAAGATACCCAGTAGACATGGACTGAAGAATACAAGAGCAGTAGAAGTCAATCGTGAAATAGTATTTATATTAAAAAAAAGTATCGTGCCAGCCAATTTTAGTATTTATTTTGATAATTAGTGAATAAAGTGACAGAGTATCTTATATACTTAATTCTTCAATTTTGATAATTCAAGTAACAAGTACCGAAATGAAATAAAACGTTGTATGTACCACGGGCACAATCAGATTATAGCCCGACCGCTGACGCGTCGGGCTTTAAATTACCCTCGGTGCATCTATTGAGTGTACCCTTGATACATAAATAACTATTATAATATACAAAGTGAAAAGAAAATAATAAATAACCACAGTAAAAAATGCTTTTTTGGTTCAAATAAATTTATTTGGAGAAAATAAAAAATTTCATAATATATGGCCAACTATAAAGTTTTCTTGACCCCAATAAATATTTCTTTAGTAAAATATTTATATATTTTTTATAGGTCTTTTAGTTGCCTAAAAGAAAAATTATATTTGATTCCAACTTTTATTTGATTGAAACAATCTTTTATTTGAAATAATGAACAATTATATAAATAACAATTATAAAATAGGAGTCTCCAAGTATCCATCATGGTTTTCTAAAGAATTGATCGAGCTAATCGTCGAGAAGAAAATAATGCATAAGGCATTTAAGGAAACTCGTGATCTACATTACTACCAGAAGTTTGGCATTATTCGTGATCAAGCCAAGAAACTTAGTGTATTACTTCATGGAAATTACATCAACTAGATTGAAGAGGGATTTGTTACTAATCCTCAATCATTCTGGCGATATATTGATGAGTGTAAGAAAGTGAGAGGTTATCCGGCTTGCATATTTCTAGGTGACGAAGTTTGCTCATCTGGTCAAGATTGAGTGGATTTGTTTGCTAAACAGTTTTCTAACCTGTACTCTAGTAATGATGGTACTAACTATAGCTACAGTGCAAATGAGGTCATCAATTGTAATTTACTTAATGTTACGGTGGAAGATGTCTTCAATGCAATTACGGAATTGCCTGACAGTATGAATTGTGGTCCAGATGGTGTTGCATCCTATTTTATAAAAAAATGTCAATACTCATTGTCAACTCCAATTTTTAGAATGTTCCAGTTTTCATTGGCCAGTGGTTGTTTTCCGAGGATCTGGAGAAAGAGTTTTATTACTCCCATTCACAAGAAAGGCAATCGTAGTAATATTGACAATTATAGAGGTATTTCGATACAATCAATGATACCAAAGATGCTGGACAAGCTAGTCTCGGCTCAACTAATGCAGGCTAGTATAAATTGCTTAGTGAATAATCAGCATGGGTTTGTTCCTGGTCGTTCAACGTCGACTAACCTTTTGTCCTTCGTGACTCATATTTTTTAATCGTTCGAGGATCACAAACACGTTGATGCTGTGTACATGGATTTTTCTAAGGCATTTGATCGCGTCTCACACTCGGCACTTTTGTCCAAAATTGCTTCAATGGGGTTTGGAAAGCATGTAGTTAAATGGGTGGGTAGTTTTCTTACAGACAGAATTCAAGTTGTTAGGTTACAGAATTTTCTCTCTAGGGACATCCCGGTTTATTCTGGCGTTCCCCAAGGGTCACATTGCGGGCCCATTTTGTTTTTGCTATTCATCAACGACATTGGTAGATACATAAAGAATAGCTCGTATTTACTATTTGCTGATGACTTGAAAATCTTCAGAACTATTGGATCCAAAGAAGACTGTAGGCTATTACAATCTGACCTGGACAATTTACACCAGTGGTGTGCCGACAACAATTTGTGGTTTAATTTCAGCAAATGCTCGGCTATTACCAACAAGAAGCATGACTGCGACATATTTAGGTACAATACCTATAAACAATGTTGAACTTAATCGTGTAACTGAAATCTATGACTTGGGAATTCGTCTCGACTCCAGTTTGACATTTAAAAGTCGTATAGCAAAAATTTGCAACAGTGCTCTTCGTTCGTTAGGGTTTATTCGTCGTCATAGCAGGTTTTTCTCAGCCAACACAATTAAACTCCTTTATGTCTCTCCAGGGGTGGGCTACCAAATTTTGAACAACCGGCTCGCTATTATTTCGAAGCAAAAAAAACGGTATATAGAAGAGTGTAATAAATTTATATTACGTAAATAACAAGGTGGCGTCATATTCCGGTGGAAGTACAGACTTAAAAATGTAAATCCCGTGTCACGGGTGACACCACCTTGTGGATCCAGGGTTAAAATGGCTTATTTTTTGGTTTTAGGGGTAATTTAACAAACGGCTCGCCGAGCTTCAAAAATTTTAACAACCGGCTCGCGCGAGCCGGACCGAGCCGGCTCCAGCCCACCCCTGTGTCTCTCTTGTTAGATCGCAACTGGAGTATGGGTCCTGCGTATGGTCTCCGCACTACGATATTCACATCTCAAGGTTGAACAGGGTGGAACGTAAGTTCCTAAGATACTACCATTTCAAACGTGGTTTGATACGTGATGACTTCTCCTGTGAGGACAATCTCAGTCACTGCAGGATCAAATCGTTAGAACACAGAAGAGTCGTTGCAGATGTGTGTTTTGTCCATCACTGCCTACTGAACGGTACGATTTGCTGTGATGTCCTACGTGATCGATTGAAGTTCCGTATTCACAAAAGTATGAATTTCAGCACAAATGTATTCTTTATGATGAATCTGAGATGACAGATTCATACTTGAGATCATTAAGCATGTTTAAATGTAGTCCTTCAGAGTTATACAGCTTTTATAATTTCATACTACTAAACGTAGAAATTTGATGCTCGGAAAAAGATAAATTCTGTGAAACCTCCTGTTTTTACCACCGAATGATATCCCCGTGATGTTAAACTGATTTTCAATAAACTATGAAACTAATGAAATGTACCAAAATTGCCCAATAAAGAGTTAGAAATAATGAGATCACCCATTTTTTTATTATGTTAAAATTAAAAGTTTCGATAACTAGATTTGTGAGCGTTTTCACTCATGTGAATTCAAATGTTATTATGTTAAGAAAAATACGACAATATGCATACAACTAATTACCGAGGAGCGAGTTAATTGTAAAGTACGTTTAACATACCGCGTTACCGTTACCGAATGACTGTTTTCAAATTAAGTTCAAGTTACCGATTTAAGTATTAACAATTAAATTCGAGTTACCGATTTAAATATTAACAATTAAGTTCGAGTTACCAATTAAACATTAACAATCAAGTGCATTAAATCCTGTAGTTAATCGAACCGTATCGTCGTGCAAATAATTCTTAGTGGAATTAATTTAACGAACCCATCAATTAAGTAACTATATTTTATCGTGTACAATTTTCAAGTACAATCTCGTAATCAATTCGGTCTGTCGTGGCACCGTGTGAAATCGTTGTGTTGCTGTTAGTTTTTCGAGAGGAATTCTCTACTTATCGTACCGTGGGAGCCATAGCCCCAAATTATGCGAAATCCTTCGCCCCAGTAAACCTTTTCATAAAGGGAAATTACACCCAGAGAAAATCCACACCTCGCAGAAGCAACTTCATTTACCGTATCGTCAATCTCCACTTGGAGGATCGCCTTAAGTATCATTCACATAGATTTAGTGCAGAAGTGTAATATTCCACTGCAGTGGTAAGAATCGTTTTAAGTTCGGATCATTCACATAACGTGGTAAGAACAAGGGCGATTTTGTATTATTATGTTGGTAGCGACATCAAATTAACCTTCAAATAATGCGTATATGTTGATATTATTATTTGTTATTGTTATCAGAGGAATTTGAAATTGGACAGGGTGATGAATAAAATGACGAGTTAAGGCGAATAATAATACGATTGTTTATTGAGTAGAATAATAGAAAAGAATAACTTGAGTTGAATTACTACTAACATTACGTAGATTGCTTAAATAATCACAAACACACATTAGTACTGTATGATTATAAAAATACAACTGAACCAAACTGAACTGCATTTTACAGAAATGCAATGAACATAGTATCATGCATGTTAATGACTTGCGCATTAATAACAAAATGAATACATAGAATTTGACGTTATGTATAAGGTGTTACAACATAATTGTATACTGCCGTGTTCAGCTACTTAATCTTGAATTTATATAGCGGGAAGAAAAAAAACAACGGCTCTTTTTTTTTTAAATTGCCTCGGCCAGCAAAGAGAACTCTCAGGGTCAAAAGTGAATTCCTATATCTGTCGAAGTGCTCATATGCAACGATCTTAAATTATTAACTTTCAAGAGATGCCGAACAACAAACTTATTATGCCTTGCACCTATTTTTCCTTTCCTCACTGCTGTGGTTGAACTCAATCAAAAGTAATTATTGTACAACAAGTATTGCAATTTATTCATAAACATAATTATTAAAAATAAAACAAAAGATGGATATTCAATAATCGGAATCAAACCAAATTTACAAAAACAATCAATAAAAATTTATAAATCCCCCACGGTTATACGCGCGAGCTCGGTTATTATAAATGTTATTAGAAATCTTGGCGACACAATGCTTACCAAAGTTTTTCGTGCACAACTGACGTAGAACTATTAGTGAACAACCAGGAAAAGATGACTTCGTGATCGAATCCAATTTCCATACAATGAAGATCCAAACAGAATTACTGACGAATTGAATGTCCTCGTCTCTCAGAATAATCGTTCAGGCAGGTCCATAAATGTTAATCTTCAATAATCCTCCGATAAGCAGTAACAGAACCATCAAAAACGTGAACATAAAATTTTACTAGCGGTCTCCAAATTTTCCCAAATATTTCAAAATATCAATCGAAACTTTACACTTCTTCTAACTTCTTAAATCATCAATAAATACTTCATTTACAACTCAATTGGCGATCATTCATAAACAAATTCCAAAATTCAACTTTTCTCAAATTGACGTTTTCTCTCGTCCAAAATTACGTCCTTACTCTCAGAACTCAACTTGATTACCCTTCCCTCTTTCGTGGACGGAACTGGACTCTCGCTGCAATCCTTTTCCTGGCCCCACCAATTCTTTCTCACTGCGCACTCGTTTCCAAATTCACAATTATTTTAATTTAGATGCCCTACGCTTTTACAAATAAACTCTACTTCGATTCAATCCCATACTTTTTAAATTAAAACAACTAAATCCTCCTTTTGCTTTTAACAACGTTTTTGAGATTCTTGTGTGTACAAAATAATTACAATTGTTATTCTTCTACAAAGAAAATGACTCAAACAGTTTATTAATGGAGTCAAGAAAATGTAGGTGCAAGTTTTTTCTTATCATCATGGTATCTGAAATACTATCACGATATGAGCATTTCACAGATAAACACCCAATTTTACACAACATCGCAATACATTATTATTCAACACTTCCACCAGTTCTTTGTATTCCTTTTAGTCCTTAAATCTTTAAAAAAAAATTTTAAACATTACTAAGAGTTAATTACAATAATAGCAATACATAGAAATAAAATAAAAGAAATTAATTCAAATTAATTTGTACAGCCTTGATACTTTTCATGCCTAAATTTGATCTCAAAATGCAAAATCTTTGTTTACTCAAAGGCTTAGTAAAAATATCAGCGTACTGTTCCTTTGTGTCCACGTAGTCTATATTTATTTCCTGGTTCTCAAACTTTTCTCGGATGTAATGATACCTCACATCGATGTGTTTGGTTCTTTTGTGGAACTCGCTATTTGTTATTAACTTTATTGTACTTTGATTGTCTACTTTTAAAAATGTTGGTGTTTTTTGAATTTCACCAATGTCACTTAATAATTGTCTTAACCATATGATTTCTCTTGTAGCCAAAGAGGCGCTGACGTATTCGCTTTCGGTACTTGATAGCGCCACGATAGATTGTCTTTGACTTAACCACGTTACGGCGCCACTATTCATTTTAAAAAGGTAACCGGATGTTGATTTTCGCGTATCTATGTCACCCGCGAAATCCGCATCTGAAAACCCTAACATTTGGTTCGCGTCATCAGTTTTTCCGTCGTATAGGATACCGAAGTCGTTCGTATTGTTTAAATATCGAATTATTTGTTTCACGGCGTTGCAATGAATTTCACTGGGATTTTCGAGGTAATTCCCCTCTCCCCACTCCATACGATATGTCGGGTCGCGAAACAATAGCTGCAAAAATTAGTGACCCCATGGCTTCGCGATAAGGAAATTTTATTCTATTTTTGTCATCAAGGTTTCGTGTGAACTTCACGTTTGGATCAGCTGGGATGTTTGCTAATTTAGCATCTTGTAGATTAAATTTTTTAACCAACTGGTTCACATAATTTGTTTGATGTATAAAAATAGTTTTATCTTCGCGATTACGTATCACTTCCATACCGACAAAATATTTTAGCTCGCTTATCGTGATTTCGAATTCATTTTTTAATTTATTCAGGACTTCTTTGACGATATTTGTAACAACCCGCGTTAAGATTCTTAATTAATTATATACCGCCTACGAAATTTTAACATATAAAGACGAATTTATCAATAAAAGTAAATGAATGTAAATGTTAAATCATGTTACGTATAAATTATGTTATAACTATTAATCATTATAAGGATTAATTTGTCCATAATCATTTAAGACATATTAGTTAAAATAATAATAAGCAATTACACTTAATGAAGATTTAAATTAAAAATTAATTTAAATCTTCATCTGAAAACTTTGGTACGCCTATGAAATTTGACTCCTGGGTGGCCAAACGTATTTTAACAAACTATACAGAGAGACAACAGAATAAATGGATTTCGACCATTTAGTCTAGACAAAAGTAAAGAAAATGATGACTATCTTACCCTGAGAAACTATAAAAGTTTCACATAGGAACGGGAACTACAGAACTTTAAAATCAACTGTCCATTAGTGCAATAATAAAAAATGACAGTTATTGCAAATAATTGCTCACCCTAAATATAGAAACATGGAAATACAAAGCTTTTAAGTGGGCAGGTGCAAGCCCTTTGTTTAAAATAGAAGTAACTTAGATAAAAATATTGGGTGGTCTAAAAAAAGGACACTCCGGTCAAAAATGCAATTAGTCTCTAACACAATTTCAAAGAGTAGGTTTAATATGTGTACCACATATTCACCCCACTCAGAGTGGAAGTAAGCAAGCCAATAAATAGGGATGATGAATAAAAATTCACCAGTCTTCTACGGGGAGCGAGCTCTGCTAGTTTTCTGGTGTGAGCCGTTCGTGTTTTCATTAAATGTAATTCAATCAAGTCGGTTATTATTTCAATGTTAATTCGAGCAAACCATCAAAATAGGCTCCGTTAGAAGTGCTCATAATTTTTATATTTTTTTTTAAATTCAATTTGTTTTAAATTATTCAAATACCGTAACCGCGAGTTCTGCGAATTATGAATAAAATCAACTACAAGTAATATTCATCTTCAAACAAATTGCCACTCAGGGGACCAATAAATCTGTCAAGGAAGGGTCCAGAAACGTAACGATCAGGTACATGTGATGAAATTCACCTAAACGGTAAACGGTAAACGGTTTGAAAAAGATTAACTTTATTCTACTGTCTCTCGTCAAATACAAATCTCAATTACTTAATTAAATTAGTTATTTTAGTAACTTTATATTTATGTAAAACCATTTTCTTTTTATTTGTTTTATATTATTTTAATAAACCTTTTATTTGTAAATTGAAATCTTTTCATATAAACATTCTTGTGTTTATGCGGAGTAAAAGTGTTGTTTGTCATACAATTCCCTGCGCTTTTGAGGAAACATCCGTTTTCCACGTTTACCAATAATAAGTTAAACCATTGAGTAAGTAAGTATTTTGGAGTTTTGGGTTTTCGACTTGCTTATCAATTTCAAGTGGTAAGAAAATAGAAGACCCTGGTGGCAGCGATATTCAAAAGAAGGGGTTAATTAATTGAACCCATACGTTCAGGGCTTCACATATTAATGTCTTTACACATAATTAAGCCGTCATCTACGAAAATTATAAGCAAAATTTTTGTGTTTTTAATTTTTCCGGTATAAACACATTTATCCGCGTTAGCTTGAATAAACCCTAAACTTTTTAGAAAATTATCAAACTTTTTGTTCCAGCATCTGGGTGCTTGCTTTAGTCCGTATAAGCTTTTTCGGAGTCGACAAATAAGGTTGCTGCTGGTGGCCATTCTCGTGGGTGGTTCCATGTAGATTACTTCATCCAATTCACCATACAAGAATGCATCAGTCTTGATGTCGAATTGCATGATTTCGAGGTCATTTTTGGCGGCGACTGATAAAAGCATTCTAATGGAATCGTACCTTGTGGTAGGTGAGAACGTTTCCTTGAAGTCAATACCCGCTTTTTGCGCAAACCCTTTTGCACATAGGCGTGCTCTGTATCGCTTCTTACCGTCTGGGTTATTTTTAATTTTGAAAACCCACCTACAACCTATAACGTTTTGATGTCGATTTCTTTCCGTTAATTCCCATGTGGAATTTTTTTCTAGTGCCTTGAGCTCGTCTTCCACCGCATCTTGCCACTGCCCCGCGTCATTGGAGGACATCGCTTCTTCGTAAGTTTTTGGTTCGTCTGTAACAAAATTTACTTCGAAGTCATCGTACCTGTTTGGTGCTGGGATGCTTTCTCTTGGGCGTAGCTCGTATCGGGGTTGTTCCACCACTGGCGTTTCATCTTCATTTTCCTCGGCTGCTGGAATTTCCAGTCTTTCCAGTTGTTTTTGATTTTCTTCTTCGTTGTTGTCTTCGTCGTAGTTGTCCAAATCGACTTGCACGGTGTTTTTTCTTTCGATTGTTCCAACCAAATCTTCATTAAAAATTACATCTCTGAAGATGTAATTTTTCTTCGTACGTTTTTGTTTTGGTATGTGCACGTACGCTACACTCCCGAAAGTTCTTATGTGCGACAGATTTGCTTTCTTACCCGTCCATAGTTCATACGGTGTTTTTTCAGTTGAGTTCGTATTTGGTGTTCTATTTAACACATATACTGCGGTGTTGACCGCTTCTCCCCATAATTCCGATTTTAAGTCTTTTTCATACAACATAGCTCGCGCACTTTCAACTATTGTTCTCATTTCACGTTCCGCGCGTCCGTTTTGCTCTGGTGTATACGGTGCCGTTCTTTCGATCTCGATTCCACGATCGCGTAAAAAGTCTTGGAAATTTTTGTTGATGAATTCCGTCCCGTTATCAACATGTAATGTTTTTATTGGGTGCCCGAATTTATTTTTGCACAATTTAACAAATGTTTTGAAAGCTTCTAATACGTCACTTTTGTGTTTAATAAAAGAGATTACTCTGTAGCCAGTTGACTCATCTTTGAATAAGAGGAAGTAATTTGCACCTCCGATACTAGGTACAGTAAATGGACCGCACACATCGCTGACGATTACTTCTCCTGGCTTTACTTGATGATTTACACGACCGAATTTTAATTTGTGTTGTTTCGCGTAGATGCAACTTTCACATTTCAAATCTTTTGTTTTTGTTAAATTTATACCCGTAATTTCACCTTTGTTGATTAGAGTTTTTATTGTTTTAATATTTACATGGCCAAGTCTTTTGTGCCACATAGACAATTTTTCCGCGTCGGTTGCAACGTAATTTGTTTCGAGATTAGCGACAGTTTTAAATTGCATGATGTACAAATTGTTTAGACGCCTCACGGCGACAGCTGCAATCTTATCACCTTCTTCGTATACAAAAGCGAATTTGTTTTCTTTTACGATTTTGTAGCCGTTTTTTGTAAGTACTCCTTCAGAAAATAAATTCCGTCTTAAATCTGGTACATACAATGCCTCTTTGATTATAGCATCGTACCATATTTCGTTTATCTTTTTTCGAATTTTTATTGTTCCTTTTCCGTGTACTTTCAAAAGTTTATCATTTCCTAATTTGACTGTGTTTTCTTCGGTAAAACTTTCATGCGTCGAAAAGCTTTCTTTAATGTACGTCATGTGGGCGGATGCCCCACTGTCCATGACCCATTCATCATTTTCGGCTGTTATTAGGATTTCTTCGTTTTGTTTTTCTTCGTTTGTCACGAATGCTGACAAATTTCGTTCTTTTGTTTTTGAACCGTTATCTTGTCTTGAACGTTCATCGTTTCTACGTTCCTTTCTTGGTGCCCTACAATTTCTTGCAAAATGACCTTTCTTTTGACAATTGAAGCATGTAATTGTCGTTTTCGGCTTTTTTATAATTGTTTTCTTTTTTAGTTGGGCTGTGAACGCATTGTCGCTCTGCAAGGAAATGCAAACAACAAATTCCTTACAATACTCTACCGTACTACGGGCAACAAAACCCGGGAAATCAACAAGTAAGTGCACCATTGATTGTCACACCTTACCAATATTTACCCGCAGGAAACAATTTATATCCTCCACTACCGCAACCTAATAGGTACTAACGAATGGATATTGGCTAAAAATCATAAAAAACGTACAAGAAGCCCCGAACAAAACACCAGGATTTATAAGCAGAAAAAAATGAGCGAAATACTGGTTAAGTAATCCCATTCGTACAACTAACAGTTTCTCGCCGCTAGCAAACAAAGAAAACGAGGAAGAGGCAGAAAAACGAATTGAAACCTAAACCACCGCCAATTTTTGTAGAAGGCGTACAAAATATACAACTACTTCTAGAAGTGCTAGATACAGCAGCAAAAGACAGCTATACTATCAAAACTCTTTATGGAGATCAAGTCAAAATACAAACGCTAACTGTAGAAAACTATACTAACATTATCAAGCAACTAAAGGAAGAAAAACCAACTTTCACACTTATAAATCCAAACAAGAGCGAAGCTTTCGAGCAGTATTAAAATATTTACATTATTCTACAGATGTCGATAAAGTCAAATCTGAACTGGAGATAATGGGACACACGGTACTTAATATCAGTAACATAAAACATCGAAATACTAAAGACCCATTATCTATGTTTTATGTTGATTTCAAACAAAATGATAATAATAAGGAAATTTATAAAATTACTCGTCTTTCAAATACCATCGTATCATTTGAAGCACCACATGTAAAGAGAGAGATTCCGCAATGTGCAAGATGCCAGAGATTTGGTCACACCAAAAACTTCTGTTTCAGACCATCAAGATGTGTTAAATGCACAGGTGATCACTGGACAAAGGAATGTACGAGAAAACAAACAGACAACGGTGTCAAATGTGTTAATTGTGGTGGTGCACATCCTGCTAATTACAGAGGATGCACAATACACAAGGAATTGCAGCAGCGATTATATCCAGCACTGAGAGAAAGAAACTTCAAATCAAACCAGAACAACGTACTAAACAATAATAATAATACACAACACACAATCATTTCTCCACAAATGGTACAACCAGAAGTATTTTATGCCCAGCAAGCAAGTCAATCAGTACCCAATCAATTCACTAATTACCAAGGTCAAGTTAACCAAGCCAACCCGATGCAACAAACAACCGATATCGAGGAGCTTAAATCCATGATGAGGAAACTGACTGAACAAATGGGAACCATGTTAAACTTATTGACTACCCTAGTCAATAAAATGGCTTAATGGCCGAACTACTTAAACTGGCCATATGGAATGCCAACGGCTTGTGCCAAAGAGCACAAGAACTCACTTTGTTTTTAGAAATGCATAGCGTAGATGTAATGTCAATCTCGGAAACCCACTTTACGTCTAAAAGTTATTTAAAAATTCCTAATTATGTCATCTACAACACTAACCACCCTGATGGAGCTGCACATGGTGGAACAGCTATAATCATAAGGAAGACTATAAAACACTACGAAATAGAGAAATATCAGCACGATTACTTACAAGCAACTAACATAATTGTTGAAAACCAACTGGGAAAATTAGTGATTTCAGCAATATACTGCCCACCCAAACATAATAACAAGAGAGAACACTATCAACAATTCTTCAAAACACTTGGAAACAGGTTTATCGCGGGGGGCGATTTTAATGCAAAGCATCAATATTGGGGCTCAAGAATCACTAACACGAAAGGAAAGGAACTACTTTCGACAATAAAAAACAATAACATGACAAGCTTATCAACAGGACAACCAAATTACTGGCCCAGCGATTCAGCGAAACTTCCGGATGTGATCGATTTTTGGGTAACAAAAGGAATAGATACAAAAAAATTTAGAATCGAGTCGTCACTGGACCTATCTTCAGACCATACACCCGTTTTGTTGACATTGCACACTCGAATCCTCTTTAATAAAAAACAGCCTTCATTGTTTAATAAGAATACCAATTGGGAAGTCTTTAAAACAACACTGGATCAACAACTACATTTGGAAATGGCTTTAAAATCAAAACAAGACTTGGAAAACGCAGTTGGACAGATAACAAGATCAATTCAGAATGCTGAGTGGCTAGCAACGCCTGACTCAAATGTAACATTATTACGCTGAGCGGCGTAATACATAATAAAAAATTTTTTCGGCTAGCTACTTACGGTAAGACTCTTTTTGATGGTTCCTTCAGGCGAGGTTGCGAACTTAACTTACGTTGAGCGTAGAGGAAATCAAAATCAAGTTCAGTATATACATGTATTATAAAAAGATTGCAAATGGATACATAACATACAATTGGCATTAAATAAAATTAGCAAATTTCTTAAAATTAATAGATTCGCTCTCTTTCATTCGCATTAAAATTAAGATTATCTTTATCCAATTCTAAATTTAACTGGTGCTATGAATAAAATATGATTACAAATCGTTAAATGAAACACAATATTCAATTCAATAATGATTAACAAATTTCATTTTTACAAAAATGGAATGGTACCTGTTTGTCGTACTTAATCAATCGAGAGTAAGTTTGGTAGCGTACGGCCGATACAAACGACGGGTTTTGACCAGCAGTCGGATGGCAAGATGAATTGAGTTGAACCTTCTGCTGTGTTCTAAACTACCAGGGCTATGCAAATATCTAAATTTCTTACAAATAATCAAAATTTACATAGAGTTTGACCTCATTTAAAACACAAAGATAACAAAGATGAACGAATTTAGCAATTTCAGGTATAATGAACCAATTAAGATCTTTAAGTATAAGGGAATGTTTTTAAAAGCTGAAAGATAAATTTAAAAAGGTTTTTATCACCTCAAAATTTCAGAATAAGGGATTGTTTGCCTCAAATATGATAATATTAATGTGAATGTTATCACAAATATACATAACCTTAATGATAAGGTACAAAAATGAAATTAATTCCATGTACTACAATAATTGTGTAAAACCCATTATGTCAAAACTTGTTAAATAATCTATTCCATCAAATGTTCATAATTTCAAACCAAAAAACTCCAAAAGTGTAAATAAAGGTCAATTTCGCTTCAATGTGATAAGAAAATTTGTGATAAACAAAAAGGTATGGAACTTCGCTAAACGTTGCCTATAAAACTGCTACCGTATTTGTGAGAAGTAGGGGAAACACACGGTTGATCAACTCAACATAGAGGAAACGGTTCCCCTCCACTGGACCGACTTTCAACCGACCGACTCAGCTTGAACCGACCGACTTTCAACCGACCGACTTTCAACGGACCGACTTTCAACCGACCGACTTTCAACCGACCGACTTTTAACGGACCGACTTTTAACGGACCGACTATTTTTTCGACCGACTTTCAACGGACCGACTTTCAACCGACCGATTTTTAACGGACCGACTATTTTTTCGACCGACTATCGATAGCTTGACTACAAGAATGATTTCCAATTCGACTATTTGTCACATCATATAGTTTCATTTTACAGCCATGACAAAACTGTGAGGTGTCTAGGAATCCTTCGGGAAACATGGCCTCAATCGTTTATTTTTCTCATTAAGCAATATCGTGAGTTTTTGGTTAAAGCGTCGTGGGGGGGGGAGTTCTAACCTTGGCAGATCCATAACTCTGTTGGTTTGGTTACTCACGATATTGCTTAATGAGAAAGATAAACGATTGAGGCCAGGTTTCCCGAAGGATTCCTAAATACCTGTCGCTATGGCATCTTCACGAAAACCAAACCAGCAGAGTTATGGATCTGCCAAGGTTAGAACTCCCCCCCCCAACGACGCTTTAACCATAAACTCACGATATTGCTTAATAAGAAAGATAAACGATTGACACCTCACAGTTGTCATGGCTGTAAAATGAAACTATATGATGTGACAAATACTCGAATTGGAAATCATTCTTGTAGTGAATGCTTCGGGTAGTATCGATAGTCGGTCGAAAAAATAGTCGGTCCGTTAAAAGTCGGTCGGTTGCAAGTCGGTCCGTTGAAAGTCGGTCGAAAAAATAGTCGGTCCGTTAAAAGTCGGTCCGTTAAAAGTCGGTCGGTTGAAAGTCGGTCGGTTGAAAGTCGGTCCGTTGAAAGTCGGTCGGTTGAAAGTCGGTCGGTTCAAGCTGAGTCGGTCGGTTGAAAGTCGGTCCAGTGGAGGGTCACGAGAGGAAACAGCTCCTGAAAGTTTAAACTCAATTAGTACACATAAAACACAAAAAGGTGTGAAACTTTACTTGCAGATAACAAAATTTCAACGAAATTGAGGCACAGCGCAGAAATTTCAGTCAGTCTTCTTCGAATGCTCAAAATGGTCAGACGTGCGGCTCCGTAAAATAAGAGTCGACTTTTGATTCTTGAAAGGGCAAGACGTGTACTTGCTGGTTGAAAAGTTTAGTCCAGAACACCCAAATGTGTGATTAACAACAAGTTTATCTAAAAATAGATAACAAAATTTGCAAATGGCTACCCTTCAGTAAAACAACTACGCAGTCAATGAAATAAAAGTGACTCACCTTCTTATAACTGAAGATTAATATCAACTAATATTCGCTGACACTCCACGAACACGATTCTCAAAATCAACAGGTGTCAACTATTAAATCAACTCCGCTTAAAAACGAAACAGAAGCGAAATTCGTCAGCAACACGATCAACAAGCAACAGGTTTGTGCATCTCCGCAAAGTGACCGTGAGCTAAAATTGTGTTTGTGCGCAGACCCTATTTACATACAGGGTGGATTAGAATTCAAGGTATTGTAAAATTATTTTATTTTATTTATTTTAATAATTAAAAATTATTTTAACTCATTACGCACTTTTGTGCTAAATTGTGCAAGCATAATTTCCTCATCACTAGAGACATTGTCAATATCATTATTGAAATCACTGAAACCTGAATTACTCATTTTTTCAACTTAAATGTTTATATCAAAAATCATTTTATTTTTCCCAATATTTTTGGAGTTTTGTAATAAATTAAAATTAGTCTTGTTCTCCAAATTCTTTATTAAATGACGAGACGCGTTTCGTTTATTTTTATTTGATATACGAGTAGTACTAATGACCGACTCTTAATAATTTAATTTTATGTATAAAATTTGACACCTCTTACGTTTTTTCCTTTAATAATGACCGATGATGACAATACATTATATTCTCGAAACGCGTCTCGTCATTTAATAAAGAATTTGGAGAAAAAGACTAATTGTAATTTAAATGTTTATAATTGAATGTAAATAAATGTACGTTTCAGCATGATTTGCAACAACAAATTTAGGTTGGGTTTTAATAAAGTTCAAGGTAAAACTCGAGTCAATCCGACGTCCGAGTTTTCCCGAAAAATTAGAACTAAAACTGTTTCATCAAACTTTTTTCTTACTACTAGTTCTAAAGTAGTTATTGCGAACGCATGAGAAGTGAATTACCTCTCTCCCGAGGATGCAGGATCGAGAAACTTCCTCCCACGCGAAGTGGAAAACCACCTCACTTTTTTAACGTGGGGAGCCCTGGATGTAATGAACTAGCTCTTATGATGGTAACGTCGGTCTGCGAGGGACGTGGGTCCAGATCTCTATATCTCACTAAAAAGGTTATAAGTATCCCCTCTTCCAGGGAAATTAAATACGGTATGAGTTTAATTGATTTAATGACACACAAATAATCAATATTACACAAACAAATGTAACAAATGTAACAAATGGCAACAACCTTTCGGTGGTGAATACAAGTTCTGCTGGCTTCTGAAGGAAGCCAGATAAAAAAACAATTGCGTGAATCAATCCTCCTGTGGGGAGATCCGGCGAACAAAAAAACAGAGATGTCAAAATACGACACCTCTTTGTGACGTTAATATAAACACTCGTAATGAAATATGGCAATCACTACCCAAAACAGATTAGGAAAGTAAAATTGTCTTACCAAGTACTCAGCAAGCTCACAAACTGATGGCGACAGGTACCCCCAACCTGCTTGGATGGATTGCACACGAGAATTGATGTTGATGCACTGCTCGCCAGGTCTCGGTTCTCCAGGAAGGATTGCACGACTCGAGTGATGAATCCTCAGCGACCCCACGACTCGGTGATAGGACAATGGCTGGACTTTTCCACCCCAAAGAGTTATTCCAAAATACTCTGGTATCTTCCACCCCAAAGAGTTATTCCAAAATACTCTGGCGTAATGCTGAGCCCCAAAATGAAATCCAAGATCACTAGCACGGTTGACGCAGGCTTGCTCGATTAATCGGCAGGAAGTGTCACAAAAAAATAAACGCAGTACGACGACAACAATGGCAACGGACACGACGATGTGACTTTTGCACGACTGGCAAAAGCAGGAGGATGGTATCTCAAAATAATTCGGAACGCTTTGTTGACAAAACTTGTCACCATAAAATCCCACAAGAGGGCGTTCAAGCATGCGCAAAGTGCAGTCGAGCGATAAAATAATCAGCACAAAAAGATGGTGATTGACATCCAGATGTCGAAGTGAAATATGCTACGGTGGCTTCCGTATCAAAAAAATATATATCAATCTCACCCACGTGTACTCGGTTTAGATATTCAATAACTCGATGTAAGAATTTCCACTTGAAATCGCAATAAAAATAATTAGACTGCAGCAATGCACACACTTTAGAACTTCCCACTCAGCCGTCGGATCAAAAGTGAACTTACATTCAACATGGCGGACTCATCATGCGTATTCACGGAAGAACCAAGAATGGGGGTGGAAGTGTGTATAGACCCGTCTCAATAATTTTGAATAAAATTGGCAGTGGTCAACAAATTATTGATTTAGGTTGATCGATAACGGATATAAGATACAAAAATCCGTTATACACCCCCCCCCTAAGCGTCTTTGCCGGTATGAATAGGGCTAAAGGCTCAAAAAAATCGCCTGTGGCTCAAAAAAATCAACCGGTCTCAAGTGTCTTCCGTGAACGCAAAACGCGCCCGCTGAATGGTAAAGAAGAATGTCGCTTCGCTCAATGTAAAAATTCCAATCGTAATAAAATTAAAATCTGTAGTAATAGGTAGTCTTTGATTTCATCATGGCAGGGACAGTGGAATAAAAAAATTCCAAAAAAAATATCATAAATATTAGCTCAAAAGTGATGACGCATCACCTTGAAAGCCGCATAAGCGTGAACTAAGGGTTAAGCGTAAATCGCTATTGAAAACCACAAAAAAATTGTATGTAATTTTCCGATGGCATAGACGCATCCATTCGGAATTATCATTGAATGATAAGCGCACGGCTCGCATCGGACCCGCACCAAAACAAAAAAAGGCTGAACAGCAAGATTCAAACAATACTTGACTGTCAACTAAGAGAAGGGAACACATAGGACCCCTCCTATGAAGTCGAAGGAACGCTCTCGCTCCCCACAGACTTACTATGTATTCTGATGCAAGGCACTCAACGACCTTAACATACAGAAAAGAAGCTAATAAATCTAATACTCGGTTAATAAAAACCAACAAAAACACTGCCATGAGAAAACAAGATGATCCTCAGAAAAAGATGGTATAGCTAGCATCTAGGTGTCATGATTACTAGCTATGTTGTAAAAACCAAGGAGAAAAAAAAACAAAAAAAGCCATGATCAAGTGGTAAAGCGATCGCAAGTTAGAATGTCGCCCCGAGGCCGCACGAAGACGATTCAAAACGCAAGCTGGAAAAAAAATTGAATCGACGACAGGAAACACGCTGTAGTTATGATCTGAGATGTTTATAGACCAATTAGTGACATACATTACACCAACCTCCCCCCTAAGCAATGTGAATCTACCCCCTATTCAACTCTTGCACGCTCCCAACGTCATCGCCCTCAGGATGCTGCTTGAGATCTTTCGCATGAAATATACCCACGTCTTTACCGCGCTCATTCACCAAACGATAGGTTAGAGGACCCGTGACCTCGCGTACCTTGCATTTAATATATTTAGGTGCTAACTTACTGCACCGTTTTTCGCCAGCGTTGGATAAAACAAAATTACGACGCCAGACTACGTCGCCGACCTTAAAACTAACAGGCCGTTTTCGAAAGTTGTAGTGTTCGGCGTTCTTTTTGTACGCATCGTTTAAATGCTTGGTCACGTTCTCGTAAACCTCGTTCAGTTTGCGCATATCCAATGCAACGCCCTCGCGACCATCGAAAGCCAAGTCACCCTCCCCTAAATCCCTTATGCGTCCGTAATAATCTCCACTAATTGGAACGGTCCGCCCCAGATTCAGGAACGAAGGAGTGAACCCAGTAACTTCGTGCGTCGCGGCTCTAATAGCGTGAGCTATTTTGTATATTTCGACATCCCAGGTACGATGATCGCTTTTTACATAAGACCTCATGGCCGTCCCGATAACTCTGTTGTAACGCTCGACGAAGTTGACCTGCGGATGGTAGTTAGCGTTTCTCCAGACATGAGAAACCTTGTATCTGGTCATGAGTTCCCGAAACTCCGCGCTTATAAATTGAGCACCATTATCCATCATGCAAATCTGGGGAACGCCAAATAAAAGAAACACGTCGTTCTCCAAAAATTCACATACCGACTTAGATGTTGCCCGTCTCAATGGTTTAACTAGCACGAATTTCGTAAACCAGTCGCAGACTACAAGAAGCATGGTGTTGCCCTTCGCCGAACGAGGAAAGGGACCCATAAGATCCACGGATATGCATTGGAACGGAAACCTAACTTTCTTTTCGCGTCCCATTAACCCAAAACGAGCTCCCTGGCAAGCTTTGGACGACAAACACACAGCGCACCGACGCACATAGCGAGCAATATCAGCGCGCATCTTAGGCCAATAGTATTGTTCGCCAACCTTACAAAAAGTTTTATAAATACCCAAATGAGCTGAAGTCGGGTCATCGTGACATTGTTTTAAAATGTCCTTCCGACGCGACTTGGGTATGAGTTGCTTCCATTCAACTAGGTTTGAAGCAATATCGTGTTTATTGGCAACCAGCTTGAAGAGCCTACCTGATTCGATACGCCAATCAGGGTAATTATCTGGCGTTTCATTTACTTTCGCCAACATGCGCCGGTACCACCTGTCCAAGTCGCCCTCGGACAATACCAAAGATGAGACGCTCAATGGTTCGCGAGATAAGGCGTCGGGGACCACGTTTAATTTCCCCTTACGATGCCGGAGATCGAAGGAATGCTGTGCCAAACGGATTGACCAACGCGCAAGCTTGTTCTTGGGATCCTTCATGTTCATGAGCCAGAGTAAGGAGTAATGATCGGTGATAACCGTAAAAACTGTACCCTCCACCCATGGTCTAAACTTCTCTATCCCAAAGATAACCGCGAGGCACTCCCGTTCGGTAACCGAATAATTTTTCTCGGCTTTATTCAGGGTACGTGATGCATAGGCTATGACACGCTCTCTCTCCCCTTCACCCTGCGTCAAAACGCAACCCAACCCCAGGTCTGATGCGTCACACTGGATGAAAAACTTTTCCTGGAAGTCAGGACTAGCCAAAATGGGAGCCGAAACCAACAATGACTTAAGGTCATCAAAACATTTTTCGGCTTCCGGAGTCCATTTGACGGTCTGGCGCTTAATGCGACCCTTGGTAAGCTCAGTAATGGGAGCAGATAAAGTTGAAAAATTAGGGATGAAACGACGGTACCACCCCACCATCCCAAGGAATCGTTTGACGCCAGTGACGTTAGATGGTTTCGTCAGTCTGGTGATAGCCTCCACTTTGGCCGGATCAGTGTGGAGTCCAGACTTGTCAATAACATGACCTAGGAAAGTTAAACTGGACCGACAAAATTCGCATTTGTCCAAGTTGACAGTTAGGTTGGCGTCCCGGAGTCGTTCACGGACTTCTTCCAGCAGACTCATGTGCTCGTCAAACGAGTTTGACACGACGATAATATCGTCCAAGTAGATAAAAATTTTCTCTCCAATGAGAGGTCCAAAAATGTTGTCCATGAGCCGCTGCTGCGTGGACGGAGCATTCGAAATACCAAATGGCATGACCGTGTATTCGAACAAACCCCGACCCGGAACGGTAAACGCTGTCTTTTCGCAAGAGTCCGGAGAGAGAGGAACCTGCCAAAATGCCTTTTTTAAGTCAATGGATGTTAAAAATCGCGCATCCTGAAGTCGCATTAAAATGTCCTGTAATCTCGGCAAGGGATAAGCGTCTTTACGGGTCACCGAATTCAATTTTCGCCCGTCAAAACATAAACGATGAGTGTTATCGGATTTCCGAACCAAAAGCATAGGTGAGTTCCAACCAGATGAACTAGGTCGCACGACGTTCATCGCGAGCATGTTATCGAGCTCTTTGTGCGCAATTTCCTGCATAGCAGGTGAAAGGGAATAAAAACGTTGCTTTATGGGACGCGCATCCCCCGTGTCGATTATGTGCACGACCTTGTTGGTACGTGTCAACCTGTCATGAGCTATCCCCTTAAATTTTTCTTTGAGTGCAGTGAGAACAACTTGCTG
Source organism: Podabrus alpinus (assembly GCA_932274525.1). Lineage (NCBI taxonomy): Eukaryota > Metazoa > Arthropoda > Insecta > Coleoptera > Cantharidae > Podabrus > Podabrus alpinus. Next base: position 73,411,826 of record OW026454.1, on the reverse strand, counting down.
CTCAACGTCGAGGTCATGATGAGACTTTATTGCCTCCAATGAATTAACCTCTCCAACTAAAAATTCGTCGCGTCTAAAATCAACGCGTACGCCAAAAAGTTTACAAAAATCGACTCCAAGAGTCAGGCCAACTTTAATGCTACGGCATACCACCACGCTCAGGCTTTTTGTAACCCCACATATCGTGATGGGTATATCAACTTGGCCCAACACATCCTGAGGAGTACCGTCCGCCGAACGCAGTGAAAGCGCCGCACCACGCCTAAAACTTAAGTCGAGTTGGTCGATTATATAATGAGCCTCCGTACCCAGAACGGATAGTGAAGCTCCTGAATCAAGAAGAGCAGTCAAGCTGATCCCACGCACTGTCAAATTGACAAAAGGTCGCGCATCTGATGTAGGATGAGAAAATATGGCGGAAGCGCGCGGATCCGATCTGCAAAAATCGCGAACACGTCCCAACCATTTCCTCCATGTTAAAGCTTCGGCTTTTCGGGCACGCCTGAGGGATGCGCCGTGACATCGCCTCGCCCCTAAGCGTTTTTTAAATGCCGCCTCGGGCAACTACCCGTTGTGACTCCCCTGCGTCCGCATCTCAAACAAAATGTTCCCAAGGGTTTATCGCAATATGTGAATCGATGGGGACCCGAGCAATTCCAGCAAGCACCGGGGTATTTCTTTTTGGAGGGTCCAGGCGTAACCGTCGCCGCCGCAGGAGATTCTAGCGTTGAAGTCGTGGCCTCGAAAGTAGAGGTCCATTTTATTAATTCCTCGGCTGAAACGGCAGCCTCGGACAATTGCTCCATCGTTAAAATGGGGTTAGTACCCATTGCGAGTGAAATATTCGGAAGCATATTTTTTCGGATTGTTAATATACGCTTAGCTAACGCAGGTACGGGCGACAATCGCGAAAACATTTCGGACATGACTTCCAAGTAAGAAAACACTGATTCGTTGGTTTGTTGTTTCCTATTTCTTATCTGATCTTCGTAATCAGACATAAAATCTCGCGATAAGAAACGAAGTTTAAGCTCATTGAGCAATTCTGCCCAATTATTAACCCTTGAATTTATTGTTCGAAACCAACGTAGTGCTTCACCGGAGAAAAACTCAACCGCATGGCTGAAAAGTTGTTGTTCCGAAACGTTCCGCGACCTCGACAACTCGCTAGCGCGGTCCAGAAATTCGAATACTTCCGCAAACCCCCCAGTACCATGAAACTTAAGGTTCCACTTGTATACCGGTACTTGCTTTGCGGTACCCACATCGCGGTCAACCAACCGATTTAAAATAGCTGTTAATTCGGCGCTATGCCGGTCATTATCAATTTCTACATCAGCTCTAGGTGAAATTACAGAGGACTGTCCTCTAGGAGTGCCCAACAGCTGATTATGTAAGGGTTCCTCGACTTCCGGATGTTCAACTTCGCCCCCCACCGACTGTTTTTGCAAAATAGACTCAAGTTTCTCGCGCATTAATTTTAAATTATGTAAAAGCGGTTGTCGTGCTTCATTAGCCGATTCCTCTAGGGCTTCTAAGCGAGTGGAATAATGCGCCATTCTATCGAATGTCTTTTGCAACAGATCGAGGTTAGGCAAGGTCTCTAAACGTGTTACCACACCCATCAATTCGTCAATGTTTCCCTTACATAAATTTATTTCTGCCGCTAAATCTAAGGGTTTGTTTTTTAAAATGGTAGGTCTTGATGTACACAGTTCGGACCGATTGATAATCGCTAGCTCTCGGCGCTTTTCCGGTACCGTTTTTGCATCAATGGACAAACCCCGCATAAAGAATTCTATATCGAGCTCCTCTGCTCGCAAATTCATAGCGTACTCTCTCTTAGGCATGATGAATGAAATTGGAAATTCACACGGTAAAAGGTTTCTCGCCGACGCGAATTCTTAATAAAGCGCAATAAATCGCTTCTTTAAACCCTGGTAAATTGTTAAAATATATATTCGAACCCACAGTGAATAAGGAAATGTCACAACACGGTATCTCATGCACAATAAAGACTGATCGATAAATATAAGAAAAATGGTTTCTCACCAGTATGATCTCAACAAATATTAAAATTATTACACCCAACAACAACAGGAATACTTAATTAAGAAAAATAATTAAAATCCCACCAAATGCACACCTTGGCAACAGCCCGGGTAGTCGCTATGGCCAGTGACAGAACCCACAAACAAAGCTAGCCAACACGCAGCTTACAAATGGTTCTTCACCGATAAGACGACTCGTGATATAACAATACACGAACCCCGATTTGCCAAGTGCAATAAAAAGGTGTAATAATAAATAAAATAAAATATGTCGTGCCGTATAGTACTGCCCTGCTTCGCATAAACCTGCAAAATTTGTCGCACAAAAATGACAATATAAGCACAATAACCGTACGTAGCGTAGCCCTCGTCTGACGTGACTAGTATCAAAAAACACAAAGCTTACTAAGCAGTCCAGCCAAGTCCACACCGTCGAACGGGTCGCTGAAAACAAAGTTATTACACACACTTATAGAAGTCGCCACCTGTGTCACCGTATGAGTGAAAAACCTTTTCAGCTCGATGTTCGAGATCACGAACCCTCGCCAACAATCAACTAAGGGTGCCACTGAGACAACCCCAAGTGAGACAAAGCAATACAGGAGTCCCCTAAAAACGTTGGGCGCCAGTGAGAAGTGAATTACCTCTCTCCCGAGGATGCAGGATCGAGAAACTTCCTCCCACGCGAAGTGGAAAACCACCTCACTTTTTTAACGTGGGGAGCCCTGGATGTAATGAACTAGCTCTTATGATGGTAACGTCGGTCTGCGAGGGACGTGGGTCCAGATCTCTATATCTCACTAAAAAGGTTATAAGTATCCCCTCTTCCAGGGAAATTAAATACGGTATGAGTTTAATTGATTTAATGACACACAAATAATCAATATTACACAAACAAATGTAACAAATGTAACAAATGGCAACAACCTTTCGGTGGTGAATACAAGTTCTGCTGGCTTCTGAAGGAAGCCAGATAAAAAAACAATTGCGTGAATCAATCCTCCTGTGGGGAGATCCGGCGAACAAAAAAACAGAGATGTCAAAATACGACACCTCTTTGTGACGTTAATATAAACACTCGTAATGAAATATGGCAATCACTACCCAAAACAGATTAGGAAAGTAAAATTGTCTTACCAAGTACTCAGCAAGCTCACAAACTGATGGCGACAGGTACCCCCAACCTGCTTGGATGGATTGCACACGAGAATTGATGTTGATGCACTGCTCGCCAGGTCTCGGTTCTCCAGGAAGGATTGCACGACTCGAGTGATGAATCCTCAGCGACCCCACGACTCGGTGATAGGACAATGGCTGGACTTTTCCACCCCAAAGAGTTATTCCAAAATACTCTGGTATCTTCCACCCCAAAGAGTTATTCCAAAATACTCTGGCGTAATGCTGAGCCCCAAAATGAAATCCAAGATCACTAGCACGGTTGACGCAGGCTTGCTCGATTAATCGGCAGGAAGTGTCACAAAAAAATAAACGCAGTACGACGACAACAATGGCAACGGACACGACGAGGTGACTTTTGCACGACTGGCAAAAGCAGGAGGATGGTATCTCAAAATAATTCGGAACGCTTTGTTGACAAAACTTGTCACCATAAAATCCCACAAGAGGGCGTTCAAGCATGCGCAAAGTGCAGTCGAGCGATAAAATAATCAGCACAAAAAGATGGTGATTGACATCCAGATGTCGAAGTGAAATATGCTACGGTGGCTTCCGTATCAAAAAAATATATATCAATCTCACCCACGTGTACTCGGTTTAGATATTCAATAACTCGATGTAAGAATTTCCACTTGAAATCGCAATAAAAATAATTAGACTGCAGCAATGCACACACTTTAGAACTTCCCACTCAGCCGTCGGATCAAAAGTGAACTTACATTCAACATGGCGGACTCATCATGCGTATTCACGGAAGAACCAAGAATGGGGGTGGAAGTGTGTATAGACCCGTCTCAATAATTTTGAATAAAATTGGCAGTGGTCAACAAATTATTGATTTAGGTTGATCGATAACGGATATAAGATACAAAAATCCGTTATACGCATGCGTATTAGAACTTGAATCGGTAGTTATAGAACTGTTCTGAACTGTTCAATTTGTACGCGATGAAACAAACCTATTAATTCAAGTTTCAATAGTTCCAGGATGGATTTTCGATTTCACATAAATTATAGGAAGTAACACTTAGAGACATATTTTATAATAAGATAATAGATAATTGTTAACATTTTTATATTTTTATACGATAATAGCGAGTGCAATGTTTCATGGTTGTAATTACACTGTCCTTCGTTGCATTTCCCCACCTAATTACTAGCAGTCGAAGTGGTTTCCTTTAAAATCGTCGCGGGGAGTTTAAATAATCCAATCAAATTAATTCAACCGTCGAGATTATATGTTTTTCGACAAGGAAAAAGACAACGAAGAGGAGATGTGACGCGCTCAAATCTTTTATTGTTACACGTGTCGAAGGAGGTATCATGACATCATTTGCTTATCATGCATTTTAGTGCAAGTGTTTTGTATTATATACAAAGTGTTTGATATTTAATCATACAAAATTACTAGATAATATTTTACATTTATTAATTTTTAACTTATTAATTGCGATTTCCGTTGGAAGCCGTAACAACATTTATTAAGAAGACATCTCCAATAATAATCAAACAAAAAATAGCAGAAAAAAGAAGAGCGCGTAAACAGTGGCAGATTACAAAAACACCAGAAGACAAAAGTAAATTTAATAAGAAAGCTGCAGAACTCAAAGCACTACTTCTTAGCCTCAAAAACCAATCATTCAATGATTATATTGCTAACTTGTCACCTACAGAATCAAGTGACTACTCTCTCTGGAAGGCTACAAAAGGGTTAAAGCGTCCTCAACAACAGGTACCACCAATTAAAGATAATAATGTAAAATGGGCAAGAAATAATAAAGAAAAAGCCGACCTTTTCAAAGAACATCTTTCAAATGTGTTCAAACCATTTCCCACTACTCTTACACCAGAAGAAACTTCTGAAGTTCAACATTACCTGGAAGCACCCTTTCAAATGGATCTGCCCATCAAGAATTTTAAAGTAAAGGAAGTTCAACGTGTCATCCTTAATGAAATCAATCCAAAGAAGGCTCCTGGATTTGACCTAATTACTGGCAAAGTGTTGCAACAATTAACACCTAAATGCATCAAACTTTTAACATTTATCTACAATGCAGTTTTACGATTAAAACACTTCCCAAACCAATGGAAGGTAGCCCAAATTATCGTTATCCCAAAACCAGGTAAAAAGACTGAAGAAGTGACATCCTATCGGCCAATCAGTCTGCTGCCAATACTTTCAAAAGTACTTGAAAAAATCTTGCTGAAACGACTTAAGCCTGTACTAGAAGAAAGAAAGCTGATACCTGATCATCAATTTGGTTTTAGGGGTCGACATGGCACGATTGAACAGGTGCACAGAATTACCAAAGAAATCTGCTCTGCAGCTTTCATCGACATCAGCCAAGCCTTTGATAAGGTATGGCACGAGGGGTTGTATTATCAACTAAAAAAGTGTCTTCCATGTCACTTTTATCAAATACTAAAATCATACTTAAGCAATAGACACTTTTTAGTAAAATACCAGGAAGAGTATACCAAACTTCACCCAATAAGCTCAGGTGTACCCCAAAGCAGTGTTTTGGGGCCAGTGCTGTATCTGTTGTACACGGCTGATCTCCCCACCTCAAGACTAACAACTACAGCTACGTTTGCTGACGACACACCTGTACTGGCATCACATGAAGATCCCATACGCGCTTTCAAAAATCTACAAGATAATTTGGATAAAATTCAAGATTGGCTCCGTAAATGAAGAATTAGGGCCAATGAAACAAAGTCAGTTTATGTGACATTTACAATGCGTAGACAGACTTGTCCACCGGTACAGCTAAATAATTGTACTTTGCCCCCGGCTGACGATACAAAATATCTTGGTATTCATATGGACAGGAGATTGACATGGAGAAAGCACATTTTCACAAAACGTAAACAACTTGGTTTGAAGCTTAATCAAATGTATTGGTAACTTGGCAGAAAATCTCAATTATCGCTTGAAAACAAAATACTACTATACAAATCCATAATAACACCAATATGGACCTATGGTATACAACTATGGGGAACTGCAAGTGCCTCCAATATTGAAATACTACAAAGATTTCAAAACAAAACCTTACGAACGATTGTCAATGCTCCGTGGTACGTGCCTAATCATGTCATCCAACAAGATTTACAAGTCCCATCAGTCACTGAACAGATCCAGAAATATTACAAAAGATACGAACACAGACTAGAAATACACCCCAACAAACTAGCTAATAAACTGGTTGACACCACCGGCGAGGCACGAAGACTGCAGAGATTCAGACCTTCTGACCTAGCCGCTCGATTCAATCCAACCAACTGAAATTAAAGTTTATATAGGAAAACATTTACTGGAATGTTTTTCACACGACATGTAATAAATCACCACATTTACTTATTGTTTTGTTTTTAAACAGATTGTAAATAAAATGGGAATAAAAAAAAAAGATTTTTCACAGTTTGTTTGCTTTCGTCAACGGATAACCAGGCTTGTCTGAAGTTTCTGAATTTTTCAGGTAGTCCAAGTAGGATTTTGTCATTATTGACGTATCGCTTATGGTGTCACCTGAATTTCTTACTTCTTTTGCTAAACTTTCAATTTTTGCAATGTGAATTGCTATCGAATCATTTTTATCCATTTTGTAACTGTGGTACTTTTCCTGGTTGATCATTTTATTCGTCTCAGTTTTCTGATCGTAAACTAGATCAAGTTTTTCTAGAACTTCTTTTGCTGTTACGCAGTTTTCTACAAGGGTTATTAGAGATATGTCCATTGCTGAGGTAATCGTAAACATAGCAATGGCGTCCTTCTTATCCCACGCTTCTTTGGAGCCTGTTGGCGGTTGTGGCGTCACTCCGGTTGCTATTTATAGAACCCCTTTCGCCCTTAATGTGCACATCATCTGGAACTTCCACTGCTTGAAGTTTCTCCCATCAAACTTTGAAATGACGCTTATGTCAATTCTGTCTGCCATTGTGCTTGCAAACTTCTTTTCCTGAAGCTTCGTAACGCTTCACACTTGTCTCTATTCTTAAAAACTGCTTTACGCTTTTAATGCACTTAGTGTTTTTCTTTAAAACTACTTTACGTTTTATCACTGAAGTGTTTTTCGTTTTATTGTTCACTCTATCACGCACTTTAAACATGCACTCGCTTGAACCCGGTTCCCGCGCGTCCTGTCTCAATTGCATACGTTAACTGGGCTTCCATAACCTGTTGATCTTATTTGTTGTTGTTAACAGAGGAATTTGCAATTGGGCAGGGTGATGAATAAAATGAGTTAAGGAAAATAATAATACGATTGTTTATTGAATAGAATATTAGAAAAGAATAACTTGAGTTGAATTCTACTATCATTACGTAGATTGCTTAGATAATCACAAACACACATTAATACTGTATGATTACAAAAGTACAACTACTGCATTCGACAGAAATGCAAAATGAACATCGTATAATGCATGTAAATGACTTGCGCATTAACGACAAAATAAATACATAGAATTTGATGTTATATATAAGGTGTTACAACATAATTATATACATTATTATTCAACAACAAGTATACCCATAATATCACAACTAAATGCTTTCTCGCCGGTATGAGTTCTTAAATGTCTTTGTAAGTTTGATTTCCGTGCACAAGTATACTCACAAATATGACAACTAAATGCTTTCTCGCCGGTATGAGTTCTTAAATGACTTTGTTAGCTTGATTTATGTGCACAAGTATACTCACAAATATCTCAACTAAATGCTTTCTCGCCGGTATGAGTTCTTAAATGTCTTTGTAAGGCTGATTTCTGTGCACAAGTATACTCACAAAAATGACAACTAAATGGTTTCTCGCCGGTATGAGTTCTTAAATGTGTTTGTAAGTATGATTTCCGTGCACAAGTATACTCACAAATATCACAACTAAACGGTTTTTCGCCGGTATGAGTTCTTAAATGACTTTGTAAGACTGATTTCTGTGCACAAGTATACTCACAAATCTGACAACTAAATGGTTTCTCGCCGGTATGAGTTCTTAAATGTCTTTGCAAGTGTGATTTTGTTGCACAAGTATACTCACAAATATGACAACTAAATGGTTTCTCGCCGGTATGAGTTCTTAAATGTCTTTGCAATTGTGGTTTTGTTGCACAAGTATACTCACAAATCTGACAACTAAATGGTTTCTCGCCGGTATGAGTTCTTAAATGTGATTTTAAGTTTGATTTCCATGCACTAGTATACTCACAAATATCACAACTAAATGCTTTCTCGCCGGTATGAGTCCGTAAATGTTCTTGTAAGTGTGATTCACTTGCACATTTAAGGGTACAAATATTACATATAAATGATTTCCTGACCTTATGAGCTCTTAAATGACGTATTAAAGTTTGTTTAAGAACAAGTTTATAACCACAAATTGCACACTCGAAAAAATTTGAACTGTTCAGCGTTGTTTGTGTAGTGTCGGTATCTTCTTTAATATCAATAGAATGATGCAAATCTTCTACATTAAATTTCACATCTTCCACCTCTTCTCTTTTAATTTCGTAATTGCTAATTGAATTATTTGGAGTTTCCAAAAATATATCCACATTTTCTACAATTTGTGATACTTGAGCTGCAAATAAATCGGTAACTGGTTCCATTTGGAGGATGCAGCAGTGTAACTGTACATGTACAAAATCACTTTTCTTAATTGAAGACGTTAATTATATGTTATCGATTTAGAAAACTACTGCTACAGTTGACAAATCACTACTATGCAAAATTATAAAATAGCGACATTGATGAGTCAGGGGCGATTGATTGCGTGTAAGTGTATAGCGCCATCTATAACTAAAAAGAGAACTAAAAAGAGAATTGGAAATTGAATAACTTCTTTTTTAAAATTTTCAATTAATATTTACCAATTTATTTACGACCGTGTAGCAATCCGCATTAAGTTCCATTAATTATTTATATACCGACCACGGAAATTGTAACAAGTAAAGCTGAATTTCTGAATGTAAAAGTTAAATCATGTTACTAATAAATTAGGTTATAATTATTAATCATTAGAAGGATTAATTTGTCCATAATCATTTAAGCCATATTAGTTAAAACAATAATAAGCAATTACACTTAATGAAGATTCAAATTAAAGTTAATTTAAATCTCCATCTAAAATACTTCTGGTACGCCTATGTTAACTTGGTGTAATAAATTAACGTAAGATACGTGTAATTTGGTACTAAAAATAATTCCCACAGTTTTGGGTAAAAATATATCACAAAGGACCACTTATGGGTGGTCAAAATAATTCTAAAAACTAGACCAAGAGACATTAAAATAAGAACCGCGATCGTTAGTCTAGACAAAAAACTTAAAGAAATGATTTTATCTCACCCCGGCAATATATAAAATCACCCAACTAGGAACGGAAAGCATACAAATTCAAAATCTTAGTCCATTAGTGCAATAATAAAAATTGACAGTTATCGCAAATAATGGCTCAACCGAAAATTCAGAACATAGAAAATAAAAGCTCGTGTTTGCAGGTGCAAACACTCCCTTTGTTAAAAATAAGATTGCTTAAAATTGATAAACATATTGGGTGCTCTAAAAGTACACTCCGCTCGAAAATACAATTAGCCCCTAACCACCATTTCAAGGAGTCGGATTTCATATGTTAAAATTACATATCCAACCCCACTACAAATGAAATTGTGAAGTCAATAAATAAGGATGAAAGATCAAAAATCTTCAGTTCCACTAGAAGGAGTCTTCTAGAAAAGTCTTCTATTAAATAATTGAAAGAACTGTTCGGGACTTCATAAAATCGTTCATCTATTAATTCAAGTAATTCGATTAAGGTTTTAACTCAATTAAGTCAATTATCAACTTAGTGTTAATTCGAGCTAACTATTAAACTTAGCTCCTTTTTAGAAATTCTCATAATTTTTATTAAACTAAATTTGTTTTAAAGTGTTTAAATAAATTATTCGCGAGTTCGGTAATTTATAAATAAATTCAAGTTCAAATAAATATATAATCATCAAGTAATCTTCGAATCCAAAGGGCCAATAAATCTGTCAAAAGAAGGACCAAGGGACATAAATAAAGGTACATGTCATAAAACTTACCTACTCGGTAAACTCGTAATAAAATTATTTTTTATTTTACTGTCTCCGGTCAAATTCAAGTATCAGTTAAATTAATTAACTTAGTTTTATTTAGTAACGTTATATATTTGTAAAACCATTTTATTTATTTGTTTTCTATTATTTTAAAAATTAACTAATTGTAAATTAAAATCTTTTCTTATAAACATTTTTGTGTTTATACTGGTGAAAGGGGTTGTTTGTCATACAATATCCTGCGACTTCGAGGAAGCATCCGCATTACCACGTTTACCAATAATAAGTTAAACCATGGAGAAAGTAAGTAGCTTGGAGTTTTTTGGGTTTTTTCGACTCGCTTATCAATTCCATTTGATGAGAAAATAGAAATACCCTGGTGGCAGCGATAGTAGAGAGGAAGGGGTTAATTAAATTTAACCCATACGTCGAGGACTTGCAAAAATTAGTGGTTCAGCGGTGGAACAAATTATTAAACCGTTGGCGACACTTGCACAACCGTATTCATAGACAAAATGTTACTTTATTACCCTTACAACTTTAGTTGTAAAATTAACATCTTTCTACTTTCTTGAGCAACTGATTTTTCACAATGCATTTTATCTTAATTTTTTTACTAATTTTCTGAATAATATACCAACGAAATTGTTCTTTGCATTTCCTCCTCGAGGTGGTCGAGGGGCTCTTGATTGGCAGCGCTCAATCGGATCTTTATGTGGATGGCATTTGTGATATAGTACCAATGCCACCTCGATGGATTTTCTGCAGTTTCTCAATGCATTTTTTCTTCGGACAGCCTGTAGTTTCCGGCGATGTCTTTGTATGTCCATTGCTCCCATCCAAATTAGGATGGCGTAAAGCATGACGGAGTCTGAGATTCCGTTAAGCAGTCTCCTCTTTGGTTCGCTTGAACCCTTGGTGTTTGGAGGTCCATTTCGCCAGCCCCCCCCATCGCGAATTTGGGGTCGAATTTGGTGTCAATCGTTTGTGGTCGTTTGTGCTTCTATTATTTTCGTTTGTGCCAACACCGTTCGCGAAATATCTTAAAAATAAGTTTGGGGGGCTGGGGAAATGCTAGCCCCCCCATCGTGAATTTGGGGTCGAGTTTGGTGTCAATCGTTTGTGCTTCGTTTGTGGTCGTTTGTGCTTTTATTATTTTCGTTTGTGCCAACACCGTTCGCGAAATATGTTAAAAATAAGTTTGGGGGGCTGGGGAAATGCTAGCCCCCCCATCGCGAATTTGGGGTCGAATTTGGTGTCAATCGTTTGTGCTTCGTTTGTGGTTGTTTGTGCTTTTATTATTTTCGTTTGTGCCAACACCGTTCGCGAAATATCTTAAAAATAAGTTTGGGGGGCTGGGGAAATGCTAGCCCCCCCATCGCGAATTTGGGGTCGAATTTGGTGTCAATCGTTTGTGCTTCGTTTGTGGTCGTTTGTGCTTTTATTATTTTCGTTTGTGCCAACACCGTTCGCGAAATATAGACTTTTAAAATTTTATAAACCTCCGAGCAACAATCGTTACAACAAACATTAACTTAGGAAGAAATAAAATACATTGTAACAGTTTTTCGTAAAATATTTTTATTTAAAATTATGATTTTCATCTACAAACAAATTTAAAAATTATTATAATGTATTGTAGCGTCTGGCGCCTTGAAGAAGCACGAGAATACACACAATTGGTTTTCGGTCACCTACCTTTATTTTGACTCTTACTTCTCAGGTTAATATGCGTCGGGATCTGATTCAACCAACAACACTTTAGTATACGAGCTTATGTTCGAACGAATTCTTGATTCCAACAAAGATAAAACACGGTTGGATTCCGTTAACAAGTTTTTAATAAATTGAACAAATTCCAACATACAACATATAACACAAACAATCTTTATCTGAACTAATTTTCTACGCACTGAATAAATAAATTATTGTAGCTAACCTGCTAATCGTATCGTGCGCACAATTTTCTTTCTTCGCTCTTCTATCTTCCACTCTCTCCTTCCAATCTTTTCACGATCCAACTCTCGTGCGGATTTGATCGTCCCAATATTTCTACGACCTTTTCTAATAGACCGGATAATTTTGTATCCGGATCTCACATACGTATCCGTATGATACGATCTCGACCACAAATCTTTGTTGCCGACACCTTCCGTATTCCACTATTTCAAGGAATATTAATTTCTGGGAGGAATTATTTTCCCCTTGTAGCACCACCGTTTAATTCACGAATATAATTTATCTCAGTTATATTTGAGGTGAATCTCAATCAATTTCACGACTGCGTCTCACAGTACTATTATGCGACCGTCCCGTTTCGGGATCTTGATGATACTGTCCTTATTTACTTTAGGTAACTTGCGTTACTATATATTTTTGTTTTAAAACCGGAGCTTCATATATTCGCGGTTTGTTTGTATATGGACGACGGTTCTCTGCACGTTTGATTATTTTTGCCATGTTGTATATAACGTTTACATACAACATGTAACAAGAACAACTTAAAATTAATTCAAACGACACAAAAAACAAACACATGCGAACAATGTGTTTGAACCTCCGGTATCCAACCGTAGTTCTATCCTTGTTGATACTAACATATCCTCAACCTGGAGAGCGCGTATCACAACAGTATATACAATAATATATTCGCAATTTACTTTTATATTAGATCGTATGTTGGTTTTGCGATTCATTTTTAAAAGGTCGTCGTATTTTTCCCAAATACAGATATTGCCGAGACCGTATGAAATGCGCGCGTAGCCCTGACGGCGAATTCCCGCTGAAAAGATCGCAACCAACCCAGCACGTACTTGTATCTTAGCACTCCACTCAAAATAAAAGAACCGTAAGCAATGGTCGGTTCGATGACCGCGTGGTATATTGTCTCCACATTTCGTGGATTAATACCCCAAGTGGGCCGTACGAACCGACATAAAGATTTAAAAATTTTGTTGGCTTTGACTAAGATGTGTCGAACGTGTTCATTGAATTTCAAGTGTTGATCTAAAATAATACCTAGAATTTTAACGTGAGGCTCATAAGTCAAAACAGTGTTGCCGAAGGAAATTCTACAAAATTTGGTTTTTGGAGTGAAGGCTATTGCTTGAGTTTTCGGAGCGCTAAATGTTAATTTAACACCTGCGCCCCACTCACTGATCGCAAGTAGAGCTGCGTTGGCACGACTTTCCATCTGCATTACACTGGGCGAACTCACGATTAGAAGGACGTCATCCGCGAATGCTTGCAGATGACATCCTTCCGGTAAACCTACATCGAGAAGTTCATCCAGTATAATGTTCCAAAAGGTAGGTCCGCAAACAGAGCCTTGGATGCATCCTTTGCTCATGGTCTTGCGCGACTTCCCGTCAGCGTAGGCCAGCTCAACAGACCGATCGGCGATATAACTTTTAATCAAGTTATATATGTTCCGCGGGCATGAAATGTTTCGCAGTCTGTTGAATAGCGCTGGCCACCAAGCGTTGTCGAACGCCGCTTTGATATCCAAGGATACACCAAGTACCAGACAATTACGACTTTTCTCACGGCGGATAATCGATATAGCATCATGCAGGGCGTTGATCGTAGAGGTCTGTTCCCTGAATCCATACTGTTTAGGACTCCATGCCTGACGCTGAACACCAAAATACGTTAAACACTTGGTGAACAGCTTTTTTAGCAGCTTTCCGAAGACGGGCAATAGTCCTATGGGCCTAAAGGCCGATAGGTCCGTTGGATCGGACCTATTCGGCTTGGGCAAGATCTTCACATAGGCACTCTTCCACGGCTTCGGAAAGTGGCCGGTTGTCAGGCACGAGTTCATTAGTTTAGTAATGAATTCAGGGTAGGCCTCTGCGACCACGCCGCATATATCCGACGTGAGGTTGTCAATGCTCGGCGCCCTGTTTGGACTCATGGAACTTAATGCGTCCAATACCTCTCCCTCTGTGAACTCCTCTTCATCCGGTGTATCACACACGTAGGGCGAATTAAACATATGTCGCAGTTCTCTGTGTCTGAGTCTCGTATCGACGTCGTCGTCGCGGTAGAAATGACGAAGCAATCTAGTGGCCGTTTCGTCGCTGGTATCAGTAAATCTGTTTTCGCACGTTAATGTAAACGGAGGGCGCCTAACGGGTGCGTCCTTAACCAGTCTGTTTGTCAGTGACCACACACTTTCTTGGTGCTGCCCATTACAAAATATTCGAAAATTCGCGGTAGAAGTGGAGCGTATCAGATCACCATATTCTTGCCTTAGCTCCTTTTGGTCTTCTAAGAGCCATGAAATGTCAAGGCCCTGTCGAAGACCGGAGTGAATAAGGTGATGTACTCTGATACACTTCTTTTTTAATACTTCCAACTCCTCGGACCACCACGGGTTATACGGTTTAGCGTTACCACGTATTTTCATCGAGGAGAAGCATGATTTGCGTATGTCCTCGGTAAGTGTCTCAACCGTGTGGTCTAAGTCGTTGGAAGTAATATCCGCGAAATTGGTGTTTAGAATTTTGGATTTTTTTAAGTTTTGATCAAGGTTTGTTCTAAAAGTTTGCCAATTGGCGATTTTATTTCTAAAAATATAAGTCGAGTTATTGATGACCGGATTTACGCGGTCATCAACTAAAATTTGGTATGTGAGGGCATTGTGGTCAGATGACTGGCAGACTGATTTATCTACACACCAAAGTAACAAGCAGGTGGTGATGCGCTCGGAAGCCATCGTGACATCTATCTGAACCGTTATTTAAACAACTTAAAATTCTTTCTCTTCCCTCTGTTTACATCTTCGAGCTCCTTGTCTATGTTTATAGAACCAAAGGTATTCATCAGCGGAACTCCGATGTTCATGACCACAACACTCGCGGTAGGGACGATTTCCGTCCTGCACTTCACCTTTCCAGTGTGACGAGGGGGTCTCCTGTGGCGGTGGGAACGGCCCTGTTCAATGCACTGCCTGTAAAAATTAAAAATTCGAAAACGGCACTATCGTTTAAAGCGGCCGTAAAGGGCATTCTCACGGAGCACTGTGTGTACTCGGTTCAGGAGTTTCGTGATCTGTTGAAGTGTTTGTAGTTGCATTTTGTATATGTATTTTTTCTTTTGTACTGCGTGACTTGTCCTATATATTGTAATATTAACAGGATTGAATATATTATTATTTATTTTAAAACTCACATACAATGTGGTGGAAGATATAGAATGGGGGATTTTGCTCCAACCATTCTATATTTAAAATTGTGTTAGTATTTTATATATACAATATATCTTAATTAATAAATTTATATATACAATAATATCTTTTGAGCAAATTTTACATATAATTTTCAATAATTTTCAAAATATTTAAAAGTTTCGATTATTATTAATGATTAGCATTTAAAAATTTTCTAACTATGTGGCATGTTTCCAAAATAACTGCTTTTTGCATTTCTGGGAATAATTTTGAAGAAAGGTCTAAACGGGAAAGATGGGTTTTAAATTTAGAAGATACCACACCAGTAGCCGATATTACTATTGGTATTATAGTAATTTTTGTTAGGCCCCATATACTCATCATTTCCATTGCTAGTGCCTCATACTTGCGAATTTTTTCTTTTTCCGTATTTAATACGTTTTTCGACAAAGGCACAGCAACATCTATGATGACTACATTTCGATCGCGTTGGTTTATTAAAACGATGTCAGGTTTATTATGACTAATTTCTCTGTCTGTTAATATTAACCTGTCCCAGTATAAAAGGAAAGAATCATCTTCAAGGACAGGTTCAGGAATATAGTCATAATATGGTTTAAACTGGTCCAACAAACCTACTTTCTTTGCGATTTGCTGGTGCAATATTTTGCAAACTTGGTTATGTCTCCGGAGGTAGTCAGTAGGAGCCAGATACGAGCAACCGGCAATTATGTGTTCAATGGTTTCGTTGAGGACATTACATTTACGGCAATGATCTATAACCTCAAAATTCATGATGTGCTTTTTGTAGTTGTTAGTTGCTATTACGCCATCTTGAATAGCACACATGAATCCTTCAGTTTCAAGATGCAATAATCCTCTTTTAAGCCATTCTACTGACATCTCCTTATCAATTCCTATAGAGTCTAAGATTGTCGGATGTTTGCCATGCAGCACTTTATTTTTCCAGTTTATCTCTAAATCATGTTTTAGTTCACAATTCAAATTTTTATTTTTTAAATTTAGACCGCTAAAGTGTTTGTCAAAATTAATGATTTCTTGAATTAAAGAGGTGTTTAACGAATAGAAATAATCACGTAATAATTTTGTTAAAGATTTGCATAGATTAAATAAATTTATAAGACCTCGTCCTCCTTTCTTTCTTTTGAGGTATAGTCTTTCAACTGCTGATTTTGGATGTAAATATCTATATTTGAACAACATTTTCCTAGTTAGAGTGTCCATGGAATTAAGGTCTGTATCCGACCATTGTAAAACTCCAAAGGAATATGATAAGACCGGAACCGCCCACGAATTTATAGCTGATATCATGTTCCGAGAATTTAATTTTGACTTAAGTAAAATTTTTAGTTTTTTTATGTATTTTTGTCTAAATTCGCTTTTAAGAGATGTTTGGTTTATAACAAAATTTTGTTGCATTCCTAAATATTTGTAAAATTTATCTGGAAGGAGTTGGGGAATTTCGTTCAAAATATTTGAATTTGTGACTGGGATACCAGATTTTATATTAATTTTTGCACATTTGTCAAAACCAAATTCCATACAAATATCCCGGCTGAATAATTTAGTAGATTCTATTAAATTTTCAAGCTGGTCTTCTGTCCTGGAGTATAATTTTAAGTCGTCCATGTAGAGTAAATGCGTTATGGTACAATTGCTTCCAAAATTAAGCCTAAATCCAGATGTAGAATCATTCAATAATGTCGAAAGAGGGTTCACAGCCAAACAAAACCAAAGTGCACTCAAGGAATCACCTTGAAAAATTCCACGTTTGATTTTAATTGGTTCCAATTTGGTTCCATTATTCAAGATGAGTGTGTTCCACTGTGACATCATTGAAGATAATAATCTTATGATTTTGGGGTCAATTTTGTAAATAATTAATATATCAATAAGCCAATCATGAGGAACCGAATCATAGGCCTTTTTATAATCGATATAACACATGTGCAGGTTTCTTTTGTTATTCTTTGCTAGCTTTGTAATTACAGTATCAATGATTAGCAGTTCTCGACATCCTTGTGAACCTTTGACACAACCTTTTTGTTCCATACACATAATGCTATTTGCCTTACAGTGATTTTCAATTTTATAAGCCAAAATAGATGTAAAAATTTTGTAAATAGTCGGTAAACAAGCGATAGGTCTATAATTTTGTGGTTCTAAAGGATTGCCATTTTTGTAAAGCATATACGTAACACCTGTACATAAAAATTCTGGAATTACTGAAGGATCATTCAATGCTTCGTTATACCAAAAAAGTAATGGCAAGTGAACTGATTTAAATCTTTTTAACCAATAATTTTGAATACCATCTAATCCCGGTGATTTCCAGTTGGAAGTAAACTTTATAGCATTAGTGATTTCTTCTAATGTTATAAAGTCATCTTCGCGCCACTTTAATGCAGTTGAATTATCCTTCAATTTTTTTATCCAAGATGCTTGCTTGTTATATTTACTATTTTGACTCCAGAGATTTGACCAAAAGTTTAACATACTATCCTGCTGTGGAAATTTTTGAGTTTTAGGTGTAGGTTCTAAATATCTAAAAAATTTGTTTGCATTTTCTAAGTATATCTTGTTCTCAAATTTTCTTTGAGTGCAATTAGTATAACGTTTTAATCTATGTGCAGTAACTTTTAATTATTATTATTATTATTATTATTATTATGATTGATGCTATGAGGTTGCCATTTCTGACAACCTCGAATGTCGAAGTACTCCCTTCGTTGCATATGTTTAATTCATGTGAATATCCAACGCTCAGGACATCATCACCGCGCTTATCACTTCTGATCGAACCCCATGCGGGATTCGAACCGTTAACGTCCACGCCAACAATAACGTGTGATCCTTTGATCTTATCTAGGAAGTGGTTCAGATTTACCAGAGTACTGTTGTCGTCATGATCTGGTTCGATGTACACGCTTCCAACATACAAGAACCATTGTCCAAAGCCGATCCTGATCACGCACAGGTTACTGTCACAGTACTGAGACATGCCCAGTACTGCCCCCAACCTCTGCTTGACCAGAATACAGCTCTTGACTCTGGGTTTATTAAGGCGGTTCTTGTTGCTTTGGAAGATATGTACACCGTCCACACCTTGCATCTGGTTAATTCGGCCTACGTATGGCTCTGTGATAAGAGCGACATCTCTGTCGCTCTTCATGAAGTAAGAGAGGAATTCACGGTGAGAGACGACTGTCTCGCCGCAGTAATTGTGAAAAAAATGAGCAATTTTATGCGCACGCGCTAGAATAATAGCGTTTCGTGTTATTAGGCAAAATGAGAAACTCGTTTCGTATTATTGGGCAAAATGAGAAAGGTCAAAAGTAATAAAACTGTGGTTAAGTATTAATTTTTTTAATATTTAAAAAAAATTATATTTAGTAGATGGGTTGGTTGGTAATGTATTATTATTTTTATATTACTATATAAGAAAAGTAATTTTGAATGTTTTTAGCAAATATTTTAGAACAAGTTGGTTAAGTAAACAAAACGCAATATGAGACGAAATGAAAGCCAAGAAATTATTATTTGCGACGTTTGTAATAAAACATTCCGATCTGTGGCTACTCTAACGACACATAAACGAAGATTTCATTACTTGCCTGAAGATGATTTGGAACCTAATAGGTTTATGTGTGAAATTTGTGGACGAAAATTCTCATCAAAGTTTAATTTAAAACGGCATATGAAAGAAACTTGTAAAGAAAGCGAATCAATTAAAAAGAGCGATTGCTTTACTTGCATGGGTTGTGGACGAACATACTCGTCCAAATTTGCTTTGAATCGTCATTCAGAGCAGTGTTGTGAATTAGCTCTTCAAAACAGTATTGACAAAAAAAATATTAAAGCGAGGATTAAATGTCCGCTGTGCGAAGAGCATTTTGCAAGAAAGAACTTGTTACACAATCACATTGTTATAATTCACGAAATCGATCTTCTCGTTGAAGAACATACATTTAAATAGGAAGAATTCAAAAATTGGAAGAATGCAATTGAATATGAGACTGTTTCAAGTTACGTCCAAGATACAGGTGCGAAACAAACTGGCAATACCATTACAAGACACTACAATTGTCACCGTTCTTTTCAACAAAGAGGTGCTGGTCAAAATATACGAGCTCCGAAGGGACTTTTAACTAATGAAACAGGTTTTGTTTGCCCAGCAAGAATGGATGTAATTTTCACTGAAAATTCATTAATTAGTGTTTCCTCTTGTAAAACCCATGTTGGACATTGTATGGATATTGGACGGACGTTTCTAAGCAAGGATGTGAGAAATGAAATTGCTAGAAAATTAAAACGAGGCGTGTCATTTAATCATATACTATAGATGAAATTCGAGATTTCAAAACTGGAATAGAGAACGAACGTTTGTTACTTTTAGAAAGAAAAGATTTGCATAATATTTCAAGGGATTTTGATATATTTTTTAATACAAAACGTCATGCCGATGATGCAGTTAGTGTAATTACTTCTCATTTGCAAATCCAATCAAAATTGAATCCAACCGTTTATGAAATTATGCAAAAAAAACCGACATGATTGCTGGTTTAATAAAAAACAAGGTGGAACTCGCTTTAGCGGCAGTTCTTAGGCTTCTATACAGCTACCTTTCTGGTGTGGAAAGTTGTTATTATCTGGTTATTTTTGATCGCCATATAATGTAACACCACATAATCAGATAATCTGCACCAATTAAATTTTTTGCGATTGGTAATTATCATTTACTATATAAGTAATAACAATCAAACTTTTCCATTCTATTAGAAATTTTACTTCTCTGTAATGTATGGTCCTTTTTTTGAGGTGGACCAATCCTCTCCTTTCTCTTTTATTTATAACTTAACTTCACTAACCACATCAATAAAAAATTATTTTTTCACATCAAAGTAAAACAAGTAGTTTATATAGGGAGACCTCTTCGAAAATATCTTTAACTTAGTAAATTTCTTTCGAACATTTGCGTATTTATAAATTGCATTAGTGAATCGAAGCAACGGATTAACAGATTAACGCAATACTATATAGACGAAGTATTTTTAAAATATAACAACGTATCAGTTGATCAACGTTATGATTGGCTCTGAAACATGCGGACGGACACGAAGCCAGATCATAAGGCTTCTTTCTATACCTTGTATAGAAGCCTAAATAAGGCTTCTTGTTATACTTTGTATAGAAGCCTAAAAGTAGCGCACTGGCTACCCAGTTCTTAGACCTCTATGCACACAGAGTATTTCCAACACGATTTGAAACGCTCTGTATGATTTTGAATTATGAGGACGGACGGACGGACAGACGGACGGACAGACACGGAGCCAGATCATAAGGCTTCTTGTTATACTTTGTATAGAAGCCTAAAAGTAACTAGAATTTTTGTTGGTAAAACCGTGTAAAACTAGCTTTAACTGATTTCGCGGAAAAAAGTTAACCTTAAATACATACCAAAAACAAATGTCAATAATAATTATAACCTACAATATTGACACATAAAAATATTACTTATCAGTCTGTTATCTATGTTGACAGCCCAATATTGCTCTGTTAACTTATCAGACGACTTGACAGACTGGTAACTGCTAACAGTCATTGGTGAATACAAATATATCACATTAACAGACTGTTATTGACTTGACTCTCTGTTAGCAACTTAACAGAGCTTGGTGAATACGGCTGTAAATGTCACTGATTACATTTTTGCTTGGAAAAACAAAAACACGTCTGGACTAGTCGACTGTTTACTCGCGACACCGGCAGGCCGCTTGTGTTAAATTAATAATTATTATTAATAATATTAAAATTAATTATTAATAATGAAATTATCATCTTAAACCTAGTAAAACACTTAAATATTAGTGGGATATTCGAATGTTTCAATATGCCGTAGTTGGTAATTTGTTCGAGAGAAATTCGTCCAACTCAGCATTTGTACGACTGAACATTTAATCGACAGGGCATTTTCAAACAAATTTCTGTCGCACATAACGCTGTCGAACAAATTACCTAGAATCGAGTATTCGAATACTCGATTTCCCAGCCCTCGTAGATATAACACTACCATAACACACCAGCTACAAGATTTTTTTTAAATTAATTTGATTTTGATTAAAAAATATTAGTTTTTTGATATCTATGATATCAAAACCCTAAAATAGCATCGTCCGAACCAAGTAACGTGATATAACATGCTTCGAAAATATTATTTTTAAAGCATGGTATATAAGTTACGTTCGTAATATAGATTGTACCATAATTGCTGACTTTCGATGTGATAAATACTGAAGAAAGATATGATTTCGCGCTATGCTGAAGAAAAATTGGTCACAAAGTTGCTAATGATTGTAATTTTACATACAATTTCTTAACGGTGTGGATATATTGTTCAAAAGATAAAAATACAAATAACGGATAAGCAGATAATGCAATAAATGGATAAACAGATTAACGGATCAACAGATCAACAGATCAGCGGATCAATGTATCAACGTATCAATATATCAACGTATCAACGTATCAATGTATCAACGTATCAATGTATCAACGTATCAATGTATCAACGTATCAATGTATCAACGTATCAACGTATCAATGTATCAACGTATCAATGTATCAACGTATCAAAGGATCAACAATTTACTATATAGGTTACACTTTGTATTTAAAATTTAGGTAATACTTTTGAAAAGGAATCGATATAGCAAGTACCACTAATTTATAAACATGAACAACTCAAGCAATTATTCTAGCAGCGACTTTTCCGATTCCGATTTTGATTCTGATGAAAGCAATACAAAACATCATCTAACCTGTAATAATAATAAATTGCATTAGCGAATCGAATCAACGGATTAACAGATTAACGCAATACTATATAGACGAAGTATTTAAAATATAACAACGTATCAGTTGATCAACGTTATGATTGGCTCTGAAACATGCGGACGGACACGAAGCCAGACCATAAAGCTTCTTTCTATAGCTTGTATAGAAGCCTAAAAGTAGCGCACTGGCTACCCAGTTCTTAGACCTCTATACACACAGAGTATTTCCAACACGATTTGAAACGCTCTGTATGATTTTGAATTATGCGGACGGACAGACGGACACGGAGCCAGATCATAAGGCTTCTTGTTATACTTTGTATAGAAGCCTAATATCAACGTATCATCGTATCAACGTATCATCGTATCAATGTATCAACGTATCAACGTATCAACGTATCATCGTATCAACGTATCAACGTATCAACGTATCAACGTATCACTGTGCGCTATATAGGTACGTGGTGTGAGAGTGTGGTTCAGTTGATCAACGTTATGATTGGCTCTGAAACATGCGGACGGACACGAAGCCAGACCATAAGGCTTCTTTCTATACCTTGTATAGAAGCCTAAATAAGGCTTCTTGTTATACTTTGTATAGAAGCCTAAAAGTAGCGCACTGGCTACCCAGTTCTTAGACCTCTATACACACAGAGTATTTCCAACACGATTTGAAACGCTCTGTATGATTTTGAATTATGCGGACAGACAGACGGACGGACAGACGGACAGACGGACACGGAGCTAGATCATAAGGCTTCGTGTTATACTTTGTATAGAAGCCTAAAATCTTCATTTAAATGATGAAGATCAGAGAAAGGTAATCAGAAATTTGGATAATACCATAGCGATACTAAATACAGGTTCCGTTGCTTTGAATATTGTTGAAGAGGTCAATGTAAAACAAAATATTGATAAACAAACTCGCAAAATGTACCCTGCTGTAGTCTACATTAATTTTGTCCAATTTCATTATATGTATCTAGTACAAAAAATTTTAGGTGAAGTTTCTAGAATGACATTGTATAATGATTTATTTTTATTATTTTTTAAAAATTTAATTTTTAGATCTTCTGATATAAAGTTAGGTTTTATTGTATGGTTTTGAATGACGATTAAATCAATAAGTTCACCCGGGTCAACCTCCCGGGGAACGCCTTTTAATATTATGTTTGGTTTAAAATTTATAGGCTCTTCTATTTTTAATTTTGTATTCTTAGAGAGTATATTTTTAATTTCTTCCTTTTGGGTCGAATTTTCTACTGTAATTTTAATTTTAATCCGAATAGTTTAGAGCAGTGGTTCTTAACCTTTTAGTGATGAGGGACCATTTAACTAAATTTTTGTCTTGCCATGGACCACCAACTGTTTGGCGTAATATAATTATTATAAGAAGTGCCGAGAATCCCTGCTCTCATAAAATCCACTAAATAAGCAAGATTTTGAAATTTGTCTTGGCAGAACTGATCCAGCAACTCTTGGTTATCCTTATTAGTCAAGAATAATTTTACTTCCTCTCTTAGTTCGTGCAACCTCGACAGCATGTTTCCTTTGGAAAGCCAACGCACTTAGGTGTGAAAAAGCAACGTTTCGTGTTCAGAGTTCATATCAGAACATAATTTTTTGAAGAGATGAGAATTAAGTGCACTCCTTTTAATAAAGTTGACTACTTTTATAGCTGTTTTGCGCGTAGTTATTGCAGATGGATTCTTTTTTTTTAGGCTTCTATACAAAGTATAACAAGAAGCCTTTTTTAATCAAAGCTGCAAGACCAGAGCGTGAACCGAGCATGGCAGGAGCACCGTCCGTACAAAACCCAGCAAGCTTCTCCCACATAAGCTCAAGTTTCTCCAAATATTGACTTATTACATCCATATCGTCTGCACCTTGCGACGTCGTTTCCAGTTCTTGAGAAAATAGTAATTCATCTTTAAACGTTTTATTGTCATTCAAAAATCGAATAAATACAAGTAATTGACAACATTGTGAAACGTCGGTAGATTCATCACATTGTAGCGCAAAATAAGGACTATATTTTATCTTGGCAATAATTTGTTCTTCCATGTCATTTGATATTTTTTGAATACGCGACTTCACTGTGTCGTTTGATAGTGGAATTTCACGAATTTTCTTTTGAGCTTCCTGCCCTAGAAGCTCTTCAGCAGCTTTAATCATACAAGGCTTTATTAAAAATTCGCCGACTGTGTGTGCTTTTTTGATTTGGCAATCAATTTTGAAATTTCAAACGATGCAGCCAATGTTTTTTCAAATACTGCATAACGTGTTCCGCTGGGTCCAAGTTTCATTTTTTTTTTAATTTATTAGTTTGCCTTCGAAGAATTCTCGCGGACGTTCACAATAATTCGAATGTACGGTTTTTAAATGGCGTTCCAACTTTGCGGCTTTAGAGCATCATTGGCAAGAACAGTTGCGCATATTACGCATTGAGGTATAGTTCCCCCATTTATTTCTATTGAAGTAAAGCCAAATTTAATACAATCGTCGTCATACTTTCGTTTCAGTGCCATTTTTCTGAAAACAAAAAATAATAAAGCCCTGGAACTGGGCACAAGTAAATCGTGAATCGTGACTAACATGTGACGTAGTTTAGTTTGGTATTACAGCATGGTATTACAGTACCTACTTACTTAGCAGATTTAACGTGTGATATAACAAGCAAAAAAGTTTTAGTTTACTTACGTATTAAAATCAGGAACAATTATTTTATAGACCTTTGTCTATAACCCAAATTTTGCTGTAAAACTTTAAAACTAAAAAATTTACAATTCGAATACACACTGAACTTGCTTCTTTAAATACGCATATGGTTATATGTATTGCAATGTCCCGTCTCCTTAATCGCCCTTCACGTTGTGCCGACAAATAAATATATAATGTCCCCTCACCTTAATTATATAAGTAATTATCCCTTATCTGGATGACTGGATGCTTATCCCACAATGATAACTTACGTGGAGAAATTTATGTATTTTACCTCAGCTAGCTCAAAAGATATTAAAAAAATTCTTTTATTATTGTTAAATTTACTTTACTGCATTCGCTCATCTTCAGAATGAACAAGATTCATATTTTCACACTGTTTATTAATTTGATTTAAATTAAAAGAAAAAATAATCATGGCAATTTGATTTTTAATGAAATTTATAAATTTTGCATAAATTGTCGTCATAGAGACGAAAGAAAATTTTACCCACGTGCCTTAAAACTAAATGTAACAAAATTTCTTAATATTAAAATGATTAATCTAAATAAATGTTTGTAAATAAAAAAAGATTTCTGATTTTATTATGTTTAAAATTTCCCGCACTGTATAGTTAAATATTTCTTACTCACTTCCCGATTGCATCATTCTTTCCTTTAGCGTGGTTTGTGTCGGCCGTTCACCTACAAATTTGCTCCAAGTTTAATTTTCATAAAAATCCAACTATCTCCTCAGCCGTGAATACCAAATTTTGATTTATTTGTGAGTGTATTTATAAAATTTTACATTTTCCATATAGTTTAACCTTTTTTTAGTGCAATCAACATTCACTTAACCCTACTTTGGGGTTTTTAACACATTTTTTTTACAAAATTTTCTGGAACAACCAATTTTACGTCCGTTTACTTCGGTTAATTTTATCGTTGTTAAGGTAAACAAACTCGTTACCAAGGATATACAATTTCATTAAAATTTCAACGCCTGTTTGTTTTTAATGTTGCAAGTTTTTCATTGGCAGGTAAATTCAATTAATTTTACCACACTTGATTTTTATTTAAATAATGTTTTTTTAGGAACGAACCGAAAATGGGATATACGATGCACTTTGAATGTTTACATTGAAGCGAATAATCGTCCGTTTAGTTTATTGCACCAAGCTGTGACAAAATGTCATCGAGAAACCTTTTTCAGTGCGCTTTAAACAACTAATTCTAATTAATTTAATTTTAATAACAAATTTTTAACTAACAAATAACAATTATTTTTACATGATATAAATTTTAATTTCTTTAACGAGTCAATCGTTACATCATCTTGCCATGATTTCTTAATAATTTAACGTTCATTTAAATTTTTTTTTTTAAAACTTGTTCACCCCTTTGATTTGCCAATACAGCAAAGCAAAGACCATCGCAGTATATTACCTTGTTTTGCATCTCTAGGTTGGTACCTACCTGCCGTACAGGGACGGCTCTCGTTGACGCGGACTCGTCATTTTTTAAAATGTTAAGATGACTTCGCGGACCACTTTGGGTGCTTTCAGGGACCACCAGTGGTCCACGGACCATAGGTTAAGAACCACTGGTTTAGAGGAAGCAATGAGTCTACTCATACAAGAAGAAAATTTCTTTTATTCAATAATTAACCAAAATAACGCCCTAAATTCAAATGTCACGTTTAGACCAGAACAAAGATTAACACCCGGAAAACAAATTAATTTTAAACCTAATTTAAATTTTAATAAACCCACGTCATTTCAAAACAACTCAAATTTTAATAGACCTGCACAATTTCAAAATAACCCGAATTTTTACAAAGCTTCACCATTCCAAAATAATTCAAATTTTAATAAACCCACATCATTTCAAAACAACCGAAATTTTAACAAACCCTCACAATTTCAGAACACCCCAAACTTTAATAGATTTGTACCATTTCAAAACAATTCTACAATTAATCAAAGACCATCATTTCAAAATACGAGTTATAATCAAAATCAACCCAGACCTTTCCAATATGCAAATCAAAATTTTAATCAATCTGGAAGAACCCAATTCACAAATCGCGTTCATGAACCAATGGACACAAGTATCGCGTATGCTAAGCTTTTTAACCAATTTATAAATAATGACCACCAATTCGAGAACGAATAAGAAAATTGTTTTAATTATGAAGGTAATGTAGAACAAAACGAGTTTAATAACCCGATAGAAGATTGTAACACATCTCAGACTGACAATGAATATTTTCAAACAGATAATGTAATTATAGAACAAAGCCAAGACCAAGCATATGATAATACCACCGATAACGAAATAAATTTTCACGAAGTCGTTCACTACAACTTTCCAACATAATACAAGTAGATACATTTATACCAAACTTGCCCTATATTTACGTACGTACCTACCCGAAATTAATGCAAAAATTCTAATAGATTCAGGAAGTTCAAAATGTTTACTAAACCCCGAATTAGCTTATCAATTTTATTTCTAATGAAAATTTCAACATTCAAACGGAATATGATAAATCATATCATAACGAAATGACTGAAATACCCATTTTTCAAAACTTTAACATTAATCAAAAACACAAATTTTACCTCTTCAAATTTAGCTAAAAATACCACGGATTGATTGGAATCGATCTACTCGAAAAATTAAAAGCCCAAATAAATTTTAAGAAAAAAGACTCTTACCACACCATATTCTGAAACATCAATGATTTTTGCAAGTGACCAAAATTCTTCTACACAAAATTCTAACTTTCCAAAATTAAATTATTCAATAATTATACCCCCAAGAGTAGAACAAGCAGTTAAACTACCTGTAAAAATAAATTTAGTAGACGTAAATTTTGTCAATAAAATTGACATAGATCAAGAATCATTCATTGCGGAACAAGAAAATTTATTAAAACAAAATTAGAAAATGAAAATCCAAATCAAAATACAATAGATAATCTTGAACATTCAAAATTGAGTATACGAAATTATAATGGATCAAAATTATAAAAAATTAATTTTACTACAGAATACAATTTCTGAAAACAAACAATCAATTCAATTAGATTAAGAACAAAATTTAAAGTCACCCGAATTAATTAATTCACATTATTTAGAACCAGTGCATTTCAAAACAAAACCCAGCTAGAATTCTTAAACACGTAAATAAAATTTCGACAAATAATTACAAAAGAAAATATTTTAGAAGCTGCCATCTTTTGATAAATAAATTACAGCAAATTTTCAAAATTAACATTCCAAAAAGAAAGAAAATAAGTAATCATTTCATCGCCGATATTTGATTTTCGATATTCGATTTTCGAAAAGTTTACGATTTTAAAAATTCAAATTTCACAATGTCTTAAAAAAAAGTTAAATAAAAAATCAACAAGTTTTTTAGATACTTTATAAACTTTTAACAATGAACAAATGTTGATGAAAAAGTCTTATTAATGTTATAAAATAAAATCATCCATAAAACTGCTTAATCAATTTCAAGAACCCCAATTCAAAAATATATTGCAATGTTGGGGAATCACGTCAATAGAAATACGTTTATTTGAGATTCAGAGAATTTGTTAATGGCAGGAAGCATGGACTTGTCTGAACAGGCAGATAAATTTTCGTCCGACACCGAGAGTTTGAGTTCGGTATCATTTAATTTGAAGGGCGAGGCTTGAAACAGGTTAATAAAAATGATTTGTGATGTAACGCTTAATTAATTCCGTTGATGTGGAATGTTTATTCTTCCACTTTTATTAAGAAGTCTCCCTCTTAATATAGGTTCAGGACCTGTTCTTTACTAATTTTTTGTAATTAGTTCTGTGAGCATTTTTGGATTTTACATCTCAGGTAGCTTGCTAAGCTTGCTTTTCGATGTGCCTGAACCCTGTTTTTGTTTATTGTTATGATGGCAAATCATTAACACAGGGGGACCGACGGCTTTACGTGCCCTCCGAAAGCACGGAAGACGGTCAAGAATTTTTAGACTGTACCCGGAGTCGAACCGGCGAGCCCTACGTTAGCAGTTGATCGCGCTAACTATCAGGTCATGACCGTCGTCATGTTTGGAATGTTTATTAATAATACAAAATCAAAATTGTTTAGTCATAAGAAAGGTAATTCAAAAGTCAAAAAATTGTTAATTGCTTAATTAATATAAAGTTTGTGTTAGCATTAAAATTTAAATAAGTAGTTAAAATATTACGTAGGTTCGGAGTGTTTCGATTTAGTGCACCGAAAACGGATAATGCATGTCCATAAATTTCATGAAACCAATCACGAAGCAATGGTGAAGATTAATCCAATCTAAAAATTAAAAAAAATTATTTTATTAAAATTGTAACAAGTCACGATGAGCTGAATACAGACCTGTAATCTTAGAAGGTCGAAATGGTGTTGATTTTTGCATCGACCAATAATAAATAATGACGAAGAGTCGGGAGGCTATGAATTTCGAGGCGATGAGAGGAGGGACAATTGGGATCGCTCTACGTTTGATTGATTATAAATGGCGTTGTGTTTTATGGCCGCTGCTAGTAAAAATAATTAAAAAAAGTACAGAAAATTTAAGTAAAGTCGACGAAAATTAGTGAATATTAATATAAAAAGTGTACTTACGTTGTATTAAAGTGTTTTCCAATGGAAATCATAAAGGATTCAGAATATTTCTACAAAAAACGAATTTCAACTACACGTGGTTTTATACGACGCACCAAGAAAGTAATCCGTTCATATCAAGATAAGAAATAACCATCGGCGTGTCGAAGTTTAACAATCTCATGGTCAAACATCTTATGCATAAAAAAAACCCTAGAGCTCTTAAAGGTAAATCCCCATTAAACTTTATTTTCGTAATAAAATTAAGTGAAAATTTCGGACAACATAAACGCGTGCTTTTCTTCGTTAATGTTAAGAATTTTGATTAATAGGATTAATATTAAGAACTTTTTATTTAATAAACCATTTATTTACGTTATTGTGTTTAATAAAATTATAATTGTCTTTGCGACGGAGGATATTTTTTTGACCTGTTCCGAGCACCAAAAAAAAAATTTGATTTAGCATTACAGTTATTGGTCCCGGAACGAACCCAGACTGAGTGAGGTAAGTCCATGCACACCGAGACAGTTAAGCCGAGGTATTATTATTACATTATTTGTCAATTGTGTAAAAGTTTAATATTTCTATCGACGGGGTACATTTTACGTGAACCCGTAACAAAGCATTTACAATTAAAACGTATTGCTAATGTATAAAGCTAATGTGCGCGTCACGTTCCGTCTCCCTTGTTGCTATTTTTTCTTTGTTAAAAAACATAAGTTTGTCAAATGAATTAATTTAATTGAAGCATTTCAAAATCCCCGCTAATATTTTAAAGGAAACAAATCAAGTCGCTAGTTATTCGTGGGGGAAAACGCGGGCATCTTCAGTGTAATTCATACAACCGCATAAGTTGCACTCATAAAAGTAAAATAATAAATATAAAAATGTTACCGTTTATCTTTTGTCTAATAAAGAAATATCTCTCTAAGTGTTTAAAAAAAAAGTGATAAATCAAATTACTAATAAGAAATTGAAAACCGAGAAGTGAGAAATTAAAACTTGGAACAATAAATAAACCGCGATAAAACACATGCATCAAAAGTTAAACCGCCATGACATTCATCAAAAACAATCGTTCCACATGTGCAATTAATGAAATACGAAATGACAATTATAATTAAAAACTTTCTAAATAAATCCATCAAATTAATGTGCCAATCAGTTAAATCGCAATCAACAATTGTTAACCCGAATCAATTGCGGCCAGGTTATTATTAACGAATATTAAAAGTTATTTAGAAAAAACATTGGTTAAATCAAACCACAAAAACCGTACTAAATGAAATCGTGATGTTAATATAAACTTTTCTGTGACAAAGAATCGCGTCAACTCTTCAGTTTTTATCCAATCCACCACGAAGGGCCAACACAACACAGCTTGCCATCGGTCTTATGGTTGGGACAAACTTCCGTGTCTGCATCTCAAACTTAAACTTACTCCCAAGCGAACAAATACTGAACACAGTGCTGTGACTCAAGCTACCAGGCCGATACAAAACATAAAATTTTTAACTTAATTTAAAACAACATTAAAAGTTTGACCTACTTAAAAATTACACAGATACAAAAGATAAACTATTTACACTATTTTTCAAATTATGAGGATATAAAGATCTTTAAAGATTGGAAAGCTTGATGTAAAGCTGTTAGATTAATTCATAAAGGTTATTGCCACATCAAAATCTTGTAAAAAAGGATATTTAAGTCAAAAATGGTAGTTTCGTTGAGAATTGTAATCAACAGAAACATAACTGTAATATTTCGTAGTCACTACTAATAAAATACTACACGATTACAATATTATCTTTATTCCTTTACTTCATACAATACAATTTGTGCTTCGCAGACTACAGCACTAGCGCCAACCTCATAATGTGAGTTCCCCTACCAACCCCAAAACTAAAGTACACTACATCCCTTCCCACTTAAATATGTACATCATTAACCCACTTAAAACTAAAACTAATATCTAACAGTTTGTTTTCTCAGTCGAGTTCCCCGTCTTAAGGGTGGTGAACAAGATCTCGACTTGGTTCTGTTGGGAGTAGTCACATCCCTACTTAACTGTGACCCTGTCTGCTCACTGTTAACGTTTTCAGTTGCCTCATCTCCCCCTTCACTATTTTGAACCATACTAGCCCCTTCAGCTAGTTCCAACATTTGATTAACATGTCTCCTAACTTTGACATTGTCTAGGCTGGGCAAGGCAACTAAATACGTTCTAGACCCCAATATTTCAACCACCTTCCCTCTTATCCAAGAAGGTTTACTAAATCTAAAGTCCCTAACGGCAACTGTATCGTGCAAAAAAAATCTTATATATCTATTCCCCCCATAATTCAATTGTTGCCGCTGTTGGCATTTCTTTACGCTATCAACTAAGCTGTGGTTTACAATATAATTTTTATTTCTGGTTTTTAACAAGTCAAAACGAGTACGTAATGGTCTGCCAAACATCAACTCCGCCGGTGACTTGTCAGTTGTACAATGTTTCGTATTACGATAATCAAACAAAAATTTATTAATGTGTAACTGCAAGTCACCAGTATTTCCTTTATCCAATTTATATAAATAAGCTTTAATGGTTTTTACCATGTTTTCTGCTGCTCCGTTTGTTGCCGGGTGATAGGGGGCACTACACTTAAAAGCAATACCGTTGTTATACAAAAATGTTTGGAACAACTCTGATTTAAACTGACTACCGTTATCGGACACTACTATCTCGGGCAACCCAAATCTCGAAAACAACCCCTGTAATGCAGAGATCGTCGCGGGCGCATTTGTGCTTGGTACCACCAAAGCTTCCGGCCATTTCGTATGTGCATCGACAACGACCAAAACACTCTTCTCGAAAATTGGACCCAAGTAATCAATGTGAATTCTCTCCCACGGTCTACTCGGGTATTCCCAGTTTGCAAGGATCGACTTCGGTGGACTCTGTCGCAATGGCAAGCAATTCTCACAATTACTGGCCACCCCTTCAATATCCGCATTCATACTCGGCCACCACATGTAGGACCTAGCCAAACTTTTCATTTTAACGATTCCCATGTGGGATGAATGTAATTCGCGCAATAATCTGCTCTGCAATGTCAATGGTACGACCACCCTTTGGCCGAACAACAGACAATCCTTCTCTACACTGAACTTGTTTCTGTTATACATATATTTTTTTAATTCCCCCGTAACCTTCTTTGGCCACCCTTTGTTTGTATAAGCAATTACTTTACTTAAATATTTATCCTTCATTGTTTCCTTCCTAACTACTTCGCAATCTATTCTAAAATGATTGTTTGTACTTATCAATTTAATGTATGAAGTGCTCCCTTCATCAAAATAAACGTTTTTCAATGGCATGCGTGAAAAACAATCTGCATTATTACCTTCCGATTTGACATATTGAATATCATAATTGAAATTGGACAAGAATAACGCCCAACGCTGCAGTCGGTTTGCTGATAATGTGGGAATTCCCTTTTTAGGACCAAAAATTGTAATCAACGGTTTATGGTCGGTGACCAAGGTAAATTTTCTGCCCGACAGGTATTGGTAAAATTTGTTTACCCCAAATATGATCGCCAACCCTTCCCGCTCAATTTGCGAGTAATTCTTTTGGCTGTCATTTAAACTCCGTGATGCAAACGCTATAGGTCTATCATCCCCAGAGGGAAAAACATGCGATAAGATCGCCCCCATTCCGCATGACGACGCGTCCACCGTTAATTTCACGGCCAACTTCGGATTATAGTGGACAAGAACTTTCGATGAGCATAATATTTTTTTTACATGTTCGAACGCACTTCTGCAATCCGCGTTCCATATGAATTTATTTCCTTTCTTTAACAGATTATATAATGGCCTCAAAATAGTCGAGCATTGGGGTATAAATTTATTGTAATAATTGACCAACCCTAAAAATGAGTTTAAACTTGTGATATCCGTAGGTGGTTTCACCTCACAAATCGCTTCAACTTTATCTTTTGTGGTATGTAACCCTTCTCTATCTATTACATGGTATAATAATGTATAGATTTTTTAAATATTTCACATTTTTCCTTTCTAATTTTTAATCCACAACTTTTTAGGATGTCTAACACTCCTTTCAATCTACTCAAGTGCTCTTCCCTTGTGGCACCTGCGACCACTATGTCATCTAAAAAACAAACCACCCCTTGTAACCCTTCCAATATTGATTCCATAATTCTTTGGAATTTTGCCGGAGCGCAGGCCACACCATACGGTAACCGTGTATATTTAAACAACCCTTTGTGTGTGCTTATGGTAGTAAACAATTGTGACTCTTCTTCCAATTGCATTTGTTGGTATGCATTAGATAAATCAAGCTTACTAAAATATTCACCCCCCTGTAATTTTATAAACAATTCCTCTATTCGAGGTAACGGGTGCTGATCAATAATCATTGCTTGATTTAATGTAACCTTATAATCTCCACAAATTCTAATGGAACCGTCCTTTTTTAATATCGGAACGATTGGTGTTCCCCAAGAGCTGAAATCTATTTGCCTCAATATTCCTAACTTTACCAACTTATCTATTTCCGCTTCCACCTTCTCTTTAAGCGCAAAGGGTAAAGGCCTGGCCCTGTAAAATTTTGGTTCAACATTTTCTTTTAATTTAATGGAAATTTTCCCTCTATTAAAAAGTCCCAACTTATCAGAGAATACTTCTAAATAATTAGAAATTAAATTGTTTTTAATCTCTTCAATATTTTCACTTCTCAAATGATTTATTTGTAATTTAAATCTATAATAAAAATCGCGCCCCAGTAATTGTGGCCCTGAACTCCTAATGACGTACAAAAACAAGTTCCGTGCAGTATTTTTAAAGTCCACCGAAATCGGTATCTTACCAACCGGATTCATTTCATTACCATCATAATTGAAAAAAATCTTATCGTTACTCATTAACGGTATTTTACTGAAATATTTATCTTTAAAATCCGTGGATATTACTGAACAAGATGCGCCAGTGTCCAATTCAAATCTTAGTGGAATGTCGTTGAACTTTGCACAAACGAAAATAGGTTTAACATTGTTACCTTCTCCGATATTAAATAAAGTTTCCTCGAGCCTCGGTTCCCCCGTCATAAAATAGTGTCCGACCTCTGTTTTATTCTGCCTAGCATTTTTACTTTTACAAACTCTTGCCAAATGTCCCACTCGACCACAAACGTAACAGCTGCTGTTTCGAAATCTACAAAAAAATGTATTATGATTGGCATACCCACATACAGTACAAGCCGTTTTCATATTTTCGATGCCTCTTCCATTCTTCGTCCCTTCCTCGCGCTTGTCTATCTTATAAATTTCGTTTTCTACCTTAATTTGTCTGCTACTATCCACCAGTTCGTAATTTCGTACCGACGCTTCTTGATTTTGTGCGATTTTAATTGCTGACTCCAATAACATTTTACTAGCATCCTCTTCAAATAATCTGTCCATCATCTTTTTATTATTTAACCCCATTATGAATTTATCGGTTACAACCACTTTTAAAACTTGACAGTCATACTGACATTTGGCTACCAAATTTCGTACACGAGCTGCCCAATCTGCCACACTTTCATTTTCATCACGTTTAGCATTATAAAACTTAAATCTCTCAGGGTAATATGTCTTAATTGGTAAAAAATGACCATTGAACGCACTAATCAAATCATTAAAAGTTTTACTTTCCGGCTCTATTGGCACGCACAAACTTTGTAACAACAAATACGCCTCTTCTTCAAGATTGCTTAATAGTATCGATCGTTTAATAGTATCGATCGTTTAATAATATCATCCTCAATCGAATTTGCTATAAAAAACTGTGTTAACTTAGCCTTGTAGATTTTCCAATCCATTTGCATTTTAAATTCCTTGATACCACCGATTAGGGCCGTCGGCATTTTGGTTTCTACCACCTGTTCACCTTCAACCAAGCTAACATCAACCAAATTATCTCTAATGTCCGGTTCTAACGATTCGCTCATTACCTAACCGCGTGAATTTTAACCTCGTCGCCACTGTAATATTTCGTAGTCACTACTAATAAAATACTACACGATTACAATATTATCTTTATTCCTTTACTTCATACAATACAATTTGTGCTTCGCAGACTACAGCACTAGCGCCAACCTCATAATGTGAGTTCCCCTACCAACCCCAAAACTAAAGTACACTACAATAACCAACAAATTTGTGTTAAAAAAATGTGATTTATTCCATGAATAACTTATTGTGTATAAAACTGATTATATCAGAATGTATTATGTAATCCACTCTTTGTAATGATAATGATTTGCTTCTGTAAATCCATAAAGAGGTCAATAGTGCTCATTTTCGCTTGAAGTGATAACAAAATTTTAGTGATAAGAAATGGTTAAGAATTCGTCAAAATTGTGCCTACGAAAGTGCTCCTGTATTTCAAAAACGTGCAGAAACCATTGGATAATTCAACACATCAGATTTGGAAGCTATCCTGAAAATTTGAAAACATTTGGTTAATGAAAAATTTTACAAAGTATCAAATTTGACTTACTGATAATGAAAATCGACCAATTTTGGAAAACAGCGCAGTCAGAAAGTCAGTCTTCCTCGAACGCTTGAAAACGACGG
Organism: Podabrus alpinus; assembly: GCA_932274525.1. Taxonomy (NCBI): domain Eukaryota; kingdom Metazoa; phylum Arthropoda; class Insecta; order Coleoptera; family Cantharidae; genus Podabrus; species Podabrus alpinus. The sequence goes on along the minus strand of OW026454.1, from coordinate 73,375,541 downwards.
ATGTGCGGCTCCACAAAAATTAAAGTTTTCCTCGGATAATCAAAATGGACGGACATGTGGATCGCTAAAATTATCAGTCTTCTTTCGGTCTTCTTTTAACGCTCGAAAACGTAGGACGTGTGCAGTTCCAAAGTGAACAATCAAATCCAAAAACGTCCAGGTGTTCAACGAGTCCAATATTTATCAAAGTTAGATAGAAGTTTATCTAAAATGGCTACCATTTGTTGAAAACATATCGCCACCGACATCGTGTTAAAAAAGACGACTCACCTTTCTTATAACCTGGAAACAAATATCAACAACAACTCACTGATACTCCAAGAATTTGATGCAACTGATCAACAAGTGCCAATAGATTAATCAACGTCGCACGATCACAAAAACGTGAGCGAATTTTTATCAACCGCTACCAACACGACGTTAGTTGAGTGAATCGCTACGAAGTGACCGCGCATCGCAATAGTGTTTGTGCGCAAGGTTTTTATATAAACCGGATATGTTGACAGGTATATGAAAACTTTATTATTTCCATTTAAATTTGGCCTTAAGCATATAAAAATAGGACGTGACTAATTTGTAGCACTATCCTCATAAGATTTTCAAATAAACATTTTTCCGTTATTTATTTTTCTACGACGAAATTTTACATAAAAACATTTTAAACCGTTATTGGACAGCGGAGGTTTTGAATTTCATTCAAACCAACAAGGGGAAGAAAAGAAGCTTTTTGGATCTGCTCATTTTGATTTTATTTGATGTTTACAATTGTAATTTCCAGAGATAAAAATTTATCTACAAAAATTTGTTTACAAAAATTATAGCGCTAGCGAATTAATTAATTTTGGTTAATATAAAATTATTTTGATTTAAATACAATCTTTTATTCCTGCAATTCAATTTCAAAAACAGCTAAGATTCCAGACTTTAAGATCATAAAAATAAAGGTGAATTTAGTTTATCTCGCAGATGAAAATTCGCATGGCGACTGTGTTTAAGTCACGGTACATAATATAGGAAGGTAGTCCGACGAAGTACTATTTACGTGCTATTTACGCTCGCTCTAAATGCTACATTTATGTGACACTGTGAAAGTGAGAAGCCGTCGAGAGAGATGGGAATCTCGCGAGGTTCAAAGTGCATAAACAATGCATACAATGCAGTCTGTAGGCATGTAGGCATACATTGTTTAAGTTAAGTAGAATTATTATTCGCTCTTGCCTTTTGTTAAAAATGGTTAGTGATAGGTATTGTTTTGCACCTGGATATAAGAGTGGATATCCCGAATTTAGAAACGAAAAAGTTTCATTATTTAAAGTACCTAAAAACATGTTAAAAGTGTGGGCTGCTGCCATTCCTCATAAAGATAAAATATTTACTATTAATAATGCTTTGTGCGAAAAACATTTTCTTGTGGAAGATATAATACGTGAAGTGAAGACAGAATATGATTTTACTTTAGTAACACGTTTATAAATTCAAAATATATAGGTATTTAAACATAGATTTTAATAAAAATAATATTGTAGTATTCACTTAAAATACCGCGATTAAAAGAAAATGCTGTTCCGTGTAATTGGCCTAACTGCCCTTCTTATCTATCGAAAAAACCTGCCAAAAAGCGAAGGATAATTGAAAAAAAAGAATGTGTTCATGTTACTGCAAAGCGCAGTAAAGTTCAGAATGAAGGTAATAATAACTTATTATATTTTTTTCTAAATTATAAACTCGATAAAAATATTTTTGCAGTTTTTGATAGGCCTTCAACTTCGAAAGCTTACCAAGATGAAACTGCAAGTACTTCTACAGATATAAGTAATGGTAAAAATTAAATGACAATATTATTCAATTAATTTATGTAAAATTGGTAACTTTCAGATTTGCCAATTAAAGCTCCTGAAAATAAACTTCGCGTGCACGAATTCTTTAATATATTGTGGGAAAAAAAGAATGACATTGTTTTACCGTCTGAGTCTTGGACTATAAAATATTATAGTAATATGTGGTAATATTGTAGCTATTTTTGAAACTGCGGCAATTGAAGAAGATAATATAGTAACGACAAAAAAAATTCTTATTACAAAATCCTTCATAAAATTTTTCATTTTTCAATATTTATATGATCATTTAACAGAAGATTAATTAACAATTAATAATAATTAAACTAATTTATATTATAGTAATTATACTTAATATTAATAATAATTAAAAGTTATACTTTATAGTTTTAAAAACAATAAAATTTAAATGTTGAGATTTTATATAGATGAAATCATACCTCGCGAGTGCTCTGTCCTTGTCTAACACTGACTATCACAAAGTGGTTACCGTGCGAAGTTACTCGTCGGATTACCTTCCTATATTATGTACCGTGGTTTAAGTACAGATGCAATTTAGTTCTTTTTTTTTTATTTTAATGCATTCACTGGGAATTGATCGAAAAGAAAACACATTTTAATTTTCAAAAAGTTTGGAATTATTAATAAAAATTGAGAAGAAAATAAGCTGGAACAGTTGCATCAATACAGACATTGAAAAATTTGGATAACAACAGATAGCACTGGTTTGTCCTTTTTGTTGGTTATGATACATGGTTAAGGAAGATTTCAATTATTCAAGCTGGAGCACTTACTTATTAATCCATTGGGTATTTCATCAGAAAGAGTTTATGGTTTACAGTTATCTCCTTCGCACACTTCAGTCAAACAAGTTGAAGCAGATCCACTTCGACACCGGCGACGCGAGTGGAGTACACAGGCTGGTTTTTCGACGTCCGAAAGAATCGGTAAGAGACTGTGCGCGTATTTTTGTTAAATTTACAAACATTATATTTCCGGTAAAACTTTTGAATTATTAGTGCGGTAAAATCGTAGGGGGAACTTAGATTTAGTAATAATTTGTACATTTAATTTGTTTTAATTTGAATTTTTATGGTTTGTCTCAATGATATTTTGATTGTAAATAAATGAACAGGTATTGATTGAGGAGATTTGTTTGAGTCAATTTATTCAATAAAAGTTACAGCACGTAGGAAAAAGGCGGATCCATCAGGTGCAGAATAAGGTTCGTTAATAATTTTATTAAGTTACGAATAATTAGTAACCAGATGAGGTGTCTTTTATTTCTTATTCAATCGAACCATTGTCACTCCCACAAAAGCTAGCCGGAAGTATAGAATAAAGAGCCGTTGTTTTTTCACCGCTATAGAAATTCAATTATTTACAGTAGCTTATCACGGCAATTTATATTAAATTAATTCTGTTCATGGGAACGCTGAGCTAACATCCCCTTCCGTAGTGAAATATCTTATATACGCTTATGCAGCGTGGCTTACAGTTTCTAATCATGTTTTTGTATGTATTACAGTTTCATTCAATTCACCCACACAGACAGGTCCACACCAACTACCGCGAGGTCAGAAGGCCTCCCAAAATCCCACAGTCAATCCCATACAATCCGATAAAGGAGATATTCGGCATAGCCATGGCTCTCCGAAAAGTACGATACAGAAAAATGGAAATGGCTTACAGTTGGGATAAAAATTTAACCTAGTTATAATCCCTGTAGAGATGAATTTCAAAACATTAATAGAAATGTGTGTAGTGTAATTACCAAAAGTGTTAAAGATTGGAGAAGTGTATTACCTACAAGTTTAGTACGATTTGTACTGCAGGAGGCCATAAAAAATACTGAAATCCAGCTAGAAAATTTGAAGCTTTTCTACCTAGTATCTTAAATGCTAGGAAAATTTAGTACAAGTCGAAATTTCTGTGCCATAAAGATCTTCAGATTCAAAAAATTACGATGAAGATGTTCCATGTAGATGTAGATCGTTTTGGTGAAAAAAAAATTTTTTTTTGATTGTTTTATTTGCAAAGATTGGGCGAAAAAATTAAATTCTTATAATAAATCTCATGATTTTCTTGACATTGTATTGAACTTAAATTGTTATAATCAAAATTAATAAACCAATTAAATGCATAATTATATAAATTTTTATAACAATACAAATTTAACTGACTCCAACTTGAGTAAATCCATGAATACCTCGAACAAAGTCATAAGTTCTTAGAATGCGGCTCATTCTTTGATATTTAATTCATATGCATGCATTATCTAATCTACAAGTATACGAAAACAATGGCGTTTTTATTTCTTCAAAAGTTTAGTTTGTTCACTTTTATTAATATCTTGAAAAATTACTTCAATTGTAAAATTTACTGCAAATTGATGCGAGACGAATTTGCACAATTATAGAAAATAAAAGTTGAAATTAAAAAAAAGATCCTGTGTGCAGAATGATTATTGCTTACTTCGGCATGCTATTTTTACTCATTACTCATCAAATAAATGTAAATTATCGTGTTACCGCGTTATCAAGTTAAAAAAAGTGTAAAGCCCGCATTTCATTGAGACTTCTGAAGCCGGGCTTCACCAGCCCGGCTTGTAAAGCCAAGTTTGTAATCCATTGCCTAATAATATGAGACTGCACTCACTAGGGCTGCTGCAGGAAGCTGATAACAGGTATCGAGTTTCACAAGCCTGGCTGGTAAAATGCTAAAGCAATATAAATGCATCTTCTATGCGAGTCCACGTGGACCCGTGTACTTCCCCTCATAAAAGATGAATTTCTATACCAGCCCGGCTTCTGAAAGTAATCCAGAAACTTATTCTTCCATAGAATGGGGGGGGGGGTCAAGAGTAAACGATTCCACAAACAGTGAACAAAATTTAATAAGATATGGATTAATTTTGACGAATGAATACAATATTTGAGAATATTAATAATAAAATTTAAATAACATTTCTTAAAATATAAATTATGTTCATATTGCATAAACCAAATTAATAGAATTTTACTCTTTAAATCAAGTTTGTCAAATTTTGTGCTTAAAATATATTGCAATGTTTCGCTACTGTACAGATTAATTTTTTACTTATATAGCGGGGAATGTTAATGGCACTTAATTCAATTATGCTCCGACTAGCTATGCATGAAAAACTCGATAATTTGGGTCGTAACTTGGGTCCATCTAAATTAATTAAAACACTCATATACGTCACCTTAAACTAGTGATCTTTCTTATAAAGATAACTCAATTAAATGGAAATTTGTATCTGCTTATTCTTCGATCTACTACTGCTATGAATAAATTAAATTAAACGCAAACGTTATCAGAACCAAATATAATGCAATTTATTTTACACAATAAAAATTTTTCAGACAAAATATTAGTTTTCTTAAACCTAAACAAATTAAATTTTACAAAATCAAGCATTTGCAATAAATCCCCCAAATTATTATACGCGCCCGAAATTAAAACGGTTTGTCTATTAATTAATAATCAGTGCGACACATAAACTCTTACCGAACTGTAAATGTTTTCCGGAGTTTACCGATGCGGCCGATATGATGTGGTAGTATCCAAGCGTGAAGATTACAATTGAAGTCAGCTTCGAATCTTGAACCAAAAAAGACAGGTAGGAACGACCAGCGGATAATTTTCTTCCTCCGAATCGTATAATCAATCACAGGTAAGTAATTTGAACAATTTTCCTCCAATATTTTCCCATTCACAGAACCATAAAACATAACCATGAAAATTAACGTCAGAGGTTCCAAAACTTTTTATAAATTTTCTTGATCAAACGCAATATCCACTTTTGATTGAAATTAAATTTACTTTTCCATACAATCTCAAAAATTATATCCAAATCCAAAAAAATCACTTTTAACTATCTTTTCTATCATCAAAAATACGTCCTTTCTTGATGACGACTGACTCAAAAAAAATAACTCAGAATCCAAAAACTAATTTTCTCAAATTCTAACAACCCGTCTTCACGCTCCGACGGCTGACTTCAGAATCCTCTACTGCTCTCTTATCATTTTAAAACCCCACTAAAGTTTTCTCCAACTCGCGCATTCACGAATATCACGAATTGTCACTTTATTTATTTTAACGAAAAATCCTAATTTAACAAATAAACCAAATTAATTTAATTTGTTTCTCATATTTTCATTTAACCAAAACAACCACCAATATTTTATCCTTTTCAATTTTTTATTATATTTTTAGATTCAACAACGTTTGCATCTTCCAGATATCTGAGGCAAAAGCAGTTAAACAATCCTTCGACCAAAGAAGATTCAGATACAATCTAGTAATTGCCTGTTATGGTCTTATATTGAATTAATTAAATCATGAGTGTTTTAATAAATTGACCCAATCACGTCATACCCCTCACCTCTGATAACCAGAACATGACAATACACATATAATTAATTAAACACTAATAATTAATAGTATATAACATTACTAGCAAGGTAAGAGGGTTTTTACTGGCGAATGGAGGATATAACTGACGAGCCGCAGGCGAGTCAGTTACCTCCGTGAGCCAGTAAAACCCGTTACCTTGCGTGCATTGTTTTATATTTTATTTGTTTCTCATTTGTAAAAAGGTTAGATAAATTCCAAAAAAATCTCAATAATTTGTCGCAAATGTCGTAAGCTATGGAAGCGTTGCCATGAACATGTCTGTTTATTTTTCTTTACATTTGTTTTGGCGAAAGCGAAAATGAATGTACCAAAAGAAATTATTGAGGCAGCCAGCAGTGTAGCTTCAAGTTTATTACCTGCAAAATCAGCTTCAAGGTACGAGCGAGAATACGACGACTTCAAAAAGTGGCAAAACAAAAATAGTGTGATTGGGGTAACTGAAGATGTTTTGTTGGTATACTTGAATCAACTATCAGCTAGATTCAGCCCTAATACTTTATGGGCAAAATGGTCTATGCTGAAAAGCTGCTTGGAAATGAAAGAAAATGCCCCTGTTCGCAGGTTTGTTTTCCTTAAAAAATTTATTGAAAAATATGACGTTTAGTTGTCATTTGCAGATTTCAAAAGGTAATAGCGTTTCTGAAACGAAAAAATGAGCGTTATGCGCCAAAAAAGGCCAAGGTATTAAGTAAAGAAGAGGTTGAACAATTTCTTTTACATGCTCCTGATGACCAGTGGTTGCTGGCGAAAATTGTAACAATATTTGGGATTTTTGGATGTTGTCGATGTGACGAAATTCTCTCCTTAAACATGAATGATGTAGAAGATATGGGAAAATACGTTATTGTGACATTGCGGCAAACAAAAAATTTAACAACAAGAAGATTCACCATAACCGATGATGGCTGCAGCTTCAAGCCCTGCATGTTATACAGAAAATATGTAAATCTTCGGCCTCCTGGAACAGAAAGCCTAAGATTTTTTTTGACATACCGACATGGAAAGTGCATTTCCCTTAATGCTGGCCAGCACACTATTGGTGGTGTCCCAAAGCAAATAGCGAAATATTTAGGTTTAAAAAACCCAGAGTTATACACCGGCCACTCTTTTCGCAGAACTGGAGCCACTATGGTTGCGGATTCGGGTGGAGATATTTTAGCACTAAAGCGTGCAGGAGGGTGGAAGAGCACCGAAATTGCGATGAGTTATGTCGATGATTCGGTCAACAAAAAAATCGAAATGTCTAGCAAATTATTTGGTAGTAAGGAGAGTACAAATGTTCTGCAGTCCTCGAGTTCAGCAGTTTCTGAGTCAACAGATGGTTCATCATCATCAGTATCAACTCTTTCATCATCAAAAATCTGTGTTACTGGAAATAACAATTGTACCATGATTTTCAACATATATGACGATAAAACAAAATTTCCTAATGTAAATAATACTACTAACTTGTAAAAATTTTGCAAGTTAACTGTCAGTTTTACAAGTTAGTGACTTGATAAAATAAACTTTCTTGATTAATATTGTGTTTTTGGAAACTGACGTTTACAAATGAGAAACAAATAAATATATTATACAAATGGTTAAAATAAATGTGGGCATCCAATAAATGCCAGACACTCTGAAGCGAGTGTCAGTATACAAACATACAATAAATAAAAATTAAAACAGAATAAATTAACCTCCATTTATGTTGTCTTCGAGGGAAATAGTGACCGGAATAAATATTCCACAAACACCTCGAGTCGAATGGATTTAGAACTACTTAATGCTAAATATACCTAGTCGTGCCATAAATTCTGTCCCAGTTAAAGTACCTCTCATTGTTCACCCAGGTATAGGGGTTGGGGGGTTGTTTACGGTAATTTTGAAAATGTCCATTCATAGATAGTAAACGTGTATTAGTTGATGTTTAAAGTTCAATCAAGAATGGGGTGTAAAAGATAATCGTGTTGCGGTAATTGCATTACATAAATGTAGTAAAATTGCAAGTGAAATTTTTAGTTTGCTAGAACCTTTGAAAATTTCGAAAAAATTTATTTATCGCGACATAAGTCGATTCACTGAGCTTTCTTCTGTAGGTGATAGGTCAAAAAGTCGACGTCCACGAACCACAAGAACTCCAAAGGTAATAAAGGCAGTACGGGAACGAATTCGCAGAAATTCATTGCGAAAACAAAAAGTAATGGCTAGAGAATTGAAAATTTCGAAAAGAAGTATGTCTCGTGTTATAAACGAAGACCTTAAACTTGGGGCTTACCGTCGAATCACAGGACAACGGCTTACAGTGGCTTTAAAAGAAATTAGACACTTAAGATCAAAAATTTTGTTGCAAATGCACGCTAACAATGAATACAGAAATATTTTTTTACCAACGAAAAAATTTTTACGGTAGAAGAAAAATATAATAAACAAAATGATAGGGTGTACGCTCACAGTTCCAAAGAGGCGTCAGAAAAAATTGCAAGGGTTCAACGAGGTCATTTTCCAGCTTCTGTAATGGTTTGGTGGGGAGTATCTTACGATGGGGTAACTCAATTACATTTTTGTGAAAAAGGCGTTAAAACGTCCGCAGTTGTGTATCAAAAATGTTAGATGATGTGGTAAAACCACTCAATGACACCCTGTTTGATGGTAAGCGTTGGATTTTTCAACAAGACTGCACCAGCGCACAAAGCTAAAACCACCCAACGGTGGCTAGAAGAAAATCTACCTGGTTTCATTCGAGCTGAAGATTGGCCCTTAGGGAAGCCCGATTTAAATCCCCTGGATTACAAGTTGTGGTCAGTGCTTGAAGACATGGCTTGTAGTAAACCCCACAAAAATATCAAGCTACTAAAATGCGATTTAGTGAAGGCAGCAGGATCGATACCAATTGAAGACGTACGTGCCGCAATAGATGATTGGCCACGCCGTTTGAAGGAATGTGTGAAGTCAAAAGGAGGGCATTTTGAGTAAATTTAATTTTAATTTATTGTCTATAATATACTGCCATGTATTGCTACTGTATTTCTCAAAATTTGATTTATATAGCGGGAGAATATTAATGGCACTTAATTTAATTATGCTCCGATTAGCTTGCATGAAAACTCGTTATTTATGGGTCGAAAAGTTATTTATTGGGTCCATCAATTTGATCAAATACTCATATAAGTTATAGTTTGTTTCAAATTAATTGAAATTAAAAAAAGTCTAGCATCAAATTACGTTGTTATAAAAACGTACAAACTATGCAAGGAAATATAATATAGAGATAAGATTATCGCTCCAACCTTTGTCAGCATATGCATTGCTAAAGGTTGGCGCGATAATCTTATCTCTATATTATATTTCCTTGCATAGTTTGTTCGTTTTTATAACAACGTAATTTGATGCTAGACTTTTTTTAATTTCAATTAATTTGAAACAAACTATACCTTAAATTAGTAACCTCGAAGAAATGAAAAATAATAAACTTATTGTATCTTACACCTGCTTAATCTTGTCTTCACTGCTGAAGAATTAAATTAAATCAAACGTAATTACTTGTAAACAAAATATTGTAATTTATTAACAAATATAATCATTAAAAACCAAAAGATTGATTTTCATTAAATTGGAACAAATTAAATTTACAGAAATAATAAAAGAAAAGTTTATAAATCCCCCCGTATTTAAATACACGCGCGAACTTGTCTATTTTACCGTTAAATGTTATTAAAATCCGTCGACACAAATTTTGCTTACCGAAGTCAATGCAGTCGTCTACCATCGATGTGTCGGATGTGTAGCGGAACAAATCAGAGTGAAGATGACGGTGCGATTGGATCCAGTTTCCATACCATGAAGATTCCAGACAGGATTGATAACAGATTTATTTTCTTCGTCTCTTGGATTAAATGCTCAGGAAAGTCCATAAATATTCTTCAATAATTTTCCAATCAAAAAGAAAACACATAACCATCAAAAAACGTAACCATAAGAAATTTATCATCGGTCACCAAAATTTTCCAAATATTTTTCTAATAACCAATCGAAACTTCATACATTTTTCAAATGCTTCTTATTCTTCATGAATCCTCAGCTATCATTTCAAATGATAATTCCAAATCTCTGGCGGACTGTTCGCTTCTCCCAAAATTACGTCCTCACGTCTCGGCGGACCCCGTGAGCCTTTCACGCTTCCTTATCCTTTTCATATCCCACCAAATTGTCTATCTGTCCGCGCACAAACTTGTTTTAACGCACACACATATCATTATTAATTACCTACACTTTTACAAATAACTTAATTTAATTTCTTCCCAAATTTTCTTAAATAAAACAAATAAACCTTCTTTTGCTTTTTTTTACATTCTTTCTCGAAATATTTGTGTATACAAAATTACGTTTGTTGTATTTCAGATTGAGTTGATGCAAGCAGTTCATCATTCGGAAGTACCAAGAAGATACAGGTGTAATTATCTAACTGTCATAATGGTCCTTTATCTGAATATTTAGTAATGAGTATTTTACCAGAAATTAACCCAATTACAACAGACCCCCCCCCCCCATATGATATTTAGAACATGACAATACTTAATAAAATGCGTTAAAAAAATTTGGAATTTTTCAACTTGAATACAGCGTCTTTAACATGGGACAGAACTTATGGCTCGACTAGGTATAAAGAAAAATAATACAATTATTTAGGAAATTAATAATTATAACTTTTACAGATATTTAGTGCATGGCTATATGTAATGAACTTAGGAATTAAAATAAGACATTGTTGATAATCAACACACAAAGTTTTAACGTTAATGTTTCCAATACGACCCTGAGTTTGCTTGAAAACCTCGAGTTTTAATAAGGAATAGCTTAATCATTGAAATTACAAACGTAACCTTAACTAGTTTAATAAATTTTCGATTCAACGCACTGAATGTTTATTAACATTTCAGTTAAATTATGAATCGTTAGTTATAAAAATATCTCATTTGAAATAGACTATAAATCATTTGCACTGTAGTTAAATCATATACAAGAAATAACCATTTCATTAAATTATTATCTTACATTCATTTAATAATAATTATCCGATTTATAGAAATCTTATTTAATATCAATAGAATTTTCATCTATTGTTTTGGTTAAATATATACCTTAAATAGTGTCGAAAGATTTTTTGTTATATGTTATTCGTAAATTTATTTAATTAAATTCAATGTTTTTTGATATAGTTTCCATAGACAACTTTCCCATCTCTGACAATTCGAGCAATCCCATTGCAGTTCACTCGGTTGACGTGTTCATTCCATCCTCTTCTGCTTTGTCTGGCCCATCTTACTGCATCCAGTACTTCACCTGTATCTCGAATTACTTCAACGAAAATTCGTTATTCTGTATTACTTCTCTCAGGCATCCCGATATGGCACCTGCGTTTACAATCTGGTTACGTACCTCCTTTATGAGGTCTCACAGATAGACAATATTATTGAAATATTATTAGTATAAATATAACAATATTAAATAATTAAAAACCTGCAGGTCAAACTGACGACCATTTCATTATTGTTTCTAACATTTAAAAATTCAATTTAAAAATTTTAATTTTCTTTAGGCTTATATTTGAGTGGACATGCGATCGAATTACAAATTGTTTGAAATATTTTAGCTATAAAACATATAACTCGATCGTAAATTCTCATCAAAAGTGCAACTTGTAACATTAAATTATCGCTGTATTTTATACCCCAAAATTTGTAATTTTTACTGGAAGAGAAATATTTTAATTTGAATGAAGCGCTACTGAAGGATGCAAGATAAGCACATTTTGAACAGTGCCATGTAAGTGGGTTAGATAATTGGTTCCTATAATTTTTTAATTCTGTGAAGTAATTATATAAATTTAATATATTATCACATATTATGAATAAATTGAACAGATAAATAAAAAGTATTTATTGATAGTGGATGGGTTATGAAAGAGGAAATATTATTTGGAAGTGAAAATAAACTTCATTTTTGCCGAGTAGCACAGCAATATGTCTATAGTTACTACTCCATATGAGATTTTAAATGCTTTTTCAATTGCGATTTTTCTGCACTATTATAGGCACAACTAACAACTGAACGGTTTCTCGCCAGTATGAGTTCTTAAATGTCTTTGTAAGTTTGATTTCCGTGCACAAGTATACTCACAAATATGACAACTAAACGGTTTTTCGCCGGTATGAGTTCTTAAATGTGATTTTAAGCTTGATTTGCGCGCACAAGTATACTCACAAATAACACACCTAAATGGTTTCTCGCCGGTATGAGTTCTTAAATGTCTTTGTAAAGATGATTTCCATGCACAAGTATACTCACAAATATGACAACTAAATGGTTGTTTTTCGCCGGTATGAGTTCTTAAATGTTCTTGTAAGTTTGATTTCCGTGCATAAGTATACTCACAAATATGACAACTAAATGGTTTTTCGCCGGTATGAGTTCTTAAATGGCTTTGTAAGGATGATTTGCGTGCACAAGTATACTCACAAATATGACAACTAAAGGGTTTCTCGCCGGTATGGGTTCTTAAATGTTTTTGTAAGCTTGATTTCTCTGCACAAGTATACTCACAAATATCACAAATAAATGGTTTCTCGCCGGTATGAGTTCTTATATGTAATTTTAAGCGTGATTTACCTGCACAAGTATACTCACAAATTTGACAACTAAATGGTTTTTCGCCGGTATGAGTTCTTAAATGTTCTTGTAAGCTTGATTTTTGTACACAAGTATACTCACAAATATGACAACTAAATGGTTTTTCGCCGGTATGAGTTCTTAAATGTCTTTGTAAGTTTGATTTACAAGTATACTCACAAATATGACAACTAAATGCTTTCTCGCCGGTATGAGTTCTTAAATGTCCTTGTAAGCTTGATTTCCGTGCACAACTATACTCACAAATATGACAACTAAATGGTTTTTCGCCGGTATGAGTTCTTAAATGTTCTTGTAAGCTTGATTGACGTACACAAGTATACTCACAAATATGACAACTAAATGGTTTTTCGCCGGTATGAGTTCTTAAATGTTTTTGTAAGTCTGATTGCCGTACACAAGTATACTCACAAATATGACAACTAAAGGGTTTCTCGCCGGTATGAGTTCTTAAATGTAATATTAAATGTGATTTAATTGCACATTTATGGTTACAAATATTACATATTATAAATGATTTCCTGACCTTATGAGCTCTTAAATGATGTATTAAAGTTTGTTTAAGAGCAAATTTGTAACCACAAGTTGCACACTCAAAGAAATTTGAACAGGTCAGCGTTAATTGTGTAGTGTCGGTATCTTCTTTAATATCAATGGAATGATGCAAATCTTCTAAATTAAATTTCACATCTTCCACCTCTTCTCTTTTAATATCGTAATTGCCAATTGAATTATTTGGAGTTTTCAAAAATATATCCACATTTTCTACAATTTGTGATACTTGAGGTGCAAGTAAATCGGTAACTGGTTCCATTTGGAGGATGCAGCACTGTAACTGTACATGTACAAAATCACTTTTCTTAATTGAGGACGTTAATTATATGTTATCGATTTAGAAAACACTGCTACAGTTGACAAATCACTACTATGCAAATTTATAAAATGGCAACTTTGATGAGTCAGGGGCGATTGTTGCGTGTAAGTGTATAGCGCCATCTAATAGAACTAAAAATAGATTTTCTAACGTTACGCCATACAGCAGTTCCTGACCTCAAAAAAATTTGAACTGTTCAAAGTTGCTTGTGTAGTGACGATATCTTCTTTAATATCAATGGAATGATGCAAATCTTCTAAACTAAATTTCACATCTTCCACCTATTCTCTTTTAATTTCGTAATTGCCAATTGAATTATTTGGAGATTCCAAAAATATATCCCTGTTTTCTACAATTTGTGATTCTTCCGAAGGTAGCACTTGAGCTGCAAGTAAATCGGTAACTGGTTCTATTTGAGGATGGAGCACCATGAATGTACAGGTACAAAATCACTTTTCTTAAGGAAGGCGTTGATTATATGTTATCGATTTAGAAAACTACTGCTACAGTTGACAAATCACTACTACACAAAATTATAAAATGGCGACATTGATGAGTCAGAGGCTTGGTCAGAGGCGATTGATTGCGTGTAGGTGTGTAGCGCCATCTAATAGAACTAAAAAGAGATTTTCTAACGTTACGTCGTGACGATTTGTGTTCTGTTAAAATTTTGTGGTGGCAAATTTCAAATTGGAAATTGAATAACTTCTTTTTTAAAATTTTCAATTAATATTTACCAATTTATTTACGACCGTATTCATAGACAAAATGTTACTTTATTACCCTTACAACTTGAGTTGTAAAATTAACATCTTTCTACTTTCTTGAGCAACTGATTTTTCACAATGCATTTTATCTTAATTTGTTTACTAATTTTCTGAATAATATACCAACGAGATTGTTCTTTGCATTTCCTCCTCGAGGGGCTCTTGATTGGCATCTCTCAATCGGATCTTTAGGTGGATGGGCATTTGTGATATAGTACCAATGCCACCTCGATGGATTCTCTGCAGATTCTCAATGCATTTTTTCTTCGGACAGCTTGTAGTTTCCGGCGATGTCTTTGTATGTCCATTGCTCCCATCCAAATTAGGATGGCGTAAAGCATGACGGAGTCTGAGATTCCGTTAAGCAGTGTTCGCTTGAACCCTTGGTGTTTGGCAAGTGTTACCGCTTTCTTAGACACTCTCGACAGTTGAGGTCCGTAGGATAAGCTCTTGTCCACGTAGATTCCAAGTATCCTGGCCTGGGTGCTCGGGTGATCGATTTTCTGTTCATCGTGAAGGTAATTGGTTTCATCCTTTTTCTACCGATGACGGTCATCGCATCGGTTTCTTCGGGGACGAGCTGGAGCCCCTTGGTATTCATCCAGGTGCAGATATCCGTTATGGCTAAATTGACCTTATTTTGGAGCTTGGCCTCGATCTTAGCTTCCATCACTAAGGTGATATCGTCTGAAAATTCATAGATGCTCACTTCGGATGGTGAACATCATACATAATGTTCCATACAACCGAACCTCACTCGTAACCTGGACCACACTTTGCCACAGTTTTTCCTCAACAAGCACTGACCTCTGAAAAAGGTGTGGGGATATCTGCTTTCTCTCCAACTCTTCTAGAATGGAACTATCTATCCGAGTTGAAGGTGTTTTTGACGTCGAGTGATAAGAAAGTAACGACCTTTCACGTTCTCCAAGTGTCCTCTCTTGCGAAATCCATATTGGTTTCTACCCAGGGGGATGAGCCGTAAACGATGATAGAAGTAACAGCGTTAAATAAAACTCGAAACGAATAAAGGAAGTTAATGAATCGGAGGAAGAATCGGGATTGTTCTCAATACCGAGATATAGAAGGAAAAAGACGAAAAAATGGAGTAAGACACCAATTCGCAATTTACATTAATCAAACGCCACCATGCGGGAAAATTTCAAATTAGTAAGTGACGTACTAAAAGAAAATAAAAATTCGTTCTTCAGGCTCAAGACATCACAAAAACAACTAATTAACAAAAGATATTACTACAATAAATTTAACACTATACTGAAATGTTTGCAAATTTTCACCAGATTATGCCTTGAATTTCTCGAAATATACGTCCAAACACAGCCATTTTGTTGCTGCTGGTGGCGCCACCAACGGTAATGTAAATCGCCAATAGCTCGGGAGACGAGGATGAAACTACGAAAGTCAGAAACAATACAGTAAAGAATAAGCTCTGACAGCGAGGCACAACTGGAAACGAAGGAAAATAAGAAAACCAAGAAATAAAAGCAAAAATAGAAAAGGAATACCAAGATTTTGATCAATTAAGATTGGAAAAAGGGGTGGAAAACAAAAGGGAAGAAAATGAGAAAAATAACGAATCCCAAAAACCAAACGAAGCCAATGAAAATGATACAACACCTGCAAACCAGGAGTAGGTGTTCACAAACTAACAATTAAACGAAATGTCCGAAAAAGTCATGGAAGACGCCCACGAAGTGAAAAGGTTTCTGAAAAGGGAAAAGGAAAAGGAAAAAAATATGAAAAGGATCAGCTTTGTAGGAACGCAAAAAAGAGCCGTCCTTGAGGGCACTTGCCCCTACCATCCGGCCCCTCCTTCAGGTTAGGGAACCAAGAATAGTGAATTCTTCCCCTCAGGACCAATCTCAAAAGCAAATCGCCCCAGGGATTATCTTGAAGCAGTAAAGAGGGCGGCCATCAGCAACCCTCAGAGCGCAGTGCCACAGAAAAAGTATAAAGTAATTATCCACCCCGAAGAGGATAGCTCATGCCAAACAGCTGAAGACACTAAAACCGCTCTGACAAGTATCAGGTTAGCGGACCTCAGTATCAAACCCGACAGGGTGTATTTAATTAAGAATAAGGGAGTCGTGGTGGAATTCTCTCACCCTTCGATAAAGAAGTTACTAATGGAGAAACAATTGGTGGCCCGGGAGCGTTCAGCAACCTGGCTGAAATGGTAGATAAATTTGTTTCCAAGAACCAGATAGTGCGATGTTCTTTGCTCTGCTAAATTGGCAAATCAAAAGAATGAACGAGTTTTAAGTCAAATTTTAAATGAAAGTTGAATTATAGAGAGATCATGGCAAGGCGATATAACGATTGACTCGTTATAGAAATTATAAAATTTATATCATCTTAAAATTATTTGTTATTTGTTAGTTATAATTATATTAGTAAATATTGTTATTAAAACTAGGTTAATTTAGAATTAGTTGTGTTAAGCACACTGAAAAGGTTTTCGTGATGACATTTGTTGTAACAGCTTGGTGCGATAAATTAAAAGGACGATTATTCGCCTCAATTTAAACTTTAAAGTGCATCGTGTCTCCAATTTACAGTTCTTTCCTAAAAAACATTATTTAAATGAAGATTAAGTGTGGTAAAATTTAATTAAAGCCAATTAAGGCCAATGAAAACTTGCTGCATCAAAAACAGGCATGCGTTGAAATATCAACGAAAATTTATATCCTTGGCGACGAATGTTTACCTTAACAACAAAGAACAACGATAAAATAACCCAAAGTGAATGGACGCAAATTTTGTGCTGCTCCAGAAAATTTGTGAAAAATGTGTTTTTAAAATCCAAGTAGGGTAAAGTAAAGTTGATTTATTCTGGAAAAGGTTAAATTATATTGAAAATGTTAAAAAATATTAATACACTCACAAAAAACTCAAAATTTGGTATTGATGTTCGAGGAAATATTTGGATGACTGATGAAAATTAACTGGATGATCACAGAAAAGTAAACTGGAGCAAATTCTAGGTGTACACAACCGGTACACCCACGATTAGGAACGAACTATGATGCAATTCGGAAGTGGGGTGAGATTTATGTAACTATCCAAGTGCGGGAAATTTAAACATTAAAAATCAGAAAATCTTTTTTATTTACAAACATTTATTTAGATTTATCAGTTAGAATTAAGAATTTGCTACATTTAGTTTTAAAGCACATGGTTAAAATTTTCTTTCGTCTCCATGACGACAATTTGTGAAAATTTATTAATTTCATTAAAAAATCAAATTGCCATGATTCTATTTTATTTGAATTTAAGTCAAGTTTATAAACAGTGTGAAAATATGAATCTTATTCATTCTGAAGATGAGCGAATGCAGTAAGGTAAAATTTACAAACAATCAAAGAATTTCTTTCACTTTTGAGCTAGCCGAGGTAAATACAAAATTTCTCCTCACGTAAGTTATCATTGTGGGATAAGCATTCCAGGTAAGGGTCTCATTCTTATCATAAGCTTTATTTATATCATTAAGGAGAGGGGTCATTGCAATAGTTCTGGAAATGGAAAGGAATTTCCCCAAGGTGCTCAAAATGGCCGGAAGTTTTTGGCCCAAGAGCATGAATCCCGTCCATATCAGAGGAAAAACGCATAATAAGTGGATCCTGGGGATTCATTCCATTCCCTGGTCCGTGAGGCAATAATCAAAGATAGGAAGTTTAAAGTAGCTTTTAGAAGTTATAGGGTACACGATCACATCGGAATTGTCCGATGCTTTAAATGTCAAAGATTCGGCCACACGGCCAAATATTGCAAAGGGGCTGAAAATGCGCCTTTTGTACCTCTACAGAATACGCCTCACGTAACTGTGGGGTTCAAAAGGATCTTGCTAAGCAAGTATGCGTCAACTGTGCTAGGGAAAAACACGGTGACAATAAGCTTCTAAATAAAATCTTACAAGTAAATCTCAGAGGCGGCGATAGCGGATGCCCAATGCTTCGTCGCGGAAAATAATTATTTTCTAGCCATTTTTTCGGAACCCTACTGCTACCACTCGGGACCAGGTGGGTACCGCCTTCCTTCTCCCCTCCGGACTTGCATCATGGTCAACCATGCGGTTGGAAATGAATTCACGTTCTTCTTCCATCCGCACGTCTCCAGCAAGCTTCAATTACCTTCAGTAACAAAGTGACCTAGTTTTTCATAGGCACGTATTTTCCTCCGTAAAGCACTGGGTGATTGCGGAAGGGGGAAGGCTTTCATTTGAGGGGATTTCAATTGTCGCTCACGCATTTGGCTTGGTAGTCTTGGTCACCCCGGGTGAAGGGGGGCATCCAAAACCTAGGCACGTATTTTCTTTCAGCCACTGGCAGACCTTCGTAAGCAGTGGGTGTTTGCGGAAGGGGGAAGGCTTTCATTTGTGGGAATTTCCTGGTCATTCGGGAGGGGGGATACCAAAACCGTCACTTTTCTTCGGTTGTGACAAAGTCTTCATTGTCATACTCCAGTTCACCCCCAAGAGCCTAAGAAATTCTCTCATAGCGTGATTTTGGTTTGCTTTCGCGGCATCTTGCACTTTTTCTCCTTCCATTTTTGGGGAGGTGGTGTTTCACTTCACGAAATCAAAAAAAAATTTACAAAGTGAAAAGAACACAACACAATAAAAGAAATTTGATTAGAAAAGGAGGGGGTAGCTGTTTTTGGTCTAAAGACTTCTGACTGCAAGCTGATTATAAATATTTTTTCCGTTATTGGGAAAACAACCATTCTATCATTGCACTTAAATTAATTATACCTAACAGTTGTTAATACTTCAATTTGCAACAAAATTGGTTTGCTAATTATTTGCATTAGGACAAGATAATTCAGTTTAATTCATCTGTTTGCCACGCGCACTATCAAAGGTCAAAATAGATTAGTACATTTTCGTGAAAGGCTAAAAATATTGCAAGATTCCAAATTAATTTGATAATAATTGCGAAAACGCAAAATAAACAAAATGTTGGTTTTCAATTTCGTTCATAGATGGCCTGGGTTTCTTATTCCGTTACCGATTTTATTAATATTTTTATTTATTTCCGGTTTTCTAATTGCCATTTGAAAATTTCAACAAGTATTTTGCATAGCACAAGTAAAAATACTCTTCGTTAGTTTTCATTTAAAATTAGACGCCGAAATTAATAGTATTCTCGTAATTATCCAATTTGTTGGAGTCTTGAACTATTTTTTCGGAATTTTTTATACGAATTTAATTCTTGTTTTGTATATTATGAAACTCTTAGTTAATATTGTTCACCTTGTCGAAAAAATTGATACATCAAGTTTATATTGACCTCATTCTACCGCATCTGAAAACCTACATAAAAATGGGCACATTACCGAATATTTTTTGATTTTGGATTTTAAATTTTTCTGTACCAATAAAAACCCAATTTCTTATTTTCGATACATAATAGTTGAAAAAAGTAGGTAATCGACAATTCAAACGTATTACTCTCACTTTTTATTATGTTTGCTTACGTAATAAAGAGTGTTAAGTGAGGACAAGCGATAAATTTTTTAATAAGAAATTAAACTACAAAACAGGTATGAATATGTTATGACGCAAATCTGATATTTTATTTCGAGTTTCCTAAATCTTAGTGCTCAATCGACGGACTTTCGGCGCTTTCGGTTAGTTTATTGTAAGAAATGAGAGCGGTATGATGCATGCACGTTGTTCTACGTACACGTAAGGTGCTGAAAGTTAACAAACTTGGAGTAGTAATTAATATGTTAGAAAGTGTGTATTTATTTTGAGTGTTTGAAAAAAAGTGCGTTAATTTTTACGTTTGGGAAATAATTTTATTAATTTTCGATAAGTAAGTTCGTTATTTTTTTTTTGTTTTGAAGGAAGTTAGTAGTTAGAAATTACTTAAGAGTTTGTACGTCAATTGTTATTCGCGATTTTTTTTTTAAATAATTTTATATTAACGAAATTATAGACAATAAGATATCCCACAGACAATTATCGAAATTTACATTTTATGACGCAAAAATGAGTTAAAAGTTCTAAAATTATGTAAGGTCGGCACTTCCTTATGAGCCAATAAGGGTATTTCTTCATCTGAATTTTTAGTCGGTTATTTCCTAATTTAAAAAAACAATGTAAGGAAGCGAAATTTTAACTTTTAAGACTTTTTTCAATTTCTTGTTTTATATCCGGTAGAGTAAACACAAGTGTAAATAAATTTTGTTATCGCTTAAGTGCATTTGTAGTGAATCGCATTCAATGACAAAACTTTTTATAGAACGGCTACTTAAATTATTATTCTATTATCTTTTAATGTATTTTTTTTAATAATTTAAGTAATGGAGAAAACTAGTTTGATTCACAATACCAATGCCAATATTCAAATCGGTGACGCTTAAACGACTCCTGATTATATGACTGTGATCATTGTGACTTTAAAATAATAATAATTTTAGTAATTATTATTTAATTTCTTTTAACATTTTTATTATTACATTAATGCGTATACTTGCGTAAACACTACATAAATATTTGATTTATTCCTGATTTTTACTAAATTAGTGGACTTAGCATTTAGTTTCAAATCATAGATATATTTTACAAAATTAATGTTTCTGAAATGTTAAAATAAAGATGTAGTGTTTTTTAACTAATGTATTATCTTTAATTATTTTTTATTTAAATTTCATTCTATATTACATTTATATAACACATTGAAAAGCCTCAAATTAGGACGAAACAATATTGCGGTGACATATTTTTTGAACAATTAATTTTACCAGGTATTTTGTTATAATAAACTAGTCGGCCTTGGTTGTGCGGCCTAAAGGCCGCACTGGGTCAATTGCGACAGCTGTCTATCGATATCCTATATTAATATATTCATTTTTTCACGTCTCATCTATCATTAAACTTTACACTACGGATGGCGTGACATTCGTTGCTCCCTTGTTATGTTTCTTAAGGAAATCGCATCTTTTCTATCAGACACGGACGCGCATGAATCATGAATGGACTAACAAGATTCAAATACAATTAATTGATTTTTTTAAGTTAGATATCTGTTTTCAGGGCTGTTAGTAGTGTTGAAAAGAATCATAGATATACTCTTGAATACGTTTTTATTCAAAAAATCGGATCTTTTCGATCAGATACTGACGCGCATGAATGGATTAACGAGGTCAAAATACAGTTAATAAACATTTTCTTCAATAACATTTATAATAAACCAGGGTTGTTAGTAGTATTTAAAATAATTGAAAGTTATAATTTTTCATATTTCTTAACCGGGGGTAAACCCCCCCCCCCACGGATGTAAAGCTAGCCTGGCCAAATCGGAAGCGACTGACACTCCTCCGGCGCGGAAATTCCCGCCGACGGGTTCTCGACTTTGCCATTTACACGTAAGATTTGCCTTCTTTTCCTCCACCTTTTCTTCTTTCATCGAATATACCCAGTTATGTTTGGGATCAGTAGATGTCGATAAACCTGCACGACCAGCACTACTAGACAGCAACTGCGTTTTTCTGTCAAAATAAATTCAAAGCCAAGCCCGTCGCTAATCACAAGGGGGGGGTTAAAACCAACCTCGGTCTCAAAACCTGAAATGCTATGGAGCACCAGCTATCTGAAGGATGTGTTGACAAGGTCAGGTACTCCGCAAAATAATTTATGATTCTAATTGTAAGATGTCAGATTTTTGAAAAATTTTACCTGCAACCTGACTTATCAATAACTAGGAAAACAAATCATGAAGACGAACCGCAAACTGTACATTCACAGCAGAGGAAATTATAACGATTTTTTAATTTATTACTAATTGTGTAAGTTTTTTAACTTTTCTAAAATTCCATTTGAAATGCACACCAACTTGGGCTCATCCGGAGGGGGGGGGTTGTTTTACTGCTCGCCGCGCCGTTGCGAGTGTCCGGGAGGAATGTTTGGCGAATGAATACGGGGGATATATTTTCTTAATTCTAATTTATTATATTATCTTGTGTCAAATTTTTGCACATCACAATAATTTTGACGCTTCCGGTATACCACGAAAGTATGCGATTGCAAAACTGCTTGAGGTATCGTTGATGTCTTGTTTGTAAAAAGTTTACTGGGGAGTGTATTTATATCTATCCTAGCCTACGAATAATTTTAATATTTTTATTAAATTTATTGTTGCTAATCTGTGGTTTTTTGAGAAGTATTTCCTTCGGTACCCAACTCACCTACGGGCCCAGCCTCCGCATTTAAGGAGCCTATACCGACCATCAAAGAGCAGTAACAAAAAAATAAGTAGGCATCTGTTTACAAAAGCTTGCGATTGGAGTCTGCCGGCTCTACTCAAAATTGTTATGTTTTACCGGTAAACCCGAGCACGTAGGTCGGGCCCATCCATAGGGGTCCCCCCCTCAGGTAGCAAGACGGTTGGCGCAGCGTCGCAGCCGAGTTCGATGCGGATTCCCGACTATGGGAGCGACTGCTGCTCCTCCGAATCGGAAAATCCGGACGAATGGACCCCGACTAATTTTTTAATTTTAACGGAAAATTCTTCGAAAGAAGTGGGGCAATTCCATTTTTTTAGTACAAAACTTGCTTATTTTTGAAAGACTTTTTCGACGATACCATACCAGAAAATATGGAATTTTCGACATTTTGGAGTAAACTGCAGGATAGCAAATGATCAAACATTTTTTCCCAACCCTCTATGACTAACCGTTTTTGATAAAAATGCCTGCTTGCCTGGTCTGGGTCTGTTTCACCCTATTGAAGGCCCCAAATTTTGGGCGAAACAATATTATATGGTAACTTATATTTTTTGAGCAATTAATTTCGCAGACATAAGTTTCATATCTACAACTTGGATTTAAAAAAGTATAGATAATTAAAAATAACATGTATTATATTATTATAACAGGTATTATGTTAAAATTACTATTTTACTTGTAATTTTCTCACCATTATTTTAATAATTTTTTTTACTCTATTTTTAAAATTAATTTATTATTCCTTCGTTGGAAAATTATTTTTTTCTCTTTTTTTGTTTTATTTTATTTTCAAAGTTGTCAAAATGCGATACGAACACGGCGACCTATAGTTTAGCATTAATTCCAAACCACGGGAATAGACGATTTTATACCGACCATTCCCATTACGGATGTTTTATTGTTGTGATCAGTGCCGTAGCAACGGTGAGGCGACTGAGGCCTTTGCCTCAGGCGCCATCGCAATGGGGGGTGCTAAACCTTAACAAAACGCAACTCGAGTATGTCTTAACCCAGATTTTCTGCAATAACTCGAAAATGAGGAAAAATATAAAAAAACTCTTTATAACATAAAATGTTCGTCTATTTATATTAAACACTTTTGGACTCTTCAACATTTTTTATATCTTCCACCGTTTTCAAGTTATTAGAGAAAAAGTGGGTCAAGTTGTCATAGTAGAACTCCAGTGGTTATGAAAAGTAAATACAATTATTACATGACAGCAATTGATTATTTTGCAACAAAAATTCGAAGAATTCCATGTAATATGCATAGGCCACGGAAAATGCACACCTGAAAAAAGCAAGAAAAAACTTGTCAACCGCAAGATAAACATCAACCCTGTTCGAAAAAATGTGGTCCATGATGAAATAAATAAATAAAATGTTTGAAAGCAACTTTAGCAAAGAAACATCGTGGGCGCGTTTTTTGCTGAACCAAATAAGACCTAAATTTTCAATACGTTGCCAAAACACAAATTCACTTAGAACCAAAAAGTTATACAAATTTTTTGATTTTTTTCTCCAAGAATAAATTGCAGTTCAAAGAAATCTCAAATAAGGTGCACCGAAATTAAAAATTACAATTAATAATTTCACTGCATATTTCAGGTTATAACTTTGTTTAACCGATAGCGTCTCCTTAACTAAAGGAAGTAGAGGGTCACCAAAGGTATCAATAGAAAGACAACATTTTGGCTATAGAGCTGGGAATATTCTACACCCTGTAACTTAATTGTTATTATCACCCCCCTCCCCGCCACGTTTCGTTTTGTTTTCACAGATATAATCTAAATATGCTAACTTACAAGAAACATTTTAATGTTATAAATGCACCATTATACAGAATTAATTAATATTATTACCTAGTGCCTACCTGTAGATCATAATAGCTCAGACCGGGGGGTCTGGGGGGTATGGAATACCCCCCAGCTACACAAATTATTGTAAAACAAATATGGACCTCCTTCTGCCCTCTGAAAGGCAAACTTTCAATGGTCGTGAATAATAAAACGGCCCCTTCCAAGCTCTAAGAAGTATTTTTATCGGTGTGTTCTTGTAAATATTTCAAATATGGCTAAATGGTCTTTGCTATGATTACATAATGTTTATAGTCATGTAACTATGGCAATCTGTCATTTTTGGTCACGTTGCTATGGAATAAAAAATTACAATTTTACACCCCCGCCCTCAGCAAATTTGTAAGAGAAAGAATGACAGCATAATGTCTTCCACTCATGTCAGTATCAAGAAAAACGGGAAGTCAATTATGTTTCTAAACAATAACATGTGTACCTGGGGGGTATTCCCCCAGACCCCCCGGTCTGTATAAGTTTAACCTCTTTTCTTTCTCTATATTTTTTTATCTTACTTTGAATTGCACAGTCTATTTATCAGAACCACCATAAGTTGACCACTTTTTGTCGGTTCTGAGAATTTGTTTTCGATTGATCACAACTTGATACAATTCCAGTGATTCGGAGCATACGTTAAACTGTAGGTCTCCTCATTAAGACATACGAGAGAAGGTCACAAATCGACATGGTACCGGATACAGCACTAGGGAGATACAGGAGGGAGGGGGTCTGAATTAAAAAAAAATTTTAAGGTTTCCACATGAAAATTACCAAGTCATAATACAAAAAGTAATTGAGGGGTCTGGAAGTAAAAGGGTGCAAGTGCACTTGAACCTGAAATGATCTAAGTGCAGAATATCATACCTAATGGGTAGCCTAACTTAGAGGTAAAATGATTTTAGTAAATTTTACGTCCCCTTGGGTCGTAATAGTAGATTATGCACCAAGGGAGCAATGTGACATTTTTTTGGCCCCAGGGTAAAGGATTGTTTACACGAGGCGCCAGCCGAGTGAAATAATTGCCCATGGGCCAAAAGTCACTTTACTCCCGTCGTGCATATACTGTTTTTTGCAATTCCGGGAGGTAAAGTAGGAACTTCGCCAATTTAGTAACTTAAAGCAAAAATTTAACGCATTTTTTTAATAATGCACGTGGTAGTATCTAGTAATATTACCAACTACTACCAAAAAGTACTAGGAAATAGCAGGGTAAAAAAGTGCCCCTTTACACCCGCAAACCGGGGTAAAAAGTGAGTACCTTACCCCCGGAATGGCAAAAAATTGTATTTTCTAAACTTATTCCTGGAATTTTGAATTTCCAGTTAACTTTAAAGCCATGTTTCTCAGAACTATTAAAAGTGCACTTGAACCCTTTTACTTCCAGACCCCTCAATTAATAAAGGAGATACAAAAAATACTTTCAAATAATTGTCGTCGGAGAGGAAACCTTCAATTATACCATTAATACCATATCCTTCTACAATGTGGTAGAATATAACAAAATCCTCTCTTTGATAATTGTTTAAAAAACTTGAAATCGTTATTTTCGGTCTCCTATTAAAAAACTGTGGGTGTGATTGTGGACATTGTGAACATGGTTATTTACAAATTTATGCGACTATTTGAACAATTGAAGGCTGCGGAAATAAAACAAGAATCGTCACAAAACTAAATACACGAATATATCTTAGTTTTAGGCTTCTATACAAAGTATAGCAAGAAGCCTTATGATCCGGCTCAGAAAGGTAGCTGTATAGAAGCCTAGGAACTGCCGCTAAAGCGAGTTCCACCTTGTTTTAGTTGTCCGTGACTTTAAGCGCGTAAAAAAAATTAAAAAGTTTTGTTATTTAAATAAAAATTGAAATTCAAAAGATAAATTAAATTAATTTCTAATTGTTAGGTATTTCAAATTAGAATACTAAATGGCACCACATCTTGTTACATAACCATGTTGTTATGTGAAATCAGAACCACACCGATAATAGTATATTATTCTCCAAGCCGCGCTAGAGCTTTTTACCGTCACGGATGAAATTGTCACGAGGCGCTTAGGCCGAGTGACGTAATTTCATTCAAGACGGTAAAAAGCTCCAACGAGGCGAGGAAAAATAAGATATTTTATCGCTACTATTTCAGTAAGAACCAAAATACAACAAATAAACAAATTTGGAGGAAGTACAATTAAAAACAGATATAATTAAAATATTGCAATAACTTATAAAAATAATAACTTGGGAAGTCCTGCATAAAAATAGTAACATTGTAAGAAAAACCATAATATGTACAAATATTATCATACGGGGAATACCCTACTAAGAATTTCGCGGTGTAAGTTACGTCAGGCAAACTAAACGTTAAATGTTATTTATAAATATGCAGAATATCACATGTGTTGAACTGTTTACGATTAATGCAAGCTGATTACAATAAAAAATACTTTCGCTTTTAAATAACCAACGTAGTAATTGAAATTTACTTTAATTAAAGATATATTGATCACGTTAATTCAAAAGCAAATATAAATAAAAATTGCAAAGTGAACATGAAAATCTCCCTAGACGAGTTAATAAGCTCTAGACAACAATTATTTATAGCAACAGATAGCCGGGAAGGAACACCGGCTTACGCGTAGCCTGTGGAGGGGATATCTGTCAACTTACTGAAATAGTAGCGATAAAATAAATTGTTAACATTCCCTGTAAGCAATAAAAAACCGATGTTACTAATTTAAATTTAAATAATAGATATTATATAAATGTAAGTATAGTATATTTCACTATAAATGAAATTAAAAAAAGTCATAGCATCAAATTACGTTGATATAAAAACGTACAAACTATAAACGAAACATAATATATAGAGATAAGGTTAATTATTTTAATCTCGCGCCAGCCTTTAGCAATGCATATGCTTGGTCGACAGCATATCTTATCTCTATATTATTATGTTTCATCACATAGTTCGTACGTTTTATATCAACGTAATTTGATGCTATGACTTTTTTTAATTTCAATTATAGTGAAACTAACTATACCTACTTTGATTACGCTGAGACTCTCGATAAAATATCAAGAGGCCGATTTTGTAGAAAATTAAGTTTGCTATAGAATAATTTCTATTTCTGTTCTGCGATAAATGAATAGTTTCGATAAATTTAACCTTAAAAGAGCAACGTCGAGAAAAATTTATTTTTCAAAATAGCTTCGAATTCCATCATGAATTTTTTCAAAAATGTTGAAGAACGCCAAAGTATCGGTATTTAATTTCACAACTGAAAAATACACTGGGCAAAGTAGTAAAAAATTATTTTCAAAGCCTGCGCGTTTGAACGCCTCCCACACTTAACTATGCTGTGAGAAAAATTTTTGTAGGAAATTTAATTACCTGTAAAATTGGTTCTATGCAAATTTTGGTATTCCTGACCATTGTTTCAGATTTTTGAATGCAAGGTCGCGGTATACATTTTTTAGGGTTCCATTGCTAGTTTATGAACTGGATCCGTCTGGCTTTTTGATGCGAAGCCAATTAAAATGCTCCGAATTCCTAGTGCTTATCATATCTGTATTTTTAATTTAATCTAAAAAATGCACAAAAATGCACAAAAACACAACTACTGTATTGCTCCACTAAAGAAGAAGGGCGTATCTGCACTTTACCATGTTCTGAGATAATTCATAATTGCATTTTTATTTAAGCCAAACTGTTATGTAGTAATCGAAAACTTGTACTTCTTAATATTTTGAAGACATAATATATAAATGATAGACAAAACTTATTTATTTTACATTACATTGAGATATTTCACACATAATATATACAACTGTAGTAATAACTCAAAATCACCGTCAAGTGTAGATACGCCGTTCTTACTTGGTGTGGAGCAATATAGGAAGGTAACTTCTTTCTTATTGCATAGTGTACGCATAATTTTACTTTTCCATTTCTGTGTTATTTCTTTCGCCCAATTACTTGTGTCTACGGGTTGGCATCACCAAAAATTGCGGAATTTCTATAAGCTGAGTTACTTCCGATTTCAGATGTGGCTATCGTCTTTGATTTTAGGACCAATTTGGCCTACAACGTTCTTCGCGGCCACGAGAACACTCAGGTCACCAATCAACTTTTTTATTCCTCCAATTTATTGTCCCGTACCGTTGCGAAAATCTTTAAAAAAACCGCACACCAATTTTTCCTTTGTCTAGTCAGTGCTGAAAATCGCTCGAAATTCATGTTATATAATTATGTAAATGACAAGTTGAACTTGACAAAATGTAGGAATCTAGAGCAAAAAGTAAGGACATGGGCAAGTTTTTTAGTGGTTAGTGGGCTTCGAGAGGGAGGCACCGGGTTCGATCCTGAGCGAAGTAAGATCTTTATTATGGCCGTCTCCGCTCGGAAAGCAAGAAACCGATCTGCTTAGGTACAATTTCTGCGCAGAAATGAGTTTAGAGCGCATTTTCTTGTACAATAAATTGCATAGTCATACACCCCTTACTTCCCGTGTATAGTTGGAAACCATTCAATAAATTGAACGATTATTTTGAATTTGCACGGCAATAAGGATTTCAATAAACTATTATGTTTTTATAGGATTTGTTTCCGAGTCGTAAATTTTAAAATTTGCTAGTGAAATGGAAATGTAAACCGAGAGTATGGCCAAATACATAGTAAACAAGTTTACTTTATGTAAATGGGTATGAGGAAACTTGAATGTAGTATTTTAAGATTAAATTATGGCATCACATTAATGACGCATTTGTTATTATTCACCGAGGTCTACCACAAACAAATACCGTTTGGCTTTTTTTTTTCGTCAGATCGGTCAGATCGATGGTAGACCGCTTGAATAATGAGATGGAAATAATCGAAACTGTGTAACTAAATTAAAAATTAATGTAAAAACTAAACCGCACCTAACTCCCAACCCGCCTTAGGCAGTCGTGAAGTTTTAATGTAGATATGAAACAACTAATCTGACTCCTGAATGAGAAGATAATCCCTTTGACTATATTGCCGTCATTAGTTAAAACGTCCTAACTAACAAATTTGTTTTCGGAAAAAGTGAGTTTATTAAGCCATTTTCATATCATTTTGCAGAAATTTAATATAATCATAATCAATTTTATAATGAAGACAGCTTTATAACATCTACATCAAGTCAGTTTTCTCCCGAAAACGAATTTGTTAGTTAGGACGTTTTAACTAAGCACGGCAGTATATACTAAGTATCAGATACTAGTATTTCTTCAATTTAGTAGCGGCATTTGTTGATAATCTTTTGAACTACACGTGGTGTAGTTAATAAACTGCCTTATTTTACGGTGAAGATAATGCGAAGCTCAAAAATCAAAAAGATTAATATATTTTTAAATTAATCTACGTTCACGGTCTCTGATTAGTAAACTTAACAATTTATATTTTACTGCTTGCAAAACTATTTCACATTTTTACTCGGTTTTTTAAGACTAAGGCGATTTTATTTTAGTATAAAATTGTTTTAAAAAATATATATGTAAAAACATTTATCGTATAAGCATCTACAAACCGTTGTGCATCGCCGGTTTACGACAATACCCATTTCAAAATTACCGTGCATTTTTAAGCCATAATATTCACGAAATTGTGTGGGAACTACATTACATAAATATTCTAATATTTCAATTACTACACGAAAATTTAATTGAAACAATGAATATAATTTGATGCCGGTTACTGTAATCTCTGTTTTTACAACAAACATTAGTAAAATTAGTGTCATCTAGTGGTCTTAAGTTATGTTAATTTAAGTTAATGTACGCCTTAACTACATGGGGTGATGATTAAAATTTAATTACACACTACATTTCATTGTTTCCATTTTTTATCCAATTAAACATACGTTAATTTTACAAGAAGTTAATTGATTCCATAAGTTCATGTTTTGGGATATTTTTATGCGGCGTTTTTTAATCAAAACATCAAAAAAACATCCAAGGCTGTATTAACTATAGAACAAATGACGCAGGAACGTTATTCCATATCAGGTGGTTTAACTGGTTATTCGATCAATTTTTAAAATTCCTTTTTTTTAACAATTAACATGTTGCTAATTCAAATAACCGTTATTTTAATTTTACTGTTTTTTGTTTTCGTGTGGCAGCCATATTTCTTTTGTGGGGCGCAGTATCTTTTGCAATTTAAAGGGTTATTAGCGAAAATTGAAGTACTATCTCAGTCCTTGTTGGCTTTATCGATTGTTTTTTGTTTTTGTATGGCGGTCATATTTGATTTAAAGTTTTAAACAAAGGGCGCAGTATTTTTTGCAATTTAGAGGATTTGCGAAAATTGAAGTATCTCTGAAAACTGAAGTAAAATTGAAGTAGATGTTGAAGGGTGCAATTCCAGATTTAATTCCATTTTCTTTTTTAAAAATTCAAATTATTATTATTTAAATTTGATTGTTTTTTGTTTTTCTATACCGTTCATTTTTGTTTTACACAGGGTTCAGCATTTTTTTCAATTTAAAGAATTTACGAAAATTAAAGAATCTCATCCCTTAGGGAGCGTTCAAGTATTACGTAACGAATTTGGGGGGAGGGGGGGTCTTGTAAAACGTTACGATGCGTTACAGGGGCGGGAGGGCGGTTTGAACTACGCGTTACGTAACATTGTTTTTGCCACATAATTGTGACTTTTAGCTATAAAAATGGTCACTTGGTGGTTACGTAACGTTTTACTAGGGGGAGGGGGGTACAGAAAAACGTTACGGCGCGTTACACGGGGGGGGGGTCAAAAATCTCCAAAAATTGCGTTACGTAATACTTGAACGCTCCCTTATTGGTTCTTTCAATTGTTGTTTGTTTTCATATAGCGGCCATATTTGATTTGAACAAGGGGAATTTAGAACATTTGCGAAAATTGAAGTATGTCAGCCCTTATTGGTATTGAAAGCAATTAGGCAGGGCCGTAGCGAGCTCTTCTGGCGCCTGAGACAAATTTGGGGTAGAGTTACCTAACTCTCACTACTCGAAACTAAATTTCTTCTGCTACACACTAAAGAACACAGTTAATATAACAAATTCTCAAAATATGAAGGGTGAATTTATTATCAAAATTTTGAAATAATCGATTTTGAAAATCGTTAATTTTACATGTTAATTAGTGAGATTCCGGGCGCATCAGCCATTCTATCGTCGGTCCGCGCACTGTGATATACTCTAACACTTAGAAAATTTCGCACCGGCAGATGCAGCTCGGCCGTCGTACATGCAACATCGATTATTTTTTGTTTTTAGGCAATTTTTAGGGGGTGAAACGTAATAGTATACTGCCCCATACCGCAACTATACTTTTTAATGCTATTTCGAGGGTCTCTCACATTCCGGTTGCATTTATCCCGGTTTTCTTGATCCGTGGCGCTTCTCGTATGTTTAGCCTAGTAACCAGAGTCAAAACCGCCCTGGAGGGGTGCAGAGCGGAGCGGCGCCCCGTAAGGGTAGGTTTTGACGATGGATTACCCTCCTTATCGAATGCACACCCCAAAATAAGAAGGAAAAAAAATTATTAATTTTTTCACTTTTTCGGCAATATACGGCTTATTTTCCATTTTTTGGATTATATTTATTACTAATATCCACTAATCACACCCCCAGTTATCCGAATTTCGAAGAAAAATTCAAATCGGAGCGAAAAAATTTCACTCGATTTCAAGAGACCGCTAACGAGGTATGTGGCAGCGACCCGTGTCGACCGCATGCAAGTCTCGACTTTCTCCTGCTTTTCAAAAGTCGATATTTTCGTTATTTTTACCCCGTTCACCCTTTTTTTTGTTTTATTAGACAAATATAAGGCTGCTCTTTAGTGTGTAGCTGAAGAAATTTTGTTTCAGCTAGTGAGAGATAGATAACTCTCCCCCAAATTTGAATATATGCGTGCGCTCGCTTAGAGCAACGAAAACAAATGGATGCTTATCAGGAACTCATTTAGGCTGCTGGGACCGGGGGGTCTGGGAATCTAGGAATTGGGGTTTGCAATACCGGTATTTACCATTTGGCATCATTAGACCTCTCCCACAATCTGAGAATGCAACCAGAAAAATTGTCATCTAATTGTCATCTTTCCAACAAATATCCAGTGAAATTGAAGGTGAATTGTGAAAGATTAAGCCCCAAATCGTAAGGATGACCACGTGACCACACCATTATGGTTGTTTTATTCTTATATCATCCACTAGTGTATGGGGTATGTCCATTATTTCTTGTATTCTTTTATTTTTAATTCCCTTCCAAAAGATTCCTATCATTTTGAAAATTTTAAACTATTATTTATTGAGTTTTGTCGAGGTTTAGCGAAAACAAATTGATGCTTATCAGGAACTCATTTAGGCTGCCGGGACTGGGGGGTCTGGGGGGTATGGAATACCCCCCAGGTACACTTAATTTATTGCGAAAGAAAAACTTTCATTTTTACGTCCCTCGGTATTAAGAAGAAGGGTACTGGGATAGTTATGAAAAATATCACCAAGAATACCCCCCCCCTTCCGGATTACAAACAAAAATTGCAAAATATTCAATGAAAAATAATAAATTTTGATGGTTTTGAATAAAGGCAAGTGTACCTGGGGGGTATTCCAGACCCCCCGGTCATGTAATATCAATTTTTATCATTGGGAACTTCTGAAGATCTTATATAAAATACGCATAGTATGTTAAAATCACCGTTTCCATGGTAACGTAACGGATAACCCCCCCCCCCCCGAATATGGAGATTATTTTTATCGGTAGGAATTTTTCTTTTCAATTTAAATATATTTGAATAACTGTCGCGATGAATGTACGAAATAATTATTCAGAATATGAATTATTCAAAACCTTTTTCAATTGTTTTCTCTAGATTTTCTGTTTATTTCATAAATACTTAGTATGATGTAGGCAAATTTTGTTAAACTGTTTTATAGAGAATTTTGTACTCTTCAATTTTGATTTGATGATAATTTTCTCTAAAAATGAAGGTAAGCGAGTTATAAGCGAAAAACTACTGTAGAAGATTAAAATCCCCTCTTGGGGAAAAGGCCGGCAGGGAATTTTAGGCGATGTTACAAATGAAATCGCGGTCAAATTTTCGAATTCAGTCAAATTTGAATATATGCGCCCCCCCCCCCCAAAAAAAAAGATTCTTATCTTTTTGAAAATTTTAAACTAATATTTAGTGAGTTTTGTCAAGGTTTAGCGCCCCCATTGCGATGGCGCCTGAGGCAAAAGCCTCACTCGCCTCACCCTTTCTACGGCGCTGCAATTAGGTTACAATAAAACGGGATATAAGATTGCTTAATATGATACGTTTTCATCTTAATGCAATTCTAAAGGGTGCAATTTCAGTTTTAATTCCTTATTCTTTCTTAAAATTTCAAATTACGATTATTTAAATTTGATTGTTTTTCGTTTTCCTATAGCGTCCATATTTGTTTTACATAGCTCAGCATTTTTTCAATTTAACGAATTTACGAGAATTAAAGAATCTCATCCCTTATTGATTCTTTCAATTGTTTTTTTGTTTTCGTATAGCGGCCATATTTGATTTAAATTTGATTTAAACAAGGGGCGCAGCATTTTTGCAATTTAGAGCATTTGCGAAAATTGAAATATATCAGCCCTTATTGGTCTTATCAACATCTGGTTGAAAGAAATTCATTCACAAGAAAACGGTCTACAAGATTGCTCATTAAATATTTTCATCTGTATGCAATTTTAAAGGGTGAAATTCCAGTTCTTTTAATGTATTATTAATTTTTAAAAATAGTCTCATATTCAAGGGCAAGTTTTTTCAGGAAGGGGGAAAAGTCCCCGATAAGTATTTTTGGAAAGAGGTAGGAACTGATTGTTTTCTACACCAAATATCAAATGTTCTTAAAATTGACCCTTTTTTTATTTAAAATTTTCCAAGTTTAGAAATTGAAGAAAAACGTAAATATTTCTCTCGAAGAACCAGATAAAAATCTGAAATTTTTGTTATAGGCCCTTTTTCTTAACAAATTGCTGTTAGCTACATGTTGATAGAACCAATAGGAGCCGAAATGCCTTATAAAACAAATATGGCCGCTATACGAAAACAATAAAATTTGACAAATGGCAATATTGACACCAACATGATAAGGTGGCTGCACAAAAAATAAGGCTTAAAGAAAAATAACCAAACCGTAAATAGTAATAACCACGAGAGCTCGAGTATGACTAACTCATAAACGGTGAAAGATATCAAAAAAAAATTTTAAACAAAAAATGCTCGTCTTTTTACGAACATACTTTTGGCCTGTTTAACATTTTTGGTATATTTTATCGTTTTCGAGTTATTATGGAAAAAGTAACCGTGACTTAAGTTGTGAATTAAACTGCAATTACCAGCAACAGAAAAGATTAGCTGATTTACAAACATCACAATTTTTCCTGTCTTCGTACACTTGTTGCACATCCCAATAATATGAACTTGTGAACAAGTGTCCACAATTACTGGCCAAAAATTTAAAAAATACCACTTTTTGACATTCTAATCTTAAATGTAGGTTTGACCATTTCTAGTAATTTATTTAGTGTGTCAAGGACACCGCACTACTTTTACTTTAAATATATAAATATTTATCACTTTAATGAAATGGAACCTCAAATTATTAAAAATATGGTAGGTCAAGGATTTTTTTCTAAAAGTAACGAACCGTCAATTAATATACTGCCTATTATTTCTATTTTCGACAAACGTTTTTATAGTTTACTATTATTTTCAAGTTGGTCCACCCTGTATTTATATTATTTTACAACAATACCGCAATTTACCACTTTAATTGGCAAAGAGGAAACAGAAACTTTTTAATTGTATACCAGAATTTCTTGCACCTTCTGTAACAAAATTATGACATTAAAATTGAGTAAGTGAGAATATTTTTATGTAAAATTATAAATTATACATTTCCCAAACTACGCAATGTAGTTTCTTAAATAAATTATACAGTAATTATTGTAAAAATGAAACTTACGTGAATTAACGAAAATGCATCGTGATTATTAGGCTCCGCACTCAACTGGAAATTCTAGACGATTATATCAGAAAATAATAACAAATGTAGAATATAATAATACAAAGTCGTGCAATACCATTTTGGATTGACCTCCCCCCCCCCGTATTTTATACAATTAATACAAAAAGGGCGCCTTGATTGGACGGATATCCGACTGCGACTTGTCGTTTTTGGCTTAACGGTACATATACCGAAGTATAGATGGAGTTAGTGATTGTAGTATTTAGATCGCTTCTAGAATAATCTATTAATAACAATCATTAAATAATGAATATATTTTAGACAGACTGCAGTTTACTGTTTTTATAATATATTTATCACAGGATCATTTTAAATCTGACAACCACTAACGCCATCTTTGTGTCGGAACATGCATTTAGTCAGGTTGCATCGCTTGATAAACTTATCATTCAACGACCTCAAGCTTTGTGGAATTCAAGTTACTTCACATCTGAGTGCACTTCGTACCTGAGTCTGAATCACAGTGTGCTGTTGCTTAAATGCGTCACTAATTTATTATTGTCAAAATATATCGGAGAGATGTAACTAATTTCATTAGTAACAAGCTGACCTCTGGCATCACAACCGGTAATTATTTAAAAAAAAAACTATTACTGTATTTTTTTCCCTCAAAACATGTTTTACAAGTTTAAAGGTTTATTTATATTATAATTTGATGGTTGCATATTTTAAGCTGCTATTTATGTCTTAACCACAACTTGCTCTATTATTTTCCTATTATCATTTGTACTATTGCAAGAGCTTTCATGGTAATCACTTAGCATAAGTATTATTTTTATGACTAATTATTGTTCATAAAATAAGTGTTGATTGCGTTATAAGCACGTAAAAGTTTATAATTCAGTGAAGCAACCAAAGGGGGGGGGGGGTAGTCGCAACAAAAACCACTTCATAACTTACTTGGTTCTGTGTAGATTTCAAAAATAAAAGAAAAATGTTGTTTAGAATTTTAAGCTCTACAAAATGGCTTACTTGATATTTTTTGATTAAATTAATAATAACCAAGTTAGTTCATAAAAATAAAAGATCTGGAAAATGGCGACTATATTTTTTTCCAATTTTACCATACACCTCGCATAAATTACTTTGTTGGTTTTAATTATTACCAATGTAATTTTCTAACCTTTAAACAATTACTTGAGTATTAAATTCTTAATAAATCTTATATAAATATAATTTACGGTTGAAGGAAATTTGTCAAAAAGAAACACAGTAATACAAAGTACAAAACTAAATGGCGATAATAACATGGTACCGCATAAAATTTTGCATTATCATAAATGTTCATGTGTCTTAGGTAGTAATTTATGATTATTTATTATTTAAGTACCCAGTAACACATAAATATTTCAGTTCTTAACGAAAATTGATCCCAGCAGTGTAAAACAACATGTCGATTTTTAACAAAAAAGTTGGTATGTGCTGTTTTCTTTACAAAAATTATTTAACCAACTTAACCCTAAAAATTGTAATTTTTTGTTAGGGAAATACCAAAACTTAAATTTAGACCTTTTGAGTTTGCATGGTTTTTCGCATCAGAATTTTATTTTTGCTTGTAAATATTATTCTTTCAATTAAAATTTCGTAAGTAACTTTTTCTGTTTGCACAAATCCTGTTAAAAAATTTGCATTTCAAGTCGTATCTGTTTACGCACATCCTTTCGTTAAATTTCAAGAAGGCGATTAAAATCTAAGAATTCATGGAACTCGTGAAACAAGTTCTTATTGTTGATTTTTTGTTATATTTTCCCATGTACTATGTATGTATTGCGTAACGTCAACCTAACCAGTATCCGAATAAGATTAATGACGTTGGTGCTTGCAAAAAGTTCTATCAAAATATTTTAAGGAATTGCGTATGTGGTTTTTCCAAACAAGGATTAATCTGTTGTTCTGAAAGGACCTTGCATGTCAGGTATTGATAAAAAATATTAATTTCAGGAAAGGGAAACTTCACTTTGTTTTTGCGCTGCAATTGCGGCACTCTACATTCTGATCTTTCCTTCTAGACCGGATTTTCAGCTGTATCAGGAAACACACTTTTTTTTACAAATATCTCGTTTTCCGTCAGTTTTACAATAAAACATTCCGTAATTAATTTTACAGATAATTAAATTTTCTATAAAAATGTTCCCATGCATATTTTTACATAATGAATGGTTTATAAGTTATAGCTACGAAAGGCACATAGCACCTTCACGAAATAATACCGCGATAATTATCACAACAGTTTCCTGTTTCATGAAATTTATTTCCGACCCGGTATGGTTTTAAAATCATTTTTCACAACTTTACCGCTAAAATTCATCAAGTTTGATCGTTTGTTCCTGATCCGCTTTTGTTTCCATTTTAAGGTGGAAGTCGCCACCACCTCTCCCCTTCATTTAAATTTTATATCCCACATGCAATAGAATAGTCTTATTTTCATTTTTGAGACATTCAGGATGACACACCAAAGACACTGACGCGCAAGATGGATTGACGAGATTTTTGTTTCTACTTGGGAGCAAACAAGTGGATTTTTAAATCTTTTAATATTGCGTTTAGAAAACGCTGCAAAAAATACCGTTTCAGAAGGATACTAGTAATAATATAATTATTATGACCAAGGTGTCTGGAAATTTTTAAATTTTATAACTCCTCTTAAACTTGCGTTATCTGGTTACTGTGCAGTTAATCTAACCACTCGAAACAAAATTTCTTCTGCTACACACTAAAGAACACAGTCAATATAACAAATTCTCAAAATATGAACCGAGAATTTATTATCAAAATTTTGAAATAATCGAATTTGAACTTAGCTAATTTTCATATAATTCAGTGGTGGATTAACGAGATTCAGGGCGCGTCGCTCATTCTGTTGACAGTCCGTGCGCTATGAATGACCTTAACACTTAGAATATTTCGCACCGGCAGATGCAGCTCGACTGTCGTACATGTAACATCGATTATTTTTTGTTTTTAGGCGATTTTTTGGGGGTGAAACGTAATAGTTTACTGTCTCATACCGCAACTATACTTTTTAATGCTATTTCGAGGGTCTCTCACATCCCGGTTTCATTTATCCCGGTTTTCTTGATGGGTGGCGCTTCTCGTATGTTTAGCCCAGTAACCAGAGTCAAAACCGCCCTGGAGGGGTGCAACGCGGAGCGGAGCGCAGCGGCGCCCCGTAAGGGTAGGTTTTGACGATGGATTACCCTCCTTATCGAATGAACACCCCAAAATTCGAAGGCAAAATTTTTTTAATTTTTTCACTTTTTCGGCAATACACGGGTTATTTTCCATTTTTTTTGATTTTATTTATTACTAATATCCACTAATCACACCCCCATCTATCCGAATTTCAAAGAAAAATTTAAATCGGAGCGAAAAAATTTTACGCATTTTCAAGGGACCACGGGCGACTGATGCACATCGACCGTGGTCTGCCGCCTACTCGATGCTACTTTCTTTTCAAAAGTCGATTTTGGGGTTGTTTTTACAGTTTTCACACAAAATATTTTTTCTATAGCCTAAAATAAGCCTGTTCTTTAGTGTGTAGCTGAAGAAATTTTTTTTCAGCTGGTTAGATTAACTGCACAGTCGCCGGTATTAAATTGAATCCTGTTGATAAACCAAATTAACATTAATTGTTTTTGTATGTTCATTCAATATTTGTTATGATATAATATCCATGTCCTTCAATGTATGTATTTATAAGATCCAGAATTGCAATAGTCTCGCTACGGCATCGCCGTAGCGAGCTCTTCTGGCGCCAGAGGCAAATTTGAATTTCAAGAAAGTTTTTATAGAAGACCGATCATTTATCAATGAGGCACTGGAACAAAAGACGGATCTGACAGTCATTAGAATTTTGCACTTTTTCATCAAAAAGTGTTCTATTTTGTTAAATAATCATTGCCTAAATTTAATTATTTTAATTATTCATAATTTGTGCAGAAACCTTAATTGTTTTCATTTTTATATTAATAAATTTTGTCGACTGTCAAAACATTCGTTTTTTTGCAACTCTAACCTTGATAAATGGCTGGTCTAATGCGACAACTTTAATATTATGTATTTTTAAAACTTAAAATTATTTCGAAAACTCTCCTCTTTAAGGTTATACTTTTTTGACATTTTTGTAATTATAAAAATGTGGTTTATCCAAATATTAGAAAAAATAAGCGTCGGAATATATTAGAAAATTTCGCATGACGACGTCGCAGGTCAAAAAATAAACACGATCAAACATGTGAATGACGGGAAAAAGGTGAAATTTAAAAAAATAAAGTTGACGTGTCCGAGGATTTTCCGAGAAAACCCTTCTAAAAATTTTTATGGCATTTGTTCTAAACTTCACGAGTTCACTATATAAAAATCTAGGAATTGGGGTTTGCAATACCGGTATTTACCATTTGGCATCATTAGACCTCTCCCACAATCTAAGAATGCAACCAGAAAAATTGTCATCTAATTGTCATCTTTCCAACAAATATCCAGTAAAATTGAAGGTGAATTGTGAAAGATTAAGCCCCAAATCGTAAGGATGACCACGTGACCACACCATTATGGTTGTTTTATTCTTATATCATCCACTAGTGTATGGAGTATGTCCATTATTTCTTGTATTCTTTTATTTTCAATTCCCTTCCAAAAGATTCCTGTCATTTTGAAAATTTTAAACTATTATTTATTGAGTTTTGTCGAGGTTTAGCGAAAACAAATGGATGCTTATCAGGAACTCATTTAGGCTGCCGGGACTGGGGGGTCTGGGGGGTATGGAATACCCCCCAGGTACACTTAATTTATTGCGAAAGAAAAACTTTCACTTTTAAGTCCCTTGGTATTAAAAAGAACGGTACTGAGATAGTTATGAAAAAATATCATCTGCTGCCCCCCCCTTCCGGATTACAAACGAAAATTGCAAAAGATTCAACGAAAAATAATAAATTTTGATGGTTCTGAATAATGGAAAGTGTGCCTGGGGGGTATTCCATACCCCCCAGACCCCCCGGTCGTGTAATATCAATTTTTATCGTTGGGAACTTCTGAAGATCTTATATAAAATACGCATAGTATATCAGAATCACCGTTTCCGTGGTAACGTAACGAAATCCCCCCCGAATATGGAGATTATTTTTATAGGTAGGAATATTTCTTTTCAATTTAAATATATTTGATTAACTGTCGCGATGATAATGTGATAGTTTTACCGGTCAGTTAAAGGGAAATGAAAAAGAACGCGAGGTTGGAAGCAACTTTCCTAAAATCCCCCGTCTTATCATTGGACCAAATTTGAAGAGGAGAAAATTCTCTACAATACGAAGTAACCGTGTTTTGTTTTGTTCACCATCGATGGTAAAGTTTAAATGTACGAAATAATTATTCAGAATACTCGTATGAATTATTCAAAACCTTTTGAATAATTGTTTTCTTTGCATTTTATTTTTATTTCATAAATACTTAGTATGATGTAGGCAAATTTTGTTAATCTGATTTATAGAGAATTTTGCACACTTCAATTTTGATTTAATGATAATCTTCTCTAAAAATGAAGGTAAGCGAGTTATAGGCGAAAAACTACTGTAGTGGATTACAACCCCCACTTGGGGAAAAGGCCGGCAGGGAATTTTAGACGATTTTACAAATAAAATCGCGGAAAATTTGAATATATGCCCCCCCCAAAAGATTCTTATATGTTTGAAAATTTTAAACTATTATTTATTGGGTTTTGTGCCCCCATTGCGATGGTGCCTGAGGCAAATGCCTCAGTCGCCTCACCCTTGCTACCCATGTTTTAAATATAGTAGAATCTCGCTAGAGTGAACTAATTTGTAGTGGCGGCTCATGACTTGTTTCAATGGGAGGGTACAAAATATGATAACAATTTTGACTGAATGAAAGGAACTTACTTTAATTGTTGTTGCCCTTTGATTGTCGTTTAAGTTAGCTCATGATTTTTTCGTAGGCTAAGATCGTGGATTAGTTGAGGTAATGAAAGAAAATGCTTCTCGTAAATAAAACACGATCTTAGCCTCCGCAAAAATCAAGAGCTAGCCTAAACGACGATCAAAGGGCAACAACAATTAAAGTAAGCTCCTGTTTACAGGAGCGTGAGACGGTGTTGATTGAATTTTCATCGATGAAGTCAAAAAAAAAAGTTGGCGCCCAATGTGGCGCCAGTGATAACAATTGTTTTATTTGTTTTATTTACGAGAAGCAATTTCCTTCGTTACCTTAACTAACCCACGATCTTAGCCTCCGCAAAAATCCAGAGCTAGCCTAAACGACGATCAAAGGGCATAAGCTCCTGTTTACAGGATAGCGTGAGACGGTGGCGATTGAATTTTCACCGATGCAGTCAAAATTGTTATCACTTTATTCAAAAATAGAACTCACTGCGCGCGCTTTACCTGTCACTAATGCGACTTCCCCGTCGAAAACTTCCGTGGTGGTATATACAGGGTGCGTCAAAAGACCCGTGACAAATGCAAAAAAATTTTCTCAAATATATACATCATAAAACTGATTTACTTCCAAAATATTTTAATTCCAAAGAATTATTGCAAATGTTGACCATAGATGATCAAAAACCTCGAAAAATCAGTCAACTTCTAGCGTTACTGTGAAAATTTTATTACTCTTAATTTTTATGCTTTTAAGCTGGAGGATATTCCATACCCATTCGATTGAAAGGGGGGGGGGGTTAAAATAATTTAATTTTGCGAATCGCATTTGTATAATTAACCTGCTTATCAGTGCAGACTCGTAGTTTACAATAATGGGGGGGGGGGATGTCTAAAATGATATTTTCACTTTTTAATCAAATGTTTTAAATCTGTGCCACCGTTTATGGTTCAAGCGATGTCTGATTGTCTAATGTTAAATTGTTATAATTTTGAATTCTGAAAAAAAATTTGTTGATCGGTTGAAAACAAGCAATTAAAGTTTGTTTCTTTTATTTGCATAGGTCAAACATTTTTAAACACCTTAGGTCTATTTTAGGAGAAATAATACTAACAAAAAATCTGCGGTAAACAAATCCACGGTAAAAACCCAAGGGTAAAATAAACCATGGAAAATACCCTAGTATATAAATGTATATATAAAATATTACATATTAAAGCCAATACCCGCACCTATAGGGGAAAAATATTAATTGTACGCACCCTGGTGGCTGTAATATCAACTAAATATTTGACGTCTTAATTAATTAAAATTATTTTAAAAATTAATTAAAACACGTTAAATTTATTATTTTTTATTAAATTATTTATTTATTACTTAGTTGTAATGTATTATTATCGTTCAAAACCAAATCAAAGTATTTCTGAGCGAGGTCAAGTGAGGTTATATCATTAGCGTGCATCAGCGTGACGTCATGTTGATGTTGCTTACAGCGCACCATCCGTTAATATTTCTCCCCTATACCATAATAAGTTTTTTGCAGATGAAAACATACTGCATCTGTAGGTACGTACCTGCTATCGGTTGCAATTCATTTTTCTTAGAATATTTATATAAAATATACAAAGTTTAAAATAAAAATGATAAAATAGAATTTTTTTGTGAATTATTTTACCTTAATTTGTTTACCTACGGATTTTTCCGTGGGTTATTTTACCGAGATTTTTTTCCTTCAATTAATTTATCAATTAATATTTGAAAAAAACTTTACTTCATCTGCATTTACCTTAGCTTATCATTTAAGATATTATTCTAAGATTTATTATTCTCAAAATTATTTTTTAACTCGGATATTATTCGAAGATCAGGGAAAAATTTCCGACATAAGTAGCATACGGGAAGGATCTGTACCTATGTCTTTCAGTTATGCACTGTTCACTCTATAGAGGCTCAATTTGTTCACTATATAGAATTCAATGTATTTCTTTTTATGTTCAATATAGCGAGATCCTACTGTATCTCGGTAATGAAAATTTTATAAAATAAGTAAACTTTTTTAAGAAACCGATAAAGGAATAACAGTAAAAGAAAAATTGACACAACAAATTCAATTAAATTTTTTAAACAAATTTATTGTTATACTGACAATCTTTTTTCGTATTTATAATTGGACTTTAAATTTAATCATCAACGGTCAAGTCTGACTACAGAATCAGTTTCGAATTGAATCGCAATGTCAATAATACCGAATAATATTTTATTTAATATGAAATAATAAAAGAAAACAATAAATTCATTATTTAATTACACCGAAATGAGTTGCATTTAGAAAAATCTAACCACATCACATGACAAAATATATCCTAAGGATTGAATTTACATAATAAA
The DNA here is from genome assembly GCA_932274525.1 of Podabrus alpinus. NCBI lineage: Eukaryota > Metazoa > Arthropoda > Insecta > Coleoptera > Cantharidae > Podabrus > Podabrus alpinus. The sequence goes on along the minus strand of OW026454.1, from coordinate 73,331,502 downwards.
AACACAACAAAATTTGGGTTTTTGTGCTTTTCCATAATAAAAAAAAAGAATTCATATTTTATCTACACCTTTTCCACTTTTATTTGAGAAAGCATTAATTGTAATTCAGATTAGTCAATTGTATTTGAGAAAGCGTCAATTTACATTCAGATTAGTCAATTGAAGTAGTTAGAGCAATCGACTACTGATGCTAAAGGCATTGGTTCGAGTCCACTAGAAGTCAATTTTCTTTCGGACTTTCTTTCCTTCAATGACCGTCTCCGTGCTTCGGAGGGCACGTTAAGCCGGCGGTCCCCCTGATTTGACCTGATCTAATATGTCAAACAGGGTAATAAAAATCACCCCTACTCCCCATCGACTACGCAATGGTTGACTTTGTTGAGGCTTCGGGCTGGGTGGCCTGGTCCAGGGGCCACCTATCGACTGCACCTAGCATTGGTGGGATGCGAATCGCGGAACTTCTCAGAGCTCGGTCATCGAGCGGACGTTCCTGGTTCGTAGTGCCGGCCATTGTTGGGGAGTTCTGGTCGGTGGTGAGGCCGAGAGACCGCCTAACGGCTGCGGTCATACTTAGCAGTGTCGACATTGTGGGTCAGGCTGGGGGGTGAGCAACAAAGTGGAGGCAGTACAATGGGCCCGGTAGAGTGGCCTAAGTGCGTGCAAGTTAATACTTGCCCCTCCCCCGAAACCCAAAATCCAAAATCCTAGTCAATTGAAATTGAGATTAGTCAATTGTAATTCAGATTAGTTGACTATAATGTCAGCAAGCGTAAAGGTTATTCAAAATTGTGAATATTTTTTAGTTTGGAATAAATGAATGAACCAATCAGAGATGAGTTACAGCGATCAGACGGACAATATTCGTTTATTATTTCCATCAGTATGCTTCTTATACCGTTTACTTACAATAACATGACTTCCTCTAGGAACAGTTTCAATTGAAATTCTGATTTGTCAATTCTATTTCAGAAAACGTCAATGTAATTCTGATTACTCAATTGAAATTCAGAAAATGATTATTCAAATTCAGATTGTCAATTGTATTTGAGAAAACGTCAATTGTAATTCAGTTTAGTTAAGTTTATTTCAGAATGCGTTAATTGTTATTCGGAAAGGGTTACTTGTAATTCAGAAAAATCATTTAAAAAATATGTCAAATATTTGGCTCATGGTCAAAGAGTGTACTACTGGATTTACACAATATATGAGTTATATGATGTAAAATGAATTTATTGAAAAAATTTAAACTTATAATAAAAATGTGTTTAACGTCCAACTGCCATATCGTCCATTGCTAAAGCGGCAACATAATGTATGGTGGTGTGTTGCACTGCACGAGAACAATCACTTCCACTTACAGTGCGTTTTGCTTCATCAATAATCTCTTCTAAATAAACTAATCTTTGTTCCATAACACCAGGACCTCTAACATGTGGAATTCGCATATTAACTTTAGCCCAAATCTTAATTTTTGACCAAATAATCTCAATGGAATTTAACATTGGAGAGTAAGGTCAACCTTAATAATGTTGCTGACGTTCCATCGATAACAGTTTCAAGTCTTGAATGGCAAGGTGCATTATCACAGACAATAACTAAATCTGATAGTTCATTCCCCATGTCCTGCCACGTTTCTAATAATCTTGTAACCCAATCATTGGCTAAAATTGATGTGAATGAACCTCTCCGACGTTCCATTGCAACAACACCTGTTGCCGAAATTGCTCCTATCAAATGAACATTTGGACCTCTTGCTGCGGGAAGGATTTGTACCGATCTGGTCCCAGCTAAAGAGCGACCTCTCGTTTTACGGCAAAATAAATTAAAATTGGTTTCGTCTATCCACACGATTTGTTTGCCCAGCTCTATATCGTCGGCATACAATCAAAAGTGACCATCTGCAAAACCCTAGTTTTACTTTAGAGCAGTTTTTAAGTTATACTTCGCCTGTAAATAGTCAATTTTACCAACTCTATAACTTATTCATTTAATTTCTAATAAAGATGGGCATTTTTCCTTGTAACCGTACTGGTTATTCAATCCCATTTAGTCAATTTTCTCATTTTCAGCATTTTGTAGTTGGTCACTTTTGCTTGTATGCCGACGATATATTCGTTAAGAATCCGAACATATTCTGCTCGTTTCCTTTTATTTTCTTCTGAATTCATTGTAACTGGTTCAGCATGAACCTGCTTTACAGTGAAAAGTTTGCTTTCAAGATAATTTCCAATAGTTGCTAAAGATACCACTACTTGAAAAGTATCTAGCACTTTTTCTTTCAACTGTTTTAATGTATAACCACTATCTTCTTCAATCCATGTAATCATTATATTGATCTGTTCATCGGTAAGAATTTTCGGTTTGAGGCCCCCTTTTGGTAACATTTTCTCACGCCCGGATTGCACCCAATGAAATGCAGTCTTATAGTTAAAATTCAATGTCCGACACAAAGCTACCCAATCGTTACCTAATATGTTGGCGCACGCTACTATTCTTTCACGATCTTGATTGGTATGTTTATCATAGCGTTTTCTTTCAACAACCTCACTTCCCATGACAGAAATTTTGCAAATGGGACAAAACGTCTCTTCTAGTCCATCAATTATAATTTGAGCAATTTCAAAGCATCTTCTATGAAGAAGGTGACTGCATGGTAGTAATCGTATTATTTCCGTTCTTGCCATAGAAACTTGGCAAATTACACAATTGTCTTTCATATCCAATTAAACTATTAATTAACTTTTATCTTATGTATAGAATTCGGTAATTATATAACAAAGTTTAAATCCGATTATCTGATAATAATTCCAGGATAAAGAGATTAACTTATAATCCAACCGCTTTAACAACCTAATGCGTGGTTGTTCGATGAATCTGTACTCAGGTAAAACTAAGAAGCACTACAATTTGTGGATCTGAATTACAATTGATGCTTTCTCAAATACAATTGACAAATCTGATTTTCAATTATCGCTTTCTCAAATACAATTGACAAATCTGAATTACAATTGATGCTTTCTCAGATACAATTGACAAATCTGAATTTCAATTATCGCTTTCTCAAATACAATTGACAAATCTGAATTACAATTAGGCATTTCCAAATACGTCACAGTGTTTACGGACAAGCTGTCAAGCTGTCCGCGTACTTAAATAAGTTTGTGATAAATCGTGTTTTTTTGGTGAAAATTGAATTTTTTTACATTTTATAAACCGTAGAGAGTGTAGTGTAAAATTATTACTGTAAGTATACCTTCCGTTTATTTTATTTGCCGAATTAATCGTAAACCTAACCTAAGAATTTTACATTCGTGACGTCACATGGAAATGGCCTATTGATGCTTTCTCAAATACAATTGACAAATCTGAATTTCAATTATCGCTTTCTCAAATACAATTGACAAATCTGAATTACAATTGATGCTTTCTCAAATACAATTGACAAATCTGAATTTCAATTATCGCTTTCTCAAATACAATTGACAAATCTGAATTACAATTGATGCTTTCTCAAATACAATTGACAAATCTGAATTTCATTTATCGCTTTCTCAAATACAATTGACAAATCTGAATTACAATTGATGCTTTCTCAAATACAATTGACAAATCTGAATTTCAATTATCGCTTTCTCAAATACATGTGATCGTTTCTGAAATAAAGCTGGAAAGGTGTAGATACTCGTATTACACTTGCTTGTAAAGCCCCAATTAAGGGCGAATGAATAACATAATTGTCGTAACTTTATATTTGAATAGTTATAAATGTAGCAATTTCAAAAAAGTAAATATAATTAAAAATATAATAATATTAAATTTTAACATCATCTTCTTCTTCAGGTGCCTATCCGTTAACGGATGTTGGCGACCTCTCTCCTATGTATGTGTTGTGCATTTGTAGTACTATCACACACATAGGGGACCTACTTATTTAACGCGGGCTCCGAACCGCGGGAAGTGTATACACTTCATCTCCAGAGAGGCTATTCTTGGCATATTACACCTCGGTGGTTTGCCATTGCCTTCCGAGGGGAGACGGTCAGAATAAAGTTTTTACTGCGCCCGGAGCCGAACCGGGCATTCAGCTTTAGCAACAATGCACTTAACCGCTTAAGCTGATTACCGTCTAAAAATTTTAACATAAACAAGTTAAATAATAAATTATTATTTCTGAACCTTTGGCTTCTGAGTAATAAGTTATTATAAAGCTCCTGACTGCAAGTTGCGTAGTTCACTGTTTAATTAACTTGATAATTTATAAATTATAATTTAGTAGTACCTATTACCTGCCCCAATAAAAAGTAATAAATAATACAGTTGTGGGGTTCTGCTAGTAAATCAAGTATGGGGTGTTTTTTTAGCTGTATGAGATCTTTCAATAGGGATAACTTTTGAATGAAGTTTTTCAAAGTGACAGTTCTTTGACATTTGTGTTCAGAAAGGTTTGCCATTTAATCATGAATAAATTAACACTTGTACAACGCTACCAAATTGTGGAAATTTATTTTCAAAGTCAGAGTTCCGTTCGCGAAACTTATGGAGCTCTTCGCCCATTTCATGGTCGACATAATCGACCTTCTGAGCATGCTATCGGTGCGGTGATGAATCAATTTCGTACCACTTCTTCATTGCATGATGTAAGACCACCAACAAGACAAAGAAACGTGCGTACCGAAGAAACTATCGCTTCTGTGAGTGAAAGTGTGCAAGAAAACCCAAACATTTCAATTCGCCATCGTGCTCAATAACTTGGGCTTTGTCCGTCTACTACATGGAAAATTTTACATCAAGATCTTGGTTTACATCCTTACAAGATCCAGTTGGTTCAAGAATTGAAGCCGAATGATCATCGATTGCGTCGTGCGTTCGCAGATTGGGCGGACAACCAATTGGAAGTGGATCCATTTTTTTACCGCCAAATTTTGTTCAGTGACGAGGCACATTTCTGGTTGAATGGGTATGTGAACAAGCAAAATTGCCGTATATGGACTGAGACCAATCCGGAATATAATCTTGAGACTCCACTACATCCATTAAAATTAACTGTTTGGTGTGGAATACACGCCAACGGCATCATCGGTCCATATTTCTTTCGAAATGAAGAAGGAGCTACCGTTACGGTGAATGGTGTGAGATATCGACACATCCTCAATACATATTTGTTCCCAAAAATCCAAGAGTTAAACATCAACAACTTATGGTTCCAACAGGATGGTGCTACCTGCCACACAGTCACCGAAACCATCGATTATTGAAAGGCCAATTTGGTGACAACATTATTTCAAGAAGTAGTCCTATCAATTGGCCTCCAAGATCGTGTGATTTGACGCCTCCAGATTATTTTCTTTGAGGGTATATGTTAAATCCATGGTTTATGCTAACAAACCAACAACTCTGGAAGCATTAGAGGTCAATATTGAGCAAGCCATTTATGAAATAAGGCCAGAAATATTGGAAAAAGTGGTCAATAATTGGACTGATCGGATGCACTTCGTAACGATTAGTCGTGGTGGTCACATGCAGGAAATTATTTTCAAATTATAAATGGCATTAAATTTACTTTCATAAAAAAATAATTAAAAAAACATTCCATCAATTTTTTAATGTTTTATTTCAATTTGAAGTTCTCATGCAGCTAAAAAAACACCCTATATAACCTAAAAATGGCTCAGTGCGACCTTTAGGCCGCACGATCCCCTAGTAATAATAATAACCTTGAAAAAGTGTGGAAGAAACAAATAATTTCACTTATGATGCAAACAAATTATAATGAATTGACTTGCTGTTATTAAAATTAAAATTTTTATACTACTAAAACTCAAAACAAAATTCTTGTAAAATTACTTCACTGCCCATACATAATAATATACTATTAACTATATTATAATTTAATAGATGATGATAATTACACAAAATAACAATAATTATAATGAAGTTACTAGTAAAATGTTTTGATGACAAGCTTCTTGGGTCAATACTATAACATATCAAGTCCAGTTATTCGCCTCAAAGATAGAAACTAAAAATCTCATTAATCCATCTGGCGGGTCAAAATCAGTGATAACTAAGCCGATTCAGCTTAGTAAATTCGGCGGTAAACCGCTTAAGGTGAGAACATTTTTGGGGGTCCCAATTTGTCATCGAATTGAATTGATAATGTGAGGAGTCGTACCCACCTCAATAACAGCTCCACCTAACAGCTCAATAGTTAATGCATAGGGTAAAATAGGATTTTCGTGTCCCATTCTATCTTTCATTCAACGTGCGGTGCACGTAAAATCCGGTTACGCTAGAATTTCAAAATTTCATTGTAAATTTGTAGTACCGACCTCATTGATCAGATGACCTAATATTCAAAACCGTAATATTCCATTACATAAAATCTAGAAAGTTTGATGAATTTGAATGTTAACGAAATGTAATTTCCTAAAAAAAAACGCAAAATAAATTAATTCTGTTTACACTACGACTACAGAGAGAAAAAAATATCAAAAACTTTGGTTTTTGTTTTATGTCGTAGTTTAATAAAAATGATTTGATTCACAGTTGACAATAATATGGAACTTCAACGACCCCGCCATATTTCCTTCGTTTCGGAAAGCCAGAAAGAGTATGCAGTGTACGTGAGAAATGCCTTTAAAAGTTATGGAACGAAAATGGATTCGCTGCTCATCCTCGATGGACTCGAAATGACCGTGCCGAAAGGAGTCATGTAAGAAACGTTTTTTTAAATTTTTTGTAAACTTTTGATTTTTTTCTGAAACAGTTATGGACTGTTAGGAGCCAGTGGGTGTGGAAAAACCACACTGTTGAATTGCATTTTGGGACGGAAGATACTCAACAGTGGTGATATATGGGTTTTGGGCGGAAGACCAGGTTCAAAAGACAGTGGAGTACCGGGACCCAGGATTGGTTACATGCCCCAGGTAATAATTTAACACAAAAAAGTTTCATGGTACATCAACCGCATAGCGCATGATGAGAATTTACAAAAAAAAATGATGCGCTTGTTGGAATGCTTATTGCGTTATAACTCCTAATTATCGTGATAAATTAATAATTAATGAATAATTAAACACTCATGAAAATTAATATCAGAATACCTTATTATTTATTCTATTATATAACAGTTTATGAAAACGAATGTGAAAGCATTTTGTAATGATGATGTAACGTTCTAGAAACGAAAGCAAAGAAAGTCGGACATTCCTGTTATGAATATTGTGAGTTAATTGTATTCGGAAATAAATAAATAATTAATTTTTTTATCGATTGTGAAGTAGGTACTATTTAGTTTTTTTTTAATTACTTATCACGATTTTTTTTTTCAGAACGTTGGATTGTATGGGGAATTTACCATTAGAGAAACTTTCATCTTTTTTGGATGGGTTGTGGGCATGAGTATAGAGAAAATAAACGAAAGACTAAATTTTTTGCTAAAATTACTCATGTTGCCCGGTGAAGGTCGTGTGGTAAAAACGTTAAGTGGTGGTCAAAAGCGACGAGTTTCTCTAGCCGCTGCATTACTTCACGAACCCGAACTGCTCGTTTTAGATGAACCCACTGTGGGGTTGGATCCCGTCTTAAGACAAAATATATGGGATCATTTGGTAAACCTTACCTCGAAAGGGGGTACTACGGTCATTATAACCACTCACTATATCGACGAAACAAGACAAGCAGATTTAGTAAGTATTGCTAGAAAAAATCTTAATTTTAGAATTTTTTCCAATTTTACTTCCAAGCTCTTTACTTTCACAATTTTTTTCATTATAAAAATAATTTGCTGTTGGTCCTAAATATTACTTAATAACTGGGTCAAACATTTTTTTAGGTATATACTAGATTGATTTTAGTTGAGATATAAGTATAAATTGTGTTTGACGTTTTGGGCCCTTTTATTGGCCCATTAAGAGCTTATCACCACATTTACCTCAAACTAGTCGGACGAAACAGTTTGTTGCAGAGTGCCCGTATTGTAGACACTTGTAACATTGTGTCATTTCTCTTTTGGATCGATATTCCGTTAGTAAACAATTGCTTGAATATCTCTAAAAATAACTTCCTTTTCAAACCCTATTTTTGATTTTGGGGTGTTCTCGTTATTCTGTATAGTTGATGTACTTGCAACTCAACGGTCGATTGTTGCTTTTCTTGAAGTACTCCAAGGTCTTTGGTCCTTGCACTTTGTTTACATTCGTTAACTTTCTTTGTTTCGCTTCGGCGCGGTCAATGAGTGGTGACGCTTCTCTTAGTACTGCATCTTCAATTTAGGGTAATTTCGTGTTAAAGCTAAAAGTCGTATCTACAAAAAGGAAGTTTTAAGATAATTAAGGTTTTGTAATTTTCTTATGCCAACTATTTATGAAATATTTTAGACAATTTTAGTATTATTTCAGAACGATTTTTTTTTTCAAGAATATAGTAAAATAGTATACTACAATAAAAAACCAGTTCTTGAAATTTATACAACATTTTGGCTTATGTCAGTTAAACTTATATGAATGTTTCAGATAAATTAACAATTTTTTCCGTCATTTGTTCATATTGCATGCTTAGCTATTCAAATAATGAAGTATGTAAGTATGTATCTCAATTTCACTAAAATTGCAGTTACGATTTTTAGTCTTAGCACGACAGGGTAGAAGTTGGTAATAGTAATCCTACGACAGTCGAGACATGATGTATATTATGGCCAAGGTCGATATAATCATTATTCGATAATTAAATTGCAAATTTTTTATTTTTATTATTTTAAATATTGTAATGATGTATATAGTACCTACATATTTTAAATTCGAAATATTTCGCGCCGAAAATATTAGAAGTAACGAATTTAGATTCAATCTTGTCGTATGTGCCCGTTTTGAAAAAGGGTTAATATGAATATTGTTGGAATTTTATAAAATCCAGACATGATTAACTTTTTGAAATTGGTTTAAATTTTTGTACATGTTAATTTACGTAGGTACATTTCGTCCCCCCCCCCCTCCAACGAGAATATTTTATTATTTTTACCTATAGGTTCAAAAAATGTCGTTGAAGCTCAAACGATTCTCGATCGATTGATAGTAATTTTATTACAAAAATCACGATAGAGGAGGGGGGAGGGGGTAACACTTCTGCAGCCCCTCCAAAAATTGTTCTCAAAATTGAATTTTTATTAAAAACTTGTGAAACTCAAACAACGGGAGTAAAACCTCATTAAAGCTCAAATGACTGATGACAACAATTTTATAAAAAATTCCCGATGGGGTGGTCGTTTTTACGCTCACTTTCCCTGTTGAAACAATTAAATGAAAAAATCGCCAGTTGGTGTTATGACTAATCATGTTAGTAAAACAACCAATGATTATTCTAGTTGAAATAGTAGCAACAACCTTTGTTATTATTAATTTTTGGGCTAAAGCGTCTTTTCTTTATTCCTATTCATCTTTTCGATTTGATTTTTTTGGACATTTAATTTTACCACTAGCAATATCATGAATTTCCTTGGCTTAAAAAAAAATCAAACTTAAATTTCCAGAACTCATCTTTCAAATTTTTTAAGCGTTCCAAATCTTCTTCGATTGTTATTTTTAAAGGTTTTTAGTTTTTTTTACTTAATTGTTTCTAAGTTTTTTTTTAATTTCAATTAACAGTTAATTTTTAATTTCGCTCAAGTTTATTTTGTTAAATCACGAGCACTTTTTTCCGGCAAAACGTTTTTACAATTTTTTACTTTTAGATCTACTTTATAGATTCCACTGGGCCCATAACCTGTTGAATTTTTAAGAATCGTGCAGTTTTAAAACCCAACAATCCCGATGCGTGTGGTTCAAAAGATTGGAATGAAAGCTCATTTTAAGTTCAAACGAAGCTCAAACGCTTACCATTAATTTTATAAAACAATCCCAAGGAGGGGGGGATTTTTTTTGGATTATTTACAGAAGGAGTTTTCGCTGACCAAACATCTTCCTTCTGGCCCCAGGCCCCAGATAACATTATAAAATATATGGCTAAACACTTCCCGGAACGGAGTGGACGGTGTAAAAATCGTCTATTCTCGTGGTTGTTGAGCTGTTGGTCCTCTGTGCTGGTCACACATTTTCAACACAAAACGAGCACAGACAGGTACTCGGACAAGAGTGCAAGACGTTTAAAATAATCGAATATGTAATAATAACTTAGCCAGAATTAATTTGCTTACGAGAAGCCCTTAAGCCCGAATTAATTAAATCACGGAATTGTCGAATAGTATTTGGTTAGATACTAAAGCATAATTTGGGTTATATGCCCCAAAAATTTGATTAATATATACTAACAAGCCGGGGGGGGGTTAAGGGTGTATCTTTAACGCCACCACCATAAGTTTTAAACATCGCATAAAAAACCGATTAAAATTAACCTTTTGTACACTATTATGCAATGAATGTTGATAGGTTAGGTTACTTTCTTATACAGTTTTACTTTGCAGGGGAGGGAAAACCTTCACAAGACACCACCCCCAATCTAAGGTGGTAGTGTCGAAATTTTTCCGAATAAAATCCTCTCACATATGCATTCCTTGTCCATGCAATGTTTCCATTCTGGGCTTACATGGTTATCGGCGGAGGATATCTTCCCCTATATGTCCTCTATCTTCGTTTGTTTACCTGTTTATATAGTGGGCAAGTCTTCGTCCTCTTTTACAGAACCGGAATCTATCTGTGCTATCCACGCTTCGGTTTCCTTTATTAGGATCTTCAGACTCCGTTTTTCAGCGTAACGCGGGTCTGCTGCCTTTTCCTCACTTTTCATCATCCGCCTGAGGCGAATCAGTTTTTCTTCAACGGTCTTCTAGTTCTTGAAAATTTAACGGTCTTCTAGTTTTGAAAGGACCTTCATCCAATTCACCACTTTCGTTTTCAAATGTTGGCACACCCTCAACGGGAGGGGTGCCCCTTTGTATGTTGGTCTAATACCACTTTCGGTGTTTTTCGCTTGTAAATTGGCTTTCTTGCATATCGAGTGCAGGGGTGGTGTCGCCCCAGTCTGTCTCATTATGGTGTTGGGATTTTTCCTGACCCTCTATTATATTTTGTTTTATCTTTGGCGTTTGATCTCCACGTCTAAGACGTCGACAGTCTTGATCTTTTTAAGAACTTTCTAATAAGGAATCTTAATGAGTCGCTCTTTGTCACTCGTTTCTGCATTGGGTGCAATAGTGTCTATCTCGGCTTTCCGAATTTTTTTTCTCTCCGTTTCCTTAGTTTCTGTCCTTGAACAGTCCAAGGGTTTCTAATTCTCCCATTTTCATCTTCAGAGGTAATTTTCTCCGCCATCCATTTACTACATATGGCGTCTTCCATAAACTTGGTCATCAAGGTTTCCATGTTACCATTTCCATTTTCATTTCTGGTTTTACCAAATTATATTTTTAGCTTCTCGATGTCTTTGTCACTTTTGTTAAGCTTAGTGAAGATGTTGTAGCCATCCGAGAATTAGTCCATGAGATATAGAAGATCCGCGCTGCATAAACTAATCGCTTCGTCAGCGCACTTGTTAAAGCGCGCGTATTCAAAGCTAATACGCTTTGGTTGGAATGTAAGTTGAACATATTTTTCAGCATATCATCTTGCTAAAATGTCCTCTATGATTTTTCTCTGTGTACTAATTTCTTCACTTGTTCCATCCTAACCACAGTTTCGTCGATTGCTTTCAACATCTTATCTTCTCCATGTTGACACTTGACTTAGAAGGGAAACAGATGTTAGTCTTTAATTCGTAAAAACCTCTCGCGTCAGCCCTGCAGATTTTCTTCATCCACCGGGGTTAGTTACCCGATCTCAGAAAGTCCTCCATGGGGTACCAAGGACCACCAGCGAGGAGGTGCGAGTATGATTTTGATTCCCTACTTTTTTACACTTAGGAATTATTAACTACACTCTGTGATTCAGGAGTGGGAAATTTAAAGTTGGTTGCAATACTACACATTATCATTTCACTAGTCAAAGAAAAGTCGGTGTTACCTAATTGGTGGTTTCAGAATAGCGTTGGATCTGCGGTATTTCACATAGTCCCCAGAATCACATTGAATGATGGATTAATGGGTTGCCAATGGCAATAATTTTCTTGTGCAAATTTTCGGTTTCATTTCAGATGACATCTTCAATGTTTTCCAGTTTGTCATCTGTGTGGCGACTACTATAATGACATAATATGGATCATCTAAGTTCCTCAGAGATTTTTACATTGAATAGCTTGAAGTTTCTTCATGTGAGGGGGGCGGGTATGCGGAATACCAGGGCCGGTATGCCACGATTGGTCCGATGACTGATTTTTAAAGAGCACATTTGGTTTCGCCTTTTCATCACCGGGTAAAATTTTCTAGTAATGCTTTTGGCACAGTTTTTGACGAACGTGATGAGTTTGCGATCCAGCGTTACACTCTGGTATTTGGTGGGGACGGATGCGATAGAATTTCTTACAAACACCAGACGTTCGCTTTGGGTTTTTCCCGCGTTTTGTATACATTTTTATTGCTCCCCACATAATTAGTAACAATTACTAAATGACCAAATAGGTACCATTGCATTTTATGGAACAGCAAATTCATTTTTCTAATTGTGCCCATTCTATAAAACCCCATTTACTTACTTCTTAAAAATATCAGCCTTAAAATTTTTACAGGTAGCCTTCATGAGATCCGGATACTTGTTGACCGAAACTTCTCCCAACTACATATTGAGAGAATTTAATAGCGAAACCTTGGAAGGCGTGTTCCTCAAATTAAGTGAAATGCAAAACGTTGGACGAATGCACTTCGATATTAAAAAAGAAAGTCGACCGAATTCGATGGCCCCTAGTGGGATCGATAACAATGCTGCCGTATTTGGAGATATGGAAGACGACGATGCGCGAAGCGAACTCTCAGGAAAATTCGGAGACAGCATCCCCATCGAAAGGAGGTTATCGATTACCTCCTCGACTGGTGGTTTCCCAGGAAGAAGGGCATCCGTTAAATCTTTAGGTAACCCCATTTCGAAACGTGCTTTTACGGTATAATTTTCAAGTTGCAATTTGTAGGAAGAAGAGTTTCGATCACATCGTTATCAAAACCTGATTCCGTACGAGCATCAGTTAAGGCATTAAAAAATGCACCACGCCGACGGCTTTCGGTCTCTTCAGTCCAAGAAGCTGGTGCTTTTCCTCCCGAATTCCCTCCCGAAATTAAAATGAAAACGACACTTCACGATTATTCCTTCGCTTTGAATCCAAACCACATGAAAGCGCTAATATGGAAAAACTTTATGTGGATGGTCCGAAACGTTCCCATTATGTTATTCATAGTAGCTTTACCATTTGTCCACACCAACTTGTTCTGTTTATGTGTAGGAAACAACCCAATAAATTTAGAAGTCGCCATTGTTAATTATGAATCCAATAACACTATCGATTGTTCGGGCGAAATGACGTGTGACAGTCCGAAGCTCGGATGTTTTTATTTGAAAAATTACCTAATGCTTCACGATCTAAACCTCGTAAGTGATATTAATGGAATTTAGGCTGCGATCTTCAAAACACAACTCTTTTGTAGATAAACTACGACTCTGATGAAAAGGCAAGGGAATCGGTCTCAAAGGGAAAAACTTACGCATCTTTGGTGATCAAGAGAAACTTTTCTGAAAGCTTACGAAACCGAATCGCTAATCCAGAAGAAGCCGCGCCATGGGATTTTGAAGGGGCTGAGATCGAAGTCGTTCGAGACCTCTCTGGTTAGTAGTTAAATTTTTTTTCCAGACCGTATGAAGCTAATCTTTATGTTTTAGATAGTTTTATTTCCACCTTTTTAAAATTTTATCTTTACGAATCCTTCCAAAATTTCCTTTACGGCCACCTGGCGAGCTGTAATTACAGTATTAATTCGGTGAAATTACCGATAAATGTAAGAAAATTTAAATCAAAACAGCAAAGTTTTTATTCATAAACTTTTAGATTATGGAGCCGGTGTACGGTGATAGGTTACCAAAATTTTTGGATTTTGCCGCACCTGGAATAACCGTTACGTAAGTGAAATAATTGCACTATTTTAACCCCCCCCCCTAACTTACAATTTCTTTCATTTTAGGGCCATTTTTTTCATGGCTATAGCTTTGACCGCTTTGACGATGCTTATAGAACGTGGCGAAGGAAGTTTTGAGAGATCGCTGATTATGGGAATCAGCGGGGCCGAGTTCATTTTGTCTTATGTGATATGCCAATTCGTGGTGGTGATAATTCAGTCAGCCATTATGTTGGTGTGCTTGTTCGCTATATTCAATTTGACTTTGAAAGGATCGATTGTAATAGTCGTCTGCCTGACGCTGCTGTGCGGCTTTTGTGGAATGTGTTTTGGTAAGAATCTCAAAGTCCGTATTAACAAATTCAACAGTTTTTTTTCTTTAGGCCTGCTGATTTCTTGCATATGTGATGATGAAAAAACTGCATTCTTTATTTCTATGGGTACCACCCTTCCAATGCTTGCTCTTGGAGGTGTGATTTGGCCCATAGAAGGGATGCATTATATACTTAAACCGCTGATTTACATATCACCTTTGACTTATTCGGTGGAAGGTTTCAGAAGCATATTGCAACGAGGATGGACGTTAGACCATGAAGTAGTCGCTTTAGGATTTGCTACGACTGGTGCATGGTCACTTGTCTTCTTAATTCTTAGTATACTGATAATTAAATTTAAGAAAGGTTAAACGGTCAATTTAACCAAATGGAGCACAAGTGACAAAACTGTTACCAAAAATTCATTTGCATTTTTAATAAGTGTACCACTGTGTACTTCAGAAGTCCTAGCAATAAATGCTAAAGAGCATATTATCATCTAAGGCCTGAACTATAAAAAAACTTGACTTTATTACATTGTTTACATATTTCACATATCAAACGCTCATCTACTTTCATTCGGTTAGTTAGAAAATTTTTTAAAGTGACGGTGACTGGTTAAAATTTTGAGCAACGAATAACAATTAAGGCTGTGAGAATCTTCAACGCTAGTTTAATGCCACTAGGAACCAAAAAAAAATGGGTACAATATCGGAGAACAATATGGCGTAGCGTATTTAAGGGGAATACCCTGCAATAATTTCTGTATAGTACCAGTAAATCCCAGGCAATTTCTGAAAGCTATAAGTTTATGTAGTTAAAATATTTTTTAATGATACTCCAATCAAGTTGCCATAGTTTTCTGTTTACATTTTTATTTTCAGATTTAAAAAAATTGCCTTAGGTATTAATATTTATTATAATGTGGATTTATTTTAACTTCAATGTGGTGCAGCACTATAATTTTTATTTTAGTTATTTAGCAAGGAATGATAGTCGAGTAGTGCCGTCACAAAGGTGCAGACGGACTTAAGTCATTCACTCTGTAATTTTTATTTATATTTTTCGTCTATTAGCTTATTATTTATTGACGTGCAGAATTTTTAGTATAAAATTATAAAGGAATAATTTATTTTATGTTGTTTAAGTTATGCGTTGCTCAAGCATAATAAGTGTAGGTAATTTTAAGTTATCTTGTTTTTAGAATACTATATATAATAGTGAATATAATAATAATATCGACTACAATAAAGAAATTATTATAATAATATTTATTTTATTTTGTGTGGTTACACGATACATTTTTAATGAACTGTCCCAACTAGGGCGCCAAATGTTTCCAATTGAGACAAAAACTCTGCTCTCACGAGATGCAGGACCGAGAATTCTCCTCCCATGTGAAGTGGCAACCACCTCACTTTTCAACGTGGGGAGCCCTAGGTGTTATTGACTAGCTATAGCGATGGTAACGTCGGTATGCGAGGGACGTGGATCCCAACCACGAACTTTTACTGAAAAGGCTAGAAAGTATCCCCTCTCTCAGGGAAATAAAAATACGGTAGTGTAGTTAACAAGTTTAATTGACACACAAAATTATATCAACAAAATACACACAATCACAAGTGACAACAACCTTAGGTGGTGAATATATAAATGCTGGCTTCTGACGGAAGCCAGCCAAAATTAACAAAAGCGTGAAGTAATCCTCCCCGTAGGGAGATCCAGTGAACTACAAAAAAACTAAGGTGTCAAACAATTACACCTGTCAATGACGTTAATCAAAAAAAAAAGGACTCGTATATTTGTAAAGAGCAATCACACCCAAAAAGATTAGATAAAAAAGGCTTCACCTGAGCGCTCGGGAGTTCACACGATCTTTGTGACAGGAACTCCAATCAATTCGGATGGACCGCTCACGAGATAAGAGGTTGAATGGTCGTCCACTCGGTCCCCACCACGAGGATGGACTGCACGCTCGATGATTACAGCACAGCGACCCACGACCTCGGCTGCAGGATGATGACTGGACTGTCGGATAATGACTGACCAACTATTGGCGGTTCCAAAGAATGATGGTAAAATTGCTGGCACGCAGAACGGCTCGCTATGGTTTACGTACAGGACAGTTATCACGAACAAATATTGCAGTTCAAGCGACCAAGGCAATGGACACAAAACGATAAGGACTAATGCACGTACTTCAGCAAAGAGCGGATTGTTCTTAAAAATTCGACTGAGCTAAATTGTTTTGACAGCAGTCACAACGAAAAATCCCCGAGAGGGCGCTCACTAGCGCGCGCGTACCGCGATCGCCTACGGTGCTGATAACAAACACAAAAGATGGCGGGTAGACAACAGATGTTGATAGCGTTAATCTTGACACGGCACTTCCGTAATCGAAAAAATATACTGGCTTCACCCCTACGCACTAATGGTTATTCGAAAATAAAAGCACAAATTTAATAATTGCTGTAGGTTGATGCATGACAATATGAATCTAAAATTCGTCATACAATTAGTACAGGAAATGAACATTTTTAGTTTGCAAAAAATCCGGAAAAGTCGAACTTTTTGGCGGATATAGAAAAGTTTCCTAAAATCTCATCTCCTCGTCTCCCCCAATAACATATTAAAATTCTCGGAGATATTTGTGCCGGCGTCATAGTTTTTTGAAGGCCATCTCTTCATAGGAGGTTGGCTACCATGACATCGAACTCGTCTCTGTTCTTTGCGAGGCGTTTTAAATTGTGAAGGATTCATTAGAACACTCAATACAAAGTGTCTACAAAATTTCAGCTTACCCGAATGTTGTACAAACTCGAACCACTTTTCGACCATGGGGGAAATTAAAATTTTTTTTGTTTTTTATTGATTTTCCGTAAATATTAAATTAATAGGCAAAAAATCACGTTAGACGAACTAAAATCTCCAATCGGGGGAGAAGCCGATAAGATTCAGATGCTTAAATATAGATGTCCTCCAAATTTGAGCTTTCCAGATTTTTTGCAAGCTCGGGTAATTTTTTTGGCTTCCTATTCTGGGAGGAATTTGAAGTTGTAGATTATCTTGCTATTTTGAGCGACAGTTGTAAATCATCATACTGTACCAACGTCCAAGCACATAAAATGTGTTTCCGTAAGTCAGAAATTCATGAGGAATTTCCTGTAGTGTAATTTTAAATTATAAAGGGAAGTAGCACGCAAAATGGCACTCGGAATTTAAAAAAAAAGAGAAAGCTGAAAGTTTATAAGTATAATAGATTTAAAAAAAAATGCGGAATATTCATATTTAAACCCATAAACCAGCATTTAAAAGGGTAGTGAAATATATGGCTTCTCATTATCTCAACCAATCGGAAGCTCGCATTCAATTATCAGGTGATTTACCACTGTATTCTGTTGACGGTGCGTGTGAACTGATATAATCTTATATGTACTTAGACGCATTTCACCTCATTACGGGTCGCTAATCCTTTACAAACAAACAAACAGACAAGCTCTTTTATATATATAGAGAAGATTAAATATTTACAATATTACAAAAATCCTCCAGGGCCGTCCTCGCATATATCACACATAGATTGGGCGCTAGCGCGTACTGAGAGAAAAATTGCAGTAGGAATTCGTCTCGCAACAATTTGAAATAAATATTACTTGAATTGTTGTCAAATTTACTACATTTGTTGTAAAATTGACATCAAATTGATGCGAAACGAATTTGCACTTCAATTTGAAGTAAAAAAATACTTAACATCAAAAGATTTTTTTTCTCTGTGCGCCTATACTTCGGACTACCCGACCCAGCGCGTTGAATCATTTGCCGAGTCATCTATTTTCACTACAGGACTGCATCGTGTACAGGCCTGTTATCTTTACGCATTTGCCAAGAAATTTACTACGACAATCAGGCACGAAGTTAGTGGCTCCGGTTCCTTCCGACCATATAATCGATGATCGGTTTATGTTATCCGTTGATCTGTTGATACGTTGATCCGTTGATTTGTTGATTTGTTGATACGTTGATCCGTTGATACGTTGATACGTTGATCCGATGATACGATAGAAATCTCTATATAGGTGAAAAATATTGGGTTATTTATTATATTTGGTCTAGCAATTTTCGAGCAAGTTTTAAGTTTCAGCAAGTATATCTATTGATCTACCATGAATTCTTCTATCGATAACGACAACATTTAGGAATGTTCCATATGTATTGAAGAAATTGGGCAAGAGATGGGATGTCCTAGAAATTGCACCCATAAGTTTTGCCTCCATTGCATAGAAAATTGGGCAAGAGAACAAAAAACTTGCCCCATTTGCAGGCGAGAATTTGGACACATTATCATTTATAATGAACGAGCAAACCGAATTGCAAATTTAGCATCGCCAGTTGATACTCCAGCATTTATTGACTCTCGTAACGATGAAGTGCAGCACGATCGTACCGATAATGATAATGCACCCGATCAAGTGTTCAATGCCAATAATTATGATGCTCATAATAGTTATTCTGTCCAAGGTACTACCTATTATATGCCATACGGCATTAACGATTATTGTAATTATTATGATCCAAACAATCAGTATTATACTAACATATATAATACGTATATATAACGTAAATATAATAATAATGATTTTCAGAATTATTATTATTATGATCCAAACATTCGCTATAGCGATACTCAACAGTAATATCCCAAGTGCATAAAAATAGCCGATTAAATTTTGACGTTTTTAAACAAAGTTTTGCTAAGCAATATGTCGAGTAAATTTGTCACGTAACAAAATTACGAGTGCGTAGCACGAGGGATTTTGGGTGGAAAATTTACGAGAAATATTTCTTCAGAGCAAAACTTTGTTTCAGATAACGTCAAAATTTATTCAGGCTATTTTTAAGCACGTGGGATATTCGGCATGATTATTTCTTGAATAAATGTATCTTGGAACGATTGAATTATTTATTACAATTTACATTGCTGCAATTAATGAAAAAATTACAATCTTTTTGTTTGTTTGTCTAAGCATGTTTGATAATGTTCGAAAAAATTTTAGGAAGTGATTATTTTTTGACATAAATTTACCCGCTGAATATTTTCCATAGCAACGTAAATATTTACTATAATAAAATGGTTGCCTAGATGTTCCGTGTTCTGATTGGCGTATATTATAATGAAGGAAATAATCGTATGTAACAGCATAAGGGTTCCGACTATATTCAAAGATTCAGCGAGTACAGGTTTTAGCAAGGAGATTGCACGAACGTAGCGCAGCGGAGTGAGTGTCAATCTCCGTAGCTAAAACCTGTACGAGATGAATCTTTGAATATTGTCGGAACCCGCGTTGCTGTTTGGATGATAATTCCGTGAAGAAACGACACAACTTCGAATAAAAACGAATTTTTATATGAAATAAAAATCAAAAAATTTATATAAAGTAGTGTTTCTATGGTTATTATGACTATTAGACGCATTAGAATTTGGAGGTTAAATATAATTGAAGTAGTGTTTCTATGGTTATTGTGTAGCAGATTTGACAATTTTAAGCATTACTTTGTATGTCACCCCCTGTGGCGAAATGGTGATAGTACATGGTTTGCAATGTGAACATCCGAGGTTCGAATCTTGCCGACGGCGAATTTTTATTTCATATTAAAAATTATTATCAAAACAATTTAAAATACTTAAATTGACCAAAGGTTATTTGAAATATATTCGTAGGATTATATTTGAATATAAATTCCTAGGGTTCAATATAACTGGATATTGCACTAGGTGCACGATATGTATTCGTTTATCTACAATGTAAATTAACGCACGCTGATTGGTCGAAACGACCATCATGTGACACTGAATGCAATTATCAATGTAATAATAATCATCATTATGACCACAATGGTCACCATTAATTAATAATAATAAATTACTATACCTATATATTTGAACCTTATTTAAGTTTTTTTTTAAATTTTAACAACTTTTATTTTTTTTGCAGAAATAGGATTGATCACTATGTCAAGAAAAACTTCCTTTGCAGATTAGCGGATTGGGATTGGGGAGCTTACCACATCAAGCCACTACTATGGTTAAAATAAATAAAAAATTATATTATCACATCAAAGTAAAACCAGATCATAAGGCTTCTTGTTATACTTTGTATAGAAGCCTAATTAGAAAGTCCATTTTAAATTTAAAACAAATTTTAATTTTATTATACATACGATGTGTTTACAATGACAATTTCGAGGGTTCTGATTAGGTTTGAATTATGCGGACGGACACGGAGCCAGATCATAACGCTTCTTGCTATACTTTGTATAGAAGCCTAAAATAGATAACATATTTTGAAATTGAAAGAAACAATTAAGCCACCCAAGATGCGTCCTTCGTATTCTAGATATACATACATCATAATATAATAAGCGAATTCGATTTCAGAGAATAGTTGAAATTGGAGATAAACGGGGTCAAGAACTTCGAACACAAGCTTAAAGGCAGGCCACTCAAAATCAACTTAAAAACATATAATAATAAGATTTACCCAGATCTATGTGTGACGCTTCTCAGTATAAAACGATCTTTAATCTGGATCAACGGATAAAAAGATCAACAGATCAACGTATCCGTTGATCTAGGATGAAACTTATTAAGAAAGAGTTGGTAACTTGATACAAGAACTTAAAACTTTCATTCTTTAGCTCTCAATATGGATGAATCGACAGAGCCGGCAGCAAATAAAACGTCGATTAGCCAGAGAACGGCAACAAAGATGGCGAGCACGCCAAAACCAGGAGAAGCTTAATCGACTTCGCAGAGAAACGCTGCTCGATAGGCATTAAATCGAGCAAACAAAACAATTGAGCAATATATAGTAGCCTTAATTTATCTGTCCGTCACGCTCAGGAACGCCATCTGTCGAGTAATTATATATATATGTGTGAGAAGAAGGAGAACATTAGTGACACTAAGGCCAGTCCTGACCAAGGAGGTGGACATGAGTGGCACCAAGTGTGACTCTGGAAAGATCCACGATCTACACGTATGGCTGCGATACCCTTGAGCGAGGCCGAAGGCCGAACACCCACGGCCTACACATTTGGTTCCGATACTCTTGAGTGAGGCCGAAAGCCGAACAACCACGGTCAACACGTATAGCTGCCATACCCTTGAGTGAGGCCGAAGGCCAAACAACCACGGTCTACACGTATGGCTGCGATACCCTTGAGTGAGACCGAAGGCCGAACAACCACGGCCTACACGTACGGTTGCGATACTCTTGAGTGAGGCCGAAGGCCGAACAACCACGGTCATCACGTATAGCTGCGATACCCTTGAGTGAGGCCGAAGGCCGAACAACCACGGTCTACACGTATGGTTGCGATACCCTTGAGTAAGGCCGAACAACCACGGTCTACACACATGGTTGCGATTTCCCTGAGTGAGGCCGAAGGCCGAACAACCACATCCGACACGGTCTAGACGGATAAAGACGGCCGGAGGCCGCCTGTGCCAGCTAGTATATAAATAAAAGATAATAAACTTTGCAAAATTTAAATTACATATACATAATGTTGATTACATACACTCATTGAAGGTCAAACAAAGCTCTATCGATTGACATTGGTTCTACACAAAAATTTAAATGGTGTGGGTAAATATAAAAACTTCCCTAAAGGGAGGCCAACCCCCCCCCCCCGCCCAAGATTTCGCAAATAATTCGCGACGGTTGAAGCTTAAAATTGGATATCAATTTTACCAAAAAGATTTGACTTCATACCTACATCCCTCACGATTTTCGCGTATAACTGCAATCTTTGAAGCTTAAACGAAAGAGGAATCTCATTAAGGCTCTAACGATTGATACCAATTTTATTATATAAAAATTCAATAATGCGGAGATGCCGGCATGGGATTTTTGAGGATTTTGAGTTCATTAAGAAACTCCAATAAATTTTTTGCAAGCTCAATCCAATTTTTCGGTTAGCTCAATCCAATTTTTCGGATTAGTTGCATGGATTAATATGACGTAATAGTGTTGCAAATGGGGTCATTACGTAACGCATATCTGATTGGTAAATTTTTTTAGCAATTTACTAATAATTCATTTATAATATAAAGTCGCTCATTAGGTCATCCGAATTTAAACTTCCCTTAGTACAGTAAAAATTTAATAATTTATTTAAAAAGAAAGTTTAAAATTTATTAAAATTCTTAAACAATATTGGATAATAAAAAAAACCAGATGATTCCCTAAATTTTGTCCAGAATTGCGTATCTCTGTGACCAACAAAAAACTGTAAATGCGGTCAGCTACTGCTTCCAAAATCGGAATTATTTAACATTCTATTGCGCTTTATTCGTCAATGAATTATCTTCATAGGTTTCCAAAATTCCCTCCAAGTGCGCGTTATCTTTGGGTTTCCTGCGCTTCCCCTCCCCCTTCTTCTTTTTAAGAATCACTGGTTTCTTAAAGCCTTCGCCTTGCATTGAAGCAATGCCTTGATTATTCAGATAATCGGCAATTTTATTTTCGCCTAATGCTTCCACAGTTGTCGTCTTCCATAATTTTTTAAATTCATCATCAATGTCTAAAGGGGCCTCTTGGTCACAATGAAAGAGAATCTTCTTTTTGTCACTGGACCTGGTAATGACTTTTATTCTTTTGTGGCTATCCAAAACTTTCAAAATATTTTCTGCGTTTGGCAAAGATTCCACAACGTCGTCCATTAAAATACCGCCCAAACCTTTTAAATCGTGACTCAATAAAAGTTTGGCTAAAGATTTACGATCTTCCAGCTTATACATTGGTTTAAACATAAATTTTTCTTTAGTCGCCTTAACTTTTGGATTACCTTTTAGGGCAGTATCGCGTAACCATGATTTTTCGTTAGGATTAATATCAGTTTGTTCAGTTTCCTGTAAGATTTCCTCGAGCGTTAGAGGGTTTTTCTTTCCTTGGAGATACGCCGTTCGCAAGTGTTGAACTATTTTTGCCAACACTGCAAAATTTTGGTGTTTCGCTGAAAATGTTTGCGTTTTCGTGATTAATTTTGGATCGTCAATTTTTCGTTTTTTATGGTGTCGTTGATCGTCCAATGGCGTGGTGCTTGGTCTTTTTTCAACCGTGGGATTCGAGAGAGCTTTCCTTTTAAATAATTCGCGTTCACGTAGTAAAGATGAATCCATTTTTAGACGATCAATTGTTTTTCAATGCAGACCAAATATAAGTTATATTTTATTTACATAATTTTGAACCTATATAGGAAATTTAAATACGTTGATCCGTTGATAAGTTGATCCGTTGATACGTTGATCCGTTGATACAGTGATACGTTGATCCGTTGATCCGTTGATACGTTGATCCGTTGATACGTTCATACGTTGATACGTTGATACGTTAATACTTTGATACGTTGATACGTTGATTCGTTAATGCGTTGATCCGTTGATTCGTTAAGGCGTTGATCCGTTAAGACGTTGATCCGTTAGGACTCTGATCCCTTAAGACGTGGATCCATTAAGACGTTGATACCTTAAGACGTTGATACCTTAATAAGAAGTTATCTAGAAACTAATTCTCAGGAACTCAAAAAATTACAAGCGGGGTACCGCAGTGGTCAATACTGGGACGATGCTCTTCAAAAAATTATTTTCACCTCCAATTTGATTTTTAATTAGCACGGTCGTAAAACTTAACACTATCAATACCACATTTTTAGCTGCAATTGTTAATCTCGGAAACTGCTGATCAAAAAATAATGTTTATGTTTTATTTTGTAGGCAATAATATTCTCTATAATTTTATGTTAATTCTCAGTTATGGTTAAAATATGTTCACCTAAAATGGAACAAAATGTTTGTCCCGGAAAATATACGATATTTTTGAAAAATTCAGGGACATGTTGTGACCTCATTGGAATTATTGCCCGACTTTTAATGTCGACCTTGTCCTAATTCAAATGATTAGCAAACCAATTTTGTTGCAAATTGAAGTATTAACTGTATAATTAATTTAAGTGCAATGGTAGAATGGTTGTTTTCCCAATAACGGAAAAAATATTTATAATCAGCTAGCAGTCAGAAGTCTTTAGACCAAAAACAGCTACCCCCCTCCTTTTCTAATCAAATTTCTTTTATTGTGTTGTGTTCTTTTCACTTTGTAAATTTTATTTTGATTTCGTGAAGTGATCCACCACCTCCCCAAAAATGGAAGGAGAAAAAGTGCAAGATGCCGCGAAAGCAAACCAAAATCACGCTATGAGAGAATTTCTCAGGCTCTTGGGGGTGAACTGGAGTATGACAATGAAGACTTTGTCACAACCGAAGAAAGGTGGCGGTTTTGGTATCCCCCCTCCCGAATGACCAGGAAATTTCCACAAATGAAAGCTTTCCCCCTTCCGCAAACACCCACTGCTTTGCGAAGGTCTACCAGTGGCTGAAAGAAAATACGTGCCTCGGTTTTGGATGCCCCCCTTCACCCGGGGTGACCAAGACTACCAACCCACCAAGCCAAATGCGTGAGCGACAATTGAAATCCCCGCAAATGAAAGCCTTCCCCCTTCCGCAATCGCCCAGTGCTTTACGGAGGAAAATACGTGCCTATGAAAAACTAGGTCACTTTGTTACTGAAGGTAATTGAAGCTTGCTCTGGAGACGTGCGGATGGAAGGAGAACGTGAATTCATTTCCAACCGCATGGTTGACCATGATGCAAGTCCGGAGGGGAGAAGGAAGGCGGTACCCACCTGTTCCCGATTGGTAGCAGTAGGGTTCCGAAAAAATGGCTAGAAGATAATTATTTTCCGCAACGAAGCATTGGGCATCCGCTATCGCCGCCTCTGAGATTTACTTGTAAGATTTTATTTAGAAGCTTATTGTCACCGTGTTTTTCCCTAGCACAGTTGACGCATACTTGCTTAGCAAGATCCTTTTGAACCCCACAGTTACGTGAGGCGTATTCTGTAGAGGTACAAAAGGCGCATTTTCAGCCCCTTTGCAATATTTGGCCGTGTGGCCGAATCTTTGACATTTAAAGCATCGGACAATTCCGATGTGATCGTGTACCCTATCGGAATGGGACGCTTCGCCGTCGCCGTTTCGCCGTCGCCGTTTCGCCGTCGCCGTTTCGCCGTCGCCGTTTCGCCGTCGCCCGTTTCGCCGTCGCCGTTTCGCCGTCGCCCATTTCGCCGTCGTTAATTAAAAAATATAAATCAAAAGTTACAATTGAAGTTTTATTAAATTATTTTGATTATTTATAAAAGATTATTTTTTGTTTTTACGCGATTTTTGGGGGTGAAACGTAATAGTTTACTGCCCCATACCGCAACTATACTTTTTAATGCTATTTCGAGGTTCTCTCACATCCCGGTTGCATTTATTCCGGTTTTCTTGATCTGTCGCGCTTCAAGTATGTTTAGCCTAGTAACCAGAGTCAAATCCGCCCTGGAGGGGTGCAGAGCGGAGCGGAGCGCAGCGGCGCCCCGTAAGGGTAGGATTTGACGATGGATTACCCTCCTTTCCGAATGCACACCCCTAAAATTGGAAACGTAATAGTTTACTGCCCCATACCGCAACTACACTTTTTAATGCTATTTCGAGGTTCTCTCACATCCCGGTTGCATTTATCCCGGTTTTCTTGATCTGTCGCGCTTCAAGTATGTTTAGCCTAATAACCAGAGTCAAATCCGCCCTGGAGGGGTGCAGAGCGGAGCGGAGCGCAGCGGCGCCCCGTAAGGGTAGGATTTGACGATGGATTACCCTCCTTTTCGAATGCACACCCCTAAAATTGGAAACGTAATAGTTTACTGCCCCATACCGAAACTATACTTTTTAATGCTATTTCGAGGTTCTCTCACATCCCGGTTGCATTTATCCCGGTTTTCTTGATCTGTCGCGCTTCAAGTATGTTTAGCCTAGTAACCAGAGTCAAATCCGCCCTGGAGGGGTGCAGAGCGGAGCGGAGCGCAGCGGCGCCCCGTAAGGGTAGGATTTGACGATGGATTACCCTCCTTTTCGAATGCACACCCCTAAAATTTGAAGGCAAAAAAAATTTAATTTTTTCACTTTTTTGGCAATACACGAGTTATTTTCCATTTTTTGATTATATTTATTACTAATATCTACTAATCACACCCCCATCTATCCGAATTTCAAAGAAAAATTCAAATCGGAGAGAAAAAATTTCACTCCATTTGAAATTTTTTGGATTATCGCAACATTTTAAGTTGGTAATAAATTTTTACTATATAAATGAAACAGCCTCATATTGTGAGTGGGTTTGAAATCCCAAAAAAAATTCCCATAGGTTAGGTTACATTTTGTTCTTCTTCTAAAACTATTAATTTTATTATAAAATTTTATAATAAAATTTTAATTGTAACTTTTGATTTATATTTTTTAATTAACGACGGCGAAATGGGCGACGGCGAAACGGCGACGGCGAAACGGGCGACGGCGAAACGGCGACGGCGAAACGGCGACGGCGAAACGGCGACGGCGAAACGGCGACGGCGAAACGGCGACGGCGAAACGTCCTAGACCGGTACCCTATAACTTCTCCAAGCTACTTTAAACTTCCTGTCTTTGATTATTGCTTCACGGACCAGGGAATGAAATGAATCCCCAGGATCCACTTATTATGCGTTTTCCCTCTGATATGGACGGGATTCATGTTCTTGGGCCAAGAACTTCCGGTAATTTTGAGCACCTTGGGGAAATTCCTTTCCATTTCCAGAACTATTGCAATGACCCCTCTCCTTAATGATATAAATAAAGCTTATGATAAGAATGAGACCCTTACCTGGAATGCTTATCCCACAATGATAACTTACGTGTGGAGAAATTTTGTATTTACCTCGGCTAGCTCAAAAGTGAAAGAAATTCTTTGATTGTTTGTAAATTTTACCTTACTGCATTCGCTCATCTTCAGAATGAACAAGATTCATATTTTCACACTGTTTATAAACTTGATTTAAATTCAAATAAAATAGAATCATGGCAATTTGATTTTTTAATGAAATTAATAAATTTTCACAAATTGTCGTCATGGAGACGAAAGAAAATTTTAACCATATGCTTTAAAACTAAATGTAACAAATTCTTAATTCTAACTGATAAATCTAAATAAATGTTTGCAAATAAAAAAGATTTTCTGATTTTTAATGTTTTAAATTTCCCGCACTTGGATAGTTAAATAAATCTTACCCCACTTCCGAATTGCATCATAGTTCGTTCCTAATCGTGGGTGTACCGGTTGTTTACACCTAGAATTCGCTCCAGTTTACTTTTCTGTGATCATCCAGTTAATTTTCATCAATCATCCAAATATTTCCTCGGCGATCAATACCAAATTTTGAGTTTTTTGTGAGTGTATTAATATTTTTTAACATTTTCAATATAATTTAACCTTTTCCAGAATAAATCAACTTTACTTTACCCTACTTGGGTTTTAAAAACACATTTTTCACAAATTTTCTGGAGCAGCACAAAATTTGCGTCCATTCACTTTGGGTTATTTTATCGTTGTTCTTTGTTGTTAAGGTAAACAAATTCGTCGCCAAGGATATAAATTTTCGTTGATATTTCAACGCATGCCTGTTTTTGATGCAGCAAGTTTTCATTAGTCGGTAACTTTAATTAAATTTTACCACACTTAGTCTTCATTTAAATAATGTTTTTCATAAAACTAAAATGGAAGGTAACTTTATTTTACAATGGAACGTTAATGGTACACTAACAAGATTAACAGAAATAAAACAACTGATATCCTATCTACAACCAAAAATAATATGCCTTCAAGAAACTAGAACAACCCCTACAACAAAAATTAGAATAAATGAATATAATGAATATAGACAAGATCATGACGGAGGACTGATTGCGTCTGGTGGAGTGGCAATATATACACATCATAGTGTAATAACAGAGCAATTGCAGATTAACACAACGCTCCAAACAAAAACTATAGAAGTCCACGACAGAAATCTAGGAAAACTCACTATCTGCAACATATACATCCCTCCGAATGAACAATTCTCCTCCAACTCTCTACAACAAATAATAAATCAACTGAACAAACCCTTCCTTATCTTAGGAGACGTAAATGCTCACAATTATTGTTGGGGTAGCACACACATCTGCCCACGAGGTAGAGAAATAGAAAATATCCTTCTTGACAACCATGACTTATTCATATTAAATAATGGAGATCCTACACATCTCGCAATTGCAAATGGCACACTCACCTCAATTGACATCAGCTTATCTACAGCCTCACTGTATATGAAATTTGAATGGACAACTCATCCAGATCCATGCACCTCAGATCATTATCCAATAATAATCAAAAATAAAAACACTACAACATCAAATGAACAAATATCAAGATATAATTATAAAAATGCAAATTGGAAAATTTATACAAGTGAATCCGAGATCATGCCAAATACCTCAGAGACGATCGAAGAAAGAATTGATAAATTATATACAACAATTTACAATGCAAGAGACAAAGCAATTCCAAAACAAACTGTAAAACAAAAAACAAAAAAAGTACCCTGGTGGACCTCAACAATATCCCAACTAATACAAACTAGAAAAAAATATATGAAAAAGTACAAAAAAAATAGAAACATGGAAGATTTAATCCAATATAAAAGATATCGTGCAAAGGCTCGTCTAGAAATAAAGAAAGAAAAAAAGAACTCATGGAACAACCTCATAAAAACTATAAACCCCAACACCCCATCAAAACTAATATGGTCGAATATCAATAAAATAAAAGGATCACAATCCCCTCAAAATTACAACTCAGTGCAAGCAATAGAAATAAACAATATCATTTCATTCAACAGAAATGATATTTGCGAAGAATTTGCAAATCATTTTGAATATATTACTGGTGATGAGCATCACAGTGATACTTTCTTAGAACACAAAAAGACACAAGAAAATAATGATACAATTTTTGACTCCTGCAATGAAGAAAAATATAATAACTCTTTCTCTAAAGAAGAATTAGAAAAAGCCATCGATAATACAAAACCTACTAGCCCAGGGTCAGACAATATACATGTGGACATGATCAAAAACCTGCATGAGACTGCTATCACCTTCCTGCTTGAGATATATAATCATATATGGGAAACACACAAAATTCCAGCGAATTGGAAACATTCTAATGTTATCCCAATCCTAAAACCCCAAAAACCGAAACTAAAACCTGATAGCTATCGACCAATATCACTAACCAGTCACTTAGGAAAAATAATGGAAAGAATGGTTCTCCGACGTTTAATATGGTTTATTGAATCTAACTCACTACTAATAGACAATCAAAATGGATTTAGACCAAAACGCTCTACAATAGATAGCTTAATCATACTTGATACAAACATAAAGAATGCCTTCTCAATCAAACAGAACACCAATGTGGTCTTTGTTGACTTCGAAAAGGCATTTGATACCATATGGCGACACAAAATCCTGACAAACTTACACAAATGGAAAGCACGAGGAAATCTTCCAAATTATATAAAAAATTTCTTAACTAACAGAACATTTGACATAAAAGTAGGACAAACCTTTTCCACAATACGCCATCAAAGAAATGGGATTCCACAAGGAGCAGTAATCAGCGCAACACTTTTTAACATCGCCATCAATGACATTTCTGATTGCTTTATACCCCCAATAAATTACAGTCTATATGCAGACGACCTCATATTTTATATGAGTTCAAGCAATCAACAATACACACAAAAATGTCTACAATTAACAATAAACAAACTTGAACAATGGTGCATAAATAATGGCTTGAACATCTCCATATCAAAAACTAAATACATATCATTCCATAAAAATAAGGCACATCAACTAAACCTACAAATTAACACACAAGTGGTGCAACGCACAGAGAAACATAAATTTCTTGGACTATTATTTGATGAAAAATTAAAATGGAAACCACACATCTTACAACTAAAATCTCAATGCATAAATAATATGAACGTCCTACAAATCATCAACAACAAAAATGAAGGACCTAATCGAAAACTTCTACATCAACTATACAACTCCATTATTCGTAGCAAATTAGATTATGGATGTATCATCTACAACTCTGCAAATCCAAACCTTCTAGAACTCCTAAATCCCATCCAAAATAATGCCATACGCATTATAACAGGTGCCTATAGAACTACTCCCATCCCTAGTCTCCACTGTGAACTTGGAATCTACACTCTAAATGAAAGAAGAACGTTTTTAACAGCCAAATATTATACCAAAACAATGGAAAAAAATATCACCAACTTAACTAGGAAAATAACAAACAAAGATCAACTACATCGATTCGAAACAAATGCACGACTACCAAAGCCAATAACTGAAAAAATGAAGACAATTCTAAACCAGCTGAATATTTCATCTGATGTAATAGAAAACATAATAGCAAACACAATCACGAACACTCCCTCCTGGCATCAAAAACGTATAAATGTTAACTTCGATCTGAACAAGTACAAAAAAAACAATACCACATCTGTTGAATACACCCAGATGTTTCGTGAAATTATCAATAAAAAGTATCAAGGATATACCCATATATATACTGATGGATCGAGAGCGAATAACTCAACTTCCTGCGCAATAATAACAACTGAAGCAAATGGATATAAACTTATAAATATAAATTCAATCTTTAGCGCCGAAGCAGTGCCAATCATGATGATTACAGAAAATCTATTACAAACAGAACTGGATAAAAACGGATGCAAATATGTAATAATCAGTGACTCCATGAGTGTACTGAAGGCAATTAACAACTCAAGCATTAGTGAGGCTGTTGTACAGCAAGTTCGCGAAAATCTCTACTTGTTGCAGGAGTGCAATATCTGCGTAGAACTCCTATGGGTTCCATCTCATATGGGAATACGGGGCAATGAAGAAGCGGATGTTTGTGCTACAGCCACACACCAACAGGGAATGCCTAAATATCTAACTACTAGTCGAGACATACAATTAATAATCAAAGAGAAAATAAATAGCAACAAAGAAACTGCCTGGAATAAACTACAAAATAACAAATTACAAAAAATCAAAAAACAATACATGGAATGGCAAACTTCAAATAGGAAAAATAGAAGTGAAGAAATAACTCTTACTAAAATGAGAACTGGCCACTCCAAAATTACCCACTCGTACCTATTCGACAAAAGTGCTCCTCCAATATGCGAGAAATGCCAGACAGCCGTCACAATGACTCATATACTGACGGAATGCCAATCGTATGAGACAATACGAAATCGGATTGGGATGAGGGGCTCGATGGACAGCATCCTGGGTGACACCGGGGGGGCGGCTCGGCGAGTCCTGCAGTTCGCCATGGAAAGTGGACTACATAGT
The DNA here is from genome assembly GCA_932274525.1 of Podabrus alpinus. Lineage (NCBI taxonomy): Eukaryota > Metazoa > Arthropoda > Insecta > Coleoptera > Cantharidae > Podabrus > Podabrus alpinus. The sequence continues at coordinate 73,299,765 of OW026454.1, read as the reverse complement.
CAAATTTAATTAAACAATATCAATTGAAATATAATTACCAATGTATTAATTTAACAATGAATGTAAGCGTAATGACCCTGCTGTTAAAAACGCTAAATTATATTAAAAAAAAAAATAATGTTTTTTAGGAAAGAAGTGTAAATTGGAGACACGATGCACTTTAAAGTTTAAATTGAGGCGAATAATCGTCCTTTTAATTTATCGCACCAAGCGATTTTCAGTGTGCTTAACACAACTAATTCTAAATTAACCTATTTTTAATAACAATATTTACTAATATAATTATAACTAACAAATAATTTTAAGATGATATAAATTTTATAATTTCTATAACGAGTCAATCGTTATATCACCTTGCCATGATCTCTCTATAATTCAACTTTCATTTAAAATTTGACTTAAAACTCGTTCATTCTTTTGATTTGCCAATTCAGCAGAGCAAAGAACATCGCACTATCTGGTTCTTGGAAACAAATTTATCTATCATTTCAGCCAGGTAGCTGAACGCTCACGGGCCACCAATTGTTTCTCCATTAGTAACTTCTTTATCGAAGGGTGAGAGAATTCCACCACGACTCCCTTATTCTTAATTAAATACACCCTGTCGGGTTTGATACTGAGGTCCGCTAACCTGATACTTGTCAGAGCGGTTTTAGTGTCTTCAGCTGTTTGGCATGAGCTATCCTCTTCGGGGTAGATAATTACTTTATACTTTTTCTGTGGCACTGCGCTCTGAGAGTTGCTGATGGCCGCCCTCTTTACTGCTTCAAGATAATCCCTGGGGCGATTTACTTTTGAGATTCGTCCTGAGGGGAAGAATTCACTATTCTTGGTTCCCTAACCTAAAGGAGGGGCCGGATGGTAGGGGCAAGTGCCCTCAAAACCTCCTCAATAATAGCTTAGGACGGCGAAGGGGAAGCTGATGGCTCTTTTTTGCGTTCCTACAAAGCTGATCCTTTTCATATTTTTAACCCTTTCTAGGGCCGCTTCTCTAAAGTTTATGGGTTCCTTACTGCGTATGACAAACCTTTCCACTTCGTGGGCGTCTTCCATGACTTTTTCGGACATTTCGTTTAATTGTTAGTTTGTGAACACCTACTCCTGGTTTGCAGGTGTTGTTTCTTTATTTTCATTGGCTTCGTTTGGTTTTTGGGATTCGTTATTTTTCTCATTTTCTTCCCTTTTGTTTTCCACTCCTTTTTCCAATCTTAATTGATCAAAATCTTGGTATTCCTTTTCTATTTTTGCTTTTATTTCTTGGTTTTCTTATTTTCCTTCGTTTCCAGTTGTGCCTCGCTGTCAGAGCTTATTCTTTACTGTATTATTTCTGACTTTCGTAGTTTCATCCTCGTCTCCCGAGCTATTGGCGATTTACATTACCGTTGGTGCCGCCACCAGCAACAACAAAATGGCTGTGTTTGGACGTATATTTCGAGAAATTCAAGGCATAATCTGGTGAAAATTTGCAAACATTTCAGTATAGTGTTAAATTTATTGTAGTAATATCTTTTGTTAATTAGTTGTTTTTGTGATGTCTTGAGCCTGAAGAACGAATTTTTATTTTCTTTTAGTACGTCACTTACTAATTTGAAATTTACCCGCATGGTAGCGTTTGATTAATGTAAATTGCGAATTGGTGTCTTACTCCATTTTTTCGTCTTTTTCCTTCTATATCTCGGTATTGAGAAGAATTCCGATTCTTCTTCCGATTCATTAACTTCCTTTATTCGTTCCGAGTTTTATTTAACGCTGTTACTTCTATCATCGTTTTCGGCTCATCACCCTGGGTAGAAACCAATATGGATTTCGCAAGAGCTAGATCTCCGGATCCAACAGATCCGGAGAGCAAGAGAGGACACTTGGAGAACGAGAAAGTTCGTTACTTTCGTATCAGTCGACGTCACAAACACCTTCAACTCGGATAAATAGTTCCATTCTAGAAGAGTTGGAGAGAAAGCAGATATTCCCACACCTTTTTCAGAGGTCACTGCTTGTTGAGGAAAAACTGTGGCAAAGTGTGGTCTAGGTTACGAGTGAGGTTTGGTTGTATGGAACATTATGTATGATGTTCACCATCCGAAGTGAGCATCTATGAATTTTCAGACGATATCACCTTAGTGATGGAAGCTAAGATCGAGGCCAAGCTCCAAAATAAGGTCAATTTAGCCATAACGGATATCTGCACCTGGATGAATACCAAGGGGCTCCAGCTCGTCCCCGAAGAAACCGATGCGATGACCGTCATCGGTAGAAGAAGAATGAAACCAATTACCTTCACGATGAACAGAAAATCGATCACCCCGAGCACCCAGGCCAGGATACTTGGAATGTACGTGGACAAGAGCTTATCCTACGGACCTCAACTGTCGAGAGTGTCTAAGAAAGCGGCAACACTTGCCAAACACCAAGGGTTTGTTACGGTCGAAAGGCGTCGTAACGACACCTTGCAGGTAAAATGCCCTCACTAGCTCAGGGTAATGGGCGGGGTAAGTAAGATTTCGTTGGTGCGGCCTTTAGACCGGCTACACGGAGTATTGCGAAACGGAAATAGACGGCGAGAGACGGAAAATTGGGCGCCACCTTATCTAAAAACTTACTAAGGCCCTCTGGGAACCTACCACACGTGACCGGTATACGATAAGAAGCTTTACCTTGCTCACGAAGAATCACATTCAGCCTCCTCGTGACGTCACAGTAATGGTTTCTTATTCTGAAAACAAATAGTTACACACAAAAATAACACTCAAAACAACGGTTAATACATATATTCAAAACTATTAAATTGGTGTACGAGTCGTACGATGCTACAACAAACAGGTGCATGTAATGCACGTTAGAACCGAATCTTAACACTAACCCCCAATAAATTCGGACGTCCGTTCTACTTATTAACAATAGATGAACGTTAACCAAGTCACCTATGGTGAATGATTAAAATAAAAGTTCATATGCAAATGAACTTAATGAAATTAATTAATACAAATGTTTATACAAAAAAAATGAATACGTTTGAAATAATGTTTATATTTTGAAAGGTGAATACGTTTAAAATAATAACTGTATGTAAATAAGGAACAATAAATGTACCCTTGGCACAATCCCAAATCGATGCACTGCACAAGAAAAACGTAAAAGTACTTACACATAAAGTTGTTCGTTACGAGAAAGCTGACATGAGATTCCAGGTGGACATCTAGGTTGATTGAAGACCTGGTTCACGCAGTCGACGAGTGGTAAATTCCTGAATCCAGAATGGGGTTGTGGGACGGGAGGTTGTAGACTGCGCCCGATGGTTGAAGGGTCTCATAATCTAGCATGCAGATTGCGCCGGGTTCGGTTAGGGTTAGTATGTAGATTGCGCCGATGGTCAATTAATAGGCAATCTTTTTGGGTAACGACGGAGTAAAAATTCCATTATAGGATTAAGGTACTTAATTTATTACAGGAGTACTATACATTATGTGCGATTTTTAATTAGGTTAGTAATTTGACGAGGTTATTTTTAAATAACTGCATTATTTTGATTCTTTCATTATTAAAAACTTTTATAACACAAATTTATAACTACGAGAAATTTGCAATTTCGAGACAATTTGTGCACGATTCTGTTGGTCTATAATTTTGAGGGTGAAACGTTATAGTTTACTGCCCCATACCGCAACTATACTTTTTAATGCTATTTCGAGGTTCTCTCACATCCCGGTTTCATTTATCCCGGTTTTCTTGATGGGTGGCGCCTTCTCGTATGTTTAGTATAGTAACCAAAGTCAAAACCGCCCTGCAGGGGTGCAGAGCGGAGCGGAGCGAAGCGGCACACCGGAAGGGTAGGCTTTGACGATGGATAACTCTCCTTATCGAATGCACACCCCAAAAATCGAAGAATAAAAATTTTAATTTTTTCACTTTTTCGGCAATACACCGGTTATTTTCCATTTTTTTGATAATATTTATTATTAATATCTACTAATCACACCCCCACCTATCCGAATTTCAAAGAAAAATTCAAATCGGAGCGAAAAAATTTCACTCGATTCGAAGGGAACGTGATGCATTTCATCGCGTCTACCTGGGGGGCGAGGCCTATTCTATGCTCATTTTCCCTACTTTTAAAAAGTCGATTTTGGGGTTGTTTTTCAAGGGTTCACGTAAATTATTATTTCTATAGACTAAAATAAGCCTGTTCTTTAATGTGTAGCTGAAGAAATTTTTCTTCAGCCAGCCAGGGTTACATAACTCGAGCCCGAGTATGTGCCGGACAACAAATGCGTGCGAGTCGTTTCATAACGTATTTAGTTCACATTTTGATAGCCCCCACCCAGCGATTTACACCTTTTTGGAGAAATTGAAAATGATGCAAATTAAGACATATAACTAATATCACCATAAACAGTATAGGTACGGCTAAGATGCAAAAAACCGATGCAATTAGTAAAAAAGCTAAACTACAGCATTTGATCGACTTGTATGCTAGAAAACAATGTCAAGGTTGGAATTTATAAAAAGTATCTGCAATAAATATTGTCATATTAATGATAATTAGGTACCGCAATTTAATATTTTAATTTTTTATTAATATTTAATAAACTGATTTACAATATTACAATAATAAACCCATTATGCCTTAGTAATACTTTTTAATCCCTCTGGTACACCATCGGCGCAATCTGTATGTTACCCTTAATGACCATCGGCGCAATCTACAGGTTGCCCATGGTCATTTACCCAAAAAAAAGGATTAATTTCTGACCATCGGCGCAGTCTACATATGTCCTGTGGGACATCCCAAACCTCCGTTAACGGCTAAGATTGAATCAAAGGGGCTCCAGTTTCTTTTCCGTCACCAAAAGACGCAATTCTAGGTCGCATGACCCAACGATAATACGATAAGTAAGGAAACACCCGAAATCATAAAAGCCGATTAAAAATTCCACTCGTACACGATATTAAATTCGACACAAAACTTGCACTCAGTTCGAGATTGGATCGTGAGAATAATTAACACAGGGAGGAAACCCAGTGAAAATGCGTAAACAAAAGACGCGGTTGCATCGCACTGAAAACTGACCGGTATGAAAACTTAACCCAATTAATACATTAAACGTGAAACAAACGTAAAGCGTGATTCAAATGTTTCATTATTAAGAAAATGTTCGTTAAATATGTTTAAATTACTGAATGATTTGCATAAAAGTTCGTTACCATTTTTTTTTGAACAAAAGGTTGCAATAAATTTGCATAATGGCGGTATTTGGAAGCGGCTCGCACAGAAGTGTTGTAACTGAATTATTAATTCGCATAATTGTACTTCAACAAAACCGCCGAAGCGATGCAGGCACAACTTCACAAAAAAACACAAAAATATTACTTCAACTTTTCACATATCTGTTACAAATAATTGACTTTCCACAAAACGCGACTGTACTTTGCTATGATTCTACGGGAAGTAAAGCGGAACTACATTTCGTTGCACGCTTGAAACGGTATCACCTGATAGCAATGGGCCAATTCCATTGGTTGAACCCTTGTCTAGCATGTATTACTACGCCGGGAAGGTCCTAACAACCATGCACTGATCATGTGATCTGGTCATGTTGAAAAAACAAGTGTCGACACGCTTAACCTTGAATTTACACTTAGATTTCAGTTGTATATAAAAATGCTTTTAATTTTTAGATTGAAGATAAAATTTAACGGCGCTATTTCAGCTGTTTGTATTGGGAAGGTTGGCAGTAGACAAGAGAATAAATACAACAATCACAACATAAACAATTTAATAAGAGCCCATTGGCAATACAACTTAATAAACAAACAATTATTACATCACTAACCTGGATGTGGACTCGTACTTGAGTGATTAAAACTACAAACCAGGTGTCCTTATATTTAGCATTGGTATAAAGATAACTAGCTACATAAATATGTCGCGCCATCTATCAGTCACATTGTAACTTACATACCAACAGTTTGGAATACAAATGTTACTTTATGATGAATTTATTCTTAAACTGATGACATAATAAATTTTGTTTGTAAAAATGAATTTATAGTTAAAATAATTATTTAGAACTCTGTTGGATTTCGCAGGCCGTGACAGGTTCAAGCGAACCAAAGAGGAGACTGCTTAACGGAATCTCAGACTCCGTCATGCTTTACGCCATCCTAATTTGGATGGGACCAATGGACATACAAAGACATCGCCGGAAACTACAAGCTGTCAGAAGAAAAAATGCATTGAGAATCTGCAGAGAATCCATCGAGGTGGCATTGGTACTATATCACAAATGCCCATCCACCTAAAGATCCTTTTGAGAGCTGCCAATCAAGAGCCCCTCGACCACCTCGAGGAGGAAATGCAAAGAACAATCTCGTTGGTATATTATTCAGAAAATTAGTAAAAAAATTAAGATAAAATGCATTGTGAAAAATCAGTTGCTCAAGAAAGTAGAAAGATGTTAATTTTACAACTAAAGTTGTAAGGGTAATAAAGTAACATTTTGTCTATGAATACGGTCGTAAATAAATTGGTAAATATTAATTGATAATTTTAAAAAAGAAGTTATTCAATTTCCAATTTGAAATTTGCCACCACAAAATTTTAACAGAAGACAAATCGTCACGACGTAACGTTAGAAAATCTCTTTTTAGTTCTATTAGATGGCGCTACACACTTACACGCAATCAATCGCCTCTGACCATGCCTCTGACTCATTAATGTCGCCATTTTATAATTTTGTATAGTAGTGATTTGTCAACTGTAGCAGTAGTTTTCTAAATCGATAACATATAATCAACGCCTTCAATTAAGAAAAGTGATTTTGTACCTGTACATTTATGGTGCTCCATCTTCCAAATGGAACCAGTTACCGATTTACTTGCAGCTCAAGTGCTACCTTCGGAAGAATCACAAATTGTAGAAAACACGGATATATTTTTGGAAACTCCTAATAATTCAATTAGCAATTACGAAATTAAAAGAGAAGAGGTGGAAGATGTGAAATTTAATTTAGAAGATTTGCATCATTCCATTGATATTAAAGAAGATACCGACACTACACAATTAACGCTGATCTGTTCAAATTTCTTTGAGTGTGCAATTTGTGGTTATAAATTTGCTCTTAAACAAACTTTAATACGTCATTTAAGAGCTCATAAGGTCAGGAAATCATTTATATGTAATATTTGTAACCTTAAATGTGCAAGTAAATCACACTTACAAGAACATTTAAGAACTCATACCGGCGAGAAACCATTTAGTTGTCAAATTTGTGAGTATACTAGTACATGGAAATCAAACTTAAAATCACATTTAAGAACTCATACCGGCGAAAAACCGTTTAGTTGTCATATTTGTGAATATTCTTGTGCACGGAAATCATACAAGATCATTTAAGAACTCATACCGGCGAAAAACCATTTAGTTGTCATTTTTGTGAGTATACTTGTGCACAGAAATCAACCTTACAAAATCATTTAAAAACTCATACAGGCGAGAAGCCGTTTAGTTGTGATATTTGTGAGTATACTTGTGCACATAAATCAAGCTTACAAAGACATTTAAGAACTCATACCGGCGAAAAACCATTTAGTTGTCATATTTGTGAGTATACTTGTGCAAATAAATCAGTCTTACGAATACATTTAAGAACTCATACCGGCGAAAAACCATTTAGTTGTCTTATTTGTGAGTATACTTGTGCACGGAAAGCAAGCTTACAAGAACATTTAAGAACTCATACCGGCGAAAAACCATTTAGTTGTCATATTTGTGAGTATACTTGTTCAAATAAATCAAACTTACGAATACATTTAAGAACTCATACAGGCGAAAAACCATTTAGTAGTCTTATTTGTGAGTATAGTTGTGCACGGAAATCAAGCTTACAAGAACATTTAAGAACTCATACCGGCGAAAAACCATTTAGTTGTCAGATTTGTGAGTATACTTGTGCACAGAAATCAACCTTACAAAATCATTTAAAAACTCATACAGGCGAGAAGCCGTTTAGTTGTGATATTTGTGAGTATACTTGTGCACATAAATCAAGCTTACAAAGACATTTAAGAACTCATACCGGCGAAAAACCATTTAGTTGTCATATTTGTGAGTATACTTGTGCAAATAAATCAAACTTACGAATACATTTAAGAACTCATGCAGGCGAAAAACCATTTAGTAGTCTTTTTTGTGAGTATAGTTGTGCACGCAAATCAAGCTTACAAAAACATTTAAGAACTCATACCGGCGTAAAACCATTTAGTTGTCATATTTGTGAGTATACTTGTGCACGCAAATCAAGCTTACAAACACATTTAACAACTCATACCGGCGTGAAACCATTTAGTTGTCATATTTGTGAGTATACTTGTGCACAGAAATCAAACTTACAAAGCCATTTAAGAACTCATACTGGCGAGAAACCGTTCAGTTGTTAGTTGTACCTATAATAGTGCAGAAAAATCGCAATTGAAAAAGCATTTAAAATCTCATATGGAGTAGTAACTATAGACATATTGCTGTGATACTCGGCAAAAATGAAGTTTATTTTCACTTCCAAATAATATTTCCTCCTTCATAACCCATCCACTATCAATAAATACTTTTTATTTATCTGTTCAATTTATTCATAATATATTAAATTTATATAATTACTTCACAGAATTAAAAAATTATAGGCACCAATTATCTAACCCACGTCCATTCCACTTACATGGCACTGTTCAAAATGTGCTTATCTTGCATCCTTCAGTAGCGCTTCATTCAAATTAAAATATTTGTCTTCCAGTAAAAATTACAAATTTTGGGGTATAAAATACAGCGATAATTTAATGTTACAAGTTGCACTTTTGGTGAGAATTTACGATCGAGTTATATGTTTTATAGCTAAAATATTTCAAACAATTTGCAATTCGATCGCATGTCCACTCAAATATAAGCCTAAAGAAAATTAAAATTTTTAAATGTTAGCACAAAAACAAAAATGAAATGTTCGTCAATTTGACCTGGCCGAGTGAATTGCAATGGGATTGCTCGAATTGTCAGAGATGGGAAAGTTGTCTATGGAAACTATATCAAAAAAACATTGAATTTAATTAAATAAATTTACGAATAACATATAACAAAATCTTTCTACACTATTTAAGGTATATATTTAACCAAAACAATAGATGAAAATTCTATTGATATTAAATAAGATTTCTATAAATCGGATAATTATTATTAAATGAATGTAAGATAATAATTTAATGAAATGGTTATTTCTTGTATAATATGATTTAACTACAGTGCAAATGATTTATAGTCTATTTCAAATGAGAAATTTTTATAACTAACGATTCATAATTTAACTGAAATGTTAATAAACATTCAGTGCGTTGAATCGAAAATTTATTAAACTAGTTAAGGTTACGTTTGTAATTTCAATGATTAAGCTATTCATTATTAAAACTCGAGGTTTTCAAGCAAACTCGGTGTCGTATTGGAAACATTAACGTTAAAACTTTGTGTGTTGATTATCAACAATGTCTTATTTTAATTCCTAAGTTCATTACATATAGCCATGCACTAAATATCTGTAAAAGTTATAATTATTAATTTCCTAAATAATTGTATTATTTTTCTTTATAGATATATTTAGCATTAAGTAGTTTTAAATCCATTCGACTCGAGGTGTTTGTGGAATATTTATTCCGGTCACTATTTCCCTCGAAGACAACATAAATGGAGGTTAATTTATTCTGTTTTAATTTTTATTTATTGGATGTTTGTATACTGACACTCTCTTCAGAGTGTCTGGCATTTATTGGATGCCCACATTTATTTTAACCATTTGTATAATATATTTAACTAGCTGACCCGGCAGACGTTGTCCTGCCCAAATTTCAATATTTGCCTACATGTATATTTTAGATCCAATCCGCATAATAACCTTGCGACTTATTTGGTCATCGCAAATACCAAAAGGATTAAATAAATAAATTAATAAAAAATACAAATCAAGGTTTAATAAAAAAAAGTTTAACAAAACTGTCAAGTATTCACAAAAACCACAATAATTTCTAATTTTACTTTATTTTATTTTTGCCAATTACTCTTGTTCTTTGTGTTCTTCCTTTTCCTCCTCCCTTTCGTCTTCTAATAAGGAATTTTCGAAAGCACGCAGCGATATTGCCAATTCCTGTTCTTCTTTCTGTTTTTTCTTCATATAGGCAGCAGCCAATTTTTCCTCTCTTTTTAACCGACTTCAAAAAAGGAGGAGGTTCTCAATTCGGCTGTATTTTTTTTTAATGTTTGTTACCTCATAACTCCGTCATTTATTAACCGATTTTCAAAATTTTTTCACAATTCGAAAGGATATAGTTTCAGATTGGTCCCGTATAAATTTCATCAAAATCGGTTGAGTACTTTGGTTTTTATTGATTGTAAGCCCGCATTTGCGAAAGCCTCTTTTCACGCTGTTCACTACTCTCTTCTGAAATAGTCTTGGATCTAGATTTTCTACTTTGAGATAGGCGTTTCGCCCTTTCTTCGCTTGTCTCATTTGAACGGCTCTGTCGCATATGGGCAGCGCGTTTAGTAGGTCTACCCATATTCGCTTTCGATAAATCAGTTAAGAAATGCAAGATTCACTAAAAAGCAAGAAATAAAAAAAAAATTTTACAAAAAAAAAACCGACTTCAAAAAAATGCACTAAAAAGTAAAAAATAATTGCGTTATTTTTAGACTTGAATCTACTCACAAAATATAAATTTTTTTTTATAATAAAAAAAAATAAATTGTTATTTTTGGAGTCGGTGCCAGCCAAGCTATTAAGAAATTTACAAAATGTATTTGAAATCACATTAATACGACAATGTAGCAATACCGATGTCGTGTATACCTACTGGTACTCCGCTACTTCGTTAATACACGTTTGTTAACCTTGGCTGGCACCGACTCCAAAAATAACAATTTATATTTTTTTTATTATAATAAAAAATTTATATTTTGTGAGTCGATTCAAGTCTAAAAATAACGCAATTATTGTTTACTTTTTAGTGCAATTTTTTTTAGTGCATTTTTTTGAAGTCGGTTTTTTTTTGTAAAATTTTTCTTTTTCGTATACGTTTTGCTGTGACTTTCCTTTTTGCAATATTTAATGCATCCCTATGCATGGGGTTTCCGCCAAAATCTTGCAATACTTTTAAAGATTTTATAATGGCTTGAGTGAATTCCTCTTTTACTTCCCAATCTTCATATTTAGCGAACGATAAAGCCCTGTTTAGCGCCTCTTCCACAACCTTATTTAATTCTCGCAAAGCCATTTTTTGTAAAGACATTTTTAGTTCACGTTCAACACATTTAAGTCATAATAAGTCATTTGGTTTATATAGTATTTTTATTATAAATGAAAAGGATTAAAAGATTAACTATATTTAAAAATAAAAGGCGCCACCTACCGGTGAACAACTTAGTTGATCACGCAGAATACGAAAATTTACTCCCCCCTCTGACACAACCTAAAAAAGTAAAAAAGAACCTCGTCTCGCCTCAATTTAACACCTTCAGATAAACTCCAGAGTGATAATAAAACATAGATAGTTCAAATTTCAATGTGATTTATTAAAATGGAATCGAAATCAGTAGAGAGCAATATGATGAACAATGTTTTTCGATTTGTTTTCCGGCGCAAAAACAAACAACGAAGACGCCTCACAGGGAGAGGACCATTATAGATCCGTGAAGGCCATAGTTGTTCGGCCTCACAGGGAGGCCAAGATTCAGTTCATATAGGGTTATATGATAGATTAAGAGCACTATCTAGCGAATGCAGAGTGTGCAAGCATTATAAATATACCACATAAATATTAAAAAAAGGTGTATTGTAAGTCGTCGTCGTCTGCTTCACGGTGTAGGCCTAAGGCCTGTTCCGATTTCTAATCAGCCCACCTCTTCCTTGGACGTCCAACATCTCTTCTCCCACTTGATCATATTTCATGGCACTCTTTGGCAAACGCTGATCTTCCATTCTCTGCACATGCTCCTTCCATTGACGTTTATAATCGTAAACCTTGTATTTCACCGAAAAGATCTGCAATTCCTCTCTGATATCCTCATTTCTATTCATATCTAGCAATGTACATCCTTTGACTGATCGCAAGAATTTCATCTCTGCTGCTGTTATTTTAGCTTCTTGCTTGGTCGTAATCGTCCAAGTTTCGCTTCCATACAGCAAGGTGGGAACCGCCATGACCTTGTAGAACTTGAGCTGCGTTTCTTGTCTACATTGTTTGTAAGTACTTTTTATTTTCTTATTTTAAAAAAAACATAAGAAAAAACATAAGACTATTTGTAGTAAATATTTACATAATATGCAGTGCAGAGTGAAAATTCGCGGAATTCTCTAACTCGACCGTACGATGGGCATCGACATGCCCACCAAAACCAAATTTTGCACAGTTATTCTGTAGGTCCAGGCGCAACTATTCGTGCATAAATGGAGAAAAAATTCGCGCGGGGAACAAAGTTATTCGATTTTTTCAACAAACCCTATACGGATACCCTTACTTTATCTGGCCATTCTTGCTCACTCCGCTTTCGCTAGATGGTGCTCTAATCTATCATATAAGTGTACTGATTGGTGGCCAAAAACTAAATATATTTTTTTAAAGCGATCAGTTATCCCACCCTGTAGTGTGCGGAAAGTAGAATAAATAATATAAATAATTGAATTGAATACGAATTGAGGCCTTCAGCCTCACTCAAAGGTATCGCATCCATACATATGTGTAGATCGTGGTTGTTCGGCTTTACTCAAGGGTATCGCAACCACACGTGTACACCATGATACTATAAATTATAAGATATGATACTAGTTGGTCTCAAATTCGTCCGCTTCTGCGCATGACGTCATTGGAACGTAGCAGTTGACGGTTATGGTTCTTTTCAGTACTAATTATCATGATACTACCATGACTCATGAACCATGACTAATTATTATATTCAAAATTGATAATAACTAATTTTTGTTGCTTTTACACACAAATCCAGCAAGATTTTCAAGGCCATCGTACGTAATGTCATCTAATTCGTTTATTTCATCATTTTCAACTTCTCCGGCGTCTAACTGGTCTTCTGTAAGATTTCGAAAACACTGACCACTTAAATTAATATCTAAAGATAAACTTGGAGTGACATCTCGACATTAGAAAATTCTGAAAGTGATCCTTCATTTCTACCAAATATATGTGAACGTAGCCGGTATCGAAATTCCAAAGCATCTGGATGATCATGAAGGCCTCCTTTAGCACGAATGGTACCAAAAAAACTTTCAAGAATGTCTTGATTCAAGCGATAAGTTAGAATATATTTCATACCAAGACGTTCATTTAAGTCTTGAAATAATAATTTCAGAGATGTGTTAGTGATGATAACACCTTAAAATAATTTAATATAATTAAATAAATATAATTTTTGTCATATTGTTATTTAGAGCATACCTAGTTGAAAAGGAAGAAGAGATTTTTTACCCTTAACTCTCATATTTTTCATCATCTCTGTCATTTCGTCGAGAATTTTTACTTGAACGTTTAATGATAATCCATATGCTTTCATCCTGTCACGACTATCTGCTTTCGGTACACGTACATTGAGGCAATCAAACCAATCGTTTACCTAAATAATATTACAAACACAATAAGAGCAATAGTAATTGTTAAAGTAGTATGTAATAATAATTGTAAAACCTACCAGTTTGAAAAATTTAGTACATTCATTCCAGTTTTCTCCTTCAAGTTTAGAATTAAATCCACATCTGGTTATTGCACATGAGACAGTATGTGAAAATAATTTTGTTGCCAATTTAACTTTTTGTCTGGCTGCATTTTTGACATTCAAGCTTTCTTTTGAAATTTTATGGACAATTTGTTAATTTCTTTATTATCGATTAGAAATCCAGAATCTACAAAATGGTTTCTGATTAGTTTAATTAGATGTGGCACATCTGCAAATACATAAATGTTTCGCCCAGTTTTGGGATTATTGAACCAAGTTTTGTCAATATTTATTTGAAGATCATTGTGTAGTGACCTATTTCCTCCACCTAGATCACTTGTTATTGCCACAACTTGAAATCCTAATAAACATTATAATATTAGAATTTTATATTAGAAAAAAAATTATAAATTTGTTTACCTGAGGTTTCCACATAATCTATTATATCAAACAATAGGTTTTTGTTCATTGTACTAGCCTGAAACGTATGGGTTAATTAATTAACCCCTTCTTCTCTATAACGCTGCCACCAGGGTCGTCTATTTTCTTATCACTTGAATCTGATAAGCGAGTCGATAACCCAAAACTCCAAAATACTTACTTCCTCAGTGGCTAACTTATTGTAGGTAGTCGTGGAAAACGGATGTTTCCTCAAAGACGCAGGATGTTTATGACAGACAACCTTTACTACAGTATAAACACGAAATGTTTATAAGAAAAGATTTCAATTTTAAAAATAACTGGTTTATTAAATAATGTCACATTTATAATAAAATAAAAATATTAATACACGACTCGCCTAAGCAATTATAGCAAAATTCACATTTCAAATAAAAGGCAATACACCGGAAACGATTACATAGTGAAAAATAGGTTGATGGAAAAGTTTCCAAGTTTTCTGAGGTAATTGAACGTATGTAGAAACTATTAACCAAATTCTTGTCCAAATGCTTAAGATTAAATAGATGAACTCTCGTGGGATAGTGGATCGCAATAAAACACTTAAGTTGTCACGTCAACGTTTCGGAATCATTTATTGTTCCATCATCAGAACTGTAAAAAACAATGTCGATGAGAAGCAAAGTAACAAAATCATGGGGGGGGGGGGTTACACAACTCGTAAAGGTTACATACCTAAACAACCGGATGTAATTTCGTTTTTTGCGTTAATCATGGAGCAGGTCAATGCTGAAGGCCATGGGGTTACAATCATCAGTGGTGTCAGAAAATAAAAATTCTAACAAACTCATAACATTACAGTAGTCAACCAATAAATATAAAACTAAACTATGAAAACTTAACAATTGTAAATATGAAATATAAAATAACAATAGATCACAAATAAATATACATTATAACATCCAACAATCTTTCTTTTCTACATATACTACTAAAGTAATTCTGCCAAACGCACAAAATTTATTGGTTGACTACTGTAATGTTATGAGTTTGTTAGAATTTTTATTTTCTGACACCACTGATGATTGTAACCCCATGGCCTTCAGCATTGACCTGCTCCATGATTAACGCAAAAAACGAAATTACATCCGGTTGTTTAGGTATGTAACCTTTATGAGTTGTGTAACCCCCCCCCCCCATGATTTTGTTACTTTGCTTCTCATCGACATTGTTTTTTACAGTCCTGATGATGGAACAATAAATGATTCCGAAACGTTGACGTGACAACTTAAGTGTTTTATTGCGATCCACTATCCCACGAGAGTTCATCTATTTAGTATGTAGAAACGGTTTGATAAGCAGTTAAAAAATGTAAAGACAGTCGGTAGTTGAAGTTGAAAGTGTAAACATGTTATAAAAATGTAGTTACAATGTATGAGAAGATTTCACCCCCCAGTTGATAAGGATGTACCTAAGAATGTTTCACCCCTAAATAAACATGTAAGAATTAATTTTAAGTACCTATTAGTTTAAGACGTATGTATATATTCGTTGTTAGTTGTTTAATAAACATGTTAAATTTTCGGAACCGTTTTAATGCAAAAAGGTATAAAAGATCCCAGTTACAAAAAGACTTGTGACAAATTTGGTGGAGGTCGCCGAGTTCTTTAAGGGTTTTTATCTCCAAATAATAGCCCGAAATGCTCTTTCGTTTTAACTTCAATTATTAATAAATCTTAATAATTCCGTGAGTAAAATTAATATGATATAAACGTTTTTGTTATCACATAAATTTTGGGTAATGGTTCACACATACATAATTCACAAAAAATAATCATAAATAAATTTCATTTAATTTGATAAATGTGGTATAATTAGTTTGCATTAAGTTCATGTCCGGTGTAAGATAACAAGTTATGCATAAAATGACGCAACAATGATGTCTTGCAATTATGTTGGAACAACTTTTAAATTAAATAAAATAATTCTTTAAAATTATTTTAAGTCATAGTTTTACAAATGAATTAAAATTGTAAACCACTATTTCAGAAAATAATAGTGGTAATTCAATTGGTTTTAAAAGAAAAATTTTTTTTGATAATTTTAACGTAATAAAAATTTTCGTAGGTAAAAAATTTCGTAGTTCAGTTGTTAAAAGTTTCCAATTTAACTAAGCATTTTAAGGTACAAATTTTAATCTATTTTAATTTACAAATTTTAATTTAAATAAAAATTACTAATTTTAAATTTTTGTGTTAAGGCATTTTACACACGAAAAGATATTCCTTAAGTTACAAATTTTTGCATACGATATGCAAAGTAATTTCAAAGTATTTATTAAAGTAAATAAAAAATTACGTTACAAATATCTTAAAGTTATTAAAGTTTAAATTAAGTAAATTTCTAAGGATACTAGAAAATAAGTAGATTAATAAATTAAATTAAATATAAAATTTATGTGGCTTATTAGGATTAATTAGTCTCCCAAAATAATTAAATCAAATGCCAAAATCTAACGTACTAACGCGGGCAAAAAGTAAAGTATTAATAAAAATTGCGGAGTCGGATGAGGTAATAGATATCGCAGATTTGTCAAAAATTGAGGGTGCAGGAAGCTCAGGAGAGCAGAGTACAGAACCGAAATATAGAAGCACAGCATTACTGGATTCAGAAAATTCAAAAGTAGGCCAAAACGCGAAAGAAATAGAAACGTTAAGAGACACCGTAAGATATTTATCATTACCTAATTTAGAATTAAGTCAAGCGGAGTTAGGAAACGTATCCATCGCCGCGGATCAATCGGAAGAGTTTGAGAATATTTTAGAGATAAAACAAATATCACACGAAATACCCAAAATGGCAAATTTAAATTGCACAATCGAGGATGCCACGGTGGCTGAACATACCCCGAGATTACCAAAATTTATTTCACCCGCAACGTTCAACCCTGCTAATTCAAATGCCATTAATTTTTTAAATGCGTACGAACGTACATCAATTGCAAACGGTTGGAGTGAAATTCACAAAATAAATTATTTTGGTTCATTTCTAGAAGGTGCGGCTAATTGCTGGTATAAAAAATATAAAGATGATGAAACAAATAAAACAAAAACGTGGTCAATTATTAAAAATGATTTCACAACTAAATTCGCGGGGGAATCTTCATTAAGGATCGCAAAAATTAAATTAACAAATAGGAAACAGCAATTATCAGAAAATATTAAGGCATATTTTTACGATTTAACCGTGTTAGCAGAAGATTTTAATAGTAATATGACTAACGAAGATTTTATAGATTATTTTGAGAACGGTTTACATCCTAAATTTTTACAAATGTATTGTACCCTTAAACATAGTAATATGACTACGGACGATTTAGAAAAAATAGTTCTTAAATTAAGCGATTGGGAAGATCGTACGGCCAATAACGGTTTGACAGAATGCACAGCATTGCTAAATTTAAACAATAATTTTGAAAAAAAAAGTGATGGTTCGAACAAAAATATTTTTTCATCATTTCTTACGAAGCGTGGTAGCCAAAGTTCACCGAACGGGGTCACAGGAAATAGAAATGGTAGAACTTTTTGCTACATTTGCAACAAGAGCGGGCATGATACAACTTTCTGCTGGTTCAATGGGAAAAATAAAAGTTGTTGAGATATTATATTCAAAATTGCCGCCTTTAAAAATAGCGCATGTATGTTCACGTGCATACAAGCAGTGTGTAGTCGTGGTGTGAATATTGTATGGTGTGCTACAAACATATTCCAATTTCGTTCGGTTCTGCGCATGACGTCACCTTCGGAGCATTGAAATCAAACTGTCATTTTTATGTGTGGTTTAAGGTGTGGTTTTACCTTACGCGTGGTGTTTTACGGTTAAGTACATCTACATATTAATCGTTTTAATAATATTATTATTGTTATTATAAATAAGTACATACTTATACATTTTAAAATAATGCCTGGTTGTGCGGTGTATGGTTGTGGAAATTATACACGAAAAACGAAAGGGACTGATGTTCGGTATTACAGTTTTCCGAAAAATGAAGAACTTTCCAAGCAGTGGGTTAATGCCTGTAATCGTCAAGATAAATTTAATATACAGCAAGGTAAGAATAAGAACAATCTACATAAATCAAGCACCTTAATATTATAATCTAACAATATATCATTTCAGCCTGTATTTGTTCAAAGCATTTCCATCCATCAGCTTTTGTTAGTAATTTAAAACATAAGTTACTTCACTATTGCCCAAAAACGTATCGAGACCTTCAACGTGATGCAGTTCCTACAGAATTATTATTCAACAAACCGTCCACTTCAAAATTAACATCGGCTAGGAATCAAAGAACCCTTCAGCGAGAAGAAAATAAAAACAGACCAATAATAATTAGTGGAATTCTGCAATACACCGAATCTGAGTTGGTAGAACAAGAAAAAGAAAATACTCCACCACGTCCTGATAATCTTATTGAATTTGAGTCCGCTGTGTTTGCTGAACCGCCAGTTTCTGATATGTAAGTAATAACAATAAGTTTAGTATGATATTAATTTTGTATGCTTTCAGAACCAAACAATTTGAAGAAATGCGACTTGAACTAGAAAAGTTTAAACTCGAAAATGAGATCCTGAAAAAGACCAATACTTCTTTGAACCAAGCTTTATTATCTTCAAACGATGAATTACAAACTTTTAAGACCATTTTGGAGAATCAATTTGGCCCAGGTCAAATTAGGCGCTTATTAAACCCCAAAAAAATTTTTACATGGGAGCCAGAAGACATTGCTTCGGCCATTTCATTACGAAGTGTGAGCCCTAAAGCATATAGATATCTCCGTAAAATTGGCCATCCATTGCCTGCTCTCAGTACTTCGAGAAAATGGGCACTGCATTTGACATTAGATCAGGGCATTTTAAAGGATGTTATAAAATTAATGGATTTAAAAACCTACCGATTTAAAAATAAGTTTGAATTAAATTTGGGCAATCTCACAAACAAATTATTTAGCTCGAGTAGTTCTAATCCTGATTGGACAGAGTTTCTATCGAGGGGTTACTTACTTCATCCAAGCGATGAATTAATTCAATTGGTGCGTATCGTAGAAGAACAATTTCTACATTTTTTTTCATGGTAATTTTTTATAAAAAGAACCAAATGTGTTTAAAAAGTTAACCGATATTGTAATTCAAAAATTGCCATCTGTTTTAAATTGCTTTCCCTATGAAATTATTATTTGTATTGTTCGTACCAGAACATATATAAGATTAAGGGAACTTAATAAAAAAATTAGTTTCATAAATTGTAAGCGTAGACTGGAGAAAAAAATGTCAAAGTTTACAAATAAAAAAACTAAATAGTGTCTTTGTTTTCTTTTTTATCCTAGTTTATGTTTTATTTAAGGAGCATTCAAACTAAAGTGGACAACTATTCTGCCGTCATAAGTAAGAAGGCAGTAAGTCAATTTTTTTCGAAATTGAGTTTTATATAGATAAGATGCGGTTTTTTACGCTGATTTAAAAAATATAAAAAACTCAATTTCGAAAAAAATTGACTTACTGCCTTCTTACTTATGACAGCAGTATTAACTGCCAAAGAATTTCCATATTGGTAATTTAAAAACCTTGAATTATTTACATATTTTTGAAAAAACTATTTTCTACCAATTTAATAACAAGCCAGTCTATTAAAAAAAGCTCAATTCCCAATAAATTTGAAAAGTAACGTGTCCACATTTGTTTGAATGCTCATTTGCAATTCAAATTCTGATCCGAAACTGACGTCACAGGTGCGACAGAGATGCACATATTAGATGCGCGGTAGCACACCATACAATATTCACACCACGTGTGTAGTCAGTCGTTGTTTTGTACTCGTACTCATAAGACGTATGTAATTTGTTCAAGTTAAACTTTTCTTTTTATTAAACCTATTTTAAACTAAGTTGTGTTTATTTTTATTCGACGATACAAACCCAACAGGTTATGGGCCCAGTGTACGTTCTAACCCTCGAATAAAAAGACATTAAAAAGAAAATTTTATTTGCCTCGTGGTGAAGAATCGGTTGTGTGAAACATTCTAGTGTTTTGTGTGTCAAAAACTATAAGAATGGCCGAATCAATAAACTTGGCAAATGTAAATAAATTCGACGGAAGAAACTTCAACCAGTGGAGGTTTCAAATAAAGTGTGCCTTAAAAGCAAAAGGTGTGTTTGAAATCGCGTCGGGGGCCACTTTGAAGCCAACGCCCGATAGATGCGACGAAGTGATTGCATGGAATAAGAAAGATGCGTTAGCCATGTGCATCATAACAAACACGATGGATGTCGCCCAAATAACACTTATAGAAAATTGTGAAACTTCAAAAGAAATAGTGGACAAATTGGAAGGTATTTATGCTTTAAAATCTGAAACAAACAAAATGTTGGCGCATGAGCAGTTTCACCAGTACAAAATGGCGTCAAATGATTCCATTGTACAGCATATTTCAAAAATCGAAAACTTGGCCCGTCAAATTCGTGATAGCGGAGATCAAATAAGTGACACAGCTGTCTTGACCAAAATACTTGGTACTTTGCCGACGAAGTATCGAAATTTTAGACAAGCTTGGCTTTCTATGGATGAAAGTAGGCAAACAATTAAAAACATTACGGCGCGTTTGGTCGACGAAGAAGCTAGTCTTAATTCGACGGAAACAGCTGAAAGTGCAATGGTAGCTACAAGCACTACGAAAAGTCACAAGAAATTTGATAATTTTAAAATCACATGCTACAACTGTAGGAGAAAGGGTCACATCGCTAAAAATTGCAAAGCACCTAAAAAGAAAAAGGATGAAAAACATGAATCGACGAATTCCGCAGGAAATAGCTTTTACTCGGCGTTTAATATCGAAGGCGTAGCAGGAACATTCCAGAATGACGTAATTGAATGGATCCTTGATAGCGGTGCCAGTGCGCACATGACATCATCAAAAACAATATTTTCATCGTTACGCGAAGAAATTGATGAGTTTACAGTAAAGCTAGGAAATAATCAAACACTTCCAGTAAAAGGAATCGGCACGGTTCAAATCGAATGCTTCATCGCAGGAAAGTGGATAAAAAGCTTGATGACGGATGTTTGGTACGTTCCCGGTCTCAGAAAGAATTTATTCTCCGAAGGTGCGGTAACGAAGAAAAATATGATGGTTATCAAAGAAAATGAAACAGCAAAAATTGTTGAAAACGGCAAAGTGAAAGCGTGTGCGGTTCGCGAATCGAACAATTTATATAAATTATTGTTTCGTACAATAACTCCGGAAATTAATACTACAGCTACGGGTGGAACTCTAAAAGAATGGCATGAACGGTTAGGACACGTAAATGTGAAAACAATTTCTGAAATGGTTTCAAAAGGTGTAATTGAAGGAGTGAACTTAAGTGATAAAAACAATTTTGTGTGCGATGGCTGTCAATACGGGAAACAGCATCGTTTACCCTTCAAGAAAACCACGAAAAGAAACACGAAACCGGGTGAAATGATTCATAGTGATTTATGTGGACCAATGTCGGTAAATTCAGTAAGCGGTTATCGATATTACGTACTTTTCAAAGATGACGCAACCGGACACAGATTTGTTTACTTTGTGAAACACAAATCTGACACCCTCGATTGCTTCAAAGAATTTGTTAAGTATTGCAAAAACAAGTTCAATCGACGCTGTCAAATTTTAAGAGTTGACAATGGTAGTGAATATGTGAACAGCGACTTTAAAGAATTCCTGAAAAACCAAGGAATGGTAATGGAAACCTGCTCACCATACTGTCCGGAACAAAATGGTAAGATCGAGAGAGAAAATCGATCAATAGTGGAAAGTGCAAGATCAATGCTTTACACGAAAGATTTGCCCTTGTATTTGTGGGCAGAAGCTGTCCGAACGGCAGTATACATCCTAAATCGTACGTCGAATGTAAATACCCCAAATACAACGCCATATGAAATTTGGAATCAAAAGAAACCAACATTGAGTCATCTAAAAGTGTTTGGAAGTGAAGCGTTTATGCACGTACCAGATAGTTTGCGAAGAAAACTCGAACCTAAAAGTAAAAAGTTAATATTGGTTGGATATGAAAATGAATCAACAAACTATAGACTTTTTGATCCAGTCACAAGAAAGATTAAAATTTCAAGAAACGTCACATTTAACGAAAACAATGACGTCGTACTTCCTAGAACGAATACCATTTTAATTCAAATTGATGACAATGAGAATGAAAACGAGCAAGAGGAAGAAATTGTTGAAGTTATTAATCAGAACGTGACAGAAAATATGCAAACACCAACACAACGGCATGATTTACGAGAACGTCGTAATATACGTCCGCCACAAAGATATGATGACTCCGAAGTTAATGTGGTAGAATTGGAGATTCCAGAAACATATGAAGATGCAATTACATCAAAAGAAGCTAAAAATTGGAAAATAGCAATTGATGAGGAAATAACTGCGCTAAACAAAAACAACACCTGGACCATGGTATCTTTACCGAAAAATAAACATGCAATTGACGCAAAATGGGTTTTTAAAGTAAAACGATCAAGTAGTGGTGAGGTCAACAAATACAAGGCAAGATTATGTGCGCGTGGATTTGCACAAATCGAAGGTGTCGATTACAAGGAAACGTATTCACCTACGACCCGCTATGACACGATTAGAATTTTACTTGCAATTGCAGTACAAGAAAGTTATGAAATAATACAATTCGATGTAAAAACAGCGTTTTTGTACGGGGAATTAAAAGAAGATATCTACATGAAGCCACCGCCAGGAATAAGCAACGATAAAAATTTAACATGCAAATTAAATAAATCATTATACGGGTTGAAACAATCGCCGCGTTGTTGGAATAAAAAATTCGACGATTTCTTAAAAATTTGTGGTTTCAAGCAATGTGAAAATGATAAATGTGTTTATGTGGGAAACATTTTTAATCAATTAACTTTACTCGTACTTTATGTGGACGACGGATTATTGATGGGAAAAGATAAAACATTACTTAATAAAATTGCGGTGGAGATGAAGAATACGTTCGAAATTACTCTGTGTGATGATCCAAATTATTTTGTAGGATTAGAAATCGAAACAAACAAAGAAGATGGATCAATGTTTATTCATGTCAGCAATTTTATCGAAAGAATGCTAACTCGTTTTAATATGAACGACGCAAAACCTTCTAAAATCCCAGCGGATCCAAACGTTATTTTGTCAGCGCAAATGGACGGTAAAATCGAAGGAAAAATTCCTTATCGTGAAGTTGTTGGATCTTTAATATTTATTGCAGTGTCAGCAAGGCCAGATATTATGTTTGCAGTAAACAAAATCAGCAGATATCAAAATGATCCAAAACCGGCCCATTGGAATGCAGCAAAAAGAATCATGAGGTATTTAAAATATACCAAAGAATTTGGAATTCGATATGTCAAAGAAAATTACGATCTTATTGGATACTCAGATGCGGACTACGCAAACGACTTAGATACGCGACGTTCGACCACCGGATATGTCTTTAAAATGTGTCAAGGTGCAATTACGTGGAATACAAAACGTCAAGTAAGTGTTTCGTTATCTACAACGGAAAGTGAATTTGTCGCAGCCAGCGAGTCAGCAAAAGAAGCAATGTGGTTAAAACAATTATTAAGTGAAATCAGTGAGCGCCCAATTAATAAACTTTGTTTGTGTATCGACAATCAAAGTGCAATAAGCTTAATTAAAAATCCTGTGTTTCATAAGCGCACAAAACATATAGACATACGATACAATTTTGTGCGGGAAAAATATGAAGAAGGTCAATTTGAAATCGTTTACGTTTCAACCGAAGAACAAACAGCAGACATTTTTACGAAACCCTTAGCATACGAAAAATTTGAAAAATTCCGTACTTGTTTAGGAATGTTTGAAAAGTAAATCTGTCTACATAGTATTAGATTACATTTTTTATGTTCAATTATGTTTATGTTTTTGTTTACTGATAAGTTAATGTTGTGTAACGTTAAAAATTTTGTAGAACCGAGTTTTGAATACGGGGGAGTGTTGAGATATTATATTCAAAATTGCCGCCTTTAAAAATAGCGCATGTATGTTCACGTGCATACAAGCAGTGTGTAGTCAGTCGTTGTTTTGTACTCGTACTCATAAGACGTATGTAATTTGTTCAAGTTAAACTTTTCTTTTTATTAAACCTATTTTAAACTAAGTTGTGTTTATTTTTATTCGACGATACAAACCCAACAAAAGTCGGTCATACTCCCGGGTCAATAATCGAGAATTTCCTGTAAGAAATGTTAATTTTGCAAATACAAGCAAATACGGACAAGGTAAAGATAGGCCAAATTTTTGTAGAGGTAATAATTTTAACGAAAATAGAGCGAGTAGGTCATTCGGAAACGGTAGTAATAATAACAAACCATTTAACAGTACGAATTTTAACGATAGGAACCGAAATTGGTACGCAAGTCAAAATAATACCAGAAATACAAATTTTCCAAAAGGGCGGTTCGCAGGGGGCCGACAGCCGCCCTCTACCAATTAAATGAATCGGGACAAGTAAACAACATTTTAACTATTAAGGGACGACTAAATAACAAAATAACAGAAATAGTTGTCGATACGGGATCGACGAAAAATATTGTATCTAGTAATTGTGTGGAACGAGTGAATAAAAATTATTATATGCAATTCCTAAAAACAGCTGGGAGCCATCGTGTTCCAATTTTAGGTGTATCTAAAATTAAATTAGAAATTAAGGGTAGAATTTTTCAAATTTCAGCTTTGGTCGTAGAAAATTTACCAAAATCGATACTTTTAGGCAACGAATTTTTGCGGGAAAATAGGGCTTTGATAGACTACCAGGATAATACCATTTCGTTAAGAGGCAATTATAGAATCGTAAAGACAAGTTTCAACCAAAATTCAAATAATCAAATTAATTTAATAAATTGGAACGACTCCTCAAGTCGAAATTCGGTAACCAGTAAAACGCCAAAATTTCCAATACAAACTAATAAATTGACAACAGCGAGTTCATATCCCGAAAATTGCATAAATCAGATTACAAATATCGATAGAATAAACAGTAATAGTCATGCAAGGTCATCGGACGAAACAATTATAAATTACAAACCTTTGCAAAACGAAGAGAGGTCAGTCCCATTTAATAAGTTACAACGTCCTACTTTTAAAAATGCTCCTATTATATTAGAAAGAAATAAAGTGTCAATAGAAAATAATCAATCTAAAATTCAATGTAATAAAACTCCCGAAAATATAAATTTATTAAAAGAATTAAGCCAAGACATACGCGTAAGTGAACTAAACAATATAACTAAAGTAAAATTAAGTAAAGATTATCTCTTAGGTCCCAAACAAAGTACTAAAATTGATTTATATTCGGAAAATAAAGAGCCATATTTAAGATCTTATTTATTTAATGTAAATGATGTTTTCTTAACAAAAAATAAATTAGCCTTGGTATCTATTTTACAAAACGTTAAAGACAATATATTTACAGCTGATATCATTAATAACGCCAATATACCACTAAAATTATTCAAAGGTACTACCTTGGGAAATTTAAAATTCGACAGTGAAGTGGTAAATTTATTAATTACACCAGATTCACATGAGGAAATAAAGCGGGTTAGATTACCATCTACAGTAACTTTAGAAGATCATAAAATTAATAATAATTTATCAGACGTTCAAAAAACTCAATTAAAAGAGTTACTTTTAGAATTTAAAGACATTTTTGCCAAAGAACCAAAGGAAATGGGTTTTACGAACATGGTTAAACATAAAATTGATGTGCAGGGCGCAAAACCTGTCAAAAGTAAACCTTATAGAGTATCACAAAGGGAACGCGAAATTATCGATAATCAAATTCAAGAGATGTTAGATGCGGGAATAATAGTTAAATCACAATCACCGTGGGGAAGTCCGATAGTTCTCGTGAATAAAGCCGACAATACCAAAAGATTTTGCGTTGATTACAGAAAATTAAACAGCGTTACAAAAAAATCGAGTTACCCATTACCTAATATTGATGATATTTTAACATGTTTAGAGGGCTCTAAGTTTTTTACTACCCTAGATTTGTTCAGCGGGTATTGGCAAATAGGTCTCGATGAAGATTCTAAAGAACTAACAGCTTTTATAGCTCCGGGTTACGGTTTATATCAATTTGAAGCGATGAGTTTCGGGTTGTCAAACGCAGCATCGACATTTCAGGACCTAACCGATCGCGTTTTTGAGGGAATGAAGTGGAGTGAAGTAATGGTTTATTTAGATGGTACGTTAGTTTTTTCAAACCATTCGAAGAGCATTTAGTAAGATTAAGAAAAGTTTTTGAGCGCTTAAGGGAAGCAGGTTTAACATTAAAGCCAAGTAAATTCAATTACGCCGAGACCGAAGTAAAACTGTTAGGTCATGTGGTCAATCAAGAAGGGGTTGGACCGGACGATAGTAAATTGTTAGCCATAAAAAATTTTAAA
The DNA here is from genome assembly GCA_932274525.1 of Podabrus alpinus. Classification (NCBI taxonomy): domain Eukaryota; kingdom Metazoa; phylum Arthropoda; class Insecta; order Coleoptera; family Cantharidae; genus Podabrus; species Podabrus alpinus. Next base: position 73,273,092 of record OW026454.1, on the reverse strand, counting down.
ACACCCACTAATGTTAAAACCATACAAAGTTTTTTAGGTTTATGTAACTATTATCGTAAATTTATTCAAAATTTTTCAAAAATTGCCAAACCATTGTATGAAACTACTGCTAAAACAGGTTATAAATGGACAGACGCTCAAGAGAACGCATTTTCCGAACTAAAAGACAAGCTAACGTCAGCACCTCTGTTAAAACACTTTAATCCTAAAAAAGGATGCGAATTAAGGACAGACGCGAGTTTTCAAGGGTTAGGTACGATTCTCCTCCAGGAGGACGAAGACAAAGTGTTACATCCTATAGCTTACGGCAGTCGGTCATTAACGAAAGCCGAAAGAAATTATTCTATTTCAGAATTGGAAGCGTTAGCCGTGATATGGGGGTTACAATATTTTAGGCATTTGGTTTACGGCAAACCAGTACGAATAGTATCAGATCATCACGCGTTATGCTTCTTAGCAAATCTTAAGGACGCGACGGGTAGATTAGCTAGGTGGAACTTACGTTTAGCAGAGTTCGATTATACAATTGTGTACAAGAGCGGAAAAACACACCACGATGCGGATTGCTTGTCGAGGAACCCAGTTTTAGAAGCGACTCAACAAGACGAAGACGAGGCCAACGATATACCCTCGTTTATAGTAGAACCAGAAGATCTAAGCGAGCTACAAAGACAAGACGAAGATATAGCTAAATTAATAGAAGCCATGGAAGACCCACAAAATGCAAACGTTAGTATAGGTTTAAAAAGAAAAATCAAAAATTTTATTCTAATCGATGGAGTCCTTTATAAAAAAAAACGCTAGCGCGAACGGAGTAGAAAATTTATTAGTAATTCCAAAACATTTAAGATACGAAATACTTTTTTCGAACCATAGTGAACCATTGGCAGGTCATTTAGGCAATACTAAAACTTTAGTTAAAATTCGAAATAGATACTTTTGGGAAGGTCTACAAAAAGACGTAGAAAAGTTCATAAAAGGGTGTCCAGATTGTCAAGCTAGGAAAGGGAGAACCAACATAAAACCTCGTGGGTTGTTACAACCAATACCTGTAGGGTTACCTTTCGAAAGAGTGGGTATTGATTTGTTAGGTCCGTTTCAAAAACGGGAAAACCATGGTAATAGTAGCCACAGATTATGTTACAAGGTGGGTGGAGACTAAAGCTTTGACTAACGGTCAAACGCGACACGTAGCCCAATTTATATTAGAAAATGTCATTTGTAGACACGGTTCACCTAAATTTTTGTTAAGTGACCGAGGTAAAGTATTTTTGTCGGAAATGGTTACCGAACTAACGCGATTAATGGGTACAGTTGGACATTTTACTACTTCATATCACCCTCAGTGTAACGGTCTAACAGAAAGGTTTAATAAAACTGTAGTAGATATGTTAGCAAAATACGTAGATTCGGAACAAAAAGAATGGGACACATATTTACAACACGTAACATTTGCGTACAATACGTCCATCCAAGACACTACGAGATTCTCTCCATTTATGTTAGTTTATGCTCGCGAACCTAGATTACCTACCGAAACCAACTTGAATATTCCTGTTAAAGAGGAAACTGTAGAACAAATACGTGACAAAATTTTGAATGCAAGAAGTATTGCAGTTCAAAACATCCAAAATCGCCAAGCAGGTGATAAAACGCGATATGATTCCAAACATACTAATATGGAATTTAAAGTATGCGATAAAGTGAAAGTTTTTACTCCTACAAGAAAAATTGGACGTGCGGAAAAATTATTATTACGCTGGTACGGTCCATATTTAATAACGAAAAAGTTAGGAGAAGTAAATTACGAGATAGCAAAAGGCACAACCGTGAACGCGAAAAAAGATGTTGTGCATGTCAGTAGAATGTTACCCTATTATGACGAATGGGTCCCATCCCCAGCTACTGTTCTTAACAATTAGCATAGTAAATTATTACTTGCCACCCCGAAGTAGAATGTTTGAAGCTAATATAAATAAAATAATAAAATCTAAGGGTACAATAAGAAATTTTTTTTAACAGAAAACTATAGGATAAAAAATTAAAATAGTAATAATATTAAGTCAATAAAAGTTTTTAAATGTTTTAGAAGTATATAAGGGGGGACTTTAGAAGGAAGATAAGGATAGCCGAAATAGGAGGAAAATGGACCAACAGCCAAAAGGAGTCATTGCGCTAGGCGCGTTATAACATTTTCTGATTTTAGATAAGGAATTAATATAACCATAGTTATCCATAAGCAGACAGTCTAATTGGTATTAAGGGCAGTATGGAAACCACTTTCAAGAGGGATGAGGATAATATTGGATGGAATGGAATGGATAACAACAAACCAAATTGGATTGAGATGAACAATCGATTTATGGAGAGATGGAATGGTTAACAATAAACCAAGGTGGTGTTGCTGAATGTCGGGGAAGCCACAACTGTATAACAATAATTGGAAAAATGGAACTCATTTACTCAAACTACAGTGGCGTTACAATTAATATATTCAGTAACTTCCAAAAGTGCACGTTTGGGAGTTATACGAATAAGTAACGAAAGCGTACATTCAAAGGGAGGAAAATGGACATAATTATGGGTCGACCAATTTGGGATGTATCAATCATTACCATCCACACGTAATCCAGTTTAGTGAAATAAACAGTCAAAATTTTGATGAAAGTGGGAAGCCGCCTAACCAAGTAGGTCAAATAAAAAATAAAAGAAAGAACCCCGAACTTTAAAAAGTGAAATGAAACAGTGCCGCGCGATATTGAACGTTATAAAACTGAAAATTTAGAAGATTAGAAACCCAAAACGTGAAATAAAGAAAGTGCTACGCCAATAAGACTATTCCAATAAAAGGAAGAATAAAAGCCCAAAGAAGAAAATAATAAAGTGCCCAAAAAAGTAATAATCAAATTAAAAGCAGAATAAATTAATTTAAAAGTGAATACTAGTATTTAGAGTAAAATTTTTGTATATGTATGTAGATTACCAAAAGGGATCCCAATTTGTAAAAATAATCCATGTAGAAGAATCGGTGAACTTTTAGCGCTAAATAATAACATCTCCGTATCACCAACTTCTCTATGGATTGTTTACAATGGTAATGAAATGTTTTAGGTAAAATAATAAAGGCACAAGTAAGAATAAATTGTAATATCGATAAACCATATCGAAAAGAAAATGTGTCTGGTGTATCTAACAGCCAAATATGTAAAATAAAAATAAGGCAAACGATTAGTTAAACGTTAGACACCATTTGTTAGAAAGTATAATTTTAAAAGTTGGGCACAATAATTAAAAAGTAAATCCAGCCAAAATATTTATAAAATAAAAATAGGGCAATTAAATTGGATTCAAATAATAGTAATGAATAAAAAGATATGAATAAATTTAAATGAAATAATAAATTGGATAAGAAAGGCACTATAATAAGGCGAAATAAAGATGCACATAATTAAAATACAAATTGATTCACATATGGGGTAAATTTTAAATATAAATACATGTAATATGTAAAAGCAAATTTCAAACGTATGTAAATTTGAAATATAAATAGAATATGTAATAGGATTAATTGGCATTAATGATAAACTAAAGCAATAATTTAAAATATGAACCTATAAAATACAACAATCAATATTGAACCGCCTAATAACAAAAATAATTTTTTTTTTAAAAAAACGTATTGAATATTACAAGTTCAAACAGATGTAGTTCTGTAAGTCGAAATAATTGAAACAGATAACCACTAAACCAAATAACGTTACGACATAAAATGTTTAAAAAGGTAACTAACTAAATAAAAATAAATAACAATAAAATTCCTATATGGAGTTAACAGACAACTATGCAAAGGCTTATTTGGACAAACCGAAATAAAGCCACAAAATGTCAATTAAAAAATTACCAAAGTGGGATAATCTTAAAGATACTTTTAAAATAAATTTTAAATAATTATAAATAAAGATGCGACTTTGAGCTTGAATTTTCAGTACGGTTAAGCTATAATTTTCATAAAGTTTTTTTTTAATTATAATATTGTTGTACTTTAGAGAGACGTGGTAAATAATAAATATTAAGAATTTTTTTTGTTTAAACATTTTGTCAAAATTTTTGGTTTTGTTATCGTATTTTTTTTATGTATTGTATTGTATGTTATTAACATACTTGTTAAGTTTAAGTTTATTTTAAAGGATTTTTTTTTAAGGATTTTTTGGAATCAAGTCAATTGAAATTTTTATATTTTTTTTTGAAACGACTTGGGCCAGCCGTTTTTAGAAGCGGGGGGTTATGTCACATTTATAATAAAATAAAAATATTAATACACGACTCGCCTAAGCAATTATAGCAAAATTCACATTTCAAATAAAAGGCAATACACCGGAAACGATTACATAGTGAAAAATAGGTTGATGGAAAAGTTTCCAAGTTTTCTGAGGTAATTGAACGTATGTAGAAACGGTTTGATAAGCAGTTAAAAAATGTAAAGACAGTCGGTAGTTGAAGTTGAAAGTGTAAACATGTTATAAAAATGTAGTTACAATGTATGAGAAGATTTCACCCCCCAGTTGATAAGGATGTACCTAAGAATGTTTCACCCCTAAATAAACATGTAAGAATTAATTTTAAGTACCTATTAGTTTAAGACGTATGTATATATTCGTTGTTAGTTGTTTAATAAACATGTTAAATTTTCGGAACCGTTTTAATGCAAAAAGGTATAAAAGATCCCAGTTACAAAAATACTTGTGACAATAATATTAAACAATAATAAAAAAAAATGAAAAAAAAGAACAAAACAATTGGTTCTACAAACATATGTAACGTTAATAAAATAGAACTAATTTAATTAAGTAATTGAGATTTGTATTTGACGAGAGACAGCAGTGTAACAAAACGGGATTTTAGGTCATAAAAATTAATTTTAATATTTTAAATTGAGATATAGTATTTATAAATTATTTTTGCGATAATAAATGATGATTGTTGATCAACCATAATTATCTATCACCAGCGGAAGAGATAAGTTTCATAACGCGAACGAGTATTGATAATGTATTTTATCAATATTCGTTTGCATACGAATTTCCTGCGTCTGGAGTTGACTTTTATACTGTTCTTTGTTCGGGTAAATTGTTTAATTTCAGACAACAGTGAAGTATCGTTAATATGACTGGATATTTTCAATGCAGTCGACGCGTTTTCATTGATGAAATAATCAAGGTTTGATTTCATGGAAGTAATCAGTAGACATTGCTTCTCGTTCAAAAGCGATAGGGATGTACCTATCTATAGATGAAATTGTCAGTGGTGCAATTCTCACGCTATGAAAGGTATAAATATGGTTGAATAAATTAGTCGAGAGTGAGAAGCCGGGGGTGAGCCCGTAGAGTTAGAAGTCGGGGTGCGCCCGTTGAGCTGAGGCCGGGGGCCGTGGACTTTCGGGATTAATGTTAATAGGGAAGTCTTTTCAGTGAGTTCGCCGGAGGCTGTGGTAGATTCTCGCGTACGGAACGGTTTGACGGATTATCAGTTTTGATTTTGTTTTGGGCAAATAAGACAAGGGAGTGTCTTGCCGAATTATCTTGCTTGTGGATTCTAAGTGTTTAAAAAGTCAAATAGTTTGTTCATTAAACCCGTAAATAGATTGTGAATTCTAAGTGTTTAAAAAGTCAAATAGTTTGTTCATTAAACCCGAAAATCGATTGTGTGTTCTCTAGTGTGAGGCATCTGTTCCGAGTTTGTCGTTGTTTTGGGACCATAGATAAGGCATTGTTTGGCCGTATTGGATTGTCTGAGGATCCAAGGTAGAAGGATAAATTATATCACCTATGTAAGTAAAATTTTGAATTCTTTACTAACAGAAGGATGGTATTTTTTTTTTTGGATAGTTATTTTAGGTTGTATATTTATATGTGTTTAAAAGGGCCACCCTAAATTGTAAGGGAGATTTTAAAGTGTGTATGTATTTGTTTTAACTTTATCCATTATTAATAAATATTGTTTTGAAAATTCAGTGTTTTCGTTTTTCCTGTTGAGGAAAAGGACGTTTTATTTTCAGTGCCGAGCTTAGTGTCGTTTTGCCCGCACCGAAGTTTCAACTTCAACATTTAGCCGGGGGACGTAACGTCAGAACGGGGAGTGTCTGGGACTCATTACCAGGAAGTCGCTTACCGAATTGATAGGGCGGTTTTTTTTTGGAGAACAGAATTCTACGGTGGGCCTAATCGGTCGAACGGTGGTGGCAGCATAATCTATAAATATTCTCAGTAGATCGATAAGTGCCTAGGTGGAATTTTGTGGTCGACCAGCAAATTTGCTTATTTTTTTAATAACACCAGCTGTTCCTAGGAATAGTGTTCCAAAGGACGGTTGCCGGTTACAGCAGAATAAAGTTAATCTTTTTACGAATTTACCGAGTAGGTAAATTTTAAGTCATGTACCTGATCGTTACGCTTCTGGACCCTTCCTTGACAGATTTATTGGTTCCCTGAGTTGCGATTTATTTGAAGATGAATGTTACTTGTAGTTAACTTTGTTTATAATTCACCGAACTCGCGAATACTTTAATGAAATATTTTTAAACAATTTTAATTTAATGAAGTTAAAAAAAGAATTAATTAAATTTATGAGCACTTCTAAAAAGGAGCTAAGTTTAATAGTTAGCTCGAATTAACACTAAGTTGATAATTGATTTAATTGAGTTAAAAACTTAATCGAATTACTTGAATTAATAGATGAACGATTTTATGAACTCCCGAACAGTTCTTTCAATTATTTAATAGAAGACTTTTCCAGAAGACCCCTTCTGGTGGAACTGAAGCTTTTTGATCTTTCATCCCTATTTATTAACTTCACAATTTCATTTGTGGTGGGGTTGGATATGTAATTTTAACATATGAAATCCGACTCCTTGAAATGGTGGTTAGGGGCTAATTGTATTTTCGAGCGGAGTGTACTTTTAGACCACCCAATATATTTATCAATTTTAAGAAATCTTATTTTTAACAAAGGGAGTGTTTCACCTGCAAGCTAAAAGCTTTTTATTTTCTATGTTTTTAAGTTTAGGGATAAACATTATTTGTAATAACTGTCATTCTTTGCATTGTCCTAATTGACCGTTGCTTTTAAAGATCTGTGTTTTCTATTATTATATGAGAATTTTCTATCTTCCGAGGGTAAGATAAAATCATTTATTAACTTTTTGGCTAGACTTAATAATCGCGATCCTTATTTCACTGTCTTTTGTCTCGTCTTAGAATTATTTTGACCACCTCGAAGTGGTCTTTTGTGATATACATTTTTACCTAAACCTGTGGGAATTAGTTTTAGTACCAAGTTACATGTATCTTACGTTAATTTATTACACCACGTTAACATAGGCGTACCAGAAGTATTTTAGATGGAGATTTAAATTAACTTTAATTTGAATCTACATTAAGTGTAATTAAGAAACCAAAATTCTCCTCCAAAGCAGTATAATGAAAAAACCAGGAATCTTGGGGATGTGGAAGCAATAAAACACAATAGAGTTGTCTAGTCGACGTTTCGGAGGATATACTCACTCCATCTTCAGGACTATATTAAGGAAGCAAAGTTACAAAGATTACGTGTCAAGGGGCATAAAGTACTCACCAGAACAACAAAAGGTGTAAAACATGTTTATGCTAAGCGGGAAACAAAATAAAGTACGGAAGCCATGACCACATTCAACTGTGTACAATGTAAAAAAATGTAAAAAACAAACAGCCCACATGTAACACATGGGGAGACGTCAAAATAATCTCAAAACAATTAAATATAACAGTAAATAACATTAAAATTTGTAAATAAACTAATAAAACCAAGAGGTTATAACGATAAAAATAATCAAACATAAGATTAACATACAATATGACAATCCGAAAAGTTTCCATACATTAAATTGATAAATTCAAAAATAACCCGCGAACATAATGAATAAAAGCAAACTACACTAGTGAGCACAAGCACCCAACACTGCCGCAAAGGAATTGATGATGGAAACCATCATCAACAAAAAACAAAAAACCGCCAGACTATAAACGAAAAACAAAAAACTAGACGGAAGCCGTGTACCGCACATTACGTAGGAAACCGGTTAGGGGTAGTCTTACTAAGATAACAACGTAATACATGTTTATAACCTGAATTAATGTAATTAAAATCAGTCTGTTTGTTGACATTATGGTGGTTAGTAGATATAAAGTTCGTTTAAAATAATTAGACTCAGTAGCCAACACCGTGATATCATCCAGTGAGAAGGTGTGAGAGCTCTCTATCAAGTGTTCCGATAAACCCGTTTTGGAGGAAGCAAGCCGTACGTCATATTGGTGTTGTTTTATACGTTTTTCCAATTTTTGCTTAGTTTGGCCAATGTAAACAAAATCACAACTACATCTAATGTTGTAGACCACGTTGCTCTTCTGAAGGGTAGAGACAGGATCCTTAGTGTTGGAATAGAGTAATCTGTTCAAAGTGCAGTTGTTATAGAAAACGATCCTGGAGTTATCATTCCCCACAAACTGACTTACCAATTGGCGTAATCTAACCGCCAACCAAGGGTGGTAAGTAATTTTAATGTATCTGACCTCGCTATCAGGTGTCTTGGGGTCCATGGTTGTTTTAGAAAGACCCATATGTCCACGCTGGAACAGGATCAAATCCAACAGGCGACCAGGGTATCCATTCTTCAGAAATTGAACCTTAAGATCATGTAATCTTGAGCCCACCAGGTCTTGCTAGACACAGGTCTGGATTCTGCGCCTCATGCAACTAATCAGGCTGGTCTTCTGGTTCAGTGGATGGGAGGAGTAAAAGCTCAAAATCCTGTCGGTCGACGTAGGCTTCCTATAAATATCAGTAGTCACTCTCCCATCTTCCGTTCTTCTGATCAAAAGATCCAGGAAAGGGATCGTATGGTTCACCTCCAGCAGGCAGGCCACTCAAAATCAACACTCAACAATAATAATAAGATTTACCCAGATCTGTGTGTGACGCTCCTCGGTGTAAAACGGTCTTTAATGTGGATCAACGGATCAAGAGATCAACGTATCCGTTGATCTAGGATCAAAGTTACTTGATACAAGAACTTAAAACTTTAATTTTTAGCTTTAATCGCTAACAATATTGAAACAATAATATAGATTACGTTGTAAACACTTTAGTTCCACGTGGCGAGCGATGTGCTCGAGCCGGTGTTTGTGATGATAACTGATTAAAATGGCAGTGTTCATTTGCAACCGGAAGTCTCCCTCTCCTGGTGCTGCTGGTAAAGTCTTGGTCGCGCCATCTGTGAAGCGGCCTATATACCAAGGTCGCCACAAATTCTTTAGCTCACAATATGGATGAATCGACAGAGCCGGCAGCAAAAAAATGTCGATTAGCCAGAGAACGGCAACAAGGATGGCGAGCACGCCAAAGCAAGGAGAAGCTTAATCGGCTTCGCAGAGAAACGCTGCTCGGCAGGCATTAAATCGAGCAAACGAAACAATTGAGCAATATACCATAGTAGCCTTAATTTATCTGTCCGTCATGCTCAGGAACGCCATCTGTCGAGTAATTATATATATGCGAGAAGAAGGAGAACATTAGTGACACTAAGGCCGGCCCTGACCAAGGAGATGGACATGAGTGGCACCAAGTACGACCCTGGAAAGAACCACGGTCTACACGTATGGCTGCGATACCCTTGAGTGTGGCCGAAGACCGAACAACCACGGTCAACACGTATAGCTGCGATACCCTTGAGTGAGGCCGAAGGCCGAACAACCACGGTCAAAACGTATAGCTGCGATACCCTTGAGTGAGGCCGAAGACTGAACAACCACGGTGTTCAAGCATGATACTACTAACTAAAGATATGATACTACGCAGGTAGGCGGCCATATTGCATCATATTGTGACGTCACTGGCACTTTCTGACATTCGTAAATAAATGCGACACGTTAATGTTGTTCATTGTAAGTCAGTTTGCAGTTTAGTTTAATAAAAATTTTAAACCATTTACTTTTGCCATTACGTTTGTGTTCTGTTTGCATTATTGGATATCAAGGTAAGTTTATTTCATTATTATTAGGTATGTGTTTTGTTGTATCTATTAATTTATAAATCGTCGATTATCGCCAAGTTAGAAATTATTTTTATGCTGTACTTTTTTTACTAGCAACATGAGATGTGCAGTGTTTGGTTGTAATACTGATCGAGATTCAAAATCTTTCGATCGAGATGTGATGATGTTTAGATTTCCACAGGATCCCCAATTACGTAGGACATGGATTAATGCATGTCATCGCGCCGATAAAATTAATGCCGCAAATGCAAGAATATGTTCCTTACACTTCAAGAAAGACGATTTCCTTCGCAATCTTAGAAAAGAACTTTTAGGATACAACGCTAAAACTCGTCAAATTAAACCAAATGCTATTCCTACAGAAAATTTGCCAAAAATATCAAGTTTCAGCATTCCTTCTGCAAGTGGCAGATCAGAAAGAAACGAAAAACGAAATCGCTCCCACCTAGTAAATGACCTTCTCGAACAAAAAAAGCAAGCCGAGTAAGTGATCGCATGTTTTATTTCAAAGAATAACTTCATATTATCATTGTTATTTAAGATCTATTAATTTCCTTATATAGTGATAATACTGTTGTAGCAAACCGCACCTTCAGTTCAATTATAATTATATATGTTTACAAACATTAAGTTTGTACGAATAACTTCCGACATAGGTAATTTCTATTATTAAACTGACTGAGGTAAAATTTATAAATACCTCAGTTATTGTAAAAAGTATAAGTAATAGGCAAGTAAGATGCGAACACCCCGTACATTGATTTGACGATGGAAAGTTTGTACATTAATTTAAAGTATCCGAGATAGCAAGGGCCACCCTGCGAACGGAAAGCCGGGCGCGACCACCTGGTTGAAATCTAGCCTGGTTAATACTCCAATTCCTTAGTTAAACAAATGCGATGGGCAATAAATAAGCCAATTTTAATACATTTTCACTTGCTAGAGGAAATGAGGCATTAAGAACGGTGCGGCCGACAAGAAATTACTAATAAATATTAAAACTTAACGATAGAGGGTAATTTCGACTTAACGCCTGATTTGCCTTAACGAAGATTGGGAAATATTTTATAGCTTAAGTAACATAAAATCTGTGGGAAAACTACCCTGGTCACACGGTAAATTAGTTACACACGTGCAAGGAAGTAAGTTTTGAGATACCCAATTAATAAGACACCCCTCTTGTAAATTAAGGGAAAAGTCACACACGCGATTGGCCAAAGAGTTCAAATCGAAGGCGTGATGTTCCTATTCAGAAAACGGGGACAAGTTGATAAAAGACCCAGGAACGGACTTTTCAAAGGAGTGACACAGTTCCGCAGTTCCGCGATTTTACATTATTCCATTTAGTAACCCAAACTGGCGAATTTTCATTTCAAGAGTTAACCGAGCTCGACAATTCGGCATAAAAATCCAACGTGTAATTTTTTCTAAGTTAAGTGTAAAATTCATTCATTCATATTGTTATTATTTTTATACTTCGATTTCGGGAGCGCGATCGGAATTAATCTCTATCTAGTGTTAATATTGTAAATTTTCGTCACTTCATTGTAAATCATTAAAACGAACCGCCATCTAATAAATACTGTTTTATCATTTGGAATTACAAGGATTACATCTTAGACCTTACTACCTAGCCTGTTGAAAGAAGGACACCAACAAATAGGTATCATATAACCCGTAGTTGATTACTGTGGTAGTTTTTTTGTAATTTGTATGTGTGTTATTGTTGTGTATTTTTGAAGTACTAAGTTAACCCAATTAATTGTAAAGGATTATATTAATTGATTTTTGGTGTAATTGTGTAACATTCTGTATCATTCTGTACAACATATTTAATTCATTAATATACAATTATACCAAACTTAACTCTACTATGGTATATTGCTCAATTGTTTCGTTTGCTCGATTTAATGCCTGCCGAGCAGCGTTTCTCTGCGAAGCCGATTAAGCTTCTCCTTGCTTTGGCGTGCTCGCCATCCTTGTTGCCGTTCTCTGGCTAATCGACATTTTTTTGCTGCCGGCTCTGTCGATTCATCCATATTGTGAGCTAAAGAATTTGTGGCGACCTTGGTATATAGGCCGCTTCACAGATGGCGCGACCAAGACTTTACCAGCAGCACCAGGAGAGGGAGACTTCCGGTTGCAAATGAACACTGCCATTTTAATCAGTTATCATCACAAACACCGGCTCGAGCACATCGCTCGCCACGTGGAACTAAAGTGTTTACAACGTAATCTATATTATTGTTTCAATATTGTTAGCGATTAAAGCTAAAAATTAAAGTTTTAAGTTCTTGTATCAAGTAACTTTGATCCTAGATCAACGGATACGTTGATCTCTTGATCCGTTGATCCACATTAAAGACCGTTTTACACCGAGGAGCGTCACACACAGATCTGGGTAAATCTTATTATTATTGTTGAGTGTTGATTTTGAGTGGCCTGCCTTTAAGCTTGTGTTCGAAGTCCTTGACCCCGTTTATCTCCAATATCAACCATTCTCTGAACTCGAATTTGCTTAGCATACGAAGGACGCATCTTGGGTGGCTTAATTGTTTCTTTCAATTTCAAAATATGTTATCTATTTTTTAATATATATAGAAAAAGTTGTCCTTAGTTCTTTAAGTTGCTTATCCGATTATCCGACATTAAAAAAAAATTATTAATGAGGAATCTCGATGATCCATTCATGCGCGTCACTATAGTCTCCCTTCGCGAATTTTCCTTTGCGAATTTTTGCACTATTTCAATACAAAAACATGCGCAGGGACCTACATAATAGCTGTGCCAAATTTGATTCCGATCGGTCAACGGTCTAGGAGTCTATAGGGAACATACATACATACATACATCCATTTTTATATGTTGCCATGTAATGCTACTGAATATTCACAATTTTTTTTCTAAAGCGAGGAAGATAAAATGGCACTTAATTAATTTTTGCACCGACCAGCAATACATGAAAACTATCAGGGTCAAAGGTGGGTTCATTCAAATCAATCAAAACACTCATATACGTCACCTTAATATGTGTTCTTTCTTATAAAGACTACTTAAATAAATTAATGTAAAAATTGTATCTGTTTTCTCCTCGATCGACTACTGCTATAAATGAAACCAAACTCATACGCTATTAAAACGAAAACAATGAAATTTATTTAACATAATAAAAATTTTTAAAGACAATATATAGGTTTCCCAAAATTAAACAAATTAAATTTTACAAATAAATATCCGCAATTAAATTCACCAAAGTTTATGCGCGACCGAAATTTTAAACGAAAACGATTTGTCTATTTGTCGAATAGAAAGAAAGTGCGTCACAAAAGAAAAAACTCTTACCGACGTATACCGTGCTTCCGTAATTCTCTGATGCGGCCGTTGGAGCGTTGAATCGTGAGTGTTATCGTAGACCAAAATAGCTTCTAATCTCGAACCAAACAAACCAGGTAGGAACGACCAGTGAATAAATATCTTTCCATAAAATTATCATCAAATACTAACACCTTCCAATTATTACTATCTTCGAAAATTCTAATTATGTCTTCCGTTACTGAAGACTGACTTGACAAATTTTAAATTGATTCTCAAACTATTTTTCATAACTTAACGTCCTTTCTCTCCAACGTCTCTAGAGAGTCCTCAATACCAAAACTTATTTCCAAAATACTTTCGACCCGACTTTTGACTTCGACGGTCGGCTTAGCAATCTCTTTCCACTTCGCTCCCTTATCATTCTCCAAAATCCCACCAGATTCTCACTCGCGCATTCGCAAATTACACAAACCGTCACTTTACTTATTCTACGCAAAAATCCTAAATTAACAAATAAATAAAATAAATCTAATTTGTTTCCTATTATTTTTATTTGAACCATACAACTAACAATATTTTGTCCCTTACAAACTTTCTCATCTCTTTCAGATCTTAATAGCGTCTGCATGTTCCGGAAGTGAGGCAAAGCAGTCAATCAATCCCTTGGATCAAAGAGAATCCAGATACAATGAAATAATTTATCTGTTATGGTTTTATTTTAAATTAATTAAATTAAGAGTGTTTCGATTATTTTTACCAATTACTTCATATCACCCCCTATGGTAAACAGAACACCGCAATATATAGACTATCGTTTACTTAAATTATTAACGCGGTCTTTTAAAATTTAAACATAAAATATAAATCGCTTGGAGAGCTCATCAACAGAGAGTTTAGCGATAGAGTCTCCGAATATTTCATGAATGTCGTCCTTCCACAATCATAACTGTAGGAATCTGGATGGCGTCCTCCGGGATTCCCTCAATGGATGGCAAACTTCCATTACCAATATTGAGCAACCACTGGTTGAATCCATTATGGAAGTTCACATTAAGATTTATGTAAGTAACCTTGTCCTATATAGACTTGAACCGTTGATCCGTTCGGTTTGGTTCGGTCGTGCTTCGGCCGTGTACGCCGGATGGACAGACCTGGCCTTTGAGAGGAGATGTGTTCTTACTTATATAAGATTATTATTAAAATAATCCCTTAATCCAAAGATTAGGGCTGTAATGTTGAACTTTGAATTTGAATCTCCCGCCGTCGTCCAAAAACATCTTAACATCCGGAAATTCAAATACCATCGTTCTAAGCCTGTGTGATCTGTCTAGCAACCCACACGTTGTAAATACCCTACCGTAGTATACCTCACTTCTTTTATCATCGTCAATTTAAAATTTACCACCAATAAATAGAACAACTTAAAACTACGTTATAATATGTGAAGCAATGCCAAACCTTTCGGAAACACCCTGTATTTTAAGTAATTGAATATAATTGAACTATAAAATTGACGATATATTTTTATGTAATATGCAAGATATGATTATTAATTATTAATAGGATAAACAAATCGAATTCTTTGAAGTACTGCATATAAATTCAAAATAAATTCACCACGTGCCCAGTCGCCCACTGGATTTTGCATGAATCGCCAAATATTACGATCATCAACCATTCTAATGATTTATTGATTAAAAATCTAACTTGGTATTTTACAGCCCTCATTGAATAAAGCAATATTTATAACATTTTAGCAAATTCATCGGAAAAATCCAACAGGTGAAAACCCTCGTGGTACTAATTTGTTTCACGAAATATAAATATATCAAAACAAAATTAGATTTAAATCGTAACTTACTTGTAGATCCCCGGTATAGTCGAATATTTCACTATAATCGCCTTCTTTATTAGGATGTTACAAAAATGAAAAATTAGAATAAATTTCTTTGTCACAAAGCACCAGTGTTGCAAGTATTTGGTGTTACACGTCTCCTAACTAAAAACTAACTAACTCTCCTAACTTCTGTCCCTGATTTCAAGATGGTACCCGCGTCCTTTTTCTACCTCCCCTCCTTCCCTAAACCTTAACCGATCAACCTTTAAAATTTCTGCTAAATCACCCCATCTCGATCTTAAAAGATCAACCTTCGGTCTCTCTTTCCTGTTTTACTACTTTGTTTAAATTTTAAAAGACCGCGCTAATAATTTAAAAAAATTGAATTGCAATATTACAGGGCTCTTCATTGTTTCGGAATGTTTTGCAATCAACACAGAATCATAACATTCAAATTTTTAGAAAGAAAAACAACCGATGCGTTCATTGAGCTGAACATTTGACGCTTCCTGAATTTCATTTAGTGGTTTCTAATTTTTATTTGACGCTTTAGTTTGACGAGAGGAAGCGACTCGACCAAGATTCATTGCTCTAACTGATGTATTTACAGAGTTATAAGCGTTCAAAGTTGTCAAGATGAAAAGTCGGTGTGTTTATTAAATCTAATGTACCTTGACGGTTTTATAACTTAGTCTAATGGTTCTGGAGGGTTTTTGCCACTTGTTCTTATGTAGTTTGACGAGAGGAAGCGACTCGAGTAAGATTCATTGTTCTAACTGACGTATTTACAGAGTTATAAGCGTTCAAAGTTGTCAAGATTAAAATTCGTTTTTTTTTATTTCATCTAATGTACCTTGACGGTTTTCTAACTTAGGCTAATGGTTCTGGAGGGTTTTTGCCACTTCATCTTATGTAGTTTGACGAGAGGAAGCGACTCGACCAAGATTAATTGCTCTAACTGATGTATTTACAGAGTTATAAGCGTTCAAAGTTGTCAAGATTAAAATTCGTTGTTTTTATTAAATCTAATGTACCTAAAGTGCTGTCTAATTTTAGATTTTCGGTTTCTAAATTGAAATTGACGGCTTATGAATATCAATTGACGAATCTGACGTACGATTTCCGCCTTCAGAATATCAATTGACAAATCTGAATTACGATTGACAACTTCATAATATCAATTGCAAAATTTGAATTACAATTCACGATTTCTGAACAGCAGTGGAGGTTTTCTGAATTACTTCTGGAAAAGGTGTACACGCAACATAGATAGTTAATTTGTGATAATCGGTGTCTTAGCGTTTGCCTATGCAAATCGTTCTTTTAGCGACGTTAACGGCGCTCCATAATCATTGAATAATAAAATTATAACATTAGAAACTAGAATAAGGATAATAATTAATGAAAAATCACTAAAATATCTGTCTGATAACTAATTATTATCTTTTAATCACAATATTTTTATCGAGTTTATTTTATTGCCTAATGCTGGCATTGTATTCTATATCATTTATCCTTAAAAATTGATGCATTGTAATTTTGATGACGCGCACGAATAGATAAAGAACAGCTTAACTTCTAGTACGTTTAAAATACTTGATCTGTTTTATAAGTACATGGACAATTTAACTAGATTTTGAAACGGAACCTTGCATGCATTTTCAAACACTTGATCCACGGAGATTGTTTTTAAAAATATCTACTACATTTTTTAAAATTATATTTTACAAAACTTAACACGCAATAAACAATAATAAAGTTCAAATTTAATCTTGAAAAACATGAACATAATTTAATCTGTCGAAAGCTGATATTCTTAAATTAAATTAAATGCTCGTTTATTTGAAATATGGTGTAAATAATAAATTTCACGAATTCATAGGTTTAAATAAGTTTTAAATGTTTTGTAGTAATTATCCTATGAGAATTACTTTGACCACTTAACATTATTAGATAAGTCTATAATAATCTACACACTTAAAATATTTTCACTGTATAAATATTATTAGTAATATTAATTGTAATAATCGTGCATCAATGAAGTTATGACTGCAATATCGTAAAGAAAATGAAAAATCCAGACGATCCTCAAGAAGTGGAATTAGTGGAAATTATTTCTACCGATCTGAAAATAGAAACAAAAATTCGTAACAGAAAATGTCGGTCAAAAAAATATTGGTTAACTATAACAATGAATTCTATTGCGTTGGCAATAAGTGAGTGCTTAATGATATATTTTTTTACACTTAATTTCAAGTTTAATATTATTTTGTTTAAAAACTTTTTATTAAACGAAATTAGTCTTCCCGGATTTATTTATTACATACCACAGGACTCAAGTGTCTTTTAATACCTCGTGTGTTTGTTGCCCTCGACTTCGTCTCGAGTAGCAATCTTCACCGTTTGGATTAAAAAGTCCCTTAGTGTAAAATATTTATTCTGTGTTAATTTGCAAAGTCAAATCCCATTTAGGATAATTCAAATCAAAACGATGCAATCAGGGAAGACTAAGGGAAGGATTCCATGTCTAAGGCTGGAGTCCAACCAGAAACACCCACCCTCCATAAATCAGATACTTCCGTAGTTAGAATTTTAGTTTGTATTTGACGATGGTTACAATCAGTAATGTAAAATTTTTGTTACAGCATTATTTTGTATAATAAAAATTCGACCTAGTATAAAAATTGGATTTAATTGTAAGGATCCAAAATTATCTTTTCCATATCCGGATGAAGTCATTAAAAATTGGATACTATTTACTGGTAATACACTGGGACCTATCCTGATCATATTTCTTGTCGAATTTTACATTGAGTGTAAATTTAATAAAATGTGGTATAAGCATTGGAAAAAGTGGTGCGTCGAATATTTTGTGGGTATTTTATATCACGTGGTTTTGCTGGTTGTTTTTAAAACTGCATATCCTGAACATAGACCGCATTTTTTTGAAACTTGTCAACCTGATGCTGGAATGACGTGCGTAGCTGGAGAGTATGTAAAGGAATACCAGTGTACGAACAAGAACGTGTCATCTGCCTACTTTATAGATTCTCATATGTCGTTTTTTTCGGGACATGCATCGTTTTCAGTATATGGATCTCTTTACTGTGCGGTAAGTAATTCGTCAGGGCACAATTCAAATATTTATTTTTTAACTAATAATATTTTTAGTGGTACGTTCATCGCCGATTTTCATCCCCTACTTTAAATACAGTGATACAGCCTTTAATAATTATATTGATACTAATGTGGGGTGTGATTTGTTCCATTACAAGAATAACCGATCATCGACACCATTGGTGGGATGTTTTGTTTGGAGTCACTTTTGGCGTTATTAACGCTGTGTACATCATCATAGGAAGATGTAACAGTTTTAAATCGCTTAAACATTAAAATCTCTTAAATACATAATTATTATTTATAACAGATTAATTAAAGAATTTATTATTACTTCGATTAAATTTATTTAATTTACTTTAGGACCTTTTACCTTAGGAGCTTGGCGTGCGGGTAAAAGTGTGAACTTATCTTCACTTTATTTAATTTTACGCTTGCTTGGGCGCAACTTCCACTAATTTGCTTTTGAACTGCTATAAACAGCTTTAAAATTATTTAATATTGATCATTCCATATTATCATTACTACGATCGTTCATTTTTTATATCACTCCTAAACCAGAAGCTTCCTTACTCTGAAATATGGTATGCAAGTAATCAAAACTGTAAGAATTTTAAATTACGCCTTTTTACGTAGCCGGGAGGGGGGCACCCATACTCAAAATTTCCAAGACATCCAAGTTTGAGAAGGAAGAGAACTCTAAGAGGGTCATGAAAATACGAGTACATATTGCTGTGAGCTTTCTCGTTACTAATAATGCCACACGTTGGGCTGTCAAAAAGTACCGTATAGTGTCGGAGCTGTATTAGGGCTGCACTTTTAATATTAATGTCTTATACGAGTGTACGTAAATGTACCTCGTCAATAGAAATGTATGCAAAATTTTATTGATAGATGCAAATAAAATAAATTTATACCTCGGCTTAACAATTTCGGTGAGCACTGACCTACCTTTTCTCAAGTTGGGTTCCTTCCTTGACCAAATCGTGATGCTGAAATAGACTAGTAATTGTCTTCGGAAATGATAAAAATTATGCTCCGTTTTATAATGCAAATTGTAAATTTTATTATATAAAATGTAATTAAGTTTAAACAAATCTTGAACATCAATTAAATAAATCCTTAATATTACCCCAAACTATACTTATTATTGTGTCGACGCAACGCGGTAGAAATTTTTAAGTCCGCACTAATTTTTGTGAAAATAAAAGTTGTCTGGCTTTACCTTAAAAATCTGGTTCTTTTCTTGTTACCAAGATGAATGACCATGAACTCCAGTCTAATTTTCTTGTGGATGATTTACAGTCGCTTGAATACAAGTGGATACGTTTTGCAACACGTGTGAAATCGTATAACGTTATTTGTGAAAAATATCGTGGATCCTTTAATATCCCTGATCAAAAACACTTCCAACACACGTAAGTTGACTTTACTTTTTATATTTTATACCTTTTTTCTGGTTTTAATTGCAAAATTTACTAATTAACTTAATTTTTATTAGCAGCTACACAAAACTCGACCACCATTAATTAAATTAAAAATCAACAACCTTTTTCCAATTGTTTTTCACCATCGCTACCTGTATATCAAGGCAATTGTGATTTTGTTCCATTGGTCGAAATAAATCAATATTTATTGACGTTATAATTTGCAGGTTCGGCTCCAGCCCAATGTGATTTGTAAAATTTTTAATAAAATTTTTATGTTTCAGATTAAATTAAAGTACTTGCATCTCCTGTGATCTTCCAGTAAACTTTTGAAGAAAATGTCTTTCCCATTTGTGGTACATTGAATTACGAAGCACTCCGATACGTGTAAAAATTTTTCTTATTTTAAAGTTTTACGTTTAACACATTTTTATAAATTAACTTTGAACAATTATTTTGATTTCACATTACATTTCTTATAATTAATTAATTTAATTTATAATTTTAACAAACATTTTTATAAACAGAATTAAAACGTTGCATTTGAATTTATTTGTTATCTCGTTCCGTGACTTTTTCTTCATATAAATTTATGACGTTAAACCAAGTTTTTGGTATCAGATGAAACTTTTACGTTCGAACAAATAAGTCATGTGCTACCTTTATTAATAAACAAAACTTTGAATCGTGACGTTATCATTTCTATTGACGTGGTGGTCGGTGTCGTACATCGCAATATATATGTAAACTGCCCTCATCCTCCAGGTAAATTTCCAAAAAGCATGTAAACTGTCCTCCGAGTCAAAAGGTCAACACTTAAGCTCACCTGTAAACTGCCCTCCAAGGTTAAAATGGATGAGGGGAGTTTACATGCAGGATGAAACCAAGAATTTGTAATTACCGTTGACAACTCAGGACCGTAAGCAGGATTTCTTTTGCGGGCGGTGTTTTTGTTGAGCCATCCAGATTCCTTACATTTCTGGTGCTTCTAATTTTTAACGTTCAACTTGCGAAAATTAAATATCGTTTCCTAACACTAACTTAATCTCGACCCGGCCGATACACCTCTAAGCGGCCAATTTACCTTTTCCCCCAGTAGGTTTTCGCGAATAACTCTGCGACCTTTGACACTCTAACGAAAATAATGTAAACTTGTTCAGGCTAAAACGATACTCTAACGTTTGACACCAAATTCACCCAAAATTTTATACTGGGGGCGCCATCATGTCTACCCCCCTCCCCCAGTAGCTTTTTGCGAGTAACTCCGCGACCTTTGAGACTCAAATGAAAATAATGGAAGCTCATTCAGATTCAAACGGTGCTCTAACCTTTGACCAAAAATTCGATACTAGGGGGGGCCATCATGTTCTGTTCTTTCATATTCTGTTCTGTCATGGAATCGATTTGTAGAAGTCATCGAGAAGTATGGTCTTAAATTTATTGTAAAGCCCGTGTCCCACGGTCAATATTTCCATCATTATTTTGATGATAATTTTGATCAAAACTGTTTTGACCGTGGGACAGGTTATTTTGATAAAAATTTATAACCTGTCAAACAATGCTTCTATTTTAATGACGTCACATCAATATGTTGATGGAATACGACGGTTTCTATAATTTTGATGAAAAAACGGTTTTGATTGGTTGATGTGCTTCGTTTGTGTTCGTTTGCGAACGATTGTATGCATGTATTTTAACCTCAGTTTTTGTAATCTGTTGGGCGTTTCCCGTTACCTATTGATTTTAGATCAATAATAATTTATATTTAAGGTAAGTTGTTATTATTTTTCTTTAGAAAGGTATTAATAAGTTCATGTGAAATTACAAAGTGTTGTGAGCTATTCTTGTTGCAAAACTCAAACTTTTTAAACATTCGCCAGTGGCTAAGAATCGAAGTGTAACGGAGAGCCTGAAATATGAAAATAAAACAATTTTTAAATGATTAATGAAATACAAAACTTACCTTTTTTCGGCACTTATGCATTGTCGCATATTTGTGTTTTTGTGTTCAATTTGTTCTCTAATTATGGTTAAAAGTTTTTGAAAGTTATCGTCAGTCATCCTCAAAAAATTTCGATAACTTAACTTATCCTCTTCTTTTAATTCATCGTGAACCATGTTCAGAACATCTCTACCGATACTTTCATCCCTTCTTGCCAACCAAGGTCTAACCCAACATTTACGCTTCTTGTTTTCTATTCGCTTTTTTGCTTTTAATACATATAACCCCATAACGGCTACTGTAGCGGCCAGCATAACCGTTGTCGCAACTTTCCCGATCACTTTCATTTTCAACACACACGCTTTTAACCTCACTTTTGATGATCTGTCATTCACAGCAGACTAGTTTTATCAAAATATTGATGAAAATTTTGATCGTGTGACTTACCTATAAATTTTGATCAAAACATATTTAATGACGTCAGATCTATCAACATTATCATCAAAATATTGATGGAAATATTGACCGTGGGACACGGGCTTAATATTTTTTGTTAATTAGTTGATTTTGTTATGTTTTGAGCCTGAAGAACGAATTTTTATTTTCATTTAATACGTCATTTACTAATTTGAAATTCTTCCGCGTGGTGGCGTTTTCTTAATGTAAATTGCCAATATAGTAGCCTTAATTTATCTGTCCGTCACGCTCAGGAACGCCATCTGTCGAGTAATTATATATATGTGTGAGAAGAAGGAGAACATTAGTGACACTAAGACCGGTCCTGACCAAGGAGGTGGACATGAGTGGCACCAAGTACGACCCTGGAAAGATCCACGATCTACACGTATGGCTGCGATACCCTTGAGCGAGGCCGAAGGCCGAACAACCACGGCCTACACGTTTGGTTCCGATACTCTTGAGTGAGGCCGAAGGCCGAACAACCACGGTCAACACGTATAGCTGCGATACCCTTGAGTGAGGCCGAAGGCCGAACAACCACGGTCTACACGTATGGCTGCGATACCCTTGAGTGAGGCCGAAGGCCGAACAACCACGGTCAACACGTATAGCTGCGATACCCTTGAGTGAGGCCATAGGCCGAACAACCACGGTCTACACGTATGGTTGCGATACCCTTGAGTAAGGCCGAACAACCACGATCTACACATATGGCTGCGATACCTTTGAATGAGGCTGAAGGCCGAACAACCACGGTTAACACGTATAGCTGCGATACCCTTGAGTGAGGCCGAAGGCCGAACAACCACGGTCTACACTGTAAGATTACAATTGTGAAATTAATATAATTTCCAATTTGCCGCTGTTTTAAGTTACAATATTTTATGTCGCCATGTATATTTGAAGTTTAAAAAAGAATCGTTTCGGTAACGATCGTGGGCGAACGCGACGAGATGCGGACAACCGGTAAAGAACTTCACTTGTTAAGTTGTTCTTGGCATATAACAGTTGAATTATTATAAATTCTTTTTAGTGTCTGTGGTTAATATCCAGGTATATAAAAATTTATAATTGTTGTTAATTGTTCTATTACATTTTGGCAATGTGGTTGATTGATTTGATTTTTAATATTATTTTAAGGGTTTTTCAAATTATGACAACAAACTTTGTTGAAAGTTTATTTTAATGTCTTACATTAAAATCAATTTAATATTAATTATTAGTTAAAGATAAATCATTTCATTTAAAGGATCTATTTACAAATCCTAATATTATTATGGGTTATGAACTCTTTGAGACATTTCTTTGTTTAAATATTTGTAGGTAGGTTCAATTCAAGGTTGTTGCATCAGCAGAAACTTTTCTTAGAAATAAAACACTTACATTGAACGTTATCAATGCAAGCTGTTATTCATACAAAGAAGGGTAATTTATATTTTATACCGGAAGAGTGTAAATTTCAACTAAGATTAATTTATAAATGAAAGATTTCATTTTGAGTTGCTAAATTAATTTATGTCTCATATACAGGGTGTTGCTTCAAATTAATTAATCATTATTTACAATAATTATAAAGAAGGTGTAGGAAATAATGTACAGGTGGTTCACTAATCTTATATACATGGTAGATTTTGACTTAGGTAATACAATGTTTTGGTTTCGGTTTATAAAGTACAATTTAGCTTTCCGACGACTCTGTATGAATGTTCCCAAACCGTGGCAGGCTGGAAATAAATCACTCAGTACTGCAATGCCACGTAAGCAAACAATAAAGCAAGTTTACATTAAACCGTTCCCAAAAACTTGTATTTATTTAAGTGGTAGTAACGTAGATCTGGTTTTGGTTATTTTGGTTAAAGGGGTGGTGGTGTAAAAGTAGATTAAAAGGTATTTTTCCATTAACGCTAGTATTAAAACAAAACACATAATAGCTTTAGAAAATCTTCATAAAATGTACCAAGTACATGAAGAACAGATTATAGCAATCCAAAGGATTGAATCCAAACAAGTAATTTAAAAGTTATCAAATAACATAAAGCGATTTAAAACAAATCGACTTTCAGGGTAATTAAATCTACAGATTTATTAGGTCATGAGTTAGGTAAATCATTGCTTCAAGTTAAATTCCTCAAACAAGAATATTAAAGATAATAAAAGAATTGACATTGCCCCAAAATATGGTAGTTTTATTTGTGTTGGAAGTTAATGGTTCGTCTCTCTTTCGGAGCGATCATTTGTTTGTTACAGTTGTTTTTGACACTATGTTTTGTACACCGGAAGAAAGAGTTTGGTTACGAGATGACGATCGTAGGTATTTTCACAACGTGGTGGTCCAAGTTATTTTCCGTGTCGTCGAAGAAGTGTGATTTTAGGTTTGAACTTTGTTAGTTCTCAAGAGATGTCGGTTTTCTGGAGAGGACGTTGGGGCGAAGTTCAAATTCAAAAGTTGCATCTTACAACACGTATCGTTGCGATACTCTTGAGTGAGGCCGAAGGGCGAACAACCACGGTCTACACATATGGCTGCGATACCCTACAGTGAGGCCGAAGGCCGAACAACCACGGTCTACACGCATGGTTGCGATTTCCCTGAGTGAGGCCGAAGGCCGAACAACCACATCCGACACGGTCTAGATGGATAAAGGCGGCCGGAGGCCGCCTGTGCCAGCTAGTGTATAAATAAAAGATAATAAACTTTGCAAAAATTAAATTATACATAATGTTGATTACATACACTCATTGAAGGTCAAACAAAGCTCTATCGATTGACATTGGTTCTACACAAAAATTTAAATGGTGTGGGTAAATATAAAAACCTCCCTAAAGGGACGCCAACCCCCCCCCCTCCCCGCCCAAGATTTCGCAAATAATTCGCGACGGTTGAAGCTTAAAATTGGATATCAATTTTACCAAAAAGATTTGACTTCGGGGGGGGGGCATCATACCTACATCCCTCACGATTTTCGCGTATAACTGCAATCTTTGAAGCTTAAACGAAAGAGGAATCTCATTAAGGCTCTAACGATTGATACCAATTTTATTATATAAAAATTCGATAATGCGGAGATGCCGGCATGGGATTTTAGAGGATTTTGAGTTCATTAAGAAACTCCCAAAAATATTTTGCAAGCTCAATCCAATTTTTCGGTTAGCTCTATCCAATTTTTCGGATTAGTTGCATGGATAAATGTGACGTAATAGTGTTGCAAATGGGGTCATTACGTAACGCATATCTGATTGGTAAATTTTTTTAGCAATTTACAAATAAATTCATTTATAATATAAAGTCGCTCATTAGGTCATCCGAATTTAAACTTCCCTTAGTACAGTAAAAATTTAATAATTTATTTAAAAAGAAAGTTTAAAATTTATTAAAATTCTTAAACAATATTGGATAATAAAAAAAAACCAGATGGTTCCCTAAATTTTGTCCAGAATTGCGTATCTCTGTGACCAATAAAAAACTGTAAATTCGGTCAGCTACTGCTTCCAAAATCTTGCAGGAATTATTTAACATTCTATTGCGCTTTATTCGTCAATGAATTATCTTCATAGGTTTCCAAAATTCCCTCCAAGTGCGCGTTATCTTTAGGTTTCCTGCGCTTCCCCTCCCCCTTCTTCTTTTTAAGAATCACTGGTTTCTTAAAGCCTTCGCCTTGCATTGAAGCAATGCCTTGATTATTCAGATAATCGGCAATTTTATTTTCGCCTAAAGCTTCCACAGTTGTCGTCTTCCATAATTTTTTAAATTCATCATCGATGTCTAAAGGGGCCTCTTGGTCACAATGAAAGAGAATCTTCTTTTTGTCACTGGACCTGGTAATGACTTTTATTCTTTTGTGACTTTCCAAAACTTTCAAAATATTTTCTGCGTTCGGCAAAGATTCCACAACGTCGTCCATTAAAATACCGCCCAAACCTTTTAAATCGTGACTCAATAAAAGTTTGGCTAAAGATTTACGATCTTCCAGCTTGTAAATTGGTTTAAACATAAATTTTTCTTTAGTCGCCTTAACTTTTGGATTATCTTTTAGGGCAGTATCGCGTAACCACGATTTTTCGTTAGGATTAATTTCAGTTTGTTCAGTTTCCTGTAAGATTTCCTCGAGCGTTAGAGGGTTTTTCTTTCCTTGGAGGTACGCCGTTCGCAAGTGTTGAACTACTTTTGCCAACACTGCAAAATTTTGGTGTTTTGCTGAAAATGTTTGCGTTTCGTTGATTAATTTTGGATCGTCAATTTTTCGTTTTTTATGGTGTCGTTGATCGTCCAATGGCGTGGTGCTTGGTCTTTTTTCAACCGTGGGATTCTAGAGAGCTTTCCTTTTAAATAATTCGCGTTCACGTAGTAAAGATGAATCCATTTTTAGACGATCAATTGTTTTTCAATGCAGACCAAATATAAGTTATATTTTATTTACATAATTTTGAACCTATATAGGAAATTTAAATACGTTGATACGTTGATCCGTTGATCCGTTGATCCGTTGATCCGTTGATCCGTTGATCCGTTGATACGTTGATCCGTTGATACGTTGTTGCGTTGATCCGTTGATACGTTCATACGTTGATACGTTGATACGTTAATACTTTGATACGTTGATACGTTGATAAGTTGATACGTTGATCCGTTGATTCGTTAATGCGTTGATCCGTTAAGACGTTGATCCGTTAGGACGTTGATCCGTTAAGACGTGGATCCGTTAAGACGTTGATCCGTTAAGACGTTGATACCTTAAGACGTTGATACCTTAAGACGTTGATACCTTAATAAGAAGTTATCTAGAAACTAACTCTCAGGAACTCAAAAAATTACAAGCGGAGTACCGCAGTGGTCAATACTGGGACGATGCTCTTCAAAAAATTATTTTCACCTCCAATTTGATTTTTAATTAGAACGGTCGTAAAACTTAACACTATCA
This sequence comes from Podabrus alpinus, assembly GCA_932274525.1. Taxonomy (NCBI): domain Eukaryota; kingdom Metazoa; phylum Arthropoda; class Insecta; order Coleoptera; family Cantharidae; genus Podabrus; species Podabrus alpinus. The sequence goes on along the minus strand of OW026454.1, from coordinate 73,245,992 downwards.
ATACCACATTTTTAGCTGCAATTGTTAATATCTCGGAAACTACTGATCAAAAAATAATGTTTATGTTTTATTTTGTAGGCAATAATATTCTCTATAATTTTATGTTCATTCTCAGTTATGGTTAAAATATGTTCATCTAAAATGGAACAAAATGTTTGTCCCGGAAAATATACAATAATTTTGAAAAGATTCAGGGACATGTGACCTCATTGGAATTATTCCGGGGCGCCGCTTCGCTCCGCTACGCTCTGCACCCCTCCAGGGCGGTTTTGACTCTGATTACTAGGCTAAACATACGAGAAGCGCCTACGATCAAGAAAACCGGGATCTAAAAAACCGGGAGCTTAGAGACCCTTGAAATAGCATTAAAAAGTATAGTTGCGGTATGAGGCAGTAAACTATTACGTTTCACCCCCTTTATGTTTATGTTATTTATTTTATTCGGATGCTGATTAAATGAAAAAAACAGAACTGGTGATGTTCATCCATAAACTTACAAAACTAGTTTTGTACAATTCAAAATGCGTAAAACTAGTTCTGCTTATTTTGTAACGCTCAATAGCCGTGTAAAAGTAAAATTTCGGGCTTAGGAAATATTCGTTGCTAAAAACTAGTTATGCGCATTTTTTTCGGGCATTGTCCGAAATCGAATATTGAGTGTAACATATATAAAAATGAATCTGAAAATCTTTGTCACGGCTACACTTGATAACGGCTGGACCGATTTTGTTACTCTTTTTTTTAAAATGTTCGCAATAGTCCGCAGATGGTTCTTACGAAACAAAAAATTGGAAAAGTTGCCCGGAAAATTGGAAAATTCGAGTAAAACTACATTTTAGTTAAATAAATGATCAACAGATGGCGGCTTTAATTCAACAAATGACAACCACGAATAAATTAATATATTACGCCTGTCAATTTATTAATTGCATGCAGTAAAAAACCAAAATAATTTAATAATTTCGTAGCTCTAAATAATAAAAATAATTAAAAAGAACAGAATGCCGCAAATTAGACGGAGCACTTTAGGTCGCAGAACTCGCCATGCTGCTTAAGTCCCGGCCGGTTCCCACTGTCCCCGTCCGACCAATAGGGGGTATCCCCATCGATCGTCAAGGAGTACATGCCTGGGGTTTCACTGAAAGCACGCAACCCACTTCACCACGTCAAGGTTGCAAACACCTGGAGGAGGTGTGTATCTGTAATGCTGAATTGATCCCATGATGTACAACCAAGCGCCTTAGGGCAGTCGCGCCTGCCAAGTAGGACACTCAATAATAAGTATAGTCTGTTTCAACATAAATGGAATTAAAAAAAGTCACATGTTAAGACACTCCGATTGACGACTAACATGCGAGTGTTTTTTGCAACAAGATCGAAATGCAGATGTGTTTTCGAAACAATTGTTGGACATTGGTAATGGGAAAATCGCAGTTGACATCTTCACCGGATTCATTGCATTGCCCACTGATTTCTGTCAGTTGACTGAATCGAAGGAGGAGCTCATTCAGCGTGTTTTTCCGGACGTAGCGCAGAAATTCAAAAATCATAATTGGCTGAGCGAATGAGCCATATTGGCGGCGAAAAACAAAGATGTCCATAATCTCAACGCGGCCGCGGCCATTCAAAATTTCATTCCGGGACAGTTGTTTTCCTTCAAATCACTTGATACAGTTATCAACCAGGATGAGGTAGTCAACTATCTCACAGAATTTTTGAATTCTCTGGAATTGCCTGGATTACCACATCATAATTTGCGATTGAAAGTAGGCTCAGTCATCATCATGTTGCGTAACATCAATCAACCTCGACTATGCAATGCAACGAGACTGGCTGTGAAAAAGCTTATGAACGTCATCGAGGCGACGATTATCAAGGGAAAGTACAAAGGAGAAGATGTTTTGATTCCGCGCATCCCGATGATTCCGACGGACTTGCCATTCGCGTTCAAACGGCTGCAATTCCCCGTGCGTCTGGCCTTCGCGATGACCATCAACAAATCGATTCCATGACAGAACAGAACATGAAAGAACAGAACATGAAAAAACAGAACACGAAAGAACAGCACATGAAAAAACAGAGCAGTGCAAAAACAGAGCAGTGAAAAAACAGAACAGTGAAAAAACAGAACAGTGGAAAAACAGAACAATGAAAAAAGAGAACACTGAAATAAAAGAACATTGACAAAACAGAACATTGAAAATTCAGAACAACGGGAAAAATTAAAACGCGAATTTAATTATGTCATCAGTATAATAAATAATTAATATACTGTTGTGACCCGTATTTGAATAAAGAGAGAAATTTAATAAAAGCCCAGTACAAAGGCAACACAATTTGGAGAGGTTCGAATTGTTCCAAATTGTTTAAATTAGTTATTGTTCAAGTTCATTTGGTTATATGTTTAATTTTAAGGCATGTAGGTTAAGACTGTGCAACCGTTTACCGGAAAATAAAGACGTAGGCTATAAACTGGCAAGAAAAACAAGCAGGAAAAAGAAGGATGTCCGAAAAGGAACAAAAACAAAACAAAAAAGTGAATTGGTATCCAGGGATAATATGAGGATGGAGTAGTTAGTTACAAATGATCAAACATCCAGAGTAGATGTGTCGTGTCGCGCTTTGAATATCGTTGAATATTGTTGAAGTTTTGGGAATCGACGTGTCGTGTCGCGAATTATACAAGTGTGACGAGTAATAGTAACGATTAATTGCGGAAATACGGGCCTATATTGGCTATCCAGGATGGAAGGTGAATTGAGCAGGAAAATTAATTAATTCAGAATTAATTTGAGAGATATTACTACATACCATCCAAAGGTATAGTTACGTGTGTGTCTTACGAGGAGACCGCACATATAGAGCAGCATTTGGACTGGAATTGTGATAGGCCAGGAGCTTACCAAGAAAAGGCGATCAAATTGGACCAGGTGATTACCAGTACAGTGTGTTGTGCAACGATAGCCACGTCTTGTCAAGAAAAATATAACAAGGTTAGCATAGTTCGTTTTTTAATTTTAAGTTTGCATTTGATTTGTTTGATGAGTTCTGTTGATTGTTATTTGTTCCATTTTCATTTATGTGTTGTTGTTTAATAAATCTGTTAGCTGAACCAAATTGTGTTTCTTTTGTGCTGATGCTAATTAAGAGTTGCTGACGTGAGATACGTAAGATAATAAAAAACATCCTGAGATTAAGAGCTTTGCTAAGGTAGGTGCACAAAGTTGTTTGTTCTTCGTCACCCAGAGCTATTAGGGGGACAAAGGATACAACAATACCTACTATGTACATAATAATGATATTACTAAATTTGTAAAATTTTGCAATTAAAAAAAATTGCTAAAATTAATGCAACACGATTTATTAATTTTAAATTAGTTTATTATATTATTATATTATATTACTGCAAATTTGCCATTTACCAAAAACCTTTACTTTCCCATTTACAAGATTCAAATTCATTTTATATTATAATTGTATTGATTTATTTCTAAAATTTTCTGAAAGTAAATACCTACTACACTATTAATGCAAAATAAAAATACAGTACCTATAGATGTTAATGTGACATCAAAATTGCCAAATGTAAAGAGATAAAAGATAAAATTTTGTTAAAATTACAAAAGAGGCGCAACTGAGAGAAGAAAGAAATAAACATAAAAAATAAATGATAATATTTTTTTCTCCAGGATAGCGCGAAATATCATTACTTTCTTTATAATTTATCTCTTCGAAAGTCAGCACTTCTGGTACAATCTAAGATATCAACGTAACTTGATGATAAATAAACTGAAGTATTCTAAATTATTAAAAACTTAGTTATAATTAATTGAGTTTTATTCTATCATTTTTTATATTTAATTTGAATAAATATCTACACATTTATTTCTTGTTAAATATTATGTATTTTATTGTATAAAAAGTTTTCTATGGATGCAAAAATACGTTTTAACGTAAAAATATTTAAATACCGCTATTCGCGATTACAGCTAAGTGAAGCGACGTCTGGCGGCAGAAATGTTAACTCGCTAAAACGAGTATTGTCATAAGTTTACATGTGCATCTAGTGCATGTTTATAGCCGGTATTAACGTTAAATATTGCTTCTAAGTGCTTGTGTTTGAAAATTCCGCCAAAATTAATTTGTTGTTAGGCACACGACAAAATGAATACAAAATCAAGAGCGTTTTGTTGTGTTCACGGATGTAATTCTAGCGCTAGAAAGAATTCTGACCTTAGTTTCCACAAGTTTCCCATGAAAGCAAAATTCAAAGTGAAATGGACAAATCCTTTGGGTGAGGTGGAAGTAATTGATAGCAGAAAAGCGTGGATGAAAAGCTTCAAAATGGGAAAGGAGCCTACAAAATACATGGTTGTGTGCAGTAAACATTTCACTCTTTTTAAACTTTTTTTGTCAATTAGCCCTGATATCTCACGAGGCGGTGCAGACAAAGCTGTAGTTTGTAAAACTAAGCTATAAATATGATGGAATCCGTCATTACTAGGCATTTTTCCACACAACATAACGTGCTTAGCGTTTGCCAAAGCTTCACCCTCACAAAAGTTTCTAGCCTTAGAACTCCCACAGAATTTCAAAATATTGTTTATTGTTAATTGTTTATTCATATTTAGATATTATTTAAACACAAACGAATATAATAAACAAACCACAACACGTTTCTGAACCCGTTAATGTGCATATAATAACCTTGCTTATGATGGCAAAACATAGAACTACCCGTTTTAAGCGGCCATTTTGAATATTTGGTCACGTGATTTTCCTTAATCGAAATCGCGAATAAAACTTGATAATTTTTCGTCATTTAAAAGCATAGTGTAATACCAGCTTTATACTACTAAAGTCCGCGCCATCTATTATAATGATTTTGAGCGATTCGGTTAAGCGTTCGCATTTATAACCATAGTTCCGGTCCTAACCTTCTAATGGTAAGTCCATGCTTTTACCGTAACATATATGCCACCATTTTTTTCACCATCAACAACGTACCTAATTTTTTTTTATTATTGATAATAATTAGTAGATCCTGTGAGTTTACCCAGTAGGCTGAATTTTAAATCGCATTTCTTTTGTTTTATCACTGTCAACAAGGTGAATTAATTCGACACATGAGACGTTTTGTTCATAATTTCGTATTGTATTATTAATTATTGCTATTTCGGTAAGTAATAACCATGTAATAACTCTTATTATGTCTTGTATTTGAATTAAGAAGTTAAAGAAAGTAATTTTCATGCATTTAATTGAAATTCGAATAAAATAAATACCTACATTAATAGTAAGTTTTGAGGTTAACCAAAAGGAACTTAAGTCAAAAAAATTGGCTATTTGGATTCAATTCTAGGGTCACAAATTATTTTTCGGTAAAACCTATACGAAAAAGTTTGGTGAAGTTTCATGTTTATTTATACTTATAAATTATAATTTTATTTGACAATTTTTGATAAAGGTTAAACGCAATTAAATTGGAAACCATTTAAAACTGTATCAAAAACCATAATTCGTTCTTTTAATTTTCTTTTATGTAATTAAGCAAAAACTTACAAAAATTTTGGTTGTGCCGTGGCACTTTTATTTTAATTATTTACTTATTGTTTGGATCATAATAATTGTTCTGAATGCGGTCCTGCAACAATTACTGGTTTTTATTGACCTAAAAATGTATTTATTTGTTTCTCATTTGTAAACGTCAGTTTCCAAAAACACAATATTAATCAAGAAAGTTTATTTTATCAAGTCACTAACTTGTAAAACTGACAGTTAACTTGCAAAATTTTTACAAGTTAGTAGTATTATTTACATTAGGAAATTTTGTTTTATCGTCATATATGTTGAAAATCATGGTACAATTGTTATTTCCAGTAACACAGATTTTTGATGATGAAAGAGTTGATACTGATGATGATGAACCATCTGTTGACTCAGAAACTGCTGAACTCGAGGACTGCAGAACATTTGTACTCTCCTTACTACCAAATAATTTGCTAGACATTTCGATTTTTTTGTTGACCGAATCATCGACATAACTCATCGCAATTTCGGTGCTCTTCCACCCTCCTGCACGCTTTAGTGCTAAAATATCTCCACCCGAATCCGCAACCATAGTGGCTCCAGTTCTGCGAAAAGAGTGGCCGGTGTATAACTCTGGGTTTTTTAAACCTAAATATTTCGCTATTTGCTTTGGGACACCACCAATAGTGTGCTGGCCAGCATTAAGGGAAATGCACTTTCCATGTCGGTATGTCAAAAAAAATCTTAGGCTTTCTGTTCCAGGAGGCCGAAGATTTACATATTTTCTGTATAACATGCAGGGCTTGAAGCTGCAGCCATCATCGGTTATGGTGAATCTTCTTGTTGTTAAATTTTTTGTTTGCCGCAATGTCACAATAACGTATTTTCCCATATCTTCTACATCATTCATGTTTAAGGAGAGAATTTCGTCACATCGACAACATCCAAAAATCCCAAATATTGTTACAATTTTCGCCAGCAACCACTGGTCATCAGGAGCATGTAAAAGAAATTGTTCAACCTCTTCTTTACTTAATACCTTGGCCTTTTTTGGCGCATAACGCTCATTTTTTCGTTTCAGAAACGCTATTACCTTTTGAAATCTGCAAATGACAACTAAACGTCATATTTTTCAATAAATTTTTTAAGGAAAACAAACCTGCGAACAGGGGCATTTTCTTTCATTTCCAAGCAGCTTTTCAGCATAGACCATTTTGCCCATAAAGTATTAGGGCTGAATCTAGCTGATAGTTGATTCAAGTATACCAACAAAACATCTTCAGTTACCCCAATCACACTATTTTTGTTTTGCCACTTTTTGAAGTCGTCGTATTCTCGCTCGTACCTTGAAGCTGATTTTGCAGGTAATAAACTTGAAGCTACACTGCTGGCTGCCTCAATAATTTCTTTTGGTACATTCATTTTCGCTTTCGCCAAAATAAATGTAAAGAAAAATAAACAGACATGTTCATGGCAACGCTTCCATAGCTTACGACATTTGCGACAAATTATTGAGATTTTTTTGGAATTTATCTAACCTTTTTACAAATGAGAAACAAATAAAATATAAAACAATGCACGCAAGGTAACGGGTTTTACTGGCTCAAGGAGGTAACTGACTCGCCTGCGGCTCGTCAGTTATATCCTCCATTCGCCAGTAAAAACCCTCTTACCTTGCTAGTAATGTTATATACTATAACAGTGCCGTTCCAACTTAATAATTGCAAGGTATGAAAAATATGAATTATGCAGGCAAGCAAAAACCTTTGCAGACCTTCAGATAGAATTCATCGGTGCCGACATTTTAAGATATTGTCGCCTAAAATTCCACAGCCGGTTTACATTCCAGAACCATTCCCGCTACAATTTTCTCGTTAAACGATCGTCATTGTTGAGGCGTCACTGTGGAAGAAGTTTTCATTATTAAGACAATCCCACTAATTTGTCCACAATTTTGAACCTTCCAGCATCGATCGCCACCACGTCCTCAAGAATTGACACGTTGGGTTCTTCTGTGGTTCTCGAATAGAAATTTTGATGTAAAATAGCCTCCTTTAGGATCCTCCACGATCCTATTCTTATAAACGATGGGGCATTTTAAAAACATTAAAAATAAAATTAGTCATTTTAATTTATTAAATTCGATTTGAGTACGATACAAGTGGATAAACGTAAGAGTTGTCAAATTATCATCCATTAAAGTATTTATTAAGAGTGCATGTATACCCCGCGAAATATAGGTTGTTTTAGTGCCGTAACATTAACATGATAAAATCAAAACTATATTACTTTTTAATATAATTTTTAAATATTTCAATTAATAAATGTTCAGACTAAGGTTTAACGAGTTTAAATTTCAATTTTAAATAGATATTAATATAGTAAACTTAATGTAATGTAATTGAAATTTGATGTTTTTTTGTAGCCATTATATATTTATATTTCTAAGTTATGTAACCGTTATCAAAAAATTTTGAAGCTTTCCACCTTAGAAAAACATGTATACTAGTGATTGCACCTTGGTTTATTTCAATATTTATCTTACTTACATAATAATTATGTGATTGTTGAAAGTCTATTTTCATATAAAAATACAGAAAAATTAATATTTTCGTTGGAATAAATTCTTTTTTTAAATTTCCCATCAATTAGTTAGCCAATCACTTTATTGGGCGTATATCAGAAAGAAGTTCCACAAAATATTCTAAAATTTACTACCGATGACCAGCGACCCTGCACATGCACTCTTAAATAACTACAAAATATTGGGAAAATGATTTTGATATAAAATATTATAAATTTATTTTAAATCTTTCAATGGGTTCGTGTAGAAAACCTTCTTTTGTTAATTTTGTTTCAATTTCACGACCGAAATAAAAGCTAGTAGATAACTTTATGGAGAAGATGGAGAATTCTTATGCGTATGACCTTTTCTCATCGCTCAAAAACTAACAATTGTTCGGTAAATAAAAACCCTACGAAGAAACTAAACGAAAAGAACCAAATTATGTTTGTAATACAATTTTAAATGGTTTCTAATTTAGTTTATTATAGAACCTCATTCATTTTACGCAAAAATAAAGTTTTGAAATGTCCACGTAGCCAATTTTTTTACTTATACCGAAAAGTTGAGTTTTTTGACTTGCCTAACCGCAAAGTAATTAAATAAAATAAGCTTCAAATCCTCGAAGTAATTTATTAAAACTTGAGAATTACTTCAACAATGATTTGATATTGAAAGATCCAAGAGCAATGTTTTTTTTTAGAAATGAATTGTTTTACGTGTGGAAGATCTTGCGGCCGCAGTGAAACTACGGCCAATGTGATGGCCGACATGAAATTCTTTTATCCGAAGATGGTGAGTTCAAATTTTTTATATTCGTTTTTAATTTTAATAATTTCAACATTTTGTACCATTTAGTTTGAAGACTTCATGTCGGCAAAGGGGGCCATTGTATGCCGAATTTGCGCAAATGTCATTAAACAATCTGCAGATTTAAAAAGGACTGCATGTAAATCGCAACGAAATATCGAGCGAAAATGGTTCCAGAAGGAAAAAAACAAGATAGATATAAATGCCCTTTATGCAGAAGATTCAATTAAACAAGAGACACCTTTGGATGAGATTGAGGCAATATTTTGCTCCAACGACCCGGGAACTGTGGAACTTCATCAATTCCATAAAAGACAAGAAAGGCAGGCGAGAGAACAAAGTAGGAATTCTTTAGACATTTTCAAAATTTTTAAACTTTTTTTAATTCTTAACATCGCGATTTTAAAATTTTAATTTTTAAGCAGATTTAAGCACCGAAGAGACACCCACAAGTGTTCCTTTGGATGAGATTGAGGCAATATTTTGCTCCAACGACCCGGGAACTTTGGAACTTCATCAATTCCATAAAAGGCAAAAAGGTAGGCGAGAGAACAAAGTAGGAATTCTTTAGACATTTTCAAAATTTTTAAACTTTTTTTAATTCTTAACATTCTGATTTTAAAATTTTAATTTTTAAGCAGATTTAATTGAGGAAGAGACACTTACAAGTGGTCCTTTGGATGACATTGCTGCAAAAAATTGCTGCAATGATCCGGGAACTATGAAACTTCAACAATTCCATAAAAGACAAGAAAGGCAGGCGAGAAAACAAAGTAGGAATTCTTTAGACACTTTCAAAGTTTTTAACTTTTTTTAATTCTTAACATCCTGATTTTAAAATTTTAATTTTTAAGCAGGTTTAAGCACCGAAGAGACACCCACAAGTGTTCCTTTGGATGGTATTGAGGCAATATTTTGCTCCAACGACCCGGGAACTTTGGAACTTCATCAATTCCATAAAAGGCAAAAAAGGTAGGCGAGAGAACAAAGTAGGAATTCTTTAGACATTTTCAAAATTTTTAAACTTTTTTTAATTCGTAACATCGCGATTTTAAAATTTTAATTTTTAAGCAGATTTAATTAAGGAAGAGACACTTACAAGTGTTCCTTTGGATGACATTGCTGGAAATAATTGCTGCAATGATCCGGGAACTATGAAACTTCAACAATTCCATAAAAGACGAGAAAGGCAGGCGAGAGAACATAGTAGGAATTCTTTAGACATTTTCAAAATTTTTAAACTTTTTTTAATTCTTAACATTCTGATTTTAAAATTTTAATTTTTAAGCAGATTTAATTAAGGAAGAGACACTTACAAGTGTTCCTTTGGATGACATTGCTGAAAAAAATTGCTGCAATGATCCGGGAACTATGAAACTTCAGCAATTCCATAAAAGACAAGAAAGGCAGGTGAGAGAACAAAGTAGGAATTCTTTAGACACTTTCAAAATTTTTTAACTTTTTTTAATTCTTAACATTCTGATTTTAAAATTTTAATTTTTAAGCAGATTTAATTAAGGAAGAGACACTTACAAGTGTTCCTTTGGATGACATTGCTGAAAAAAATTGCTACAATGATCCGGGAACTATGAAACTTCAACAATTCCATGAAAGGCAAAGAAGGCAGGCGAGAGAACAAAGTAGGAATTCTTTAGACATTTTCAAAATTTTTAAACTTTTTTTAATTCTTAACATCCTGATTTTAAAATTTAAATTTTTAAGCAGATTTAATTAAGGAAGAGACACTCACAAGTGTTCCTTTGGATGACATTGCTGAAATAATTTGTTGCAACGACCCGGGAACTGTGGAACTTTATCAATTCCATGGAAGGCAGGCGAGAAAACCAAGTAGGAATTCTTTACACACTTTCAAAATTTTTAAACTTTTCTTAATGCTTAACATCCTGATTTTAAAATTTTAATTTGTCAAAAGTGTCACGCTTCAATGTTTTGTTTTATTATTTCTTGCATATATTATTTTCGTATGCCCGGTATCATCAAATTTTAAACTAGCCTTTAGCACTAACTGCTGATTTTCTATTGGCTGTTTGAACTAATAACCGTTTTCTATTGGCCGGTTAACTAAAGGGCCCTTTAAATAATTAATGTAATTTTTAGATGCAATGAGAATTTTTTTTTCTAGATTCCTTGTCTGGGTAAAACCATTCCGAATTACAAAGGAGAACAACAAACTTAATATAACATGATCGAAATAAAATAAATTAATTATCGAGGATTTATTTATTACCGTAACCCAAGAGAAGCTAGATCAGAACTTCCACAAGCAGGACGTTTTTTATTAACAATTGGGATTAAATCATCTATGGATTAAATAAACGTCAAGAAAGAATAGCAAAGAAACGTACGTCCGTATTCACAAGGATTTTTAGCTGTCATACCAGCTGATTTTAACGTTACTGAGTTACTGTTGTAGAAGTTCACGTGCTACGTCATACACAGTGATTTAGTAGTTTTCTCTAACGAGGATACCTTCTTAACACGTTTAACTATTTTTATTCACTGGTTGGAATATTATTTTAGATTTTATCCAATTTTTCATGTTACACTTTTTTATAATTGTTAGCATTTAATTTTTTATTAATACTATATTATGTTAATAATTGTTATCTAACATGCGTTTTTTTCATCAAAGCCTAATAACAAAGCGTAATCACTCTACGGCCGATTTTGTATTTTTATTATGATTTGTTGTGACCAAAAATGTTCGGCTTTAATACTTGGTAATTTTTTAAATTAATAAAATTTAATTTTAATTAAAAAAAAGTTTGAAAAAATAAAGTTGAAAATAGAGCTACAGTGACTCGAATAATAACTCGGGCACCTAATGAAATTGCATTAATCTCCTTGTAATTCGATTATTAAAGTAGAAAAAAGCGGTGTCAACTTACCATTTGATAAAGCAGTCCTTAAGTATACCAAACACCCAAAAAAAATTTTAAAAAAGTTAATAACCACAAAAATTCTAACGTTTAAACAGTTTAATGATATAAATTAACATTGAAAAATAACTCGGGCAATATTTTATTTTTGTCTTTTACATAAACCAATACATTTTTTTAATATTTTGTGGGGTACCCTTTACGTTTGATAACCTCATTCAAACGTTTGGGCATGTTATTAATAATTTTTTGTAAGTAGTCTTTATCAATAAGGACCCATTCTTCTTGTAAGCGACGAATTAACTCTTGCTTACTGCGTATAGGGGTTTTTCTCATTCTTCTGTCCAATTCATCCCACAGATTTTCTATGGGATTAAGGTCAGGGGACTGAGGAGGTGGGTGTAAAACTTTTGGGCAATTATATAACAAATACTCCTGTACTAAACGTGATTTATGTTTAGGATCATTGTCTTCATAATATTTAAAGTTCCCTTCTAGGCCCATTTTCGTAACACTAGCCAGTAAATTTTTCTGCAAAAGCTGCAAATACTTAAACCTGTCCATAATGCCATCTATTATGACCAAATTACCGACTCCCTTAGTGGAAATAGAGGCCCAAACGAGCACACTTTGACCACCGTGCTTTACAGTTCCACGCAAATTCTGGGAATCAAGCTCCGTATTACATCTACGCCAGACTATCGTTCGACCATCGGACCCAAAAATGTTGTATTTGCTGACAAAAACGTTGTATTTGCTTTCGTCAGCAAATACAACATTTTCCCACCACGATACATCCTTGCTTTTGTGCTCTCTGGCGTATCGTAAACGTTTCTTGAAATTCACTTTGCTTACAAAAGGTTTTTTACGAGCTACCCGGCCGTGGTAGCCTTTTCTTTTTAAAACATTACGAATTGTATCCGGATGCACATCTATTACTAGGTCATTTAGCACTTCAGTTTTTAACTTAGGGGCACTAATTCTTGGTTTTTTTTTAACTTTACGAACAATATAATTCTCTTCTCGAGTAGTTAAGATACGCGGACGGCCATTTTTTGGTTTAAAGTCAATCCGATCTTCCACTTTGAAGTGTTTGATGATATCTCCCACGGTACTCTTACTTAAATTTAGTAATTTCCCAATTTCACGTTGTGATTTACCCCTGGCATTATGAAATATCACGAGTTGCCTTAAATCGAAATTAGTATCTGTACAATTTTTGCGTTCCATTGTAAAAGACATTCATTTTCCCGATTCAAACTGATAATAATAGTAACTGATGTCACCTTAGAACAGTGCAATAACTGCATTTTATTATCTTATAACATATTACGTCATTTTAACAGCACATCAAAATAATTCAAATGCTTTGCCCGAGTTATTTTTCAAGGTTAATTTCATGCATTAAGCTGTTTAAACGTTAGAATTTTTGTGGTTATTAACTTTTTTAAAATTTTTTTTTGGGTGTTTGGTATACTTAAGGACTGTTTTATCAAATGGTAAGTTGACAGCGCTGCTTTCTATTTTAATAATCGAATTATAAGGATATTAATGCAATTTTATTAGATGCCCGAGTTATTATTCGAGTCACTGTATGTATGCAACACAGGTAAAAGTGACACTTTTTATAACCGGTTATTAAATTAAATTTATCTCGATGTGTTTTGTAATTCAAAAATAATTTAATAGAAATATTTATACACAAAGACCTGTACATTATGTAAAATAAGTAATTTTTATCACCCATCACCTATTGTGAATCTATATAAATAAAAATGAATGTGAAAACCTTTGTCACGGCATCACATGATAACGGCTGGACCGATTTTGTTAATTTTTTTTAAAAAGTGTTTGTAATAGTCTGTAGATGGTTCTTACGTAAAAAAAAATTGGAAAAGTTGCCCGGGAAGTTGGAAAATTCGGGAAAAATTGAAAGTGCTTTTTATACCGTCAATAGGTGGCGCGACCTTAAGTACCTACAGAAGTAGGTAGGTAATTAAAGTACCTACTTTATTTTTTGTCCGATTTTGTTAATTTCTTTTTAAATTGTAATAGTCTGAAGACGGTTTTTTCGTAATAAAACATTGAAAAAGTTGCCCCGCAAAGTTGGACTGAATCGAGAAGGCTGCAAGTAACTTATAAAAACATTGCAAAAGGTCTATATAAGCTGCACAGAATAGATTGTGAATCGCAGCTTTTGTTCACTTTGTACCACAAAGTAAATCAATTATCCGTTGGTTCAAAAATGGTTCATCGTTATTGCGCCGATGAACAACTTGGACTTGGACCTATGAACGACTTGGACCGATTTTGTTATTTTTTTTTAATGTTCGTAATATATACTCCGAATAAGGTTGTTAGGTAATGAAATGCTGGAAAAGTTCTTCGGAAATTGGAAAATTCGGGTAAAACTGAAAGTTCATTTTAGTTAAATAAGTGATCAACAGATGGCGGCTCTAATTTGGAAGTCATAAAAAATTACTTTAAAACCAAATGAAAACGATAACCGTTAGTACGGCTCTGTCACATAGTGAGGTTTGATAACGTATTTTTGTTTTTGCAAAACAAGCATTTTGCAAAAATTTACCTCGCGTAGGCGGTTCTCCCAGGGTGAGGCAATTGCTTTAATTCAATTCGTCTGTCGGGTCACCTTATGAAAAACTGAAAGTGCTTTTTTGATTCGACAGTAACAGTCACTTACCAACTTAAAGAATCAAATTTTGGTTGGTAATATTTCTAACTGGCATGTAGCTATATAAGATATACTTCATTGCATGGAGTAAAATAAAACCAAAAGATTTGTAGTGACCGGGAATTATGTATTAACGGATAATCCGGATTAAATGGATAATCCGGATTAAATGGATAATCCCTAATGGAAATGCTATATAAGTGCAACTTTTTATACTAAAAACAATTTGGATAAGTCGTTTACCAATCGAATTAAAACCTATTCTAGCAGTAGTGGAAGTGCCCGAACAAACGCTGGACGAGTTGGCCGAACGCGCAGACAAGATAATCGAGATGATACCACGAGGAAACGTTCAAACCATCGCGAAAAAAAATTCGATAGAAGAAGAAAGCACATCAAACATGTTCAGAAATTTATCGAAACTGTTGGGATCCGAGCACATACAAACAACTGCATACCATCCAATGGCAAACGGGATGATCGAAAGAGTACATCGACAACTAAAAAGCGCAATAAAATGTCATGTGTTAGAAAACAACGAGTCATGGGTCGAAGCATTACCGATAGTCCTGCTCGGATTACGAAATGCCTTTAAAGAAGACATCGGCGCCACTTCGGCAGAATTAGTTTACGGTGAAAATCTACGACTCCCAGGAGAATTATTTCATAGCAACGAAACTGATGACGACAATTCAAATTTTGTGACAAAACTCCGACAGTATTTCAAAAAATTGCGACCATGTCCTGGTAGTAATCATAATACAAATAGAAGAGTATTTGTACACAAAAATTTACAATTGTGTTCACACATATTTATTCGACACGACGCAATCCGTAAACCGTTACAACCAACATACGACGGTCCATATAAGGTAATATCAAGAAATGAAAAAGTATTCAAAATCAATGTAAAAGGAAAACCTACGTCAATATCGATTGACCGATTGAAGCCAGCGTACGTTGTAGCAGAGGAGAGCCTATTGAACAAATGACGAAAACAGACCAAACTCACACAACAACACGATCAGGAAGACAAGTTAGATACCCTAGAAAACCTCCTTCGGCTATCTCACTAGAAGGGGGGTAATGTAGTGACCGGGAATTATGTATTAACGGATAATCCGGATTAAATGGATAATCCGGATTAAATGGATAATCCGGATTAAATGGATAATCCCTAATGGAAATACTATATAATTGCAACTTTTTATATATTAAATAAATAACTCAAATCAAATATAACTAAAGATTTAAAACGCTCAAAATAATACTGATAATTAAAACGAACAGAATGCCGCCAATAAGACGAAGTAATTTAGGTCGCAGAACTCGCAATGCTGCAACCCAAAGATATATTCGAAATAATCGAACTGCAGTGCAACGCGAGGAAAATGAAATTGAACGGAATAGTGCAAGAAGACCAAGAAATGTTGCGCTGAATACTCATCGAGCTGCTTTCCGTTACAACGTGACAATTGATTACGGTGCAGACCAATCCGTTGCTATTGGATCCATGAGCGTTGTGTGCCCACATTGTAAGGCATTGAAATACAAAACTGAAGCCCCTGGATTGTGTTGCGCAAGTGGAAAAGTCAAATTGGCGCCATTGGTCCCCCCACCAGAACCATTGCGCTCATTGGTTTCTGGAGCGAGCACAAATTCCACACATTTCCTAACACAAATTCAGAAATACAACAGTTGTTTCCAAATGACTTCATTTGGCGCAACAAATGTGGTGCGGGACAATTTCATGCCCACTTTCAAGGTAATTATATTACACAATCTTATTTGACAACAACACTATTAACATACATTAACATTTACAGATTCAAGGACAAATATATCATCGAGCAGGTTCGCTATTGCCGGCTCCGGATGCAGCCTTTAAATTTCTGCAGATTTTTTTCATGGGAAATTCACCACAAGAAGTAGATCAACGTTGTGCACACAACAGTTCGGTGAAAAGACCAATCGTGGAACAACTTCAAACTTTTTTTCATCAACACAATGAATTGATTGCATTGTTTAAAACCGCACTGGACCGCATGCCATCTGATAATCACAAAATTGTAATCAGGGCCGATAGGACGCCTGCGGGAGAACACGCAAGACGCTTCAATGCGCCAACAATTGATGATGTCGCCATTGTCGTCGTTGGAGAAAATTTGGAATCACGTGATATCGTTCTGCAACGGCGAAACGATCAGCTGCAGCGTGTGTACGAAACGCACCGATCATATGATGCGTTACAATATCCCATCATATTTTGGCAAGGTGAAGACGGTTATGATTTCTCGCACAAGATGGTAAATCCGCTTACAGGCGCTGAAACGAACAAAAAAGTCAGTTCAATGAACTACTATTCATATCGATTGATGGTTCGTGAAAATGAGGACAATCACATATTGAAATGTCGCCGTCTATTTCACCAATATGCTGTCGATATGTACGTCAAAATTGAAACTGAACGGTTGCTATTTATCAGATTGAACCAGACAAACCTCCGTTCTGAAGAGTATATTCACCTTCGAGATGCCATCAATACTGACGGAAACGCACAGAATATTGGCCGCATGACGATTCTCCCAGCAACGTACATCGGAAGTCCACGACATATGCATGAATACGCTCAAGATGCCATGTCCTATGTTCGCCATTACGGCACACCAGATTTGTTCATCACGTTCACTTGCAATCCGCAGTGGATAGAAATTCGACACGAGTTATTCCCTGGCCAATCACCCATCGATCGCCATGACATCACAGCGAGAGTCTTCAAACAAAAATTGAAATCATTGATGAATTTAATTGTGAAGCATCGCGTGTTCGGCGAAACGCGCTGTTGGATGTATTCAGTGGAATGGCAGAAACGCGGATTGCCACACGCACATATTCTCATTTGGTTGATTGAGAAGATAAGACCGAATGAAATCGATGATGTAATATCAGCAGAAATTCCCAATGAAGAAGAAGATGCAGTCTTGCATGAGGTTATTACTAAGAACATGATTCATGGCCCCTGTGGAACATTAAATAACAATTCTCCGTGTATGGTCGACGGAAAATGTTCGAAGCGGTATCCAAGGGCATTAGTTGCAGAAACAATTACCGGAAATGATGGTTATCCAATGTATCGTCGCCGATCGACTGCGGACAATGGAAGATCAACAATTGTGAAAGTTAATCAACAGGAAATTGAAGTAGATAATCGTTGGGTTGTTCCGTATTCGCCATTACTATCGAAGACATTCAAAGGGCACATCAACGTCGAATCTTGCCATTCCGTGAAATGCATCAAATATATCTGTAAGTATGTGACCAAAGGAAGTGACATGGCTGTGATTGGAGTTGATGCGGAGAATTCCAACGATGAAGTCACTCAATACCAATTGGGCCGCTATGTTAGTAGTAACGAAGCAATTTGGCGCATTTTTTCATTCGCCATTCATGAAAGATATCCCACTGTTGTACATTTGGCGGTACATCTGGAAAACGGACAACGAGTGTATTTCAATCCTGATAACGCAGCGGATAGAGCGGCACGCCCACCGTCGACAACATTGACAAACTTCTTCTCGGTTTGTCAAGCAGATGCTTTCGCTCTCACTTTGCTGTATGCTGAAATGCCACGCTACTACACATGGAACGCATCATCGAAATCTTTTCAGCGTCGAAAACAAGGTACACCAGTTGAAGGACATCCAAATGTATTTGCTTCAGACGCTCTGGGTCGCATCTACACTGTGCATCCAAATAACGACGAATGTTACTATCTTCGATTGTTGTTGGTGAATGTTCGTGGTCCGACGTCGTTTCAACAACTAAGAACCGTTAATGGTCATCTGTGTGCGACTTACCGTGAGGCGTGTCAACTCTTACAGTTGCTCGAGAACGATTCGCATTGGGACAATACGCTCAAAGATTCCCTCATATCTTCATCACCGCATCAAATTCGCACACTGTTTGCGATTATCATATCCACATGTTTCCCTTCGAATCCGAACGGTTTGTGGGTCAAATATAAGGACGACATGTCTGAGGATGTTTTGTATCGTGTGCGTCGCCAAACTTTAAATCCTACATTGCAAGTGACTGCAGAAATTCACAATGAGACATTGATTATGATAGAAGATATGTGTTTATTGATGGCGAATAAATTGTTGCCGTCTTTGGGCATGATATCACCCAATCGTTCAATGCACGATGCATTTAACCACGAGTTACGAAGAGAACAACAATACGACACCGAAGCATTAGCCGAAGCAGTTCGTACAAATGTTTCGCGATTGAATCAACAACAAAAGACTGCGTACGACTCTTTGATAGAAGCTGTGAACAATGGAACTGGCGGAATTTACTTCCTGGATGCTCCCGGAGGGACTGGAAAAACGTTCTTAATTTCATTACTTTTGGCGAGGATTCGATCGCAGAATGAAGTTGCCCTAGCATTGGCTTCATCTGGAATAGCAGCGACTTTGTTGGAAGGCGGACGAACTGCACATTCTGCCTTGAAATTGCCACTGAACATGCAAATCAACGAAACACCAGCTTGCAACATCGCTAAAAACAGCGCAATGGCGAAGATTCTACAGATATGCAAATTGATCGTTTGGGACGAATGCACGATGGCCCACAAGAGGTCACTGGAGGCGCTGGACAGAACGTTGAAAGATTTTCGTGACAATCAAAACATTTTTGGTGGAGCCATGATTCTATTGTCCGGTGATTTTCGTCAGACTCTTCCAGTTATTCCAGGATCAACTGCAGCTGACGAACTGAACGCATGCTTGAAATCATCAAATTTGTGGCGGCATGTGAAGACACTCCGATTGACGACTAACATGCGAGTGTTTTTGCAACAAGATCGAAATGCAGATGTGTTTTCGAAGCAATTGTTGGACATTGGTAATGGGAAAATCGCTGTTGACATCTCCACCGGATTTATCGCATTGTCCACTGATTTCTGTCAGTTGACCGAATCGAAGGAGGAGCTCATTCGGCGTGTTTTTCCAAACGTAGCGCAGAACTTCATAAATCATAATTGGCTGAGCGAACGAGCCATATTGGCGGCGAAAAACAAAGATGTCCATGATCTCAACGTGACCATTCAAAAGTTCATTCCAGGACAGTTGTTTTCATTCAAATCACTTGACACAGTTATCAGCCAGGATGAGGTAGTCAACTATCCCACAGAATTTTTGAATTCGCTGGAATTGCCTGGATTACCACCTCACAATTTGCATTTGAAAGTAGGCTCAGTCATCATCATGTTGCGTAACCTCAATCAACCTCGACTATGCAATGGAACGAGACTGGCTGTGAAAAAGCTTATGAACAATGTCATTGAGGCGACGATTATTAAGGGAAAGTATAAAGGAGAAGATGTTTTGATTCCGCGGATCCCGATGATTCCGACGGACTTGCCATTCGAGTTCAAACGGCTGCAATTCCCCGTGCGTCTGGCCTTCGCGATGACCATCAATAAATCACAAGGACAGTCGTTTGAAGTTTGCGGAATTAACTTGGAATTTCCGTGTTTCGCGCATGGACAACTGTATGTCGCGTGTTCGCGTGTTGGAAAGCCATCATCTTTGTTTATTTACGCGCCGGAAAACAATACAAAAAACGTAGTTTACCAGAAAGCCTTGCATTAGATGTTAACTGCATTTATCCTTCATGTAAATAAAAAAGCAATTTGAACAAACTAACCCTTAATATGCGCGAACATAATATTAGCTTTTTTAAGAGAGCATGATTTTTTAATAAATTTTAATATTTTATTTAATAATATAAGCGGTTGCACGTATTTAAAACATTTGACCAAATTTTGCACAGTTATTCCGTACCTTTCATTGTATTCGCTTTTTTTAGACCCACCCTGTAGGAACAGATACTAACAATTTGACACACCCTGTATGAACACACAGACGATGTAACCTGACCATATAGGTGTTCTGGTTCGTAATAGTTATAAGCAGATACAAACGAGAAATCGTATTAATTCCACGAATACCCATCATTCCATCAGATATGCCATTTGAATTTAAACGTATTCAATTTCGTGACGTGACAATTGATTACAGACAGACCAATCCGTTGCTATTGAATCGATGAGCGTTGTGTACCTACATTGTAAGGCATTGGTAAATAATTAATCATTTAATCCGATTATCCTACTCAAAATTACTATATAAGCAGAATTACATTATAACGAAATAAGTGTTGAACGTCAACGAAAAATGTTTTCAGGTGAATTAATAAAGGATGTGGAACAGGCGCTAAAGAGGGACTTATCGTTCGGAAAATACGAAGATTTTGAAGTCAGAGAAGAATTCAAACGAGCTACTATTAATTCGTTAAAGGAGGCACTTCGTGAGTTTAGCAGCAATGGAATGCGTAAAATTGATTTAAATATTGCGAAAAAAAAAGTGGCGGCAAAACGTATAAGAAACAGAAAAAGAGTGGAGAAACTGATTGCTGCCGAACAGAAAAAGAAAGAGGAAGAAGCTGAGGAATTTTCAATATCGCTGCGTGATTTTGAAAATTCCTTACTCGAAGAGGAAGGGGAGGAGGAAGTAGGAAGTAGTAGTAAAACTTAGTTTTATTATTAGTTATATTAAATTATTATGTAAATGTTTTATTAAATAAAAAAAACCTTCTAAATACATAAATGTTTCATTAAATAAAAAAAACTTTCTAAATTCGAATAAAAAAGTTAAAAACGAGTTGTAATATTAATAGGCCTGAGCAAAATGCAATTACATTTGATTTTGTTAATTGAGTGGTTGTATTATAACAATCATAATTTGATTTTATCGTTTTAGAAAGTGAATTATTCTATGTTGTATGTTGTGGAATGTATGGAGCTGTTCCTACACGGTAGGAACCTTCCAAATTGCTGGAAATTTCGACTGGCACCATTACATTCCCCGTCGATTTTTGCCAGTTCACCGAATCAAAAACCGAACTCATCCGAAAGGTGTTCCCAAACATTGCTCAAAATTACAAAAACCATATTTGGTTGAGCGAATGTGCTATATTGGCTGCGAAAAACATTGATGTCAACGAATTAAATTTCAACATTCAAAGTGAAATTGCTGGCGAATTGATGAATGTTATGCCTTGAGTGGCATAAAAATTAATTTCGGGATACTTTTAATGTAAAGTTTTTGTTTTTTTCATAATTTGTTTAATAATTTCGAATAATTTATATTTGGATAAACAATTCTTTGAGTGGCATAAAAATTAATTCCGGGCAGGACAACGTCTGCCGGGTCAGCTAGTTAGTCGATGTCTTTGAACTGCTCGAATAATCTCGTTTGTGCCTTTTCTTAGATTTTTTGTGATCCTTACTCCTCTGCCGACTTCTCAACTCATGCCGACTCCTCGACCGTTTCCTTTTGAAAACACAAAAAAAATTAGTAATACAACAGTTGTTACACAAAATTATTAACAACCTTTTGTGTGATTTTTTCTTCTTACTCGACTTCTTAGGTTTCTTAATTTCTCCTTCTTCAGATTCCGAATCTTCAACTTTCAGCACATCACTTTCGTATTTATCTTTTGTCTTCGAATGTTTTTGCCTCCTCGAACTGGAATCATTTTCCACTTCTTCACCACTTTTTCTTTTAAGCGACCGTCTCTTCTCTACTTTTTCTTCTTTCAAAGACGATCCAGATGATTTTAACTTCAAAAACGCAGCCGCCTTTCTTTTTCGTTCCAACTGCAAAGCCAATTTTTCTTTTGTTTCTGTAATGATCTTGTCTCTCCAACAATACTCTGCTATACAAAAAACCTTAGTAACAAATCAACCACACAAGATCAGTTTTACCTCTTTTCGAATCCCTTTTTTCTTCCATATCGTCAGTCAAATCAATCAAATCTAAAATTAAATCATCCGTCTCGATTTTGCCTTTCTTTTGGTCACAATGTAATTAAAAAGAAAATTTAAAATTTATTAAAATTATTAAACAATATTGGATAAAAAAAAACCAGATGATTCCCTAAATTTTGTCCAGAATTGCGTATCTCTGTGACCAACAAAAAACTGTAAATTCGGTCAGCTACTGCTTTCAAAATCTTGCAGGAATTATTTGACATTCTATTGCGCTTTATTCGTCAATGAATTATCTTCATAGGTTTCCAAAATTCCCTCCAAGTGCGCGTTATCTTTGGGTTTCCTGCGCTTCCCCTCCCTCTTCTTCTTTTTAAGAATCACTGGTTTCTTAAAGCCTTCGCCTTGCATTGAAGCAATGCCTTGATTATTCAGATAATCGGCAATTTTATTTTCGCCTAAAGCTTCCACAGTTGTCGTCTTCCATAATTTTTTAAATTCATCATCGATGTCTAAAGGGACCTCTTGGTCACAATGAAACAGAATCTTCTTTTTGTCACTGGACCTGGTAATGACTTTTATTCTTTTGTGACTTTCCAAAACTTTCAAAATATTTTCTGCGTTCGGCAAAGATTCCACAACGTCGTCCATTAAAATACCGCCCAAACCTTTTAAATCGTGACTCAATAAAAGTTTGGCTAAAGATTTACGATCTTCCAGCTTGTATATTGGTTTAAACATAAATCTTTCTTTAGTCGCCTTAACTTTTGGATTACCTTTTAGGGCAGTATCGCGTAACCATGATTTTTCGTTAAGATTAATATCAGTTTGTTCAGTTTCCTGTAAGATTTCCTCGAGCGTTAAAGGGGTTTTCTTTCCTTCGAGGTACGTCGTTCGCAAGTGTTGAACTATTTTTGCCAACACTGCAAAATTTTGGTGTTTCGCTGAAAATGTTTGCGTTTTCATGTTTAATTTTGGATCGTCAATTTTTCGTTTTTTATGGTGTCGTTGATCGTCCAATGGCGTGGTGCTTGGTCTTTTTTCAACCGTGGGATTCGAGAGAGCTTTCCTTTTAAATAATTCTCGTTCACGTAGTAAAGATGAATCCATTTTTAGACGATCAATTGTTTTTCAATGCAGACCAAATATAAGTTATATTTTATTTACATAATTTTGCACTTATATAGGAAATTTAAATACGTTGATCCTTTGATCCGTTAAGACGTTGATACGTTAATTCTTTGATTCGTTAAGACGTTGATCTGTTAAGACGTTGATACCTTAAGACGTTGATACCCTAATAAGCATGCCTAATAAGTACTATTATTATAAGTAGTATTTAAAAAAAAACGATTTTTTGAGTGGTCACGCCACTGAAGCCACTGGCGTAGCTAAGGGGGGGGGGGGGGCGGCGGACCGCCCTTCATAGATGTTTCCTCTAGGGTGCTACCCCTAAAAAAAAGTCATCAGACGAGGTGGGGATGACACCCATAAAATCCGCCCCGGGTTTCTTTCTATTGTATAAATTTTAAATTTGAAAAATTTGTGGGTGGGGGTTCAAGAATATGTGACGTAATACTTGGAGGGGGGTCTAGGTTTGTGTGACAAAGTGTGTAGCGATCGGGGGGCAGGGAGTTAAAAATTGCTTAAAATTGCGTGACGTAATATATGGACGACCCCACAAAAGAGATTTATTTTTAAATTAAATTAACACCAGTTGTTATTTAAAGATACTCGTCTATTGGACTGCGCATTTCGATGACCCACGTGACGCTGTTTGGGTGTAGCGGGTGTAGCAAATCAGGATATTGTAATAAATTTTTTTTTTAAACTGATCTACCACTTTATTCGAAATGTTACAAGCATTTCGTAATGACTAAAAAAAATAATTATGGACGCTTTTAACTTTAAATAAAATTACTAGTAATAGTACATATCACTACAGTGGGAATTATTATGTGAAGCATATATACAAAACTGGAAATATTATTCACTATGTGTGGTCCGCAGTTTCTCGGTAAGAATTCTAGTTGGGTATAAAAACCCTTCTAGTATTTCATATCTCAAAGTCGAAATGGACACGAGTCAGTAAATACCTTGGCACGAGATCGAGATCACGCTGACAGTGTTCACCCTGATTCGAGAGTCGCTGCTGCTGTGCGGTCAAGCGGCCGACTCTCTCAGGCGCGTCCGATCGAACACGAGTCTAAGGTGGTCTACGATTCCAACCGAGGGCTGACCGTGTTACAACACGACACAGCTCCGTAGAAACGACTTTGATCACACTTTTTGAACCTTTTCTTTCTAGCTGGCTACATAAAAAATTTTTCATCAGCTACACAATTGATTTCTATTGGCGTAGACAAGTTGAAATCGTCCTGCCTGACAATTTTGGGACGGGTGTAAAAATATTATTGCACGGTCGGACCGTGCAGCAGTCACTTCCCAAATTATTTTGTACTGCTGTCAAATTCAAACTTTTAGGTTATATATTTATTTTTGTTCAAGTAAACACAACTTCAAAAGTTAACAATAATCAAATAATTAATTTTTTAATATATTTCAAAAATCAAATGGTAAAAATGGAGTGCAAATATTGTAACGCGTTATGTCTGGAATGTGAGTTAGAAGGTTTGCAGTGTTTGAGTTGTAAAATATACGTTCACATAATATGTTTAAAACGAGGTGCTGTGCCTGGAGGACTTGTAGGTGATATATTTTTTGAATACACGTGCAGCGAATGTTCTAGCGATGGATCTGAACTATTCGTACGAGATAAAATGCCATGGTAAGTTTCCTCTACCTTACTTCGTCACAAATCGAACTAATTAATTTTTTAGGTTGCAGGCAATTCTGCTCACTTTATATCACATGCAAAAGCGTTGTTCGGGTGTCGCTAGGAAGGGATACTTTCACTGGAAATTACACATTGCAAGTTTTATATACGATCACTGGAACACGTTGTTTCGGAAGGATTTGTTAGTTTTGTTTAAGTTAAATTTAAGCGTGTAATTTTTTAGTAATGCTTTTTAGTAAACGGAAAAAAAATTGGATTGGTACAATTTCGGGCACATTGTCGCACTACAGTCCGCTTTTTTTTAAATCGGGTACCGAAATTTTTAACGAGCAGGGTTGGTGGGCGTTGTCGTTGCCCACTCTTACGCCACACTGTGCAGTAAAATTAAGTAAGTTAAGTTATGTAAGTTTTCACTTGAGTACATTTTAATTTTTGCTTCAGATGCAGAAATGGTACTCGAAAAACAAAGAAGAAAAGACTTAAAATTGTCTACAGACGAAGTGGAAATGCTGAAGGAAATTTTAAGTTGTAAGCCGTACTTTACAGCAAATTTATTACGTTCAGCAGACGTGACGACGAACAGTGAAAGTTGCTTATGGGATAGCAGCAGTTTTGAATCGGTGAGTTTTGTTTCTTTACATTAATTTCACTCTTTAACAGTTACATTTTAGAAGTTTAGAAAAAAGACCTTGTTACCTGGAATTAGAAATCGGTACAATTTTGTGGAAGCCAAGTAAGTATCATTATGTCATTAAAGTTAGCAATAAAAATGATTTTGTGAAGGTAAACTTTAAAATTGAGTTTAACGTAACTTTGACGATAATCTGACTTCGCTTGGACTATAAGAGGTGGCACAGACAGCGCCCTAGCAAGCTCTTCTGGCGCCAGAGGCAAATTTGAATATATGCGCCCCCTCCCAAAAGATTCCTATCATTTTGAAAATTTTAAACTATTATTTATTGGGTTTTGTCGAGGTTTAGCGCCCCCATTGCGATAGCCTCGGTCGCCTCACCCTTGCTACTCAGCTCGCTTAGAGTAATGAAAGCAAATGGATGCTTATCAGGAACTCATTTAGGCTGTTGGGACTGGGGGGTCTGGGGGGTATTCCATACCCCCCAGGTACACTTAATTTATGCGAAAGAAAAACTTTCACTTTTACGTCCCTTGGTATTAAGAAGAACGGTACTGAGATAGTTATGAAAAATATCACCTTCTGTCCCCCCTCCCGGATTACAAACGAAAATTGCAAAATATTCAACGAAAAATAATAAATTTTGATGGTTCTGAATAATGGCAAGTGTACCTGGGGGTTATTCCATACCCGCCAGACCCCCCGGTCGTGTAATATCAATTTTTACCGTTGGGAACTTCTGAAGATCTTATATAAAATACGCATAGTATATCAGAATCACCGTTTCCGTGTTAACATGACAGAATCCCCCCCGAATATGGAGATTATTTGAGGCGTGTAGAATCAAAACCGGACATGTCACATTTTCAAAGAAAATAATCTAAGATATACACAGACATTAAAACTATGCAAAGAACAGCTCAAAATAAGTACCTGGAATGTGCGAACGATGTATCAGGCTGGAAAGACTCATAACGCTATAAAAGAGATGAGCAGATTGAAGATAGATGTCATGGGAATAAGTGAAATGAGATGGCCGGGTGCCGGCGAATGTGTAGTGGAAAACCACAAAGTGTACCATTCTGGAGGAGATCAAAACAGACATCAGTATGGAGTTGGAATGATACTGAATGAATACTGTTCTGGATTTGTTACTAACTTTATACCACTATCAGATAGAATACTAATGATACAAATGAACACCAGTCCCATCAAGCTCAACATAATACAAGTGTATGCTCCAACAGCGGACAAAGAAGAAGAGGAAGTGGAAAAGTTCTACGACGAAATGACTCAAGCAATTAAAACAATAAACAAAGAAGAAATTTTGATAGTAATGGGTGACTTCAACGCCAAAATAGGAAAGGGGAGTGAAGGGGAAAGTGTGGGACCTCACGGATTAGGAACAAGAAACGAGCGAGGTGACAGACTAAAGATACATGCAGAAGAGCACAATCTGGTCGTAATGAACACATTCTTTAAATTGCACCCAAGAAGATTGTATACATGGAAAGCACCAACAGATAGACCGGAGAGAGTGGTCCGCAACCAAATAGACTACATATTAATAAATAAACGCTTCAGAAACAGCTGTCTTTCCGTGAAAACCTATCCAGGAGCAGATATAAACTCCGATCACAACCCACTTATAGGAAGATTCAAGCTAAAACTTAAAAAAATAACTAAAAAGAATCACCCAAGATGGAACCTAGAAAGACTAAAAGATGAAAACACTAGGTTACAGGCCACCCAATGTTTGAACGAGGAATTACAAAAAGCTGGAGAAAGCTTAGAAATAGAAGAAGAAATAGAGACACTAGTAAAAGCGATGACAAAAACAAAAGAAATACACTTGAAAAAAGAAAAAACTAAACAAAGGAAAAAATGGATCAATGAGCACATAATAGAGCTGATGGAGAAGAGGAGAATGGCGAAACAAGTAAATGAAAACGAATACAGAAGGTTACAAAGAGAGATACGGAGAGAGATTAGAGGTGCAAAGGAGAAATGGCTGAACGAGAGATGTGAGGAAATAGAAGACCTGGAAAAAAAACACGATAACTTCAATATGCATAAAAAGATCAAAGAAGCGGCAGGGCTGTATAAAACAAGGCATCCCGGAAATCTACTAGACGAAAATAACCGCTGGATATTGGATAAACAAGAAATAATCAAGGTGTGGGAAAATTACATAGAAACTTTATTCCAAGACGACCGCTCAGACATTCAAACATCAGAATGCGTCACTGGTCCAGAGATTACAGTTGAAGAAGTCAAGAAGCGTTGGGTTCCGTAACAGGCAAAGTTGCCTAAAACTTGAAGCGAAGAAGAAGAAGAAGTCAAGAAATCAATAGCACTAATAAAAGACGGAAAAGCATCCGGCCCCGACGATACAAATGGGGAAATAATAAAGTTATTAAACGAAGTAAATACCCAAAGACTCACTAGAATATTCAATAGAATATACAACACAGGCAACATCCCCAAGGAATGGCTAAAATCTACATTTGTAACAATCCCAAAGAAAAGAACAGCTAAAACGTGCAACGAATACAGAATAATAAGTCTAATGAGCCATCTATTAAAAACATTCCTAAAGATAATACATAGAAGATTATACGCGTTATGTGAAGAACATATGGGGAACACCCAATTCGGCTTTAGGAAAGCAACCGGAACGCGTGAGGCATTGTTCTGTACTCAAGTGTTAATCCAGCGATGCAGAGATGTAAACTGCGACGTATACATATGTTTCCTGGACTATCAAAAAGCATTTGACAGAGTCAAACACCAAAAGCTAATACCGATTCTGAAAAAGATAGGAGTGGACGACAAAGACCTTCGCATTATAGAAAATCTATACTGGAAACAAACAGCTCATATAAAACACAAAAGCGAGATATCGAAAGAAATGCAAATCCAGCGAGGAGTTCGACAGGGCTGCATCCTGTCGCCATTATTGTTCAATATATATTCGGAGGAAATATTTAGTAGTGCACTAGAAAATGAATCAATAGGGATACAAATAAACGGACAAAGAATAAATAATATCAGATTTGCCGACGACACCGTAATAATTGCGGAAAACCTTGAGGATTTGCAGCAATTGTTGGACAAAGTGGCAGAAAAGAGCAGTGAGTTTGGCATTGACATCAACATACGAAAAACAAAATATATGATGATATGTAAAAATTCCATACCACAAGGACAACAGCTGTATGTAAATCAAACGACAATCGAAAAAGCGGAAAAATTTACTTACCTGGGTAGTACAATCAACGACCAGTGGGATCACGCTTTGGAGATCAGATGCAGAATTGAAAAAGCAAGAAGTGCATTTATAAGAATGAATAAATTGCTAAAAAACCGTGAATGTAACATGAACACCAGAGTCAGACTCCTCCGATGCTATGTATTCCCGGTGCTATTATACGGCGTAGAGACATGGACACTAACAGAAGCATCATGCAAGAAACTCGAAGCATTAGAGATGTGGCTGTACCGACGAATGCTGAGAATACCATGGACGGCACATATCACGAACAAAGCGGTGCTAGAACGAATGGGAAAAGAAGTCGAAATCATGAATCAAGTCAAGAAAAGGAAACTTGAATACCTAGGCCACATCATGAGAAATAGCCAACGGTATGAGATGCTTCAACTGATACTCCAGGGAAAAGTCTATGGAAAGAGAGGTCCAGGAAGAAGACGAATTTCATGGCTCAAAAACCTGAGAACGTGGTTTTCAACAACAACGACTGGACTCTTCAGAGCCGCAGTGAATAAAGTCTTAATAGCCAAAATGATCGCCAACATCCGGTAACGGATAGGCACGTGAAGAAGAAGATACGTTTTGTTCCTGAGAGTCTGTTCTACCATTTAAAAATACATTTTGGTTTAAAAAGCTTTCATTTACTTCTTAAAATGGAAGTAGAAAATGAGCATTGGTTTTAAAATCGGACTTGTCCACAGCGCTTTTGTTTCATAACCGGACATGTCCACCCGTGATAACGTGAACCAATAATTACCTTGGCAGTTTGTGATGTTTCTGCTGCTTAGTGTTCATTTTGGAAAGGAATGGGCAACCTTACCAACTCTTAGGTTTTATAAAAACATTTTTGACAGAAACGGTTTGGTGGAAAATGAAGATGAGAACGTCACTCTTTAGAAGAAACTCCTTTCGTTTAATAGTAACTAATTATCCATTTATTATATTTTGTATTTTTTATTATTATTTTTTTATATTGATTGATGTCTAGGTGATGCGGGAGAGGCATGTCCTTGAGGAGGACGATGTCCAGGACGTCGTCGGACTGCGGGCCTTGTATGGCTTCGTGTGTGACCTCCGTAGGGGCGTCCACCGTGAAGTCCAGTTGGTCCGATAGATTTAGGAGTTCTTTTCCGGCTTTGTTGCATCGTCGCGAGTGCCATTGGAGGTGTTTCGCGTTTAGGTCCCCCGCGATTATCTTTGGTCCATTTCCGTTGAGGATTTTAGCAATTTCGTCTTTGGGGAATACCGTTGTTGGTGGTCGATATGCCGAGGTGATCTGTAGAGGACCCAGGTCGCGTACGCTGATGTTCACCGTTGTGGCTTCGAGGCGACTAGTCCTGCGATTGGAACTTCGTGATGCTGCAGCGTTCTCTTCACGAAAATTGCAGTACCGCCTCCGTGTCCAATCATCCGGTCGTTTCGATACTGGTCGAAGTTCGGCAGCCTCGCTTTTGTCGACGGTTTAAGGTGCGTTTCACACAGAAGGACGACGTCGAGATCGTGCTCGGAGGTGAAATCAATCAGCTCCTGCCGTTTCTCGGCCGTCCAGACGTTCACGTTCCAGTAAACCATCTTCAAAAACGAGGGTACTTTCCTCCTGTTGGTGCCAGACATAGGATCGAGCTTCTTCGCAGCGAGTGAGAGGGGATGTATTCGCGATTAGTGGTAGTAGTCCACCACTTTGAAACTTGCCACCGTTTTGTTGACGATCTCTTGCGTTAAACCCGCTTTCGCGAGCGCGGATATTGTGCGAGCCAGGTCCTGAGGGGTGATCTGCGGTTTATCACCTTGGTTGGGTTGGTCGTCGTGGGGTGTGACCCTGAGTTGCGGTACTTCATTCGTTCTGCTCGCGTAGGACTGGTCGGGTGTTGTCCTGTGGGGGACGAACCTGGGTTGGGAGCTTGGCGGTCCCGCTTGTCGCCATCTGTTTGGTGTTGGTCTTGAGCGAGGAAACCTGGGGCAGCCTTGGTAGCTGGCGGTATGTGGGCCCCCGCAGTTGGCGCAGATCGCTTGCTCCTCTCTTGGTTTCGTGCAGTTGGTGGTGAGGTGCGGCCCCGCGCACTTGACGCACCTCGCGTCGGAACCACAGCATCGTTGCGCATGGCCGAACGATTGGCATCGGTGGCATTGTCCAGTTCTGTTTTTTTTATGTGGCGCCTCGACTTGCACCGGAATACCCATGATTTTTCTGACGTTGAATATCTCGCGTGACATCTCGTCTTTGGTGAGGGTCGCCATGAGGAGCGGGAGGGGACGCCTTTCCCTCCCTCTATGTCCTCCGTCCTCGGGTCGGAGGTTAGTCTCGAAGAAGCGGTTTAATTTTCGGTAATCGGTTGCTGATGCCGGGGTGATAGATAGGCCTCCCGCCGTTGCGCACGTTTGTGTATCGGATTTGGAGACGGTCTAGTTCAGCGTTGATCATCTGCCACCGTGTTGCCTTCCGGAGCACGATGGGGAGGATTCTTGGTTGCGGAGCGGTAGCTGAACCAAGGGTATCGTCATTGGTGTTGCCGTTGCGTTTGTAACATTTATTAGAGTTTGTTGGATTTTTGGCTAGGGTTATATAACCAGCCCCACTCAAATCAAAATTTCCTATTGACTATTGGATGGTATAAGGTTTATAAATATAGTAAACTGTAAAAATATTTAGGGTGAAAACGGGTCAAACTTTTGAATAAATCGAATTTGAAATTTTAAAAGTTCAGGGACGCGCATGAGGGCGATTTGTGGAATCTCCCCCATTCTGTTGACGGTACGTGCAAAAACATATACCCTAACACTTAGAAATTTTCGCTCCGGCAGTTCGACCGCGCCTCTCGTAAGAATAACATGCACGAAAGGTTACTATTTTCACATTAATTTTTGTTTTGTTCGATTTTTTGGGAGTGAAACGTAAAAGTTTACTGCCCCATACCGCAACTATACTTTTAAAAGCTATATCCAGGATTTCTAGGATCCCGTTTTTCTAAAATCCCGGTTGGGGTGGATTAATATTCCTCTAGTATGTTTAGCCCAGTAAACCTACTCTCCGGGCCTTCCGCTCCGCTCCATTAGGCCCTACGAGCGGTTTTGACAATGGAACAACCTTCGAATCGAATGCACACCTAAAAAATCAAAAATTACATTAAATTTATGGTGGGTAGTACGGGTAGTTTACAATTTTTTTGCCAATATTTATTACTAAATCTACCAGCTATCCGAATCTCAAAGAAAAACATCAATTTCCGGGTGAAAAAATTTCACTCATTCCGACCGAGGACTCCTATGCCGGTAGGCGAGCCGGACGCTACGTGACTTGTATCCCCTGGTATGAATGTTGCCGATTTTCGCACTTTTTCGGATTTTATCGAATCTTCGATAATTTTAAACGTCCGTAACGGCGTCAGAGTCACATTCGGACCGAAACATACCCAAAATGTCCGATAATTACCCTAATTTTTGTTAAATTGCATGGGGGCGTGGCCTATTCGCCCGGATTTTTAAATATTCGAAATAAGGGTTATTTCTCAAGGGTTCACCCAAAATAATTTTTCTATAGACTCTATTAGCAGGGTGGCCACTTGCCATAAATTCATAAAAAATCATAAATTTTGAAAATTGCCATAAAAATCATAAATTTTACGACTTTGCCATAAAATATCATAAATTTTAGTTAAAATTAAAAATTTAAAATACTTAAATTATTTTTAGTAACCGAACCGATGCTCATCCCATGATCAAATTTGGTAAAAATTATATCTTATATATAAAAATTTATGTGATTGTTATTGACAAATTTTTTGCATTTCTTTCTTCATTTTTTACCCACAAATCTGTGGGGTTCTGAAAATATTTTCTTCATTTTTTACCCACAAATTTGTGGGTTTCTGAAAATATTTTCTTCATTTTTTACCCACAAATTTGTGGGTAAACCGGTGAAAGGGTTAAGTATTCATAATTATTTTATTTAGGGCCGCGATTATAAAGGACAAATATTTGTCCTAAAAGTTGTAAGATTCCTCAAAAATTGCTTTACTACAACACGGTTTTGCTATAAATATAAATTTTTAAACAACAAACCACGTGTTTGCAGGGCCGGGCCGGCCTGAAAATATTGAATATTTTTTAAAATAAAATGTTTTTATTTTTTTAAGTTTAAGAATTTTTAATAGGGAAAATTATATTTTTATTATATATATAAAAAAGTAGCGCACTGGCTACCCAGTTCTTAGACCTCTATACACACAGAGTATTTCCAACACGATTTGAAACGCTCTGTATGATTTTGAATTATGCGGACAGACAGACGGACACGGAGCCAGATCATAAGGCTTCTTGCTATACTTTGTATAGAAGCCTAAAATGGATGTATGTATGTTCCCTATAGACTCCTAGACCGTTTGGAACCAAATTTGACACAGTTATTATGTAGGTCCCTGCGCATGTTTTTGTATTGAAATAGTGCAAAAATTCGCAAAGGAAAGGAAAGTTGATTTTGAGTAGCCTGCCTTCCTTTAAGGAATCTCGATAATCCATTCATGCGCGTCCCATAGGGACGCGCATGAATGGATTATCGAGATTCCTTAAAGGAAGGCAGGCTACTCAAAATCAACTTAAAAAACAATAATGAATGTTGTCAACCGATCGACAATGCAAATACACGTGCTTTACGTTTCTATTTGACCAATCTTAACCAAATTTGGTGTAAAAGTTATTTACAACGCTACGAGAAACATAGGCAGAACCTTGGAATGAGGCCGAACAACCACATCCGACACGGTCTAGATGGCTAAAGGCGGCCGGTAGGCCGACTGTGCCAGCTAGTTATTTATAAAATGATCTATTTTTGATGTCCCAATTTATACCCAGGCAATTTTTAATTGATTCGGTTGGCAAATTGAGGATTGCTTCCCCCCCTGAAAAAAGTTGGTTGAGCACGTCCCTGACTATTACTACAATAGTCAGGGTAATTCACGAAACTGGTTTCTTTTTAGCTTGAAATATGCACACATTTTTTTGTAACTTGTCTGGATGGGGCGAGGTATAAAGGGAGTTCCCCCCTCGGGGTGCGGCCATAAATTTGCCATACATTTTTGCATCGAGTGCCATAAATTTGCCATAAATTTTTGCTTTGAGTGCCATAAATAAATGTTACTTATTGCTAGTGGCCGGCCTGTATTAGGCATTATCTTTACAATAATCAATAGAAAATTTTGATTTGGCTGGGGATGGTTTCATAACGCGACCCTTTTCGAATCTCAACAAGATCATGGATCCAATTATGTTATTCACGTGAACTTTTATAGGAAATCATTTAATCATTTACAGATGATTTAATTGAACAAATTAATGAAAAATTCAATCTTGAGGTAGCAAAAATCTCAGAAAAACACTAAAATTTTACGTTTGAATTACAGTATACCAAAACATAAACTTCCTGCTGTTGATTTAAAACCAAAAAAGCGATCCAACGATTACCAAATCTCAACCGAACCAAAATATTTAAAATTGGAAATAATAAATGAGCCTAATGATAAATCAAAAGCACCAAATGAATTCAAGAAGCAAACGGATTGCGTATATCATTTTAACACCGTAATGCAAGGTAATTGACCAATTTTTTTAAATATCCTTATGTAATACAAATTTTTTAGATATAAGTCTTCATTCGAAGTTAACACTGAAAGAAAAACTTGTAGGTGGTTTGCAGTCGGACTTAATATACTCACCGTATTCGCATCGTTTTATATCGCCCTACGTTTATAGATTTACAGAAATGAACCCCGTCTGGTTGCAGTTAATGGACGAACTTAAAAGCAAAGTAAATAAAGAAGACGATAGTTGGAAGTTACCACCTAGAGCGCCCCTAGACTTTATGTACATACAGGCCTCACACATACCCGCCATCAATAGCCTTTGTAACCAATTTTTTTGGCCGGGTATCGATGGTGCGTTGTTAATTACGTCTCTAAGACAATAATAATATTAACAACATTTTTAGTGTCCGACGTTTTGGAATATCCCGAATTCAGTTGTGTAGTTTTGTATCGTAAACTTGTGGTCGCATTTGCATTACTTACACCGGACGTTAACATCAATGAAAGTTATTTATCCTTTATTTTCACCCGACCGAATTGGAGAAACACGGGGATTGCTAAAATTATGCTATATCACTTAACACAGGTAAGGAGGTGGTTTCTTACTTTTTAGCGCAATTTTTTATGATGGAATTTTAGGCTAACGCAGGCAGGGATCTCACATTACACGTATCGAAAAACAGCAAAGCTCTTTTGCTGTACAATAAGTTTAGTTTTAAAATTGAACATGTGGTGCAAGATTTTTATAACAAATACATGAGAGATGACACGGCCGAATCGAAACATGCTTACTTTTGCCGATTAGCACGGTAGGAAGTTGAATTAATTATGCTAACAATTTTATTGTTTATTGTGATATTTTACCTTCGAGTCTTCTACGCACGCATAACCTTACACTTTTTTCTTCTTAACATAATATAATTAATTTACTTCAGAAAATATTAATTTTAATTGCAGAAAATGTTTTTGAAATTTAAAAAACTCCTAGATGAAAAGTTAATGCATGAAATTGAAAGAGTTAGGTGCCATTCTTTTTGAGCTTATTACATTCGTGTTACATTATTTTAAAAAGTATGAAGTTGGGGGTGATGAGTGCAGGTAGCCTTTAATAAAAATTTTAATTAAAACAAAGTTTACACTATGTTATGCTTGTATAATTGTATATATTTTTTTAACTTATTAGATGAAACTACACCTCCCCACTATTTTTCAACTTCGTGCTGTTATTTTCAAGTGCCCCATTACAATGTTTTAAATCTGGTAACCCTGATCACTGTTCAGGTATGGCGCATATAACCCATTAATTTCTGCTCCAGCACCCACGTATTCCAAAGTGCTCACATCAAACTCACGAATTTGTGATTCGTAAATTTTTCACTGAAAATAATTTAGTACATCATATTGATGAACACCGTTCATTAAATAAAATCCATTAGTGATTTAAAAAATCATCAAGGTGACTCACACAATTGTCCATTAAATTTGATGACCGATTCATCAATTTCTGGTCATAAAATTGATTTTCCAATTTTGTAAGTCTTCATCATTGTGATGAATTTGCTTGAGCCCCTTTAGATAATCTTAAATGATAAAAATAGATGGGGTGATGAGTATTATTTGTGTATTCAAAAACAGTACCCTTCGCCTTTTTTATAAAGAATTTTATTAGATTTATAAAATTTTATATCCGACCTTGGTTGTTGAAAGTTAAGATTTTCTGGAATTTGTATTAAAAATATTGTTTTGATTTGTTTAAAAGGAGATAATTCGATATAAAAGGTCATTGTAATGATAAAATGTAATTATTGTATCTAATAAAATCTTTTTGTGATTTGTGTTCATCACATTTTTATGTACCTTTGTTATGGTTTTTGGCGGTGTACAAAAACGTAATGTCGCCTCCTAGAATAACTTATAATGGACTAGTTGAAACGGACGTAGAAACGACTCATCGCGATTTTTTTTATACAATTGGTGTCAATCGATAGAGAATCGTTTGAGCCCCAATGAGCTTCAA
This sequence comes from Podabrus alpinus, assembly GCA_932274525.1. Taxonomy (NCBI): domain Eukaryota; kingdom Metazoa; phylum Arthropoda; class Insecta; order Coleoptera; family Cantharidae; genus Podabrus; species Podabrus alpinus. The sequence goes on along the minus strand of OW026454.1, from coordinate 73,209,372 downwards.
TTCCCATCGTTTGAACCCCAAAGATAAAAAAGTTGGAGGCAATGGGACGTGGGTTTCAAGAGAAGTAAGGAGCGATGTTGAGAATAGAGATTTAATTTTAATTATAGGTATTTTCGATTTTATACAAATTTAAAGACTTGAAAATTTTCTCACATGTACCTGCGGGGTATTCCATACCCCCAGACACCCCGGTCTGAATTTAATTTGTCGGGTCGAGTAACCTAATGTTGACCACCCCAAATAAAATTAAAAACTTCCTATTGCAAAGAGGAAGGTTTATATAGTATACTGTTAAAATTTTACATGTGAAAGTATTATCAAAATTTTGAATAAATCGATTTTGAAGTTAGCAAATTTAACATGTAAAAGCCGACCGACGCGCGGGAATCTCATATGAGATTCCGCGCGTCGTCATTCTGTTGACGGTACGTGTGGAATGGTATACCCTAACACTTAGAAAATTTTGTCAGATGCTGCTCGCACGTCCTACAGGTAACATGACTCGAATCCCGGTTTTCTTGAAAGATGGCGCCTTCAAGTATGTTTAGCTTTTGCCGCGTAACGGCGTACGCGATGAAAAACCGGCCGGAGCTCCGGGGGAGCGCATGCTTGGGTTTTTCGATGCGCACAGCCGGACGAGTCTCGAATCCAAACCCCAAAATTTCAAATTGTTTTTTTTCAAAATTTTGACTATACTTTCACACATAAAATTTTTACAGTATAATACTATATAAACCTTCCTCTTTGCTATAGGAAACTTTTAATTTTATTTGGGGTGGTCAACATTAGGTAACTCCCCCCAATTTGTCTTGTGCGAGAAACAAGCGCTTCAGTCCTATTATAAGTTGATCCTTTGCTCGCATTGTCGAATTCTAACAATAACTGTGATAAAAAAATCTGGTACCACCACTGTACCGTCCCATGAGCCGCCACTGCTGCCAAGTGCTGCTTCAAACAATCATACAGGGTCCACCACAGTGGCGGCTCGTAGTTTGCTATAATGGGGGGGCTACAAGTAAAATATTGAATATGTTCAATGATATAACGCACCATTTCTAAGAATTTCTTTTTTAATTTTTCAAAAGCTGACCTGTCCACTGTAACCTCACTCCCCCTTTGTGTTCTTCTAAGAGAGAGAGGGTTGTTCTTCTTGATCTCTTCGGAGACGTTATAAATCTACTCCCAATCTTCCTCAATAAAAGACGGCAAAGTAGACTAAATATTATATTAATTGATAGAAATAAATTATTACAAAAATGCTGGCCTTGGGTTGCACATACGCCGGCTCGGATTCTGACACGTACTTATAGATTAATTAAAATTTTACTACTTACCTTGAAGTAGTCTTGAAGTCTCTTGTTGAAAATGTGGCCTCTCTATTTTATTGAACTCGAAATGAATTAATAAAAGATGCAAAAAATATAATTTAGAAAAAACGCGGACGCGCCGAGTTAACAGATTCTGTCCTTCCCAAAGAACAATCGAAACCTCACTGACTTCCCAAAATCCGTTAACTCCTTCCCCGACCATAAAGCCTCCCCCCCTTTTGAGCTGTAAATGACCCTTGCAAAGAGTTCATTCCGCAGTCATCAAAAAGGCAGTTATTGACTATTGGGGCCGGACGCGCGTGGCCTCAAAACTACTTCGGTACACAACATTTTCATAACACAAATACTTTTATGCAAGCCTGCGACCCACAAATGATGTTTTCTGCAAGCTAATATTTATATAAAAATGTTGTGTACAGGGTGTTACAATTTATATAAAAATGTTGTGTACAGGGTGTTACACCACTTACAAAACATATTGTCAAAATAAAACTGAATCAATTTTTCTTATTTCTATCTTCAAGCCAGGCCCATTTCGCCTTCCCCCTCTCCATTCACAATTTTTTAATCAAATTCTTGTCAAACGTTTGAGCTCCAATGAGCTTCCATAAAAACAGTTTGTACCCCAAAGGTTTTTAATAAATTTTCAATTCTTTAAAATAACTCTGGGATGGGACTGTAGAAATGCTTTTTTTAAGATGTAATTTTTTTAAATACCAATCAATCGAGAATCGTTTGAGCTTCAATTCCGATAAAAAAAAAGAAGTTCGAACGGTTGCAGGAGTAATTGAGTGACATTTCACCGCCTCCCCATCGCAAATTTTTTAATGAAAATGTTGTCAAAAGTTTGAGCTCCAATGAACTTCCATTAAAATCGTTTTTACTACACGCATTGCGAAGTTATTAGCGAAACTTGGGGGGAGGGGTTCTGTAGAAACGACAGCCCCCCCCACGGCGAATTTGTTTTATACAATTGGTGTCAATCGATAGAGAATCGTTTGAGCCCCAATGAGCTTCAATTCCCATCGTTTGAAACCCAAAGGTAAAAAAGTTAAAGCTTTTAAAAGGGTGTGAAATTGAGTGACATTTCACCGCCCTCCCCCCCCATTGCAAATTTTTTAATGAAATTTAAGTTTGATTAAAAATTTTGAGGGGAGGGGACTGTTGAAACGACACCCCCTACGCGAGTTTTTTTTTATAAAATCGGTATCGATCGATAGAGAATCGTTTGAGCTCAAATGATTGACACAAATTTCATTAGAAAATGCGCATTGGGGGGGGGATTGAAGCCCAAACGATTCTCGATCGATTAACACCATTTTTATTTAATTAAAATATTTTAACGTTTATTCGTAATTAAAAATAATTTACGATATTTTCTTTTTTAATGTTAACAGATAAAATCTATTTTACTTGTTATCAGCAACACTAAAATTTTGCGCGCTACTTGCTCGGAGTGATGATAATTTACTATTTCGCAATCTTTGAAACGCTCTAACTTTTTTACCTTTGGGTTGCAAACAATGGAAATCGAAGCTCATTGGAGTTCTAACGATTCTCGATCGATTGGCATTTATTGTATTGAAAAAATCACATCTTGAAAAAGGTATATCTACACCCCCTCCCAAAATTGTTCTTAAGAATTGAATTTTTATTAAAAGCCTTTTGAGGTACAAACGATTTTTATGGAAGCTCATTGCCGCTCAAACTTAGATGGTGGGGGGGGGGTGTAGCTCTACCTCTACCTCTTAAAGCGGTAGAGGTATCCTAGCTATTGATTGCTGAGTCATTAAATGCTTTTTAGAGAGCGCTACATTACACGCTTTCAATTCAAATTACTTTAGAATCTAGAATTATGGTGGGTCACCACGTTGCTAAAAGAACGATTTGCAGAGGGAAATTCGGAGAAATTTGCAATTTTCTGTAGAAGTACATAACAAATATTATTTTTGGCCACATTTTTTGGGTAGGCCAGGCCTAACCTGGTTATGGGACGTGGGTTTCAAGAGAAGTAAGGAACGATATTGAGAATAGAGATTTAATTTTAATTATAGATATTTTCGATTTTATACAAATTTGAGGACTTGAAAATTTTCTCACATGTACCTAGGGGGTATTCCATACCCCCCAGACCCGCCGGTCTTGATTTAATTTGTCTTGTTCCAGAAACAAGCGCTTCATTATATTGCGTTCCAGAGTACTTTTTGTCCAGTCATATTCTAAGTTGATCCTTTGCTCGAATTGTCGAATTCTAACAATGACTGTGATCAAAAAAAAAAACTGGTACCATCACCTTACCGTCCCATGAGCCGCCACTGCTGCCAAGTACTGCTTCAAACAATCATACAGGGCCCACCACAATGGCGGCTCATAGTTTGCTATAATGGGGAGCTACAAATGAAATATTGAATGTGTTCAATTATATAACGCACGCGCACCACGAGGCTTTTTCGAGAAATAAGTGGAAGAAAGTTAGGTGTTTTTCGGTGGTAGCGTTTACGAGAGTTTCGATCGTGATTATTTATAAAAGTCGTGATTCGAAACAAGATAGCGAAGAAGGAACTAAAAGGGAGAAAAAAGAAAAATCATTATGGAAAATTTCGCAGTGAAAAGAATATTATTTGAACTTCAGGAAGTAATCAAAGAGTGACGAACCCAAACAATGTGGCATCAAATTGGAATTGCTCAATGACGATTACAACGAATTTAAAGGTGAAATTGCAGGCCCGCCTGATACTCCATACGAAGGTAGTGTTTAATTATCATAATTAAACAGAGTGACTACGAGTTAAGGATCACCCTATACATACAATAAATAAATAGTTGATTAATTAACATAATTAAATAGAGTAAGACAAAAATGTATGATGAGGAAATAAATAAAGAAAATTTATCTTAGTCAACTAAAAAACATTCAGTTGACATTAGAATAATATGTATGTAGGTTATTTAAAGGTAATTAATGTAAACACAACAAAACAGTAACTAGGTAAAATTTAAATAATAGTCAGCAAGTCAATAACTTCAATTTAAATTACGATAGAATTGGAATGTGATAATTTAGCATTTAAGTTTATATAAATAAGTGTATTTAACTTAATAAAGAAGAGTATTAATTTGAACTTAGTTTGAATTACTGCTTCTCCAACATTTGAGAAGATATGTGGATCAAGTCGAACACATTCGTAACTAAGTATTGAGACTGGTACTTAGCACAAGTCTATCAAATCTTCAAGTTATCCTAAGGGATTTCTTTAGGTAGTAAATTCGAAGTACACTACCTACCCCCAAATTATCCGGTGAAACCACCAATGGTGCGTTTTGTAACCAAAATATGGCATCCAAATATTTCATCCATCACCAGAGTTATTTGTTTAGATATATTGAAGAACCAATGGTCCCCAGCTCTAACTTTGAGAAGTGTCTTGTTATCGATACAAGTTTTGCTATCAGCTGCTGAACCAGACGATCCTCAAGATGATTTCCAGAAATGTTTCATTTGACCACTAGCCACCAGCCAAATTGAAAGTTGTGATGAGAAAGTAAGAACTATTGTTGAATACTTAGGACGAAGCGAAATTGACGCTCGAACGGTTTTATCGTGCTGCAATTGGGATCTGGAAAGTGCAATTGTTGAATTTTTGTGGTAACGAATTGATAATACTTTTTAGTTTTTTAACCACGCTTTTACTGTATTTTGTGGTACAATAAAAGAATATTTATATCAAATTTATCACCTTCCATTAAATCTCGTTAATCCAAACATGCGCGTCCGGCCAGGATGATTGTCCTGAATATTTCGAAATATAAGAAGGTACAAACAAGAATAAAAGAGGTACAAACGATTGAGATTATTTTGGATTCAAAATGGGAGGGGGCTGCCATTTCGCCAGGCCCCCCAACATTTTTTTAAATATCTCGAAAACCAAAGGTACAAACTATTTTTAACCGATTTCAAAAAAGGAGGAGGTTATCAATTCGTCTGTATTTTTTTTTTTTAATGTTTGTTACCTCATAACTCCGTCATTTATTAACCGATTTTCAAAATTTTTTCACAATTCGAAAGGATATAGTTTCAGATTGGTCCCATTTAAATTTCATCAAAATCGGTTGAGTACTTTGGTTTTTATAAATTAAATAAGACGGTCATCTGTAATTAAACACTTCAGGTCAACGTTGTTGTCATAGTTACGTTGCGATTTTGACACTAAAAGTTTAATTAAATGACACTGACATATAGTCAGTAGCGGCTCGAGAATAGGGGGCACAACTTTGACATAAGAATGTTAACCTTAAAAATGACATTGACATATACTCAGTGGCGTTGCATAATATTTTTAAAATTAGCAAAAATCAAGTTACAAAGTGACAAATGAATTAATTTATGACATTAATGTACATTAATTAAATTAACCTATTTACTTTTAATTTAAAGCGCTCAAAATTGGTTATTGCCTTCAATAGTCTTTTCTTATGAATATAAAAAGGAATTATATTGATACGACGTTTAGTTTTTTAAATTTGTACAAAAGATTAGAGGCTTCTTTCAACATCATTCCCTCTCTCTCTTTCCGCAGCGCACTCTTAAGGAACGCAAGATTCACTAAAAAGCAAGAAATAAAAAAAATTTTTACAAAAAAATAAAAACCGACTTCAAAAAAAGCACTACAAAAAAATTGCACTAAAAAGTAAAAAATAATTAGAAGTTATTAGAAGAAGATTTAACAGAAATTAGAAGTACATTTTTACAGTGCTGAGCATAAAAATTAATGTATTACGTCAATAATATACAATTATTGTTATTTTTGGAGTCGGTGCCAGCCAAGGTTAACAAACGTGTATTAACGAAGTAGCGGAGTACCAGTAGGAATACATTTTATATCACTTTGACTGCAAAGAGTTTCACAGTCGACAAGATCGCAGGCGCTTGGCGTTAAACAACACGACATCGGTATTGCTACATTATCATATTAATGTGATTTCAAATACATTTTGTAAATTTCTTAACAGCTTGGCTGGCACCGACTCCAAAAATAACAATAATTGTATATTATTGACGTAATACATTAATTTTTATGCTCAGCACTGTAAAAATGTACTTCTAATTTCTGTTAAATCTTCTTCTAATAACTTCTAATTATTTTTTACTTTTTAGTGCAATTTTTTTGTAGTGCTTTTTTTGAAGTCGGTTTTTGGATCCAAAATTCGAAATGGCGAAGGGGTTCACCTTCAAAAAAGGGACCTTTCCAGGTAATAAATAATATAGATCTCTGTTTTTTGAAGTAGAGATTGTACAAATTTTGTTATGCAATAGGTGGATATTGATATATGCATATCAATAATAATTATTGATATGACTAGGTACAGAGGTGCTCTTTCAAGTTTTTGTAAATAAAATTTTAATTTCTCCAAGGAAGCAATAATAAAGAAAAAACTCATATAACAACTTACTAATGTACTAAAGGTCAAATATAAAAAGATTGTTATTATTATTTAACTAAAAATATTTATACGTACTTATACTTTTTATTTATCTACCTATTAAATACATCAAATATTAAAATTCGGTAAAAAAAACTGATTGCATTCAAACATCCATCCAAAACATCCTGTTTTTTTAATAGTATCTTCTTTAATTTTACAAGTAATCTGCATATAGATATGCTATAACTAAAAAGATTACTGACATTAATTTCTTGGTCAAATCTTGTTTTCTGTTCTCGTTCATTCCAAGACTGAAATAAGAACAAATAGTCCGAAATTGAGACGGTCGTCAGCTTAGCGGTTAAGTGCGTTGCTGCTAATGCTAAATACCTGGTTCAACTCCGTGCTCAGTAAAACTTGATTCTGCCCGTCTCCCCTCGGAAGGCAATGGCAAACCACCGAGGTGTAATCTGCCTGGTACAGCCTCTCTGGAGATGAAGTGTATACACTTCCCGCGGTTCGGAGCCCGCGTTAAGCAGTAGGTCCCCTATGTGTGTGATAATACTTCAAACGTACAACACATGCATAGGAGAGAGGTCGCCTACGTCTGAAATCAGGCATAGCACTTGAAGAAGAAGTCCGAAATTCCAATACATTTTATAACGCAAGAAGTTGTATTTCTTGTAATTTTTCCCGTTTATCCCCAATGAAAAAAATATTTAGGTACTTAAGAAAAACCCATTGTTTTTCAATTATTATCATTTTGTGTAGATCCTAGAAAAAATACGATGTATTATTTTTTTTAACAATCTCTAAAATCTTTATATGAAAATCAGTTGTTGGAAATCCATATTAAAGAAAAATGAAAAACCTTAATACTTTTAGCACTTGATACCAGAGAGGCAAGCTTGTAAATCTTGTATACAAATACAAAATAATGGTAAAAATGTGGTTTTTTCAACGTGGTAAGTTCAATGGTCAGTTAATATGTTGTTGTGGTAAAAATGTGGAATTTTCTAGCGTGGTAATAAGTTCAATGGTCAGTCAATATTTTTGTACTACATTTTAAAAAAAGTTGTCTGTTTTATGGTCATACACACAGAGAAATGATTAATACCAAAATATCAATTAGTAAACCTGTAATTTCTATACAAAATGCGCCGTAGGCGATTTTTTATAATAATTTCATGCATCAAGCAACTTTACATAAATATTATAAATCCTTGCAATTTTTATTACCTTGAAAGTTATTTAATTTTCATTTTTACGAATGAACAGATTTAGGAAAAAATCCCCTACGGTCGTTAGGTTCTCTTACATACTACCAGTTTTAAATTACCTAATAAAATAGAATTTTTAATACACATTCAAATTAAAGTCTTGTTTTCACCAAGGTCTGTGAGTGCGTAAATTGCAGAATATTTATTATGTTATCTCATCAACAGCAGTGATGAAGTGAAAATGACACTTCCTGCATTACAATAAGTAAGACTATTAAAAAAACAAAATGGAAAAGTTTTATCTTTAGTTTTAACAGCTTCAAAGCAAATATTGTACTTAAATACTTCTCGATATTAAATAGGTGAACAGTTGTAGACGTTGTAGTGTGGCAAGGAGTTGGGATCCGCTCTGCTACAGGTCTCAATTTCATAAAAAAATTCGGGTAAGTAAAGATTTTCAATGTGCCTTATCTACCCAGATAATAAAAAGTAATTCAAAATTTCTACGATAATGTTATACCATAGGTATTTTATATCCTTATCTGTAACAATGATATTTTCAAATAAATTTACAAATATAAATTTATTATGTGGTTCCATAAAAACACAATAAATAAATAAATAATGTATTAAGTAGTAAGAGAATAATGTCAAGGCACTCTCAGTATATAAACACTTCATAATAAATTTTATTTTATTATATATCTATATTTTGACTTAATGGTTTGTGCAGTTTAAATTTCTCCATCACTATGCCCGTTCAACTTGGATTCAAAGCTAAAGATATAATTGCGGAAGGTCGTGTCACAAGCGACGATATCAAACAAATCAACATTTGGCTAAGAGAACAAAACACTCTTCCAGTGATATCCGACGAAGAAATTATAAATTTTTTGCTATCGAACGATAACAATCTAGACGGAACCAAAAAAACGATCAGCGCTTTCTTCCATATACGAAATGAGTCGCCCGAAATATTCAATAACCGGCTCATGTCAAAAGAAAATTCCGAGTCGATGAAAACCATTGCGTAAGTTATTAAAAAATATTTTAGTTTCATTTAAGGTTCAACTTGGGCTTGCTCATTTTATTTTTCTGAATTTTAATTTAATATTCCTTCCAGCCAAAAAAAAATGAATTATTTAGTATCGGATCGTTTAACTTGCTTAGATTATTATTAATTTACATTTAAATAACTTTGGTTATTTGATAAACAATGTTTGTTATATTATTTACATAATTTAGAAAATAAACAAACGTGGAAAAAGATGTGAACGCTCTCCGCCTCCCTTTTCGACCCTAGACGCAAACCACCCCTTTGGTTTTACTTTATCCTGTTTAATTCATAAACGGCTTATCTGACGACAAAACTACATCAGAACAAATAAATTTATAATTAAATTTTAAAGAAAAACTATTCCTTGGGATTTTTTGATTTGAGTTACCGTTTCCATAGAATCGTCGTATAAATGAAAGTCAAATAAGGCGCACATTGAAAAACTCGTGAATTTTCGACAAATACCTCATGTATCGTTGCTCTCACGTGAAAATTTACTGAAATAGAAAGTAATGAACGGAAAATTATCTATTGGTGTTAATAACTTGTTCGTCAAAATGTATTTTTTAAGCACTGTTGAAAAAAAAAAAAAAAAGTAGTTACATATTTTGTTTTCGCATTAAATTGTAATCGTTAGATTAAATTAGTAATTAATCCCAATTATATTTTGTTAAGGTTATACTACGACGATTGTTTTTATCTTTAATCTCATATTTAAAACAAAATTTTTTTAGACCTATTGTTAATAAAACTACGCATTTTAGACAAAAAATGTATTATTTATACTTATCTAATAAGTAATTAATTTTCCAACAACTTCTACTACGACATGGTTCTTAAAAATAATACACGCAAAATGAGCGGTTGAGGAAAAGAACTGCAAAAGTATAGGAGTTATGAGTTTCTATAAGCACATCAAAACATAATCCCATCATCAATTGCTCACACCTTAGATAAGGATTTATTCGTAAACGCTATGGATATACCAAGAAACTACCATCTTGTTTACAAATTTACCATTGAACTCCTTTGGCAAAAAAGGCAACAAAATAGCTTTTATGTATAGGCAGCCTGTCCTCTTACTACAGAAGCATTCTGTTCTTTAAGTTCTGGAAAGTTTACAAATCACACAATCTTGGAGCCCAATTGATAGAACCATTTCTTGAAATAATGTTGTCACCAAATTGTCCTTTCAATAAATCGATGGTTTCGGTGACTGTGTGGCAGGTAGCACCATCCTGTTGGAACCATAAGTTGTCGATGTTTAACTCTTGGATTTTTGGAAACAAAAATGTATTGAGGATGTGTCGATATCTCACACCATTTACCGTAACGGTAGCTCCTTCCTCATTTCGAAAGAAATATGGACCGATGATGCCGTTGGCTTGTATTCCACACCAAACAGTCAATTTTAACGGATGCAATGGAGTTTCAAGATAATGTTCCGGATTGGCCGCAGTCAATATACGGCAATTTTGCTTGTTCACATACCCATTCAACCAGAAATGTGCCTCGTCACTGAAGCAAATTTGGCGGCAAAAGAATGGATCCACTTCCAATTGGTTGTGAGCCCAATCTGCAAACGCACGACGCAATCGATGATCATAGGCTTCAATTCTTGAACCAACTGGATCTTGTAAGGATATAAACCTTTGATGTAAAATTTTCCATGTAGTGGACGGACAAAGCCCAAGTTGTTGAGCACGATGGCGAATTGAAATGTTTGGGTTCTCCTGCACACTTTCACTCACAGAAGCGATAGTTTCTTCGGTACGCACATTTCATTGTCTTGTTGGTGGTCTTACATCATGCAATGAAGAAGTGGTACGAAATTTATCCATCACCGCACCAACAGCCTGCTCAGAAGGTCGATTATGTCGACCATAAAATGGGCGAAGAGCTCTATAAGTTTCGCGAACGGAACTCTGACTTTGAAAATAAATTTCCACAATTTGGTAGCGTTGTTCAAGTGTTAATTTATTCATGATTAAATGGCAAACCATTCTGAACACAAATGTCAAAGAACTGTCACTTTGACAAACTTCATTCAAAAGTTGCTCCTATCGACTTTCCATGAGCGAGTACCCCAATATGTAAACTTGTCCTGAATCTGTTCACAACAACTTAAATTAAACAATAAAAATTATAAAACCAAAACTTCTTTTAGGTACTTCGGTGTAGCACCACAAAGAACTAAGGATAACTGTGCAGTCATTCTCGCACGGTTATACAACTCAAGCTACAGTAGCTTCAATCTAACTCAATTTTTCAAATTTTTGTTAACAAGTTTGGATGCTGCAATTTACTCCAGCCCGCCAAGCGGATTAATCATGGTGATTGATATGGATGGCGTAAGTTATCTAACTTTCATAACCGACTCCCTTTTATCGAGTCACTTTTACTTTCAGTTTGGACTAATGCATTTAATGAAATTACGGCCCGGTGCTATCAGCGTATTTTTCCGTTACCTTCAGGAAGCTTTACCAGTGAAATTGAAGAATATTCACGTACTTAACACGGCTTATTTTATCGACAAAGTTATGGCCATTATTAAACCCTTTATGAGTGATCACATAAATCAGTTGGTGAGGATTTTTTATATTATAAATAATGGAAATGTTTAGTAACTTGTTTTTGGTTTTAGTTGCTTTTTCACAAAAGAGAGTGCGATATGGAAGAATTCTTTAAGAATTGTGTATCTAAGGAATTATTGCCGGAAGATTTTGGTGGCGAATTACCTTGCATGGAAGTTATGACAGACCAATTGATTGATAATTTGAACTTAAAATATATGAAATCGTATTTATCATCCGAAGAAACTCGAAGATCTAGTATAATTTAATAATAGAAATTATCATAATTTATTATAATTTCATAATCATCCATGTATTTAACAGAGCCCCCTATAGGTGGTTACGGGTACATCAGTATATCTTTTGTTAATATTTCATATCGTTATCAGTAAATTATTTATAATCTGGTTTAATATAATTACAATGTTTTTAAATAACTACTGTTGTCTTCTTTCTTGAAATTGTTCAAACGCTACCTTTATAAAACTATAGAAAACCGTGGTAGGGAGAAGTAAAATAAATTATTCCACCGCTAAGCCACCAATGTAGAAAACCGGTGGTGCGTGGTTAATAAGTTATTTCACCGCTAAGCCTCCAATCCTTCGACGGAACTTGCGTGTTGGGCTGGATCTTCGGAAATCGATGATTCGACTACCGAAGGGGCTGCTACCACGAGATTTCTTTTAATGTACTTTAGCCTACCCGTCCGGTAGCTTTGGGAGAGATCAGCTTGACAGAACTCCCTTTTAATTTTACGTAAGTTTGGTAGCGGAGCGTCAAGGGGTCGTCCAGAGTCGTAGGGTAAAGGGGTTAACAACACTAATCACTTGCGTATTGACAAGCAGTAAAAGATTGAAATGCTTTTAACATGAAGTCTATTATTACTTTTATACAATAATCTAAATTGGTAAAATTGACAAACACAAAATAGCAGTTTACTGGGAACAGTTTAATATGGACACAATACCTTGTTGTTGTTGGTTTCGGTCTAGGTCACCTGTCTGAATCCAGGAAGAAACTAGAAATTAAACAAACTTCTCTTTTAATTTTACGAACCAATTGAATAACACTCAAACTAACGATTCGCGATTGAGTAAGAACTTTTGATCGAGAACAGCTCGGATAACACTCAAGAATTCTCACAAATCGGGATTTTTATAACCAATTACCCACTTTGGATATTAGTCAATCCACCCTCATGCAGGGTGGAGAACCAATGACTTTTGTTCGTCATTCTGCATCTCGTCGAGGGGGATGGGACTTAACTTCCTAATTCTCAAAACTTTCTTCCCGTTTCATGTGTGCAATCCTTAGGATTGACCGTGTAATTAGGCGGCCCTTCTTATATTTAAATTCCTCAAAGTGAGGGTTTATTTAACTGTTCCCACAGATGATGGAAATGAGGCGTTAAATTAAAAAATACACTTTACGATCCTTTGCCCTATTTTATGGACAAGTTTCGTTTGGCGGGGCAAATATATTTTAACCTCCCATTTCCTCCTGCACACGTGCAAGTGCAGTGTAAAATTAATTATATCGTATGCATTGACTTATAATCGATAAGCCGAAATAAGGGGCAAGAGCCCTTCGTGACTGAAAAGCCGCCCGCACCTGTTGCCAGGGTTCTTGGGGGATTGTTCCCGTCTTGTTAAATGATTTACTGGTATTTAGATAAATCAATGCATCGATATGTTAAGACTAAATCTTTCCTAATTATTAGCTTTTTACATTAAATTAAACAGAGGTATTCTTAAGTTACCTCTATTTAATTATCTTAATTACAATTATCTATGTCGGAAATAAAAATACCTAAACCGTATTTTCGTGACGTCGCACTATGGGAACTTTTGACGAAAACCCGGTCAAAAGCTATAAAAGATTTTTGCGTTAAACTACAATTTCTATATAGGGATTTGTAGAGAGATTAGGGGTCCATTTAATGGTGAAAACTGAAAGTTTTAAATTTAAACACGAGCGGGTGTACAGCAGTTCAAAGTTGGTCTTAGTTTCAAACGTACTTGTGCAGCATTGTAAGTGAGAAAATTCTTCTGTGTTGTGAAGTGAATAACTTTTTAAATAAGTGTCACATTTTAATTCTAAAGGTTGGAAAATAATCCTGGAAATATGTAGAATATTTTACTATTTTTAAAGGTCACATTTTAATGTTCAACTTGTTGAAAAACTGTGTTATTCGGACCTCCGCCGGTAACGATAGATTTTAAGGGACGGTTATTTTCAACTAACTAAAAAGTTAGTATCCGTTCAATACCCAAGCGATTTCTTTTTATGATGTTTTAGCTTGTACTTTTGTCTAAAAAAATTTAAAAAAAAAGTTGCGCATATTTGCGTATGCAATTGTAGCATTCTTTTAATTAAGGCGCGGCAGTGCTCGTGGAACGTAATATGTACTATATGTACTACATAAAGACTGGAACAGAAAGCATATGTCACTTTATATCTTATTGTTAGAATCAGAAGGAGAGAGGAAAATATTTGCCGCTGCCTGTCCGGGGAAACGACACTTGCGTTCTCGCCGGCTTGTGAGATAACAGCTGCATATAATTAACTGCATTATTGTGTTGATAAAAAGTTCTGAATAAAGATACGAATTGTGTATTTTCGAGTTATTTCTAACATCAGAAGTGAGATCGTGTCCATGCTCCACAATTAATATGGAGGCGATATTAGCGGAATTTTTGAAGGCTATCAAAAACAACAAGACGGCTCCTGCGCAAGTAGATCTACCGTTGTTTCGTCCTGACATCGATGATGCCGAGTGTTGGATAAAAGAGGTGACAAAAATCAAAGAAGAATTTGAGTGGTCGGATTTGCAAATATTGGTAAGAATTGCTAGATTTTTAACTAATGAGGCAAAAATTTGGTTTGAAAATTGGTGTCCGGTCGCACGAAGTTGGGTTGTTTTCAAAAACGAATTTTTAGAGTCTTTTCCCCCAAAGAAAATTCTTGGGCGTTTGTTTTATGAAGCTGCAATATTAAATACTTCCGAATGTAATACTTATGTCGCGTATGTGCATAAAAAGTTATCATTACTTAAAAATTTACGCGGAAATTGGAGTGTAATATAATATAAAACCAATAAAAAGTTCAGTGTACGACGCGCCTAAGATTTAGGTAATATATTGCATCAACGTGCAAGATTGCAGAAACGCACTTCGAACTTTTTATAGGTTACACGCGTTGAGTGGCAATGCACGAAGATATGCTGATTGGGCAAATCGAACATTGTCAACTACACACGCATGATTTAGGAGAGTTTAGTTTTAGCTTGAGTCGGGGCAAGAGCCTCCGAAGTGGGAACGAATATGTATATGTGAAATTTAATAAATAATATAAACCAATTGATGCAGTTTTGATTGAGCTAAATTCTGGAATCTTAGAAGAATAAAAATACCCAAACCGACAATTATCATAGGAGTACCCCTGATTTAATCGAATTAATTGTTTATGGCATCCAAGACAGTAAAGTACAGGAAGCTGTTACTATGCGTGATTTTAAATCTGTATCGGAACTTATTTCATATTTGAGCACAGTTATAAAACCAAGTTGTAAGAAAAATGTTACTAATAATAACAATATTGAACAAATTGGCGCGAAGAGACTGAAACTTAAGCAATTGCAAAAGTCTACGTTATCATGTTTCAACTGTGGGCGTTTGGGACATATAAGAAGGCATTGTACTTACGTCAGAGATTCGCAGAAAACTCGAGGTCAATCCTCGAGTTACTCTAACCAGACACCTGCGTCTGCAATTAAACGTGACGATAAGAACGCATCAAGTTTCAGTAAATGCTCGTTTTGTAATAAACAAGGACATACAGTGGAGGTTTGTTTTACTAAAAATGCCATTGAACAAAGACGCAATGTTAATTTTATTGATCAAGAAAAATCGATACCTACCGTTATAAAAATCGATAACGAAATTTATGTTGGTTAGATCGACACCGCAAGTGACGTCACGTTAATTTCTGATAAGTTTATTGACAGCTTTAAATTTAAATTAAAACAAAATGTTCTACCATTACGGGGGTTTGCGTCCAGTAAAGTCGTGGCAAAGTATGAGTTTACGGCTGTTGTAGAGATTGTCTTGGGCTTTTGCCTGCTTGTAGAGATGGTTTTAAATATGTCTTGGTATTAATTAATGCCTTTACCAAATACTGTTATTTAACACCATTAATTACTGTAAAAGCTGAGGAAGCTGAAAAGGCCCTGAAAGTATTCATTTCTTGTTTTGGAACTCTAAAAGTTTTTGTTATGGATGGTGGAACGAACTTTCATAACTTGTCACTTTGTAAATTTTTAGACTCAGTTAATATTAATTATCATTTTGTAACACCTGATGTGCATAGGGCTAACGGTCAAGTCGAACGCTATATGCGTACTGTTATGAATTTAATTAGGGTAGAAACGAAAGTTAAAGCAGAGTGGTCAACTGTTCTTTGGAAAATTCAATTAGTTTTAAATACGACCGTTCAAAAATCAATAGCAATGACACCTTTGCAAGACTTAATTGGTATAAAATCAGCAACTCCGTTAATCCAATCTGCTTTGCATAATTTGTCTCACGATTTGTCACCGATTCGCGACTTGAATTTGGATCGACAACGCATTATTGAAAAACTTAAACCTAACGAATCGGTAAAAGATAAATTAAATGCGAAGAGACGAGATACTGTTCAGTATGTGGTGGGGAATTTTGTATTGCTCCATCGTGCAAGTAAACTGCACGCCAGTAAAATGAACTTTGAATTTTTGGGACCGTATGAAATTGTTGGTATTACTGACGAAGGACGATACGAATTAAAGAGAGTTGGTGTGGGGAAGAATAGAATAATCAAGGCTGAAGGCTGCCAAGGAACAATTACGTTTATGGCCTGTTGACTGGACCCTAGCAACTGATATGGAAGACTTGATTGGTCTACTAGAAAATGAAGGTAATTTTGATTATGATATCTGTATTCGTATGTAACAGCACTAGGGCTAAAGTTGTTAGCATGATGCGAGTACAGTTTTTTTTGCCTTGACAGCACGAGCGCTTGCGCGAGGGCTGTCGCGCAAAATAAAACTGTACGAACATCATGCTATTTTAGCCCGAGTTGCTGTTTTGGAGAGTAGATCCCGCCGAAAAAGGCGGGGCGAAAATTCGCAATGATGGTCCTTATCATTACTTCACACGAAAAGTTGACCAAATTTTCTAAATGTGGCGCCATCTTTCGGTATTCCCAAAAAAATAAATTCAATTTATTTTCGCATATAATTCATCCTTATCATTACTTCGCCTGAAAAGTTGACTAAATTTGCTAAATGTGGCGCCATCTTTCGGTATTCCCAAAAAAATAAATTCAATTTATTTTCGCATATATTCATCCTTATCATTACTACGCACGAAAAGTTGACTAAATTTGCTAAATGTGGCGCCATCTCACGGTTTTCCAACAATCAAAAATTGTGACTTTTTGTCACAATTTACTCGCATAAATTCATCCTCGTGACTTTTAAACGTCAAATTAAACGTACTTTTTTTTACTTTGAATACATTTTTGTTTATTACATTGAAATTTTTGGTTTTATTTATTTTCGTCCTAATTTGGGTAGGTCATTCCGCCAGATGGCGTTACGTTTACTACTAGCAAGTCAACTTTTCGTCATCGAGTAATATATAGGGGTACATTATCATTTTTAGTCGGCATTTTTGCCGACCGCCCGGATGCAACTTGTGTCCTCCCACTCTTGCACTCTTTGGTGGGGGGGGCTCTTGTATCCGCCGGAACTGTATGCTCCCACTCCGTTGTGAGAGCGTCTTTTTGGAAACGGCCGAGTACAACTTGTATGCTCTGTCTCACTCTATTGTTGTACTCGATAGATAGCCGGCAGCTTGTTGTACTCAACTGAAATTCTCATTTTTGATAGGCCCATGTGGACCACGGCGGGATATACTCATTTAATAGGTTAGCCTGCGTGTTTTAGTCATCAGGCTGTTGTTTAAATTTGCTATGGTGTGATCCATAGGTTAGCCTGCGTGCTTTAGTCATCAGGCTGTTGTTTAAATTTGCTATGGTGTGATCCACAGGTTAACCTGCGTGCTTTAGTCATCAGGCTGTTGTTTAAATTTGCTATGATGTGATCCATAGGTTAGCCTGCGTGCTTTAGTCATCAGGCTGTTGTTTAAATTTGCTATGGTGTGATCCATAGGTTAGCCTGCGTGCTTTAGTCATCAGGCTGTTGTTTAAATTTGCTATGGTGTGATCCATAGGTTAGCCTGCGTGCTTTAGTCATCAGGCTGTTGTTTAAATTTGCTATGATGTGATCCATAGGTTAGCCTGCGTGCTTTAGTCATCAGGCTGTTGTTTAAATTTGCTATGGTGTGATCCATAGGTTAGCCTGCGTGCTTTAGTCATCAGGCTGTTGTTTAAATTTGCTATGGTGTGATCCATAGGTTAGCCTGCGTGCTTTAGTCATCAGGCTGTTGTTTAAATTTGCTATGGTGTGATCCATAGGTTAGCCTGCGTGCTTTAGTCATCAGGCTGTTGTTTAAATTTGCTATGGTGTGATCCATAGGTTAGCCTGCGTGCTTTAGTCATCAGGCTGTTGTTTAAATTTGCTATGGTGTGATCCATAGGTTAGCCTGCGTGCTTTAGTCATCAGGCTGTTGTTTAAATTTGCTATGGTGTGATCCATAGGTTAGCCTGCGTGCTTTAGTCATCAGGCTGTTGTTTAAATTTGCTATGGTGTGATCCATAGGTTAGCCTGCGTGCTTTAGTCATCAGGCTGTTGTTTAAATTTGCTATGGTGTGATCCATAGGTTAGCCTGCGTGCTTTAGTCATCAGGCTGTTGTTTAAATTTGCTATGGTGTGATCCATAGGTTAGCCTGCGTGCTTTAGTCATCAGGCTGTTGTTTAAATTTGCTATGGTGTGATCCATAGGTTATCCTGCGTGCTTTAGTCATCAGGCTGTTGTTTAAATTTGCTATGGTGTGATCCATAGGTTAACCTGCGTGCTTTAGTCATCAGGCTGTTGTTTAAATTTGCTATGGTGTGATCCATAGGTTAGCCTGCGTGCTTTAGTCATCAGGCTGTTGTTTAAATTTGCTATGGTGTGATCCATAGGTTAGCCTGCGTGCTTTAGTCATCAGGCTGTTGTTTAAATTTGCTATGGTGTGATCCATAGGTTAGCCTGCGTGCTTTAGTCATCAGGCTGTTGTTTAAATTTGCTATGGTGTGATCCATAGGTTAGCCTGCGTGCTTTAGTCATCAGGCTGTTGTTTAAATTTGCTATGGTGTGATCCATAGGTTAACCTGCGTGCTTTAGTCATCAGGTTGTTGTAAATGACTATGGGGTCAGCATACTCCCATAGGGCGGTGAGACACCATACCTGCGTGCTTTAGACATCAGGATGGAATGTTGACTAAGGGTGTCAATATTATGTCAAGACCCGTCATGCCTAACGATAGTTTCGACTATTGAAATTATTCGTTAGAAGAAATCGCATCCTGTTGTAATGTGAACTTTTGCTTTTAGATGTGGGCATTGATGATGTTCCAGAGAGCGGAACAAATGTCAGTCTGGCCGTGTCAGAATCAGAAGGAGAGAGGGAAATACTTGCCGCTGCCTGTCCGGGGAAACGACACTTGCGTTCTCGCCGGCCTGTGAGATAACAGCTGCATATAATTAACTGCATTATTGTGTTGATAAAAAGTTCTGAATAAAGATACGAATTGTGTATTTTCGAGTTATTTCTAACATTATAATAAACGAAAACGAATTTATTTTTTCATGAAGTAATATTTTTATTGACAACTAGCGCCTGCGGCGCTAGACATACGTATAGTAAACAGAAATAACACATTATGAACAATTTTTTTATTATTTCAACTTTAAAATGACCCTAGATCCAAAGATAATGAGTTTTTTTTTTGTTTTTGTTTATGCGTGTCGGAAGGGGGAAAATCTTAAAAAAGACACCACCAGCCCGTACTGGATGGTAGTGTGGGGTCAGCCCACTAAAAACCCCCTCCCGGATACCTTACGGTACTTCTTCCGCTATCGCGTCCATTGTACTACTTTATTTTTTATGCTCATTTTTAGACCCACAGACATTTTTAGAGTCACAGTGTCGACAGTGCTAGATATGATTGCAGCCTTTAGGTGGTCTCTCGGCCTTATCGTTTGACTGGTAAAATTTCAACAAAGGGAGGTACAATCAGGGACTTTTTAGTCTACGTGATTTGTGGTACTCTAAACCGGTGCGAATTGCAGTCGACGATTAGCCCCTGGACCATGCTATGCGGCTCGAAATCGCAACAAAGTCGAGCAATATGCAGTCGATGGAGCGGAAGAGGTGATTTTATTCTGTTTCATATGTTAAAATAGTAGAATGGACCGTAGGCTTTAAGAAGAGTCCTTTGCAGGAAAAACGATGACGGTTAATTAAAATAAAATTCTTTAATTTTATCTTAATGCCAAAGGATACACAATATTTTTGGTAGTTCCGTTCGGTGTATAAATGTACAAATTTTTTGGTGTGCCAACTCGGGAGCAAGCAACATACAATTGGCCATGTGAAAAACACGAATTCTCCAAATTCAAGCCAGCAACAGTTTCGCCAGCTCTTGACGTCGAAGCTCTGTCGCGTAATGCTTCAAGCCGAATTTTGCGTACTTCCTCAGTTTCGGCAGCTCTTTTTTTACTTACCTTCTTAGCCTTTGTTATTGGTGTTTTATTTCCTATAAATGCTTTTTTAGGTGGCATTGTATGTATATTTAGCAAAATTAACGTAGTTTTATGTCAATGTCAGTTTCACTTTCTATAAAAGAAAATAGAATGCGCTGATAAATTAGGTAAATCTCGAAAATTGAAATCGTAAAATGTTTGGGCCACTTTCGTATTATTCATTTAGATGATTAGGGGGAATCAGATATCAATTTTGGTGATGATCGATGAAATTCGAAAAAAAACTTTTGTT
The DNA here is from genome assembly GCA_932274525.1 of Podabrus alpinus. Taxonomy (NCBI): domain Eukaryota; kingdom Metazoa; phylum Arthropoda; class Insecta; order Coleoptera; family Cantharidae; genus Podabrus; species Podabrus alpinus. Next base: position 73,188,788 of record OW026454.1, on the reverse strand, counting down.
TTGGGGATAAATTTTAAAATTTTTTTTCGTATTATTCATTTAGATGATTGGGGGGAATCAGATATCAATTTTGGTGATGATCGATGAAGTTCCAAAAAAAACTTTTGTTTTGCGGATAAATTTTAAAATTTTTTTTCGTATTCTTCATTTAGATGATTAGGGGGAATCAGATATCAATTTTGGTGATGATCGATGAAGTTCCAAAAAAAACTTTTGTTTTGCGGATAAATTTTAAAATGTTTGTTCGTATTATTCATTTAGATGATTGGGGGGAATCAGATATCAATTTTGGTGATGATCGATGAAGTTCCAAAAAAAACTTTTGTTTTGCGGATAAATTTTAAAATTTTTGTTCGTATTATTCATTTAGACGATTGGGGGGAATCAGATATCAATTTTGGTGATGATAATCCGTCATCCGTCATCTGTCATCCCATCCGTCATCTGTCATCTGTCATCCGTCATCTGTCATCTGTCATACATACATACATACATACACACATACATACATAATCTTCACGTAAAGTTACATCTTCATGTAAAGTTAAATCTGTATGTACAAAATGATTTTTAGGTTATGTAGTTAATGCAGTCACTTTGACACTATCGGGGGGCCCATGGGGGCTATTCAACACTATCAGGGTCACTCTCTACGTTATGAAAAGGGGGCGCGTCTTGCTAAAACGTTTTATGTTACCTACTATATTGATATTATACCAAATATGTATCGTGCCAAATATGAGGAATTTATTCTCGACACATACATACCCATACATATTAATTACTTCAATTATTATCTATTAGTGGTATTTTAATTTAATATATGTTTTCTTACCCCTTCTTAGACAGCTTTGCACACTTTTATGATATATTTATGAGTTATTTATTTATGAATTAATACAATTATGACTTTGTATTAATTTGCAATGAACACAATTAATTAATGTACACTGAATGTCATAATTTAATTCATTTGTCACCTTATAACTTGATTTTTGATAATTTTAAAAATATTGTGCAACGCTACTGACTATAATATGTCAATGTCATTTTTAAGGTTAGTCAAAGTTGTGCCCCCTATTTGTCGAGCCGCTACTGACTATAATATGTCAATGTCATTGAATCTTTATTGTGCAACGCTACTGACTATAATATGTCAATGTCATTTTTAAGGTTAGTCAAAGTTGTGCCCCCTATTTGTCGAGCCGCTACTGACTATAATATGTCAAAGTCATTGAATTAATCTTTTAGCGTCAAAATCGCATCGTAACTATGACAACGACTGTGACCTGAAGTGTTTAACTGCTGATGACCGTCTTATGGTGGCGAATTAGTAAAATCAAAGACGACGAAAAGTTTACTCTTGAATGTCGCCAGATCTCGTGAAAGTTTCAACGCCCACAGTTACGGGGTTTAGGCGTCTATGCGGAACATACACACATATATACATACATACATACATCCATTTTTATATATAAGATATAATACTATTTTACAGGTAATTTTCTTAACCCTTGACTGGTACAGTGATTTTCTATGGGAGGTTGTAGACTGCGCCCGATGGTTAAAGGGTCTCATAATCTAACATGCAGATTGCGCCGGGTTCGGTTAGGGTAAGTATGTAGATTGCGCCGATGGTCAATTAATAGGTAATCTTTTTGGGTAACGACGGAGTGAAAATCCCATTAGAGGATTAAGGTACTTAATTTATTACAGGAGTACTATACATTATGTGCGATTTTTAATTAGGTTAGTAATTTGACGAGGTTATTTTTAAATAACTGCATTATTTTGATTCTTTCATTATTATAAACTTTTATAACACAAATTTATAACTACGAGAAATTTGTAATTTCGAGACAATTTGTGCACGATTCTGTTGGTCTATAATTTTTCAATAAAATTTGATTGGTTACAATTTTATATTTGCGGAATATATTTTAATATTTTTTATTTGGTTAGTTATTGGACGAGGCCTTTTTTCATCTTAATTTTTGGGTTGGTATTTCACATTTACTATATAAGTATAAAAATATTTAGTATGTAGTAAAAATTCAAGAACATATTATTATTATTTATTAGCAATGTCAACGATTACAGAAATGTTAAGTGAGCGCGGAAAAACGTTGTTGGTGCGCGATGGGTACAAATTTTACCAGTACATTGAATTAAAGAATGGAGAAATTAAATGGCGCTGCTGCAATCGAAAATGTTCAGCTAATATGTACACCGTGGGAGAAAAAAATCATAGGACAATAACGAAAGATAATTTGGAACATAATCACGAAATGGATGAGCAAAAACTAAAGCGGCAAATTGTTAGTGGTGAAGCCAAACGAAAAGCGATTGAAGATACTTCTCTAAGACCTTCTGACATTCTTATGGGCGCCATCGCTAAAACGAAAGTTTTTCGGGTTGATATTGATCGCCGTGATGCTGAGATGATCTCTAGAGCTATATATGACCTAAGGCGAAAAGAACAGCCACCATTACCAACCTCGATAATGGATGTTCATTCCGCGTTGGACTCTATAGTAGTTAACACAGAGAATGGCGAAAATTTTCTTATGGTTAACGACAAGGAAAACAATTTGATTATATTTTCCTGTCTGACTAACTTAAGATGTTTGTGCTCTTCAGAGAACATTTTCATGGATGGTACTTTTGATTACTGTACTAAATTCTTCTATCAATTCTTTACCATTCATGGGTATGAAAATGGATATTTCATTCCACTTGCATTGTCTTTTGAAAGATAAAAAACAGCTCACTTACCAACACTGTCTACAAACGTTAGTAGACATTTGTTCTCGAAATAATTTACTTTTTGAACCGAAAACCGTTACTGTCGATTTTGAAGTTGCTATTCATGCGAGCATTAAACATGTTTGGGAAAATGTGGAACTTATTGGGTGTAGATTCCATTTAAGCCAGGCGTGGTTTAGAAAAATACAAAAATTAGGCTTGGTCACGGAATATCGAGATGAACTTTCCGAAATTGGTAAATGGTTGCGCTTCTCATTTGGGTTACAATATTTGCCTCCACACGAAATTGATGCTGCTTTTAGTGAGGATTTAATAGCGATATTGCCAGACGATGAACGACTGAACAGGTATACCGACTACATATTTCAAAATTATGTCGATGCAAACTCACTTTTTCCACCAAAGCTCTGGGCGGCACACACAGCGAGTATGTGCCGGACAACAAATGCGTGCGAGTCGTTTCATAACGTATTTAGTTCACATTTTTATAGCCCCCACCCAGCGATTTACACCTTTTTGGAGAAATTGAAAATGATGCAAATTAAGACATATATCACCATAAACAGTTTAGGTACGGCTAAGATGCAAAATACCGATTCAATTAGTAAAAAAGCTAAACTACAGCATTTGATCGACTTGTATTCTAGCAAAACAATGTCACGGTTGGAATTTATAAAAAGTATTTGCAATAAGTATTGTCACATTAATGATAATTAGGTACCGCAATTTAATTTTTTTATTTTTTATTAATAAACTGATTTACAATAATAACCCCATTATGCCTTGGTAATACTTTGTAATCCCTCAGTACACCATCGGCGCAATCTGTATGTTACCCTTAATGACCATCGGCGCAATCTACAGGTTGCCCATGTTCATTTACCCAAAAAAAAAGGATTAATTTCTGACCATCGGCGCAGTCTACATATGTCCTTTTGTATAACGTAACTAGTATAGTGGGGTCTCTAACGACCCCACTGCAAAAGACAATGGAAAAAACAACTTTTCAAAAAAAATTTTTAATTATATTTTTATTTCGATGTATTTCAATACAATAAACATTAAAATAATAAAATAATAAAACTTTTACTCAGGTAATAATTAATTTAAAAAGATGCAGTTTTCTAATGCAGTGTCTTGGTTTCTCGAATATGGAATCGCCAAAAAAAAAAAATTTCTGTAATCTGGGTGAGTAAATTTACATCACAACAGACTTAGATGTATTACCTAAAACTAAAACAGTTACATTTAGCGCAACAGAAGAAAAAAACAAAAGGGTATTTTTAAACTTACATTTATATCTCTTCGCAAGTTGTACAGATAATTGTTATTATTTCGTAAACCAATCACGTCACAGGCGAGCGCGTCCGTCACTAAGTTGATCTCACTCATTACTAAAGCTACTGATAAGCACATGCATCTACTTCAAACTGTAACGAGGTAATACGCGATTTAAAACAATTGGGGTCTTCGGTGACCCCACTGTACCAGTTAGGGTTAAACTTAAATATTTCACGAACGGCCATAAAAATTTCGAACCTTTCCTTTTATACCTAACCGCTTGTCAATGAAACGTACTGTAAAGTAGATTTTTAACAGCTTCCAGTCGGATGATGATATGGAGTTGTAACTACGTTTTTATATAATTTTAACCTTTTGTTTTATATAAAATTAAGGAATTTTTATAATTAATGCGTTATAATTACCTAACCCTCTAGAAACCTCCGGGGTGCCGATTTTGGTTCAAATCACACAACTTTTTGACATTAATTCCGCCAAATTGGGTAAGCCATTTTGGTTATAGTATTTTTGATTCATGATTAGCGACTCGAAAAAATCCTGGCTACCACTAATTGTAGTTTAAATCGTTAAAATAATTTTTTTTTAAATATAAATCCGCCATTTTGTTTATGGAATTTATAACTTGGAATTCATAATCAGCGACCTCAAACCCCATTGAATACCAATTTTAGATAAAATCCGACATCTTTTTGACATATTGGTCGGCCATATTAGGTCCGCCATTTTGTTTTTGGAATTTTTAACTTGGAATTCATAATCAGCGACCTCTAAACCCTTTGAATACCAATTTTAGATAAAATCGAACATCTTTTTGGCATATTGGTCGGCCATATTGGATCCGCCATTTCGCGTTTTGGAATTTATAATTTGGAATTCATAATCAGCGACCTCAAAACCCATTAAATACCAAATTTAGATCAAATCGAACATCTTTTTGACATATTGGTCGGCCATATTGGGTCCGCCATTTTGTTTATAAAATTTTTAAATTTAGATTCGTAATCAGCGACCTCAAAAACCCTAGCATACCAATGGGCTAATCCCTCAAATTTTTTTTTTCATTAAAATCGAAAATTTAAGTGATTTTAAACCCCTCTTGCGTAAAAAAAAAATTTTTTTTAACAATTTTAACGATCGTATTGAAGTTCAAAAATTGAAATATTTTTAAATAATTAAAACGCGGTAAATAATGACGTACATAAAGGTAAGCCAATTAGAAGCCAATACACTCCCACTATTGAAATTTAATTATTTTTAAATGTCAGTTGGTATACTATAACCTTAAAAGTTTAAATAATAATGTATTTAAATGTAAAGAATGAATTGAAACTATATATTATTATTTTTATACTTCAAAATGGGTAGCAATTAGAAATTAATTTTGAACAAGCATCATTTATTTATTTACAAATTGCATATTTTCATAGTGAACGTAGATGGCGTATTATGTATGCATGGTTGCCATGGTTATAATAAGTATTTCAATTTACGGATTTTTAACAATTTTTAAACACATCACATGGGTACACTCAAGGATGTAATTTTCGCATACATATAAACGTGGCATCGTGGTAAATGCAATTTTAATTGCAAATTGTGATTGGACGGCCTTTATGTACGTCACAGAATGGCGACTTTTCAAACGTATACGTTTAAAAAAGGCACTTTATATAATTAGTATAGCGTTTTAAAATTATATATTTTGTAAGATGCAACTTTTGAATTTGAACTTCGCGCCAACATCCTCCCCAGAAAACGCCATCTATTGAGAACTAACAAAGTTCAAATCTAAAATCACACTTCTTCGACGACACGGAAAATAACCTGGACCACCACGTTGTGAAAATACCTACGATCGCCATCTAGTAACCAAACTCTTTCTTCCGGTGTACAAAACATAATGTCAAAAACAACTGTAACAAGACAAATGATTGCTCCGAAAGAGAGACAACCTTTAACTTTCAACACAAAATAAAACAACCAAATTTGGGCAAGTCAATTCTTTTATTATCGTTAATATTCTTGTTTGAGGAAAATAACCTGAAGCAAAGATTTACCTAACTCGTGACCTTACTTAGTACATTCTTTGAAGATTGAGGGAAGCTATGTGTTTTATTTAAACACTAGCTGTTAATGGAAAATTACCTTTATTAATCTACCTTTAAATAACCACCCTTGAATTATAATTTACTACCTAATTAATTGTAACTTATTTAAACTCAGTTGAAATAATTATTTATATTTGGCTCGCTGGTTAAAATCAAGGAATCCTTCGTTAGTTTTATATAGGCTAAAATATTATATATCTCGCCATGACCAACGTTCTTCGAGAAAACATATATAGGTACAGCTGTTCAAATACAAATTAAAATCACAACCTAATTCAAACAAGTTCAACCATTCTGTATTTGAATAATAACGATACATAATTTACCAATATTAAAACCCCAATCTAAGTAACCTGATTTCCTTTAAGGAATCTCGTTAATCCATTCATGCGCATCACTGTAAGTTATGATAACTTAATTAACAACAAATCTTTGGGAACAGTTCAATGTAATTTGCTTTATGGTTTGCATTTAAGCATATGTAGTACTGTGTAATTTATCTTCCAGTCTACCACGGGATTTGGGCCATTCATACAGAGTCGTCGGAAAGCTAAATGTACAAGTAATGATCCCAAAACCATTGTTTTAAATAAGTCAATCATTTACAACTATATAAAGATTTGTAAACTTATCGTACATCTTTACGCAGCCTTGTAACTCTTACTTAGTAACGCTTACTTGGGGCTTAGTAATAGATTGAATGAATTTATCAAATCCCTTTAACTGCAAACAATTATCAATAACTTTAACAATCACCCTGTATATTAATATAATTATTTTAATAACAGATTACCCATTTTAAATAATGAAACTTCTTAATTTATAAATCTAAACCCATTTGAAATTAAAACACCCTGTATATAAGCATTCTTGCATTTTCTTTGTTTGAATAAAACAAGCTACCGTTAAAAGCTTGACCTCGAAATTCCTAACACCCTTAAAGTTACTTTACCCTGAATGAATAGCCGCAGGTAGAATGAAAAGGGACGCTTCGCTTTGTTATCCTCCGGCATAAAACTATTCAACCTTGCAACGAAAATTATGTAATAAGTTAAACAAATTTCTTCTAATAATAATTAATAAATGAAAATTGCATTAAGCAAAGCGAAATTAGCTATTATTTAAAACCCTTTAAAACCACCTGTTAAATTCTATTGTTTTAAACAAAGAAATATGTAAAACACGAATCAATTAAATTAAAGTCATTTGCCACAAATTTGTACAGAAAACTGATTAAAATAATGCATAAATTTATACCTGTTAATTAACCACCAACACTAAATGAAAGTTAACACTTCAGAAAATTATCTGTATTCAAAAGAAATGTCGAAACAACTTATCTGTTCAATGATTTTACCACGAGTGACGCCTGGTTTCGTCTTAACCTAGCACCCACGCTATATGACCTTTAAGAATCCGTTATCTTATTCTAATACTAGATGTCGTGTCGGTACGAAATATCATTAAAATTGTGAATATATATACAGGACGTTTAAAATTATATTAAACAAAACAAACGGTAAATTTAAATATAAATTAAATTTCAAAATTCAATATTACAATTTGTAATTATATATAGTATTTTGCTATGGGCCATCGATTTTTATAGGTAAAAATTATATTTTTGACAACACGGGACAACCCCATTCTTGAGGTGTTTGGCCAGCTTTTCGTCAAAAGTTCCCACAGTGCGTCGGTATTTAATTAATATGAGCGGAGCGCGGGTTAACTTTGAACGATAATCTGTAACAAGCGGTTAACCCACTTGTTCAAACATAAGTTTTTTATTTTAAGAAGTTATCAAAAAGAAGTTCCGGTGGACTGGAAATACTGTTAAAAACTGGTTAAAAATTACACAAAATGTAAAAATTACACAAAGTGACATATCACACCGCCATCGCCACGGGCACCAACCTTGGTTGCAAATTATACCCATTCGTGCAAAACAAAATGTGTGGTTATTTTGTTTCTCGTATTGTGTATTCTGTGGTATTGTGTAAACTGTCTTGACGCTTATGGTTCTCAATTTAGAAGGCGAATTGAAGTTCATTATCGCACAGACGTAATTCAATTAGTCGCGAAAATTCAACTACTTGACAATTTCAGCAAAAAAAGTAAAGCCTGACCTGATTTATAAACAATTCTGTCATTTGACACAATTTGACAGTATTCTAACCTAACTTAAAAAGATTGTTCGTTTTGTTTTACAGAAGCTTTTAGTCACGTAGGCCATAATTAATTTGATTAACTCTTCGGAGACAATAAAATGACTGGTTCTGAAGAGGATTCGTTGTCCTGCAGTCGTTGCCTTGAGCCTTGTAAGAAATGGGAAGAAGAATTCTTGTGTTGCACGATATGTAAGAATTACTCTCACATACCCTGCCTCGCAAACGGTTTCATTCCGGGAGCTCTCCGTGATGATATTTGCTTTACATACGTTTGTTATGATTGCACCAGTGATGGAATGGAGATATTTCGCAGAAATAACATGCCCTTGTTAGAAGTTATAGTTCTTGTGTTACGAAATCTACAAACTCGTTATCGTCATGTCTCTAAAAAAGGTTATTTTCACTATAAAGCACACATTGCTGATTTTTTAGAGAAAAACACTAAAATCATTTTTGGAAATGACTAGTAAGTTTATTTACTTAAATTTGTCAGACACGAACAACATTTTTTTTTACAGTAAAGTGGAGCAGGCTTGGCACGAAGTTGTAACTGATGTTTTGGTTCTTAACTCCCCTACATTTTTTACCTCGGGTCGAGAAGTTTTAAACGTACCAGGATGGTGGGCGTTAACTTATCCTACTTTGCCTCCAAGTTGTATCGGAAAACTGAGTAAGTCAGAAGCATTATTGTGCTTGTTTTTTAAAAGAAAATTTCAGATGCTGAACTAAAATTGAAAAAGCTAGAAGTTGGGGACAAAATTGAAGAGAACGATTTGTTACGGAAAATAATAGAAACCAAACCATTTAATCACGTTTTATTTGTTAAACCTTTGCCCGTTTCTATTAAAAGGAGGGCATCGGCTATTATCGAAGAAGACGATGATACAAGTGAATCACTTTTCGCATCCTATTGCTCGTCGGTGCTTAAATATGAAGAACAAAGAGATGAAACCGCCCCAACAAAGAAAATGAAGGTGGCGTCGCGGGTATTTTATAAACTGGTGAAATTTTTAGACCCGTTTTCTCTTTATGAAACTACTACAGGCACAGGTACTGATTAAAAATAGTCCTATTCGTTGATTAAAATGATTTTGTTATTATAGAATCGATTGGTGAAATGAAATTGACCGGTAATGTTAGACAAGTTCACATTTATTCGCCTTATACCGGCCGTGTCGTCAAACCGTACATCTTCATAATACCTACGATTAATCCACCGTGGTTAAAATTAATGGATCAAATCAAAAGGAAACATAATTCCAAACAAACTGAAGAGCAGGTGCTATTACAACGCAGAACTTTCGATTTTGTTTATTTGCAACCCGAACTTGTGCCAGCAATCAACGCCCTATGCAGTCAATTTATGTGGCCTGGAATTGATGGTGAGTAAAATCATACCTCAATTAAGGAGGCAGAGCACTGCCATTATAGTTAAAAAATTTCTTAACTTATCTCATGCTTTCTTAACTTAAAATTATCGATGCTAAAAGTCAAAATTTCACTATTCACTACATGGTATAATTTATTTTAGATTCCTGAGTCACAAACGTTCCCGACAATATATTTTAAACCATTATTCTGTATTCTATAAAAAATAGAATTTATTTATCAGTTTATAAGTCACTTTATTACTGGTTCTCAAAATACATTCCTCTACTGCCATGAACTGAATATAGTTGGTAATTCCATTCTTGTTCTTTGTCGTAAGCTTCTTGACAGAAGCGTTCTAACCCTATTATTTGTCTCGGACAGTTCTTGTAACTTCTGTTCTGGAAAACGCTCTTGCACCTTGTTGTATCGTGCTGCCTGTGACTTCTTTAACTTAATCAGTTTATCTCATTGGCGAGCTACCCCGCGATCTCGTACCTTGTATCTTTCCTTGCACCATCAGTATTTCCATATTATCTGGAGAGTATGGATGCAATGATGCGAACCTCCTTCACAAAATTAAATGTGACGGCACTCTGTTCATCGCCCTCTTCCACCCTTAGACCTATTTATTTTAGTTTATCCTATTTATTTTGTAAACAATTCATTAGATGTTAAAAAAAATCTGATGTGACAACACATTACTTTCCCATTTAGTAGATTCCACTTCATTTTATATTAAATATTAATAAAACAGATGTTAACTCAAAAAAATTTTTAACGCGATAAAATACACAAATTACTTTGATAATATCAAAGTTACGAAATTTAATTTGTAATTTAACATGGTAACTCATATTTTTTAATAGCACTTATTTTATATTTTCATTTTAACAATAATATAACATGTTTGCATTGAAAAATTTGTAAAATTGTCATTTTCCAAAAAAAATTAGAAATTTGCGGAATGCCGTGCCGTCTATGTGCAATCAAATTTTAACTATGGGCGTAATGACGTCAGAATTAATTTTTTAGAAGTAATTAAAAAATTCGTTTGATATTAATTACATAATATGTTTTTTTTTCCTGTTTCCCCATTGGGTTAAACCACCCAACGGGGGAGTATACTCTGCTATTGGATACAGACATAACTTAAAACTAATTAATTGACATGTAATTAATGTAATATAAACGCAAACTTATAACTAGGGAAAAATGGAAACACTTATTTGGTAGAACTGTTAAAACTAAAAATTGATAAAACATGGTAATTAGAACAAATTAAACAAACACATATTAAGGCAAGAGATTGACTGTCCCTGCCCTGTATGTGTTTAGTGTGTATTGGTGTTTAAATCTGTAGAGATGAGTCAAGGTGTGAGCCATGACCAGAACGAGAGAATGATAGATTAAAAAAAAACAAATATTCACTTCGGCCCTTCAATATTCGATGTTGGTATGAGCTCAAGCTCAGGGTGGAGTATTAAAATCTTTAAGGGTTGAAATTATATGTTTTATGAAGGTAGTGAAAGAAATAACTAAGGAAGGATGTTTAAGAATTTGAAGGAGGTCCAGTGGGGATACTGAGTAGAAATTACAGAGAGTAAGATGGTTAAAACGGGAAGATACATAGCGTGGGCAATCGGACAACAAATGTTGTAGAGTTTGTCTACTCTAAAAAATTTCAGGGGAATTTTACACCAAAAATAGGTGGCCACTATGTTACCTCCTATTTTAAGTGTAAATTTACACCATTGGTGTAATACTTACCGCGTAAGGTACAAGTACACGTATGATGGCAATTCTACCGAGTAAAAGTACCTCACATGTGTTAATTTCACTCGGTATGGTGTACTTCTACATAGTAAAATTACACTGACGTAAGTAATTTTACACAGACGATGGAATTTCACTAGGTAGAAGTACACTGTTCCGAGTAAAATTACATATGCGAGGTATTTTTACTGGGAAAAATTATCTTCATATGTGTAATTGTACCTTACACACAATTACACGCAAGTATTATACTAATGGTGTAAATTTACACTCAAACTAGGGTAACATAATGGCCACCTATTTTTTGTATAAAAATTCCCCTGAAACTTTTAAAAGCAATAATTTTAGTCAGTAAAATTATTTGCTGGAAAAGTAAGTATGTATTTGTTAGGCACCACTAAAATAAACAACAAATACGTAAAATTGATCACCTTTCACGTTTTTGGATGTTCCGTTTCCAATTTTCTTTTATTTCAATTCCTTTAGAAATTTGTCTGGTCCAGACTCTTAATGTTTTTAATTTTAACGTTTTAATTAGTAGTACAAGAAATTATTCAATTGTTTAAGTTATACGTTCAAGCAAAATAACAATTTGTAGTTTTGTAGAAGTAGCTGTAAATTCGTTTTGCAAAAAGCAGATGAAACGGCTATAGCCCCAGATAAAAAAATGTCGAAGCCACACATCCAGGCGTCATGTGTTTTGTTTGTGTCATATCGTCAGGTTAATATGAACAGAATTGTGACTTTACCTCAAATTTAATTAATAGATATAAATATTCGAATCGTACGTTAGGTATAATACTGCCCATTACCAAAACTAACTACAATAATTATCGAATAAAAAACATCATGAAACAAATATAGAGCTATTTTATTATGAAATATAGAGCAAATATAGAGTGGCTATTTAATGGCACACTAAGCTACTACCAAACTAAAATACTAACACACTAAAACTAAGGAAAACAAAAGTCCAAGAACTTAAATAAAATGAAAAAAAAACACACTAAGCTACTACTAAACTAAAATACTAACACACTAAAACTAATGAAAACAAAAAATCCAGGCACTTATATAAAATGAAAAACTGTCTCTCTTCATCATAATATCTTCAAGTGATTGTAAATATCTACAAAACGTTGATAGGTTATTTAATTTGATTTAGGTTAGATATATTACTAAGACTCACCATCATTAAAAGTCTCTCAGTTTTGTTAGTAATCCAATAATTTTGGTCTTAACGTCAGAAATGCTGCGTTTATTTCGGTTTTCATTTTGACAATCTTTCAATGTTTCAATCTTCATTTTATACCATGGTATCGTAAATGCGTGCCATGAATATTCCGACGGTGCCTCGTCGTCTTCTAGGGACTCACTTGACAATAATTGCTCAGGTATATCTGAGGAACTGAATGAAGTGCTGAGCAATGTTAATGTGTCTGCTGATGCACTTGATGATTGTTTTAGCGGTTGTCATGCAGGACGCCACACTTCCCCTGGCTGCAATAAAATTAAAGTTTCATGATGTGCCATTAACTTCAGGACCGTTGCATCATCTATGTCGGTGCCATCTGATTCGAGGCAAATCGTTGAGCCATTTATTTGCATCTTTTCGGATGCTAAAATTAAACATATTAAAGATCATCAGGTAAAAAGAGAATACTACAATCATACCTCTCAAGATTACATTTTCAAGAATTCCGTCATCCTCTTCAATGACGACGAATACCTTATTTGTCCGACTCACATTCCAAATTTTAAAAATCATCATTTTTCTACAGTAATAATAATATATTATAATTAACTATAAACTATGTATTACATAATATTATTATATTTCACAAAAATATTTTTAATTTTTATCTAAATAAAATAAGAAGCCAGCGCTTATAGTAAAAGTTCAAAACCTACACACGATTTCGTTCTGAAGTGGGCATAATATGAAAAGTGGTATATGGCTATTTAGTGTAAGAAAATTGCAAAAAAAATTCCAAAATCGGTCTGCAATTTTCGACGGATTTCGTTAGGTAGGTAATTGCGAAAATAAAATGTTTTTTCGCAATATCTTTTTACCAGTTGACTTTAGGACGAAAATGATTGCTATAAATCTTATAGAATATAGAGAACAAAATTTACTACAACTTTTATCTCGGGTATTTTTCTCCAAGTTGAATAGTTGCTGAGCGTCAGCGCAGTTAATAGAGCACATTTTTGAAAATTTTAAAAACTCGCAATTTTGATCTTGCTTTTTTTTATAAATGTTTGTTACTAATTACATATTTACCATTTCCATATTATCATATTGACTTTTGTAAAACATTTATAAAAAAAGTCAGATCGAAATCAAGAGTTTTTGAAATTTTCAAAAAAGTGCCCTATTTAACAGCGCTGGCGCTCAGCAACTATTCGACTTACTTCGACAAAAATACGCGAGATAAAAGTTATAGTAAATTTTGTTCTCTATAAGATTTATAGCTATTATTTTCGTCCTAAAGTCAACAGGTAAGGAAATATTGCTAAGGGAGCGTTCAAGTATTACGTAACGAATTTGGGGGGAGGGGGGGGGTCTTGTAAAACGTTACGATGCGTTACAGGGGCGGGAGGGGGGGGTTTGAACTACGCATTACGTAACATTGTTTTTGCCACATAATTGTGACTTTTAGGTATAAAAATGGTCACTTGGTGGTTACGTAACGTTTTACTAGGGGGGAGGGGGGTACAGAAAAACGTTACGGCGCGTTACATGGGGGGAGGGGGGTCAAAAATCTTCAAAAATTGCGTTACGTAATACTTGAACGCTCCTTAAGAAACATTTTGTTTTCGCCATTTTTGTTAAAATTCGCACTTCCGGGCGGTCGCCAACTCAGAGTTTTTATTAGGACCCCAAACCTTAAAACATCCAAAAATCAGAACCCCTTGACCATTTTTAGGAAACTCCTCATTTCATGATTTCGAAGATGTTAAAACATTGTGTTATTCATATTTTCAATAAGCTATTAGGTTATATAATAATAATATAACTGAAATAGAAATTTGTTTAAAATTATTTTGCCATAAAACATCATTTTCACTCCTTCATAAAAAATTCCACTTCCGACGAAGAATGCGGCAAGCTCAAGGTTGCGTGCGACACGACGATTTTTAGTATAAAAGTACGAACAATTATTACCTACCGAAATCCGTCGAAAAATCGCAGAAGACCGATTTCGGATTTTTTTATCAAAATGTGCCCAATTTTCTCACACTAATAAATTGTGGAAGGATAATTCGGTTTTCATCACCGTTCAACAACATTTAAAAATCAGTATAAAAATTATGGATATTCAGAAATCACCAGTTTCCAATCCCAATACTCTAGGGATTCCCATAGATTAATTTCAACATTATAATATTATTACAAGACATCACCTACCTTTAGTTTAAACGGCCTCAAAACTAGTCAAAAAAACAAACTACTACACTGCATCCGTGGTCTAACAAAATTAATAACTGATTAACACCTGCACACTGAGGTCAGAAAATAAAATCATCTCATACTGTGTGTGAAGTCCTTACTCTTCGTTTTGAGTTACATATTACTTGGAGCCGCTGATTCAACTTATTGCATCACTCAATTTATTGCAATATAGTGTTTTGATATTTTTTAAAATCATCATGTAAGGTACTAACAAAAAAGTATAGATTGGTTAAAATATGATCACCAAACTTTATTTTAATACAATTATGTTGCATCCATAATTGCAACAACTTGTTCCCAAATTCTTGAAATCTAATAAAAAATTACAATAATACTACATGGTATTTACTACTACAAACATTTTTTGATTATTTTTGTCAGGAAGGAAAAGTCTGTATAATAATTAGTAACACTTTTATATTATCTACTGACTGATGATTAAATTTACCTATAATCTTATGTTTTTCCCCTGTTTTCCTCGCATGAGTGCGAATTTCCCTTGAAAATGTAAAATTCCTCTATTGTAACACATATTTACCATACTGTGATAGGTAAATATACCCATCAACGGTTGACATTTTTTTACTTAAGATAAAAATCTCTGTTTTGGGGGTAGAAATACACTATAATGAAGGTAAATTTTAATTTACCCCAAAAATGGTGTAAATTTCACCCAATTCTGGTGTAAATTTGTCATTTTTCACCAGTAAAATTCACCTCATTTTTTGCAGTGCCACTCCTTGAATCGCAAGGACACACATCATTGTATAAACATAATATGTTTATACAAGTAAATTAGTTAAAATATTAAATTATAGTAATAAACAATACAAATCACTTGGACAGATCAAAATTAAACCATAATTTTTTTAATTTGCCGGTTTTTAATTTGTATATCACGATTACTCGAAACCAGTTCATTTTTCGAGAAAAAGTATATCTACAAATTTTGTCGGGCATACAGTCGGCTCGACGACGGTGTATTATTTTTCGCGATCCGTTCGACGCCGCCCGGCGTAGCGCAAAAAACAGCAAAAATATTGCTGTGTCTCAAGCTACCAGGTCAATGCAAATTACTGAATTTCTTACTCATATTTAAATTTCACATAAAATTTGACCTCATTAAAACATTACCGATAAGAAAGATAAACAAATTTCGCAATTTCTCAATATTATGAACAGACAAAGATCTTTAAGCATTGGTAAATGATACATATAGCTGTAAAATAAATTCATAAAGGTTTTTGCCACCTCAAAATTCGATAAAAAAGATTGTTTAGGTCAAAAATGGTAAATTTACTGTGAATTGTTATCACAAACTACATAACCTAACACTGTGAGTTACAAAAATGGAATTTATTCCATGAATAACAAATATTGTGTGAAACCGATTATATAAAAAATTTGTTAAATAATCTACTCTTTCTAATGGTCGTAATTTGCTACTGTAAATCTCCAAAAGTGTAAATAAAGGTCATTTTCGCTTCAAATTTGATAACGAGCTTCATGATAAAGAAAAGGTGGAGAACCCAACTAAATCTTGCCTACATTCTGCTCCTGTATTCACGAGACGTCTGGGAACCACACAATTGATTGAGTCATCAAATATGGAAGCGCTCCTGTAAATATAAAAACAATTGGTGATCATAAAATTTAAAAAGGTAACGAACTCGACTTACTGATAAGCAAATTTGGACGATTTTGAAACACGGCGCAGCAAAATCGAACAGTCTTATTTGAGCTCTTGAAACTACAAGACGTGTACTTCCAGAATGAACAGTTTAATTCAAAAACATCCAAATATCCAAGACTCCAAATATTTCTTATAAAGTTTGAAGTTAGATCATAAAAATGGCTACCGAGTCAATGAAGACGCCTACAAATAAAATGTAATTAAATTCGAGTCACAATAAATATCATGGAAGTAAATAACAACAAAGCAACTTACCAGCATTCCAATTGATCAACTCGACGTGATCAACAATTTGATTTCATGTATCAACGCCGTGTACTCACGAAACAGGAGCAACCTTCACAACAACAATCATCAGCTGATCTGTGTAGTTCTTCGAATGTGCATTAGTGAAATGTTTAGTGCGCATGTCTTTTGATAAGACGGGATAATTCAAATTTTGAAAAGGTAATTTAAACTTTTAATTATATTTTATGTAACATTATTATTGTAACTTTTCTACGCCACAAGAGGATATTTTTGGACCTACTCATTTTGATTTATTTGGTATTAAATATTGTCATTTTTTTCAGATAAAAATTTATCTGAACATTGTGTGCGCATTGCGATTTAATTATTTTCATAAATATAAAACCATTATTGATTTAAAGCAATCTTTTATTCATCGATTCTATTTAGTAACAGTAAGCATTTCAAAGTTTAAAGATTATCACAACGAAAGCGAATTAGTTTATCTCCAATATCATAACATCAACAATTTTAATCTACAAAAATTTATTCAAATTCAAATCAGCATCCCTTAATTGAGTTTGACCTGAATCCACCACACCTTGAGTGAATCTCCAAGATTGAGCTAGATAAAAGGGACAAGGATCGTGAATTTCTTGAGAAATTGCCCCCCTGGAAATTTCATTTTTCAATTTTATAAATTTGCTTTTATTTAAAAAGCTGGCGCTCAACAAAAACCTGGGGTGTGCAAATTTCGATTGAAATAACACAGTAATATGTAATTAAAATCGTCGTCTCGCTTAGCGCTCGAAAGCGATCTGCGACCTAGGCATTTTTTTGCAAAAATGCAAATCTAAATTCGAGAGGATCCAAATGAGACCAAAAAATCGAAACTTTAATCTGAAAATAAGCGAGCCAGACGCAAAAAACTATTCAATTTTTATCCCCCCCCTTAAACGGTAACGGGACAAAAATTGGAAAATTTGGCCATATCGATTGTCCGTTTTCGCCGCCTCCACCCCTCAAGCAAATTTCAGGTCGATCGGACGAAAACTCTGGAAGTAGATTTAAAAATACGAAAAACCGCGAGGAGCCCTCTTGCCAAGCGCTGGAAAAAATTTCGAAAAAGATAACATTGTTTCGTTCCTCGCCCACCGCCCGGAGCTTCCTGAAAAATTTCAACTCTCCAAAGTGAATGTCGAAATTTTGTGACCACTTTGAAGCGCCATTTCACCCCCTCCGTTACGTCCCATGAAAAACGGGAAGATTTTCCCGTTCAATTCTCGTAAAACCACACGGGTATGCAAAATTTCAACTCCCCACGACCCTCGTAGCTATACGCACTAAATTATGAATGAGTGAGTGAGTGATTTGCTCAAATTTATGTGTTTAATACAAACTTGGATCAAAATTATCCTAGGCAAACCATATTTTTTTAACAGCACTTATTTTATTTTTGCATTTTAACAATAATTTAAGAGGGAAATATCAAGTGTGGGGTATCATAAGATGCGGAAAAATAATCTCTATCGATTGATATGAGTTTCAATATCATATGTTCTACCGGGAAGCGGCAATGCTCTTTAACAATTTTCATTCCCCTAAAAAAGGGATTAAAAATGGACGGTTTTCAACCAAAATCTAATCAGCTCTTTAGACAGTTACTTCAAACTAGTGTATAAAATTTCAACTCAATTGGTGCACGCGTTTGTCTGAAAACGTTGACGATAGAATAACCACACAGCACACTTCATACATTACACTTCACACATCACACACACATCCGGAAATCATTCCAAAATTGGTCTTAAACAATTCGTATGGGCTTATAGACCATGGGAAAAATGCTAACTCAAAATTTTTTTTTAACTCGATAACAATACTTTCCTTTACTACGTAAATGGGAAAGTAAAAGTGGAGTCATATTGATAAAAAAAAGTGCTTCAGATTGATGGAAAAATAATCAAAATGCAACATATGATCAACTTCATCTTAATGATGAACAAGCGTGCATCAGTTTTTCATCACTCTGCTGTCTCATTAA
Organism: Podabrus alpinus; assembly: GCA_932274525.1. Taxonomy (NCBI): domain Eukaryota; kingdom Metazoa; phylum Arthropoda; class Insecta; order Coleoptera; family Cantharidae; genus Podabrus; species Podabrus alpinus. The sequence goes on along the minus strand of OW026454.1, from coordinate 73,169,878 downwards.
GAACGCCTGCATTCATAATTTTAAATAACGTTTTTATCAATTTGATCAACTAAATCATTTACATGGAGTAATCCTTCATCCAATTCATGACTGCATTCATAATTTTGAACAACGTTTTTATTCATTTGATTAACAAAATCATTTTCATGGCGTAATCTTTCATCAAATTGGTGACTGCATTTATAATTTTGAATAACGCGCTTATCAATTTGATTAACAAAATCATTTACATGGCGTAAACCTTCATCCAATTCATGACTGCATTCATAATTTTGAACAAAGTTTTTATCTATTTGATTAACAAAATCATGTACTTGGCGTAATCTTTCATCAAATTGATGACTGCATTCATAATTTTGAATAACGTGTTTATCAATTTGATTAACAAAATCATTTAAAATACGTAATCTTTCATCAAATTGATGACTGCATAAATTTCAAATCATCGAAATGTTGGACGTGTTATTCTTAATGATGAATAATTGATTTAAAGTTTTTCCATCACTGTGAATAATTTTGTTTGATGATCGGTGTCCATCAATATTATGTACTAAATTTATTTCAGTGTGGGAAACCGAAGGGTTATCGCTACATCGATTTAGATTTACCTAAATTTAGAATTTAGTTCTACCATTACATTGAAAAAAATTTAGTACATAATATTGATGGACACAAATCATCATTAGGAATAACGCGTCCATCATTTAGATGATTTGAAATTACAAAATGACGAAACTTGTTCATCATTACGAATAACGCGTCCATCATTAGGAATAACACGTCCAACATTTCGATGATTTGAAATTTCAAAATGACGAAACTTGTTCATCATTACGAATAACGCGTCCATCATTTTTTTGATAATTTGAAATTTCAAAATGACGAAACTTGTTCATCATTACGAATAATGCGCCCATCATTTCGATGATCTGAAATTTCAAAATGACGAAACTTGTTCGTCATTAGGAATAACGCGTCCATCATTTCGATGATCTGAAATTTCAAAATGACGAAATTTGTTCATCATTAGGATAACGCGTCCATCATTTGATAATTTGAAATTTCAAAATGACGAAACTTGTTCATCATTACGAATAAAGCGTCCATCATTTTTTTGATAATTTGAAATTTCAAAATGACGAAACTTGTTCATCATTACGAATAATGCGCCCATCATTTCGATGATCTGAAATTTCAAAATGTTAGGAATAACGCGTCCATCATTTCGATGATCTGAAATTTCAAAATGACGAAATTTGTTCATCATTAGGATAACGCGTCCATCATTTGATAATTTGAAATTTCAAAATGACGAAACTTATTCATCATTACGAATAACGCGTCCATCATTTGATAATTTGAAATTTCAAAATGACGAAACTTGTTCATCATTACGAATAATGCGCCCATCATTTCGATCATCTGAAATTTCAAAATGACGAAATTTGTTCCTCATTAGGAATAATGCGCCCATCATTTTGATGATTTGAAATTTCAAAATGACGAAGCTTGTTCATCATTAGTAATAACGCGTCCATCATTTCGATGATTTGAAATTTCAAAATGTCAAAAATTGTTCATCATTACGAATAATGCGCCCATCACAGTTAATCACAATGATAAAATAAATTGATGAAATCGAATTCATTGTATTGATGCACCATTTGTCGTTCATCAAACTTAATCGATGATTCAGTAATTTATATGATGATTGATTCATCACCATTATAAATAAGAAATTGATGAAATCATATACTTTATATTGATGAGTCACTCATTAGTTCACAAATGTAATGGATGATTTTGTTTATTATATTAATGATTTTGTCATCAAAATGATGAATTTTACTTGATTAATGGTGATAATCAATGTGATGTATCACATTTTTCTCAGTGTTGACTTAAAAATTTGTGTTTTAATTAAGTAAGTGAAAAATGAAAGATAAAATCCATCTCTCATAGTATTACTTGCACAAAAGAATTATTATAATCAGAATTAATATTAACAATTTACTACCGAAAATTAAGTAACCACTAAGGACCGTTTTTGTTTAAAATTTAATTCATTTATAAATGAATTTATAAAGTTAAATTCATATAAATTTATATGTTTTGATGTATTTTTATCGTTTGTTGAACCGTTGACGAAATATGTAGGATTAACTAAAAATTGGGGAGTTGTTTTGCGCCTAGAGGCGGAAGAGGGCGGCGAACGGCGTGTCGTCACATTTAATTTGATAAATGAAGTTTGCATCTATATACTTGTATTAAATTAAAAAATTTTGCAATCACAAGCGCGTGAGCGGCAGACATAATATGTTTCAAGCTTATTTGCTATCATCAGTACCGCATACACATGGAAAAACACCACACTCGTAACTGCAATTTTTTTTTTGTAATTTGCAGTTACGAGTGTAGTGTTTTTCCATGTGTATGCGGTACTTATGATAGCAAATAAGCTTGAAACATATGTCTGCCGCTCACGCGCTTGTGATTGCAAAAAATAATTTTTAATATATTATCAAGGCAGGATTACGAACTGCAATACATTCATTTATATGTTATTAAACATTATACTTGTATTAAAGTTTATGCTTCTATCACAAAGTGCAAGTATGATTTCCGTGGTTGTGTGGCGTAAATGCTGCACTAAATTTTTCTTTGAATTCGGTAATGAAAATGAACCAATGAGAAATGCCAACGAATTTTACACACACATACACGGAACTGGCGTTTTATATTATAGATTTTCTGAACTAATTTTGCTCTGTTCTTTAGTAACTCCATATTATATTTCCAAAATTTTCTCCTCGTTTAGCTTCCTGACATGTTGGTTCTTCTATGTTATCCTCTTCGCTGTTCTGTTCATTTTTTCTTTGTTTCATTAGAACCAATAAGGCACGGCAACGGCATCCCTTTAGTAAAGCAAAATACGTAGGCAAAGTGATTCCATAAAGGCTGTGTTCGGTCTGGCACCTTTTTCGCTTTAAAGCTCCGTCAAACATATTCTAATAACTCGATTTGAAGCTGTTCCGCACTTGCAAACATTACAGTTCCGTTCATTTCAGAAGTTTAAAGCACGCGAAGTTCTGAAATGAGAGCAGATAAAGCATTTGAAAGCGTGAAAAAACCTCAAATCGAATTATCAGAATGCGTTGACGGAGATCAAAGCGAAAAAAGTGCCAGACCAAAATTAGACATAATTTCAACTATGATGTATAATATGGCAATTTTTGAGCCACATAAATAAATTAAACTGTTTGACAACTGACTCGTTTACATTGAGCTATACTCACAACCCTGGTATTGTTCTTTACTAAACCCGTCTGTTATCGTGAACAAGAAGTAGGCTAAAATTCCAAATTCTAAACATTAATTTTGTTTCAGTGTCCGCTGCTTTGCAGTATCCCGATTTTACTTGCGTTGTCTTATATGGGAAACTGATAGTGGCTTTTGGAATTCTGGTACCGGATACTGCACATGCCCAGAGCTACCTACCTTTAATCTTCACACGTCCATATTGGAGAAATTCCGGAATTGGCCGGTACATGCTGTATCATCTTTGTCAGGTAATTGACACCTTTCATATTTCATTCGAATTTATGTGAAATAATAATTGCAGACAAACCGTCCTCGAGATGTTACCGTACATGTTTCGAAAAATAGTGACTCCGTTTTTCTTTTTAATAAGTTTCACTTCATAAAGGAACGTGTCGATAACAACTTTTATACCAAATATGGTCAGATTGATAAGACCCAAAGTGATGACGCTTTTTTTTTTTAGTTTAAAAACTTAAAAAGTTTATTTATGTTATATTTATATTTTATTTGTTTATTTTTAATAATATAATTTCATATTTCATTTCAAACCTGTAATTATATAGGTATATATTTATGTTCTTAGGGTTAGTTCCGACGGCAGCGGGTTTTAGTTTTGCGGGTAACTTCTGATTGGTCAAATATTTGAATCAAATATTGGCGGTAATTTATTTTATTATAAAAACATGACGATTCATTTACAAATTAGTTACAATGCTCAGAACTCGCCACTGTTGGGGCTAACCTTTATTTTTTGTTGAATAAATATTGAACTTGAGGTTCAAGATTGACAACCACTGGAGTTTTTTTTAAATTGACCTAAAAAATGTTGTCCCTACTTTTTTGGATGGAACTTCAAAATGAATTTTATTAAAATTTCGAATGAAGAATTTGGTGTGGACGCAGTAATAACTCTTATAAACCAACTGACCGATTCGCTTTCGATTTTAACTAGCACCAAAGGTGAAGTGTTTGTAGTGACCGGGAATTATGTATTAACGGATAATCCGGATTAAATGGATAATCCCAGACGGAAATGCTATATAAGTGAAACTTTTTATATATTAAATAAATAACTCAAATCAAATATAACTAAAATGGTGACCCCGAATGAAAACGAAACAAATCCAAACAAGGTGGAACTCGCTTTAGCGGCAGTTCTTAGGCTTCTATACAGCTACCTTTCTGGTGTGGAAAGTTGTTATTATCTGGTTATTTTTGATCGCCATATAATGTAACACCACATAATCAGATAATCTGCACCAATTAAATTTTTTGCGATTGGTAATTATCATCTATATATATAAAAGAGCTTGTCTGTTTGTTTGTTTGTTCGCTATACGTTCCTACACCCTTTGACCGGTCCAGGCGCAACTATTCGTGCATAAATGGAGAAAAAATTCCCGCGGGGAGCAAAGTTATTCGCGTTTATCGATTTTTTATTGATACACTGTATACTTTACCCTTAGGTTAAGTACCCAGTTACCTGGGTACTTAACCCAGTTAACAAACCCTTACTTACTTACAGGGCCGGGCTGGCCTGAACGTTCCTACACCCTTGGACCGATCTCAACCAAATTTTGCACAGTTATTCTGTAGGTCCAGGCGCAACTATTCGTGCATAAATGGAAAAAAAATTTGCGCGGGGAAAAAAGTTATTCGCGTTTTTCGATTTTTTATTGATACACTGTATACTTTACCCTTAGGTTAAGTACCCAGTTACCATTACAACTATAGCCTTCACGGATCTATTATGGTCCGCCCTGTGAGGCCCATGGCCGAACAACTACGGCCTTCACGGATCTATTATGGTCCGCCCTGTGAGGCCGAAGGCCGAACAGCTACGGCTTTCACGGATCTATTATTGTCCTCCCCCTGTGAGGCCGAAGGCCGAACAACCATGGCCTTCACGGATCTATTATGGTCCGCCCTGTGAGGCCGAAAAACTATGGCCTTCACGGATCTATTATGGTCCGCCCTGTGAGGCCGAAGGCCGAACAACTATGGCATTCACGGATATATTATGGTTCGCTCTGTGAGACCGAAGGCCGAACAACTATGGCCTTCACAGATCCATTATGGTCCGCCCTGTGAGGCGGAAGGCCGAACAACTATGGCCTTCACGGATCTATTATGGTCCGCCCTGTGAGGCCGACGCCCGAACAACTATGGCCTTCACGGATCTATTATGGTCCGCCCTGTGAGGCCGAAGGCCGAACAACTATGGCCTTCGCGGATCTATTATGGTCCTCCCTGTGAGGCCGAACAACTATGGCCTTTATTGATCTATTATGGTCCGCCCTGTGAGGCCGAAGGCCGAACAACTATGGCCTTCACGGATCTATTATGGTCCGCCCTGTGAGGCCCTCGGCCGAACAACTATGGCCTTCACAGATCTATTATGGTCCGCCCTGTGAGGCCGAAGGCCGAACAACTATGGCCTTCGCGGATCTATTATTATGGTCCTCCCCCTGTGAGGCCGAAGGCCGAACAACTATGGCCTTCTCGGATCTATTCTGGGTTTAGATGGCTAAGGGCGGCGAATGCCGCCCGTGCCAGCTAGTTTACTATATAAGTAATAACAATCAAACTTTTCCATTCTATTAGAAATTTTACTTCTCTGTAATGTATGGTCCTTTTTTTGAGGTGGACCAATCCTCTCCTTTCTCTTTTATTTATAACTTAACTTCACTAACCACATCAATAAAAAATTATTTTTTCACATCAAAGTAAAACAAGTAGTTTATATAGGGAGACCTCTTCGAAAATATCTTTAACTTAGTAAATTTCTTTCGAACATTTGCGTATTTATAAATTGCATTAGTGAATCGAAGCAACGGATTAACAGATTAACGCAATACTATATAGACGAAGTATTTAAAATATAACAACGTATCAGTTGATCAACGTTATGATTGGCTCTGAAACATGCGGACGGACACGAAGCCAGACCATAAGGCTTCTTTCTATACCTTGTATAGAAGCCTAAATAAGGCTTCTTGTTATACTTTGTATAGAAGCCTAAAAGTAACTAGAATTTTTGTTGGTAAAACCGTGTAAAACTAGCTTTAACTGATTTCGCGGAAAAAAGTTAACCTTAAATACATACCAAAAACAAATGTCAATATAATTATAACCTACAATATTGACACATAAAAATATTACTTATCAGTCTGTTACCTATGTTGACAGCCCAATATTGCTCTGTTAACTTATCAGACGACTTGACAGACTGGTAACTGCTAAAAGTCATTGGTGAACACAAATATATCACATTAACAGACTGTTATTGACTTGACTCTCTGTTAGCAACTTAACAGAGCTTGGTGAATACGGCTGTAAATGTCACTGATTACATTTTTGCTTGGAAAAACAAAAACACGTCTGGACTAGTCGACTGTTTACTCGCGACACCGGCAGGCCGCTTGTGTTAAATTAATAATTATTATTAATAATATTAAAATTAATTATTAATAATGAAATTATCATCTTAAACCTAGTAAAACACTTAAATATTAGTGGGATATTCGAATGTTTGAATATGCCGTAGTTGGTAATTTGTTCGAGAGAAATTCGTCCAACTCAGCATTTGTACGACTGAACATTTAATCGACAGGGCATATTCAAACAAATTTCTGTCGCACATAACGCTGTCGAACAAATTACCTAGAATCGAGTATTCGAATACTCGATTTCCCAGCCCTCGTAGATATAACACTACCATAACACACCAGCTACAAGATTTTTTTTTAATTAATTTGATTTTGATTAAAAAATATTAGTTTTTTGATATCTATGATATCAAAACCCTAAAATAGCATCGTCCGAACCAAGTAACGTGATATAACATGCTTCGAAAATATTATTTTTAAAGCATGGTATATAAGTTACGTTCGTAATATAGATTGTACCATAATTGCTGACTTTCGATGTGATAAATACTAAAGAAAGATATGATTTCGCGCTATGCTGAAGAAAAATTGGTCACAAAGTTGCTAATGATTGTAATTTTACATACAATTTCTTAACGGTGTGGATATATTGTTCAAAAGATAAAAATACAAATAACGGATAAGCAGATAATGCAATAAATGGATAAACAGATTAACGGATCAACAGATCAGCGGATCAATGTATCAACGTATCAATATATCAACGTATCAATGTATCAACGTATCAATGTATCAACGTATCAATGTATCAACGTATCAATGTATCAACGTATCAAAGGATCAACAATTTACTATATAGGTTACACTTTGTATTTAAAATTTAGGTAATACTTTTGAAAAGGAATCGATATAGCAAGTACCACTAATTTATAAACATGAACAACTCAAGCAATTATTCTAGCAGCGACTTTTCCGATTCCGATTTTGATTCTGATGAAAGCAATACAAAACATCATCTAACCTGTAATAATAATAAATTGCATTAGCGAATCGAATCAACGGATTAACAGATTAACGCAATACTATATAGACGAAGTATTTACAATATAACAACGTTTCAGTTGATCAACGTTATGATTGGCTCTGAAACATGCGGACCGACACGAAGCCAGACCATAAGGCTTCTTTCTATACCTTGCATAGAAGCCTAAATATGGCTTCTTGTTATACTTTGTACAGAAGCCTAAAAGTAGCGCACTGGCTACCCAGTTCTTAGACCTCTATACACAGTATTTCCAGCACGATTTGAAACGCTCTGTATGATTTTTAATTATGCGGACAGACGGACAGACACCGAGCCAGATCATAAGGCTTCTTGCTATACTTTGTATAGAAGCCTAAAAGGCTTCTTGCTATACTTTGTATAGAAGCCTAAAAAGTATTTGTTGGCGGAAGAAGTGCTGCATATCTTTAGACAAATTAGCGACGCAGATTGCAGCGCCCTGGGAATGGATCCGAAATACTCACGACCCGAGTGGATGATCGTGACGGTTTTACCGGTTGTTCCTCCTTCCGCGAGACCCGCAGCTTTCATGGGCGATTCGCCGAAGAAACGTCAAGACGATTTGACAAATAAATTGGCCCTAATCATAAATATACCTTGTATAGAAGCCTAAAAGTAGCGCACTGGCTACCCAGTTCTTAGACCTCTATACACACAGAGTATTTCCAACACGATTTGAAACGCTCTGTATGATTTTGAATTATGCGGACAGACGGACGGACAGACAGAGCCAGATCATAAGGCTTCTTGGTATACTTTGTATAGAAGCCTAATTATTTTTTCACATCAAAGTAAAACAAGTAGTTTATATTGGGAGACCTCCTCGAAAATATCTTTAACTTAGTAAATTTCCTTCGAACATTTGGGTATTTATAAATTGCATTAGCGAATCGAAGCAACGGATTAACAGATTAACGCAATACTATATAGACGAAGTATTTAAAATATAACAACGTATCAGTTGATCAACGTTATGATTGGCTCTGAAACATGCGGACGGACACGAAGCCAGACCATAAGGCTTCTTTCTATACCTTGTATAGAAGCCTAAAAGTAGCGCACTGGCTACCCAGTTCTTAGACCTCTATACACACAGAGTATTTCCAACACGATTTGAAACGCTCTGTATGATTTTGAATTATGCGGACGGACAGACAGACGGACACGGAGCCAGATCATAAGGCTTCTTGCTATACTTTGTATAGAAGCCTAAAACGGAAGAAAACAAGGTGGAACTCGCTTTAGCGGCAGTTCTTAGGCTTCTATACAGCTACCTTTCTGGTGTGGAAAGTTGTTATTAACTGGTTATTTTTGGTCGCCATATAATGTAACATCACATAATCAGATAATCTGCACTAATTATTTATTATTTTATTTTAACAACAGCAGTGGCTTGATGTGGATAGTAGGGGTGCGCGATTATGAAATTTCATAATCGATTATCGATTATAAAAAATAATCGATTTTTTTCGATTAATCGATTATTGAAAATAATCGGTTATTCATAATCGATTATGAGTTCATAATCGATTACGAACTCGTAATCGATTATGAACTCGTAATCGATTATGAACTCGTAATCGATTATGAACTCGTAATCGATTATGAACTCATAATCGATTATGAACTCGTAATCGATTATGAACCCATAATCGATTATGAATTCATAATCGATTATGAACTCATAGTCGATTATGAACTCATAGTCGATTATGAACTCATAGTCGATTATGAACTCATAACTATAATAGGTAGGGCTATTAAGGGTTACTAAATTACTATATAATTTATTATTTTCCTAATTGTGTTACGGTGGTGCTGATAAGAAGTGTTGCTAAGCACCAGTTGATAACATAATAATTGTCTTTTATTTTAATTTTTCATTTGATATACCAACGACTCTTATTAATTTAATTTGATATAAATTTTTGACACCTCATACGTTTTTATGTAGTAAGTAAAATGTGATTTGTTGATGTTTCTACATTGAGTAATTTTGCTCTGTTTTGTACAGCCTTCAACGACCGAACATGAGAATATATTGAGATTCTCGAAACGCGTCTCGTTTCATAATAAAGAATTTGGGGAAATAGACTATTTTTAATTTATTATAAAACTCCAAAAATATTGGAAAAAATAAAAATGATTTTTGATATTAATTTATTTAGGATATACCTAAACAAGTATTTAGAAATACATGCATTTTGTCTAGATTACGAACACTTTTCATTTTTAAACCTGTGGAACGTAACTAATAAATTTTATAATGTAAATAATAATGAATTTACTACGTCACGAAGAAAGACGGACAACCAGACATGACTTTGTAATATTATGTAGTACCAAAGATAAACATGTCGTGCAATCTCAAAAGTGCAAACCCACAGTAATTCTACCCACTAATTAAGAAACTCGATCAAATTATAAATTGGAATTAAATTTTTATTTAAAAAACATTTAAAAATTATTTTGATCTGGAATTGAAAATATTTAAATAAACTTACATTAATTAGTTAATCTACATACATTAATTTAATTTCGAAAATTTTGTAGATCATTTTATTGAGTTTGAATTCTGGAGAATCGTATTACCGTGGGTTCAAATTATTCAGATTGCACCACATAACCTCCAACCAAGTACCTGGAAGCATATTATAATGTTGCGATAAAAAAATTTGTAATTGCAGGTTTATTTTCATAATCGATTATTTCCACAATCGATTATTTTCACAATCGATTAATTTCACAATCGATTAGTTTCACAATCGATTATTTTCACAATCGATTATTTTCACAATCGATTATTTTCACAATCGATTATTTTCACAATCGATTATTCTCACAATCGATTATTTCTATAATCGATTAATCGATTATTATAAATTATCATAATCGATTATGAAATAATCGATTATTCGATTACGGTAATCGATTAATCGATTATATGCGCACCCCTAGTGGATAGTGAAGTTAAGTTGTAAATAAAAGAGAAGGAAGAGGATGGATCCACCTCAAAAAATGGACCGGAAATTACGCGAATTTCGAAAGCGAAAGCAAATTGCCAACATGACCCCTTCGCAAATATTACATCGTTCACGTAGTCATGCAATTCGCCGACAAAATCCACGAAGTAAAAACGCAGCTGTTCTTGAAGTAGGTAACGTTGTAGAACCAAATGTCGACGTTCATAACGGTAGTTTTACACTACCAGAAAAGTACACTACCACAACTACCAGAAAAGTAGTTGTATTTTATTTTACTTTGATGTGAAAAAATAATTTTTTAATGATGTGGTTAGTGAAGTTAAGTTGTAAATAAAAGAGAAAGGAGAGGATTGGTCCACCTCAAAAAAAGGACCAAACATTACAGAGAAGTAAAGTTTCGAATAGAATGGAAAAGTTTGATTGTTATTACTTATATAGTAAATGATAATTACCAACCGCAAAAAATTTAATTGGTGCAGATTATCTGATTATGTGATGTTACATTATATGGCGATCAAAACTAACCAGATAATAACAACTTTCCACACCAGAAAGGTAGCTGTATAGAAGCCTAAGAACTGCCGCTAAAGCGAGTTCCACCTTGTTTATATCTGTGGTAATTCTGATAATCTGAATTTTTAATACCTACCAAGCTAAAAAATATTCTAGTATAGTATAAGTAAAATTTAGTGACAATAAGAGATTTCGATTATCAGATTAGTATCTTTATTATCGCATAAAAAATTATTTTTTCACATAAAAGCAAAAGAATAGCATTTTAAGTTCAAATATAAATCTCAGAATATTTCATTTCTTAAATCTGTTGTATAGAAGCCTAGGAACCGCTGCTAAAGCAAGTTCCAACTTGTTTCTTTTTCTGTTCGGCAGCAATCAGTTTCTCCACTCTTTTTCTGTTTCTTGTACGTTTTGCCGCCACTTTTTTTTTCGCAATATTTAAATCAATTTTACGCATTCCATTGCTGCTAAACTCACGAAGTGCCTCCTTTAACGAATTAATAGTAGCTCGTTTGAATTCTTCTCTGACTTCAAAATCTTCGTATTTTCCGAACAATAAGTCCCTCTTTAGCGCCTGTTCCACATCCTTTATTAATTCACCTGAAAACATTTTTCGTTGACGTTCAACACTTATTATTTCGTTATAATGTAATTCTGCTTATATAGTAATTTTGAGTAGGATAATCGGATTAACTTATCCGATGATACGTTGATCCGATGATGCGTTGATACGATGATACGTTGATACGATGATACGTTCATCCGATGATACGTTGATCCGATGATACGTTGATCCGATGATACGTTGATGTTCAGTTTGCTTCGGGTATTTCCGTGGGACAGACAGAAGGACTTGGCCTTTTATAATAAGAGATTTGGTATGCATTGAAAAAAACAGATCAACATATCAACGGATCAACGTATTTAAATTTCCTATATAGGTGAAAAATTATGTAAATAAAATACGTATAACTTATATTTGGTCTGCATTGAAAAAACATGCGGACGGACACGAAGCCAGACCATAAGGCTTCTTTCTATACCTTGTATAGAAGCCTAAAAGTAGCGCACTGGCTACCCAGTTCATAGACCTCTATACACACAGAGTATTTCCAATACGATTTGAAACGCTCTGTATGATTTTGAATTATGCGGACGGACAGACAGACAGACGGACACGGAGCCAGATCATAAGGCTTCTTGCTATACTTTGTATAGAAGCCTAAAAGGGAGGAAAAATTGGCTGCTGCCTATATGAAGAAGAAACAGAAAGAAGAACAGGAATTGGCAATATCGCTGCGTGCTTTCGAAAATTCCTTATTAGAAGACGAATAATAGTTCATATTACAATATCTTAATATATAAAATGCCAGCTCTCTCCTGCGGCGTGTCAAAACCTAATCTCATTGGTCCAAATTTGATACCAACATAAGCACTAATCGAAGTTATGGAAGGGGAAGGATCTGAACGGAACGAAAAGAAGAAACAAAAATCGAGGAGATAGAAAATAACGGTTATTAATGATTAACTTAAATCCGGATTAACGGATTAACGTTAATACGTTAATCCGTTAATATTTAATAAAAATACTATATAATCCAAATGATTTATTATGACTTAAATGTGTTGAACGTGAACTAAAAATGTCTTTACAAAAAATGGCTTTGCGAGAATTAAATAAGGTTGTGGAAGGGGCGCTAAACAGGGCTTTATCGTTCGCTAAATATGAAGATTTAACATGGAACCTGTTTTTCGGTACCAAACCATTTATCATAGTTTTCCTCGAGATTTAGGGGTGCCGCGGGAGTGGCGCCTATCTCGTTTCTTCTTCTTTTTACCGTTTTCCGAAGTGCTGCGTAGTTGTGTAACCGTGTATTACACGGGGGATAATCCCTTAATTTTTGTGTTGGTAATAAAAAATTTACTATATAAGCAAATTTGCTTTTTGCGATCGGTTTCGGATTTAAATTTTTGGTAATGAAAATTTTGTTATTGAAAATTCATTATTGTGAATGGGAAGATGTTATTCGATAATCTACTCTATTCAAATTATAAACTATAAATTTGAATTATACATGTGGTGCCAATTTTTGGTATCGATTTTTGGTGTCGGTTTTTGCTGTCGGTTTTTGGTGTCGGTTTTTTGGTGTCGATTTTTGCGAGGTAACGACCGTGAAAACATGTTCCATGTTAAAAAACTCAATGGATCAATAGATCAACGGATCAAATAAAGAGATCAACAATATATAGGTAAACCACTCAGTTATGTATATTTCAGCAACCTTCTTCACATATCTACTCATTTTCAGAGTGTTTCCCAACACCATTTGGAGCGCACTGGCTACCCAGTTCTTAGACCTCTATACACACAGAGTATTTCCAACACGATTTGAAACGCTCTGTATGATTTTGAATTATGCGGACGGACAGACAGACGGACGGACGGACAGACACGGAGCCAGATCATAAGGCTTCTTGCTATACTTTGTATAGAAGCCTAAAACAGATATAAGTCTATATAAGACAGCTATTTCCAAAATAATAGCGCACTGGGTACCCAGTTCTTAGACCTCTATACACACTGAGTATATTCAACACGATTTGAAACGCTCTGTATGATTTTGAATTATGCGGACGGACGGACAGACAGACGGACGGACGGACAGACGGACGGACAGACACGGAGCCAGATCGTAAGGCTTCTTGCTATACTTTGTATAGAAGCCTAAAAGGAACTATGTAATGGCACGCGAAATCAACCACGTTGGAATGAAAATAATGCCCTTCTGGGTGGAAAAACCTCTTCTATGGTTTGTTCAACTAGAAATCCAGTTCGCCTTGAGTCACATAACAGTGGACGATACAAAATATGGCCACGTCGTAGCAAACTTAAATCCTACCATATTGACAGAAATCGAAGACATATTAATGAACCCACCGGAAAAAGGAAAATACGAAAAAATAAAAAAAGAATTAATAAGACGACTATCCCCGTCGCAAGAAACAAAAACCCGAAGAATGATTGAAGAAGAACAAATAGGCGATAGAAGTCCATCCCAATTTTTGCGAAAACTAAGAAGCTTAGGAGGATCAGATATAACCGAAAATCTACTAAAAACAATTTGGATAAGTCGTTTACCCACCGAATTAAAACCTATTCTAGCAGTAGTGGAAGTGCCCGAACAAACGCTGGACGAGTTGGCCGAACGCGCAGACAAGATAATCGAGATGTATAAAAATGATTTCAAGTCGTCTCCATGTAACGGAAAAATCCACGAAAATTGATTATCTAATTGACATAGGCGCCGATTTGTGTGTGTATCCAAGACGTTTATTGAAAGGATCGTTTAGAAAAGGAGAGTTTAAGCTAATCGCCGCCAACAACACAACCAAAATACATACGGTTTAACCATACATGAATTGGACTTGGAACTAGGTAAGAAATTTAAGTGGCGCTTTCTTTTCTTAGGTTTTCTATCTCTGTTTTTAATTCCTGAACTTCGCTATTTGTGCTTTCTTCTTCTATCGGATTATTTTTTGCGATGGTTTGAACGTTTCCTCGTGGTATCATCTCGATTATCTTGTCTGCGCGTTCGGCCAACTCGTCCAGCGTTTGTTCGGGCACTTCCACTACTGCTAGAATAGGTTTTAATTCGGTGGGTAAACGACTTATCCAAATTGTTTTTAGTAGATTTTCGGTTATATCTGATCCTCCTAAGCTTCTTAGTTTTCGCAAAAATTGGGATGGACTTCTATCGCCTATTTGTTCTTCTTCAATCATTCTTCGGGTTTTTGTTTCTTCCGACGGGGATAGTCGTCTTATTAATTCTTTTTTTATTTTTTCGTATTTTCCTTTTTCCGGTGGGTTCATTAATGTCTTCGATTTCTGTCAATATGGTAGGATTTAAGTTTGCTACGACTTGGCCATATTTTGTATCGTCCACTGTTATGTGACTCAAGGCGAACTGGATTTCTAGTTGAACAAACCATAGAAGAGGTTTTTCCACCCAGAAGGGCATTGTTTTCATTCCAACGTGGTTGATTTCGCGTGCCATTACATAGTTCCTTTTTTCTTCCGTTTTTGGTTTCGTTTTCATTCGGGGTCACCATTTTAGTTATATTTGATTTGAGTTATTTATTTAATATATAAAAAGTTTCACTTATATAGCATTTCCGTCTGGGATTATCCATTTAATCCGGATCCAGACGGAAATGCTATATAAGTGAAACTTTTTATATATTAAATAACTCAAATCAAATATAACTAAATGTTCTTAGGGCCCTTGGTGGATTGAAGCGATTTTGAGTAAGAAAGTGAAATTACTTAATTTTTAGAAAATATCTGTCAAGAAATATTCTCTTGTATTCTGAGTATTCTTTATATTTAAAGAGTCGAACGTTTCGAATGAAATTTCATGTTAAATATTGCATTAGCAGAAAGTTTCATGATAATTTTTAATATTTGTGGTAGTTTGTATCAGTTCTATCCAGAAATTGTTTTCCAAGTTTCCCCAGTTTCTGAGGAATATCTAATTGCCAGCAGCTGGCCTGAACCGTGTAGAATTGATTGTTTGAAACGGGATAATGTCAACTGCCCTCCAAATTAACCTTTTTTTAATTTCTTCAATTTTGGTTTTTAAGTCGGCATGTAAACTGCCCTCGGACTGTATAATCCCTACTTATACCTAAGTAGGAGATTATAACAAATAGAATTTAAGAACGGCTTATTAAATAGACAAGGCCGGTTTAGACGGGAGATTGTAGGGGGTAGTGACTGAGTGAAAATTACTAATTTCACCTCAGAATTTCATCGTTCACTTTACGTGTGATATATTATTATAATTTAAATTAAAGTACCTGTTGCGCGAAAAGGTAAATCGTCCGCTCAGAGGTGCATCAGCGGGGTCGAGCTTAGGTTAGTGTTAGGAAACGATTTTTTTTTTCGCAAGTTGAACGTTAAAAGTTAGAAAATCTGGATGCACCAACAAAAAAATCGTCTGCAAAGAAATCCTACGTACGGTCCTGAGTTGTCAACGGTAATTACAATTTCTTGGTTTGATCTTGCATGTAAGCTCCCCTCATCCCTTGTGGCCTTAGGGCCGGTTTTACAATTGGAGGTTCAGCATTGGCTCAACTAAGCCGATGCTCAGCTGAACCTCACCTAAACAAGCCAGATCAGTTTTACAATCTGCGGTTCAACTGAGCTTTGGTTTACCTATAACACAATTTGGCAACACAGCAAAAACCTAATTAACAGGAATTGTCAAACGATTTTCGTATTTTGTTAGTGTTTGTAATCGATGTTTTATTTATTAAAATTATTTTCATTGTAATTTTGATTTTCAAAAAGAATTATTAAATTTTGTACATATATCGTCCCCCTTATGCCAAAACCACGAATGTGCATTTTCTAGTTTTCAGTCAAGTGTATTTGAAGTAAATGAAATTAATCAATTTTAATTGTAATTCACACAATTTTTTTATTGTTATTCGAATATGGTGTAGCCGAAATCTAACGATAATTAAAAAAAAATTTTCTTTCTTAGAAAGAAAGTGTACTTAGATCAAAATGGCAATTTTTGCACATTCGTGGTTTTGGCATAAGGGGGACGATATAGCTGTAATTCAATCACTTATGTGGTGATGTTAATTTGGTAGTGGTAAACTACATTATTTTTTCATGTAGGTATTCAATTATTGTAGATAGGTACATAATAGCTTGCCGCTGCCTGTCCGGCGAAACGACACTTGCGTTCTCGCCGGCCTGTGAGATAACAGCTGCATATAATTAACTGCATTATTGTGTTGATAAAAAGTTCTGAATAAAGATACGAATTGTGTACTTTCGAGTTATTTCTAACATCAGAAGTGAGATCGTGTCCATGCTCCACAATTAATATGGAGGCGATATTAGCGGAATTTTTGAAGGCTATCAAAATCAACAAGACGGCTCCTGAGCAAGTAGATCTACCGTTGTTTCGTCCTGACATCGATGATGCCGAGTGTTGGATAAAAGAGGTGACAAAAATCAAAGAAGAATTTGAGTGGTCGGATTTGCAAATATTGGTAAGAATTGCTAGATTTTTAACTAATGAGGCAAAAATTTGGTTTGAAAATTGGTGTCCGGTCGCACGAAGTTGGGTTGTTTTCAAAAACGAATTTTTAGAGTCTTTTCCCCCAAAGAAAATTCTTGGGCGTTTGTTTTATGAAGCTGCAATATTAAATACTTCCGAATGTAATACTTATGTCGCGTACGTGCATAAAAAGTAATCATTACTTAAAAATTTACGCGGAAATTGGAGTACCCCTGATTTAATCGAATTAATTGTTTATGGCATCCAAGACAGTAAAGTACAGGAAGCTGTTACTATGCGTGATTTTAAATCTGTATCGGAACTTATTTCATATTTGAGCACAGTTATAAAACCAAGTTGTAAGAAAAATGTTACTAATAATAACAATATTGAACAAATTGGCGCGAAGAGACCGAAACTTGAGCAATTGCAAAAGTTTACGTTATCATATTTCAACTGTGGGCGTTTGGGACATATAAGAAGGCATTGTACTTACGTCAGAGATTCTCAGAAAACTCGAGGTCAATCCTCGAGTTACTCTAACCAGACACCTGCGTCTGCTATTAAACGTGACGATAAGAACGCATCAAGTTTCAGTAAATGCTCGTTTTGTAATAAACAAGGACATACAGTGGAGGTTTGTTTTACTAAAAATGCCATTGAACGAGGACGCAATGTTAATTTTATTGATCAAGAAAAATCGATACCTATCGTTATAAAAATCGATAACGAAATTTATGTTGGTTTGATCGACACCGCAAGTGACGTCACGTTAATTTCTGATAAGTTCATTGACCGCTTTAAATTTAAATTAAAACAAAATGTTCTACCATTACGGGGGTTTGCGTCAAGTAAAGTCGTGGCAAAGTATGAGTTTACAGCTGTTGTAGAGATTACGGGCCAAATAACGACGTTAAATTTTGTGGTTGTACCAGCTACCGATATTGACTATGACGTAATTATCGGATTCGATTTATTTTCTGATACTCGCCTTGCGGCCTTTACCGATATCAACGGAACTAAAATTTTTTATCGAGAACTACCGGGTGTGTTTCGAATTGCTGATGAAACCCAACACAAACTGAAAATACCTGGGGAATTTCGTACTCAGATTAATTGGTTGCTTTCCAAATTTTCCGAATTATTAGCGAGCGGTACTAAGGTTTCCCTGGTAAATAACGCTTCAATGGAAATAAATTTAATCGATAATTTTATCGTTTCACGGCGTCCATATCGACTTGCGGTTAGTGAAAGACAAGAAGTTCGCAAGATCATTGATGAATTACTCTCTAACGGCTTGTTTAACTAGGCTCACAAAGAAAGACGTCCCATTTGTTTGGACTGAGGAACAAGAAAATGCGAAAAGATATGTTGTTGATCATTTAACGTCTAGGCCACTTTTAGTGGTGTTTAACCGCGATTTACCCACTGAATTGCACACGGATGCAAGTTCTATTGGATATGGCGGAATATTGATTCAAAAAGTATGATGGTCAAAACAAAGTAGTTGCTTATTTTAGTAAAAGAACAACTGCATACGAGGCTAATTATCATTCATACGAACTTGAGACCTTAGGGATAGTTAATGCTTTGAAACATTTTCGGGTATATTTAATTGGTATCCAATTTCTTATTGTCACAGATTGCAATTCGGCGAAAGCTACTGTAAATAAAAATGATATTGTACCAAGGGTTGCACGCTGGTGGATGTATTTGCAGGATTTCAATTATAAAATTGTGTATCGGAAAGGTTCCTCCTTAAGTCACGTCGATTTTCTGAGCCGTAATCCGGTGTCAATATTGCGAAACTCGCGGAATTCAAAAGACACCTGGTTAAACATCGAACAGAACGGGAATGCCGAAGTACAGCAAATGCTAGTAGATTTACGAGAAGGTAAATTAGATTCACGCCAGTATGTTGAGAAAAAGGGTCTTTTGTGCCATGTGCAAACACTATCTAATAAGGAACAAGTAATTCGATACTTTGTACCTCGACAGAGTAGGCTTGGGCTATTGCGATTGTTTCATGATGAACAATGTCACGTTAGTGTTGAGAAAACTATTTGTTCAATATTGTTGCATTTTTGGTTCCCTAGACTTAGGAACTTTGTGAAAAATTACGTCAAACACTGTCTTGTTTGTACCTTAAAAAAGACACGTACCGGCCCGTTGCAAGGGAATATACTTTTGCCCGTAAAATCACCTGAGCCCGTCCATACAGTCCATGTAGATTGTCTTGGGCCTTTGCCTGCTTGTAGAGATGGTTTTAAATATGTCTTGGTATTAATTGATGCCTTTACCAAATACTGTTATTTAACACCATTAATTACTGTAATAGCTGAGGAAACTGAAAAGGCCCTGAAAGTATTCATTTCTTGTTTTGGAACTCCAAAAGTTTTTGTTATGGATGGTGGAACGAACTTTCATAACTTGTCACTTTGTAAATTTTTAGACTCAGTTAATATTAATTATCATTTTGTAACACCTGATGTGCATAGGGCTAACGGTCAAGTCGAACGCTATATGCGTACTGTTAAGAATTTAATTAGGGTAGAAACGAAAGTTAAAGCAGAGTGGTCAACTGTTCTTTGGAAAATTCAATTAGTTTTAAATACGACCGTTCAAAAATCAATAGCAATGACACCTTTGCAAGCCTTAATTGGTATAAAATCAGCAACTCCGTTAATCCAATCTGCTTTGCATAATTTGTCTCACGATTTGTCACCGATTCGCGACTTGAATTTGGATCGACAACGCATTATTGAAAAACTTAAACCTAACGAATCGGAAAAAGATAAATTAAATGCGAAGAGACGAGATACTGTTCAGTATGTGGTGGGGAATTTTGTATTGCTCCATCGTGCAAGTAAACTGCACGCCAGTAAAATGGACTTTGAAGTTTTGGGACCGTATGAAATTGTTGGTATTACTGACGAAGGACGATACGAGTTAAAGAGAGCTGGTGTGGGGAATAATAGAATAATCAAGGCTGCCAAGGAACAATTACGTTTATGGCCTGTTGACTGGACCCTAGCAACTGATATGGAAGACCTGATTGGTCTACTAGAAAATGAAGGTAATTTTGATTATTTATTATGATATCTGTATTCATTTAATAGGTTAGCCTGCGTGCTTTAGTCATCAGGCTGTTGTTTAAATTTGCTATGGTGTGATCCATAGGTTAGCCTGCGTGCTTTAGTCATCAGGATGTTGTTTAAATTTGCTATGGTGTGATCCATAGGTTAGCCTGCGTGCTTTAGTCATCAGGCTGTTGTTTAAATTTGCTATGGTGTGATCCATAGGTTAACCTGCGTGTTTTAGTCATCAGGCTGTTGTTTAAATTTGCTATGGTGTGATCCATAGGTTAACCTGCGTGCTTTAGTCATCAGGCTGTTGTTTAAATTTGCTATGGTGTGATCCATAGGTTAACCTGCGTGCTTTAGTCATCAGGTTGTTGTAAATGACTATGAGGTCAGCATACTCCCATAGGGCGGTGAGACACCATACCTGCGTGCTTTAGACGTCAGGATGGAATGTTGACTAAGGGTGTCAATATTATGTCAAGGCCCGTCATGCCTAACGATAGTTTCGACTATTGAAATTATTCGTTAGAAGAAATCACATCCTGTTGTAATGTGAACTTTTGCTTTTAGATGTGGGCATTGATGATGTTCCAGAGAGCGGAACAAATGTCAGTCTGGCCGTGTTAGAATCAGAAGGAGAGAGGGAAATGCTTGCCGCTGCCTGTCCGGGGAAACGACACTTGCGTTCTCGCCGGCCTGTGAGATAACAGCTGCATATAATTAACTGCATTATTGTGTTGATAAAAAGTTCTGAATAAAGATACGAATTGTGTACTTTCTTATTTCTAACAATATAGTGGTTTTACTTAAAATAAAAACATTATTGTCGTTGAAATACAATTTTAAATTATCATTACAAATATAAAAGAAATTGTAGGTTAGAGTAAACCCAAATGACATAATATCTGTTGAACCAGGTTTGAGCTAGGTTTGAGGGTTCAGTTAAGCTTCAAGTTGAGCTCGGCTCAAGTGCTAAGCGCGCATTGCAAAACCCATAATTTCCAAAATTTGAAGCTCAAGGGTGGTTCAAAGTTGAGCTGAGCTTAAGCTTCTATTGTAAAACCGGCCCGGAGTTTACAGGTGAGCTTAAGCGGTGACCTTTTGGCTCGGAGGGCAGTTTACATGCTTGTTGGAAATCTATCTGGCGGATGAGGGCAGTTTACATGGACGTATGTAATCTCCACCGATGGTCAAGAGAAAATCCTCACTGCCGAAATGGTCACAGTTTACCACCCATAAATTCCACCGATGGTAATTCGTAAGGATTTAAAAGTATTATTAAAGTACAATAGATATCTAGATTAAAAAAATTATTTCATTAGAAAATGAATTTTATTGAAAAATAAAAGTAACACAAAATTGTAATTTACAAATAAACTTTTAAAATAAAATGGGAATTTACATCACCGATGAGGGCGCTAACGTCGCGTCATAATGGCTGTTCTAATTAGTATAGCACGATATTGCACATAAGTTATTAATGCGTATTGTACTAATATAGCTAGTCGACTGCGTAGTAATAGTGGTAAAATTCAAATTTTAACACACAATTAATTAACAAATACACGTATAAAATTTTGGGTATACTAAACGGAGTAGTTAATATTATGGATGCGTAGTGGCGCATGGTTAATGTAAATTCCCAATACTCGTACATTATTTGAATGAGTGCGGATTTTTCATCCGGAAATTGAAAATTTCTTTGAGATTCGGAAAGCTGAGGGTTTGAATAGTCGTTTTAGTAAAACATATTGGCAAAAAAATCGTAAACTACCCGTGTATTAACGGAAAAGTGTCGGCCACGCCCATCATAAATTTGGTGTATTTTTCGATTTTTGAGGTGTGCATTCGATTCGAAGGTTGTTCCATTGTCAAAACCTACTCTCCGGGCATTCCGCTCCGCTCCATTAGGCTTGACAATGGTTTACTGGGCTAAACATACTAGAAGGGCCTTCCATCAAGAAAACCGGGATCCTAGAAATCCTGGATATAGCTTTTAAAAGTATAGTTGCGGTATGCGGCAGTAAAATTTTAAAAAAACCCCACAGATAACTAACCCAATTTATAATCGCAACTTCTACTGAGTAAAATCCGCGATGTACTCGTAATATTTATAACAATAAAAATATACACAAAATATAACGCCAATATAAATTAAAGGACCTAATAATTTATTCGGAAGCTTACCTACTTAAAAAAGTACTTATATGCTTAGCAATTAAGGCTGAGACACAATTGCCCGGGAACGGTAACGCTAAAGAAGTTAAATGTACCTGCTCTTATGGACTGCGTTATCGGTTTGTTAGCGGTTTGTTGTGCATAGATCCATAAGAGCAGGTACATTTAACTTCTTTAGCGTTACCATTCCCGTTACCGGGCAATTGTGTCTCAGCCTTTAAGAGATTATATTTTTGTACCTTCGACCCACCCGACGAGGCGGTGGAACTTACATATAGGATTATAGAAACCCTTGACCATCGGTGGAGATTACAATCGCCCGTTTACATATACCCTTTGAAACATCCCTTAATTCTGAAAAGAGAAATCGTTCGTTATGTTAACTCGCATGTGGCTCGGCGGGCGGCAGGAAGCTCTTTAGTTTAACTTCGAGTTTCTCCCATTAATTCTCATAAAATTTCTAGTCCCCTTTTGTACAAAATAAGTTAATTGTGTATGTAACTTTAAACTTCCGCTTATCTCACTTCGAGAAGGTCCTTCTGAGTAAATTAGGCCATACCATTTGCTAGACTTTACGACTCTTTACAATTCTAAATGTGTGTCACTTGTTTGCGGCTCTCTATTATTTCCATTGTGCGAAAGTAAAGGTCCTCTGCCACTTGTCGCGTTTAACTATAGGATCTGTCAGGCTTGAATCCTTCCCTTTTGCATAAAAGACATGTGATTTGATAATTTAAAACTTAGCATTAACTTTACAACATTTTGGTTTTCATATTTTAATTTTATTAATTTAACTTAATAATGAAAAAAAAAGTAGGGGGTCGACTAAGTCGCCTTGGCACAATCACCACCCCTAAAAGAAAGAACGAGGGGTTTAATTAGAACCCCTCTTTCCTTTTCTTCTTTCCATAAATTCCGGCGATCCCAGTGGTGAACATTAATTAATTATTAATTCTCTTCTTCTACAGTCGTGATGCTTCTTAACAGAAGCGTCGTGACCCATCTCTTTCTATGCATGTGATGTGCGTTCAATTTATTTCTCACATACATAGAGGACCTACTTGTTTAACGTGGGCTCCGAACCACGGGAAGTGTAATACACTTCATTGCGAGATGGGCGCTCATGGCAAATTACCTCGGTGGTTTGCCATTGCCTTCCGAGGAGAAACGGTCAGAATAAAGTTTTTACTCTTCCCGGATTTGAACCGAGCATTTCGCATTAGCAGTAGGCGCACTTAACCACTAAGCTATGACCGCTCTGACCGCTATGACCGCTATGACCGCTAATTATTTATTAATTAATGTTAAAAAAAACCTTTTGTTAAATCAAAAAAAATTTTTAAACATACTTAATTAAAGTTGCTAAGGACTATCATTCCTCAGAACCTTAATTATTACAAAACACAATTATGTACCAGGGTAAACAATTTAAATTTCTCTCTGGCCATTCCAATCATCCAATCTCTAAACGTACTAAAAATTTTTAAATTTAATTTTCTAAACATCTGTTTCACTGATACTGATTTGTGCCATCAAACCTTCCCTTTCGCATAAAAGACATGTGATTTGATAATTTAAAAGTTAGCATTAACTTTATAACATTTCAGTTTTTATATTTATTTAACAAAAAGAAAAAGGGGTCGACTTGGCACAGAGTACTAAAAACGTTTTCTTTTTGGATTTAAATTTTCGAAATTCTGAACAAGTTATCGTCATGTAACAACCACCCTGTATATCTCAGACAAAATCAATTAGTTTTATTATTGTTTATACTTTAACCTTAATTAGTCTAGATACGCCTCCCGGATATTTCTTTTAACCACTTGAACTGTCTCAAAATATTACTTAAAAATATTTTCTTATCTTTATAGAAATCATGCGACTCTCGCCCTAATGAATCTCAAAAGACAATCAAATGATTAAAAACATTTGCAAATCATTAATTAATATACTTAGAATCAATACATTAACAAACAAAAATTAATAATTATTGTAATTACATGAATTAATGCAAAATAAGCACGTCAATCACAAAGATATTCAATTAAAATAGACCAGATTATGTCTTGAATGCATTAGGACGAGCGATGACAGATATATTAGTCTTAAGATGTTAATTTTAGTGCACAAATTGGTTTTCTTACTTAAAAATGGAATTAACTTGATAAACAAATATGAGTTCGGGCCAAATTTATGACCCCAGTACTCTTTTCTCACGAAATTATCCCACACTCCGGGGTAGAAATCACATAAATACCACCTCAGATTTGGTCCAAAAGTCAGTCTTTTCTCAATTTACGGTCGGTCATATTTTTGGTGCAACGTAATATTTACTAAGTGCTAACTTCAAAATAATTTACTAGGTAAGAAAATTGATATCATTTAAATTTTGCATTGTTTAACTAAATTTCATCAACCATATATTATTTTTTTGAATTAACTTAAATCTTATCTTTTTTTTTGCGTTTATGTATTTTCTCTTTGTGTACGAAAAGTGTAGAAATGATAAATTTTGAATTGCCATTATTCAGCAAAAGCTTGGAAGTTGTTTGCATGTTTTCAAATGGATGATATCCGATCGGTAGACCTGAGCGAAAACGGGTATCCTGCGACGACGTATTCACATTAAACCATACGGCCATGTCCCCGAACATAGCCTTCCTTGTAATTTTTTTGCTTTTAAATTTATAATTAAACAATAAAGCGCTTACCGAAGATGCCAATACAAACTAATTAAATAAATGAAAGTAAAAATTATATTAATAGACCTCATTTAGGCTTCCAAAACTATGCAATGATAAGCACAACACAAAATAATAAAAAAATTCCAGGAGGCGCACTTGACGATCTCTCCTCCTAAATTTTTGATATAATAATCTACTTGATGACCGGAATCTATGTTCCAAATTTCATAACCCTCTTTTGGGGTTAAGGTTGTCAAAAACCAACCCTTACCTCAAACTATATAGTTAGTGAAAAATTCCCAGATGACGCAGTTGACGAGATCCCCTCCCAAATTTTGGATATGACAATCTACTTGATGACCCGAATCTACGTTCCAAATTTCATAACCCTCTTTTGGGGATAAGGGTGTCAAAATCCAACCCTTACCTTTAAATAGTTGGTAAAAATTCCCAGATGGCACAGTTGACGAGATCCCCTCCCAAATTTTTGAAATGACTATCTTCTTGATGACCTGAATCTATGTTCCAAATTTCATAACCCTCTTTTGGGGATAAGGGTGTCAAAATCCAACCCTTACCTTTAAATAGTCGGTGTTCAAAATGCTTTCAACTACGGCGGGCGGGAATATTTCTAACAACCTTTCTATTTGATAATTCAATAACTCACGACAAATATACGGCTGTACACTATTTTATTTGTTTATTGAGGTTAGCAATTATACTATAGATGGTGATGTTGAAAATTTCTACATTAAAAAATATACAATCAATAATAATAATCAATAAAAAATATACAATCAATAATAATCAAACAACAATATATACAAATATAAATAAATAATAAAAAGGTTTTACTTACAATTTCTGTCCTTACCGAGTTTGCAATGTTAACTGACTTGAACCTTTACCTTTACCTGATATGTATTTGATGGAGCATCCCGGCGTAGCCGGCCTTCTCCTTCATCTGGAAAGATACATTAGTGACGTTGGAAGTTTTAGAGACCGGTGGGTCTCTGGGAATTGGCGCTTGGCGGCGCTTTATATAGGCCAGTTAAGTACACTTTTCAGTTTGGCGGTTGGTACGAGCAGAAATTCAAATAAAAATAAATACACAAATATTCGTACGCAGGGGCGTACTATCTTTGGCGGGTGCAGGTCCGTACCGGCGACAAATCTAACGACCAGCCAGGGCTGGAGTTTCTGCGACAGTTGGTAAAAATTCCCAGATGGCACAGTTGACGAGATCCCCTTCCAAATTTTTGAAATGGCTATCTACTTGATGACCTAAATCTATGTTCCAAATTTCATAACCCTCTTTTGGGGATAAGGGTGTCAAAAACCAACTCTTACCTCCACCCTTACATTTATGAAGTTAGTAAAGAATTCCCATATGGTTTCTTACTAGCTATCTTAAAAGGGGTTCTTACGTTAACTCTACGTTATCTGTCGCATTACAAATAATACACAAACCCCATTTAAGATAATTTGAAATTCAACGTATGCTGCTCGGAGCTTCATTTTCTTTCGAATTAAGCTTTTTTATATAATTAACTGCATTCGCCAACATTTCACGAATACTGTGAAATCATATAAAAAAAATTGAAATTTCGAAGAAATTTGAATGAGGGGCCAACTTGACGTTAATGTCAAAAGTCAATATTTCAATACCAAATGAAAATTAATTTAACCCAGCATTTTCAAAATAATTTACAGCATTCGCCAGCATATCGCTCGCATTGGCGACTGACATTAAAAAATTAAGTAATTCAAAAATGGAGGGGCCAAAAGTAAAAGTACTTCGATATAATCACAGATGTCTCGAAAAACATTATTTACTTTTGTCCTTTACATTACATTCTATAGTGTACGTATGTCCAAAATTCTATTATTTAGCAAGAAATTTTCCCGTTAGTTGAGAATCAGTTTCATCGTGATCGTTTCATGACCGTAAAATCGAAAAGGATAATAATCTTGAATGAACTTGAACCTCAATACTTTGTTTTCCATTACCACAAATACACACAAAATATTATTGCCACGAAAGACATTAACGAAGAATATCGTTTGGTCAAAGGTACTCCAGAACCAGAAAATCATTTAAAATGGGATTCTTCCACAGAATTCATTAGTTATCGAATGACTTTAACGATGGGCAACCAAATATTGAAAGTCTATCCAGGTCTAGACACGAAACTGTTGTGCTTCGCCCGTTTGAGTATCAAAAATCTACAAATTGGTTTCGAAATTTTATGGTATAAAAGAAAATGGTACCAACAGCGGTGGTAAGGGTTGGTTTTTGACAACCTTATCCCCAAAAGAGGGTTATGAAATTTGGAACGTAGATTCGGGTCATCAAGTAGATTGTCATATCAAAAATTTGGGAGGGGATCTCGTCAACTGCGCCATCTGGGAATTTTTTACTAATTTCTTATAGGTAAAGGTTGGTTTTTGACACCCTTATCCCCAAAAGAGGATTATGAAATTTGGAACGTAATAAATAATAAATAAAAATACTCTATTGAAGCATATTATATACCTACAAATTTGCTGCAAGCAACCGACAATGTTGGTATGCTTGCAGCTGTTTACATTTTTTTTTATCTGTGCCTATTTGTTAAAATTGATCAGATAATTTTGATTTTAGTAGTTACATGTTTTATAATTTAATACTGAACGTTTTCTGGAGAAAAAGAGAGTGCAAAAACCCAGCGCCTTGGTTGAATTGTATGAATATTTTTACATTTGTTTATGAATTCACGTGGAATTTATATGTAATGTATAGGTATGCATAGATGTATAGTGTATGAGTTTTTAATGTGTGAATTTTGTGATGTGAATTTTCTAAATTTAAAAATTTAATTTTAATTTTTTTTTTATTTTAAGTTTTTACAGTAGGACGTTGTGTATGAGTTCATGTTTTATCCTGAAGGGCATTGTGTTTTTATTGAGTGTTGCTATGTGTGAGGTTGTTTGGTTTTGGCGTACCGTGTGAGTGAAAAATTTAACTGCCGTGTGATGTGACATTGGGAAGTGTTCGTGTATTTGCAATGTCGTGTAATTCGTATTTTTCAGTGTATCTTGGAGAGCCTGTGATTAATCTTAAACATTTATTTTGTGTGCGTTGAATAAAATCTATGTTTGATTTGGCAGCGTTACTCCAGATTGGGCAGGCGTAAAGCATAATTGGTTTTATCATTGTGTTATATAATTGAATTTTTAGTCTGGTGTCAAGGTGGTTTTTGTGCGTTAGCAATGGGTAAAGTGCGCGAAGCGCGTTATTGCCTTTATTCGCCTTGTCTATTAGGTGGGTTTTGTATGTTAGTTTTTCGTTCAATATCACTCCCAAGTACTTGACTGTAGGAGTTTGCTGGATTATTTTGTTATTGAATTTTAGTGGCGTTTTTAGTTTGTCCTTTTTATGAGTGAATGTCGTCAATGTAGTCTTGTCTTCGTTTACTTTAAGCTTCCATTTTTTGTAATATGGTTCTAGGATGTCTACATGTCGTTGGAGGTACGTTATGGTTTGGTATTTCTTGGTTGATGAGGCTGTAATCGCCGTATCGTCTGCGTAAAGCGCAATTTTGGTATTTTCATGTCGTGGTATGTCGTTGACGTAGTACGTGAAGAGGGTAGGAGCCAGGATGGACCCTTGAGGGACTCCGGCTGGAATGGGATGGGGATAGGAAATTGAGTTTTTTAGTTTAACTTGAAAGGATCTGTTTGTGAGAAAACTTTGGATAATTTTGATTAGGTGCTTGGGATAATTGGTTGTACATAGTTTGTGTATGAGTCCGTCGTGCCAAATGGTGTCAAAAGCTTTTTCTATGTCTAGTGTCATGATAGTCGTTGTTTTGTTTAGATTGAAATTTATTGTAATGTTGTCTGTCAGCATGGCTAGTTGTAGCAGTGTACTGTGGAGTGGTCTAAATCCGAACTGTTCTTGTATTATAGTTTCGTGCTCTTGGTCAAAGTTTCGCAGTCGATTGTGTATTATTTTTTCAAGTATCTTGGATAGGGCGGGGAGCAAGCTGATTGGACGGTAACTGGATGGAAGGGATTGTGGTTTGCCGGGCTTTGGGAGCGGGATGACGATTGCCTTTATCCATGAAGTGGGGAAATATTGAGCTTTGAGGCAAGCGTTTAAAATATATAGGGTCTTTCAATAAGAGCGCTCGATCTTTAAAATTGAATAAAAAAAGTTGTATGTGTGATATGGCGGATATCTTTATTTCGGATTGAAGTATATTCAATGCCATTATGTTTTAAAAATAATATCGTTCAAATGACCTCCGCGACTTCGTTTGCAAGTGTCGATCCGGGAGACCCAATTTTGGATGACTTTTCGGCATAAATCGGGCTGGATAGCAGCAATGGCTTGAATGACGTTGTTCTCCAGGTCGAGAATTGTTGCTGGTTTATTGGCATATCGATACCTTACTTTGAAAACCTCGTAACTTCATTTTAGACAAAATTGAGATTTATTGTGCATTGCAATAAGGGTCATGTACTGCATGTTCTATGAAAACTTCGTAAATTAATTTTCACAATTGTACCATCTGTAGGCATATTCACTAACTGAAAACCTCTTAATGAACAAGTTACGAGGTTTTTATTTATCAATTTTTGAAAATGTTTTGAAACTTACGAGGTTTTCATTATAATATTATGGGTATTACTCGTAACTTGTACAATATTCCTACTATTAATTAGAAAAACTCGTAATTCTTTGAAAAATCTAAGTGGGTTGATGTTTATTACATTTTAGCTTAAAAAACTATAATATTGAATATTAATATTGCATTAGAACCTAATTGAACCAAGAAATATTACTCGTAGTTAAAAAAAACAGTTTTTTGTTGCTCCTGTAAAAACAGCTTTTAGGTACTTACGAGGTTTTCAAAGTAAGGTATCGATATGCCAGTGACTTAACGTAGCCCCAAAGAAAAAGTCTAAGGGCGTTAAATCGCACGATCTCGCAAGCCAATTAATGTCACCTTTTTTCGAAATAACGCGACCTGGAAACTTTTCCTTCAATAACTCCACCGTTTCACCCGCTGTGTGACACGTAGCGCCGTCTTCCTGGAACCACACGTTCTCTAAGTCCATATCAGCCAATTCGGGCCAAAAAAAATTGGTTATCATTTCTCGATACCTGACGCCGTGAAAAACTGAGAGGTTTCGGTCATCACGCACACTTTCAGCAACACCAGCAATATTCTCTTCCGACCGAACGTTCCGGACACGTACAGGCACTGCTAGATTAGCAACTGAACCGGTTTCCTCGAATTTCGCAATAAGTCGTTGAATTGAGCTCTCGGCAGGACGCCCATGTTGACCGAAAATTCCACATAGCTCGCGGAACGTTTGGCGGACAGAGCACGAATTTTTATAATAAATTTTCACGATTTCGACGCGTTGTTGAAGCGTGTAGTTTTCCATGATCAAATGGCAGCTATGGCAGAACACAAACGTCACAGAATGACAGCGCGGTCATATCAAACATAACCACAATCGGCTGTGAAAGTTCAGGCGTGGCTATTGAAAGACCCTATAGAAAAGTTGGACAATTTGTTTTTTGGAAAATTTTTTGATTATGAAAACCGAAATGTTGTCGTTGCCGGTGGCTTTATTTTTGAGTTTTTTTATGATATTTTTAATTTCTGAAGGTGAGGTGAGATCTTCTGGTGGGGTGGGATGATTGGATTGGTTGAATGTGAGTAAGGTGTTTTGCACCAAGGCTTCTGTGGAAGGATCAGTGAAGTGGGTGGTAAGGTTGTGATGGATTAGTTAGGGTGTCCGCTCGAGCGGTGGTAATGCTGGTTGAGGAAATGTCAATCGTGTTTTTGTAGTAAATCAGTAGTCCTCCTTGTGTTGTCTTAGGTTTGTTTAGTGGTAAGTAGTTGGGTAGGGTTGGTGGTTTCCTTTTATTCAGTTTTGTCTCTTGTATATTGTACGTATGTTATTTTGTCGGTCAAGTGGTGAAGTTCGTTAAATTTTGGTACGAGTCCGTTGGCGTTCCATGTTATGATTTTGAGTGTCGTTTGATGTGTATTAAACATTAAATTGTTCAGATATTTCGGAGATAATTTGAATTTTTTCAAACAGGTCTGTTACGCCTGCCAATCTGGTTCTAAGTATTCGAATATGATTGTAATGAGTTCTGGAATGTTTACTGTGTCTTTTAATAGTCTGAATTCAGCAAAGAGGGACTTTACGTCGTTTTGACCGTTTTGTGTTTCCGGCTGTATAAATTGTTGAGTGTATTGTCTTGTGACATTTGTGGGTGTATGTTGCGAAAAATGTGGTATGGGTGCATTTCGTGTTGGTAATTGTGGAAAGTTTTGTGTGTTTAAATTGTATGCTCCTGATTGACTTGACGTAATTTGAGAGGTTGGCGGGCGCCGGGTGTTTGCACTAACTTTGTCCTTGTATGAAATGTAAGTCGGGCATTCGTTGAAATTTGCTGCGTGGGCGCCTCCGCAGTTGCAGCATCGGACGTTTTCGTCTTTGGCGTTTCTTGGGCAGTCTTTAGTAAGGTGCTCTTCCAGGCATTTCACGCATCTCGGGATCATGTTGCAGTTGGAGCTTCCGTGGCCAAAATTTTGGCATCGAAAGCATTGGGTGCGGGTATTTCTTCTGTTGTACTCTTCCCAACGGACAGTGAGAAATGTATCAGGAATGATCCGGTGATATCGCCGTATTTATTTTTTAACTGAGTGATCGCGATGGGTGTGATGTTATAATTGGCTGCAAGTTCTGTTTTTACGAATACTACCTCATTTAAAAAGGGGGAACTTTTTAACACTACTTAGTTTGATGGATCTCTCCTCAGCAGGGGTGAAACTATAGCCTCTGGACCCTTTGTCGAAGAGGGCTTTTTTAAGAGCACGATGGTCGTCGTTGGATTCTGTGTACACCCAGGATTGGCCCCTGATGTACTTTATTAATATTTTACCGCTTATCAATTTTTTTGAATTGTCAATAAATTTATGTACATCGCTGATCGGGGTGGTAAGCACGATTGGCGGCGGTTTGTTATTTCCTTGGGGATTTTGTGGAGTTTGGATGCTAGGCATAGGTGGTGTAGTGATCGTTTAATTGCGCGTAAGCGGGGTGACATGTAATGAGCGTTCGGGGGCATTCATTAAAATTCCGAACTTGTTGGAGGTCGGTACCTGCGGTATATTTTCGAATTCCATATTGCAGTTTGCACTGTCTTTATTGTTTGTTTTATCACTATTATTGAAAAAGTTACTTACATTTGCTGCTAAATCACTGTCACTATTATTGTCTTCGTGAATAGGATTTGTTTTTATATCGAGTTTAACATTTTTGAGGGACTTAATATTATTTGAAGTGTCTTTTTCACTACATTTGGGCTTTGGCTTTACTAACTTGAGTCTTTTTGCGTGATTTATAGTACGTCTTAATCTCTTCTTGAGTTGGCTGCTTTGTATTTTGGTTTCGAAGTTTGAAGGTATATCGGACGTTTGGTCATTATCTGAGAGGGATGAAATACTGGGATTGGCTGGTGGGTTCGCCAGTTGAATGAATTTACGGCCAAGATTTATACTTGTTAAACTTGATTTCACTGAGTATTTAACCAGAAAGGCTTTATAACATTCACTACAATGGAGCTGCTCAATCTATATTCAAAATTCTATGTTAAGCTAAATTTATAATTTAGTAACTGACACTGTCCAATTTGGAACGTAGATTCGGGTCATCGAGTAGATTGTCATATCCAAAATTGTGGAGGGGATCTCGTCAACTGCGCCATCTGGGAATTTTTTACCAACTATTTAACGGTAAGGGTTGGCTTTTGACACCCATATCCCCAAAAGAGGGTTATGACATTTGGAACGTTTTCGGTTTTCTGTACTGGTTTGTAGAGCATCCCGGCATGGCCGGCCTTCTCTCGGTCTCAACGGACAACTGACGATGAATTCGTTTGAATTTAATCAAACTTCGGAGCGTAGCTCCGGAAAATATTCAGGGCATAATCGCAATGGTATTTTTAGGGAGAGGAGGGGGGAAGGTTTACGTCATCATACGATTTTGTCTGATATTGGTACACGTTTTTCACACGCGGAATTGTCTGAATTGTTTTTGTTTACACTCGCGGTATTGTCTGAAATTTTCGCGCATTACACTCAGTTGCGAGGTTGTTTGTTTTTAATTGTCTTAATTGTCTTTTGCACGAATATCACTCGTGGAGGTCCTTGACCGGGAAATCAAACTGAACTTAGTTTGTATTGGCGGGCAGAATTACCTATTGTTGGTCACTCCAAATTAAAAAAAAACAACGGCGCTGCAAAGAGGAAGGTTAATATAGTATAATGACATCATTTTCACAAGCGAAGATATAATCAAAATTTCGAGAAAAATCGATTTGAAAAGTAGGGAAAAGTAAGATCGTGACCCAGGCCACGACCACTATCGGGTTACCGGTCCCTTCAAATCGAGTGCAATTTTTTTGCTCCGATTTTAATTTTTCTTTCAAATTCGGGTAGGGGGGGGTGCGCTTAGTAGATATTAGTATAAATATTCGCGAAAAAATGGAAAATAAGGCGGTTATTGCCGAAAAAGTGAAAAAATTAAATTTTTTTTGCCTTCCATTTTTAAGGGTGTGCATTCGAAAGGGAGGGTCAGCCATCGTCAAATCCTACTCCTCCGGGGCGCCGCTCCGCTCCGCTCCGCTCTGCACCCCTACGGAGCGGATTTGACTCTGGTTACTAGGCTAAACATACGAGAAGCGCGACAGATCAATGAAACCGGGATCTATGCAACCGGGATGTGAGAGACCCTCGAAATAGCATTAAAAAGTATAGTCGCGGTATGGGGCAGTAAACTATTTCGTTTCACCCCCAAAAAATCGCGTAAAAACTAAAAATAATCGATGTTGCATGTACGACGCTCGAGGTGCATCTGCTGCTGCGAAATTTTCTAAGTGTAAGAGTATATCTAGCTGCACGTACCGTCAACAAAATGCGCGCCGGCCGGGCGAAGCTAGTGGCATCGACCGGTTGTGTGGCACGATCATGCTACTTTTCCGTACTTTTCAAATTGATTTTTCTCAAAATTTTGATTATAACTTCGCTTGTGAAAATTATGTCATTATACTATATTAACCTTCCTCTTTGCGATTGCAAAGTTTCAACTCATTCGGAATGACCAACATTAGGTAATCCTCACCGTATTGGCTTGTGCTTGAACCGAGTTGTTTACACTGGTCATGATGTTCTCTTGAACATCGGTGCTAATGTTTGCCTCCCTCAAGGCAGTGACAATAGCTGACGTCATTATTGAAATGACCTCAGTGATGGTCAGAGTTTCAATATTACGTCTGGAATCTGGTTCTTGAGCGGTTTGTTGGACCGTCGGAGGTGGAACTCTTGAGGTGGAACTACGAAGAGCATTTCTAGCTGTTGGATCGGCGATGTAATTGTCCAACAGTTGTCTGGCTGTTAATTGTTGCTTTGGCTTGGGGTGCGAGGGACACCCCTTGTAATTAGCGGTGTGTGCGCCGCTGCAGTTGGCGCAGGTCGCCGGTTCGCTGCGTGGTTTTATACAGGCGTCGGTCAAGTGGTCTCCGGCGCACTTTACGCACTTCGGTTTGGCATGGCAGTTCCTCCGCACATGTCCGAAGTCTTGGCACCGGTGACATTGGCTTATGCCTGTATTTTTCTTCTTTGGCGTCTCTACTCCGACATTAATGCCAAGTATGGTCGTGGCATTAAAGATTGAAACACCCTTTGGCGTCCTTTCCAGGGTGACCAGGAAAACCGGCATGGGGTGTTTGTCACGTCCGTGAAGCATCTGATGGACGGAAAAGATGGTGAAGTCACGTTCTTCGAGATGCTCCTTGAGGTCGCTGCATTTTAGCGAATTGTGTAACCCTCGAATGACTACTTTTAGGGGTTTGTCTTTGGGAAGTGAGTACGTGTGAGACGGAATGTCCTCAGCTTCCAAAAGACGTGACAGAGCGCGGTAGTCTAATTCTGTTTTCGGGTGAATCGAGGTGCCGTTTGCGACCGTTTTGATTTTATCGTAATTGATTCGTTTTTCGTTGATTAACTTGAAAATTTGTGGCCAATTGTTATTAGCTCTAACAACAATCGGTGGAACTTTGCTCGCCCGTACTGGAAGTGCGGGTGTCGAGTTGATCGAGCGTGGTGCCGGCCGCGGTTGTGATGCTGTGTCAGTCGCGTTCGCATTCGCGGAGTTTGTTACCGAGGGGGAGGAGCCTACGGTTACAATCGGGTGGGCGGAGCTTGTGGGAGCAAGCGGAGTTATTGGATGGGATACCATTGGACTGACCTGGTTTTTCGACGTCCGTTGTTTCTTGTTGTACTTGTCGGGCCAGTCTACGTCATCATCAGTATCGCTACCCAGGTCCTCGAGTGAGCTGAAGCGATTGAACACTTCTGCATTTTCGGGTGAGGATTCTTCGGAGGTGATAGGTAGCTTGCGCTTTGCGACCTTTCTGGGGGTCACGAAGGGCTGCTCGATGGAGCAGGATGGAGTTTCTTCGATTAGTGGTTCCTCGATGATGTCATCCATCTCAGCTTCAGGCTGAAAGCCCAACGCTGCACGGATGAATCTGCGTTGTTCAGGCCCCTCTTCCATGTTTATAGCCGTGTCGTAGATGCGCTGTAGGTGGTCTGAATGCTTCCTTCTTGCTTCGGCTTCTGCCGTTGCGTCTCGAATGTTTTGTACGAGCGTTTCTGCTTCAGGTGACGAGCCAGGGGATTTAGCCCTGACGGGTGTTACAGGCACTAGTACAGTGGGGTCTTTCGGCACCACTGCACCTAAATGTTTTGTTTTCTTGGTGTAGTGTGTATCCACCCTTAGTTAAGAACAATTAAGATTAAGCATTATTATTATATATTATTAAGCATATTAGTATTTAGATGAGCATGCAAGTGAATGAACTGATATAAGCGTATGAAAGCAGATGATAGAGCAGTAGTAGTATGGAAGAGGTAGAGTGCACGAGTTGTGATTGATTAGTCGACGCGTGAATCCTTATAAGAGCGATGTACATAATGTATAAAGTGATAAGTAAATAAAATATAAAAAATGTTACAAAACCAGAGTTCTTAATGAATACAAAGTGAACCAAAGCGACCCAACCTGAACGAGCTTCCCACAGGAGGTAGGAAGTTCCCACATGGCGACCGTGACACGTGACACCCGTTAAAAATAAAGAAAATTAAGTGAGAAAAAAAAAATTTTTTGGTTTTGGAAAAAGTGCACATAAAATGGGGTCTACAAAATCAAAAGAGGAAGTGGTCATCGCGCAGACAGCCAGCGGACAAGCGTCGGTATCGGATTCAATAAGCCGTACCGAATGGATTTTGGTCATTTTAATGGGAATAATTGCAATAATAGCAGGATATATAATTTGGCAAAAGTGCAAACAAGGGATAAAAGACGATATTCAAAGGGAGATAAGTCGCAACGAAATCCGAAAAAGCCAACCAAATTTACTTCAAGTGTAATAAAAAGTGCATAAAAAACCGACAATAATTTCAAAAATAAAGTTAAAAAAAGTTCATTAGTCAAGTTAAAGTGTTCAAACTTAATTAAAAGTTCAAATTTAAAAAGTGCATAGCAGTTCAAATGGACTACATACATCAGGTCAACATGGTTCAACAGGAAACGAAAACTGCAACATTGGCAGAGTCGACAATTTCAACAGGAAATCAAAGTGCAACTTCCCAAGAAAAGAAATTATAGGTAAACGAACTAAAATTTTCCATACATTTTTGCTATTTGACAAAAATTTCTATGTTCTTTGTAATATGTAATATGATAGATTTAACTTTAATTACCACTTGCAACTTAATCAATTCCATCATCAAACTAAACATTTTTAATTAACGATAATTTAATTTATTTGACAATTTCACCAATTTATTTAAATAATTTTCAAATTCATTAAGGTGCAAAGGTAAGAAAATAATTTTAATATCCATGGGTGCTGGTATAAATTTTAACTAAATGAGTTTAGATAAACTGAAACTAGTTCAAAAGGAGTTGTCCGATATCAAAATATATCTTAGGAAAGCGGGACCAACCCGTAGATCCAAAAAATCAGCTGATCTAACAACTAGGTTTGATAAAGCTAAGGCATTATATTCCGAATTTCGTAAAATAATTACCGAGGTTAACGAATTAATTTTAAACAAAGAAATAAGCGAAACCGATTTAAGAGAAGTTTTAGAAGTAAAAGGGGCCATTCAAGTGTTATATTCCGATATTTTAGAGTATTCAGATACAAAAGTAGAAATTAAAATGGGGAACTTCGATTTAAAGGTAGCGGTCTCTCTTTTAACCCCCCTTGACGGTTCAGAAGACAAAACAATACAGCTAATTGACGCAATTCTATTGTACGAATCGATGTTAGATGCAGCAGAACATTCGAATTTGATTAATTTTGTTTTAAAAACGCGTTTAGACCGTAGTGCTAAATTAAGATTGTCTCAAAAATACAGTACGGTTAGAGAATTAATTGCGGATATGAGAAAACATTTGCTAACTAAAAAATTGATCTTACGATTTCACAAGCCGAGGGTAACGATAACGCGTATTCTGTTTTAAAACCGATAAACGATCGGAATGCTATAAAAAGGTTTGCTGACGGGCTCAAAAACAAAAAACTAAGCACCATAATCTCAGCTAGAAATTTTTTATCGCTAAAAGATGCTATTAGATCGGCTACGGACGAAGATTCGGTCCAATCTACTCAACACGACCAACAAGTTATGTCTTATTCAAAATCCAATTACAGAAACACAAATTACCGGTCTGGTAACAATATGAATTATGGTAACAATTTTAGGGGTAGTAATTACAATCAAGGCCGAATTAACAACAACGTAGGGACCAGATATTTCAGAGGCCACAACTACGCAAATTCAAACAGAGCAAGAGGATATTTTCCGAGTACGTACAGGTCAAGGGCGAATAACTACGTTGATAATATTAGACGGCAGAATTTCACACGACACCGTGGTAATTCTAGAATCAAACGAAATCACGTTAATTTCGCGGAAGTAGAACAAGACAAACCAAATAAGGGCGTCTTGCAGTTTTTTCGGGAGGACAGTAGTTAGGCAAATTTATGCAATCGAAAATATGAACCGCGTTAAATTTCAAGTTAATAGCCAAAATTTAGAATTTCTAGTAGATACAGGAGCGTCATTATGTGCTATCAAATTACAAAGCTTAGATAAACATACCAAAATTCAAAATAAACGTTTAAAAATCAAAGGTATAGGCGGGAATTTAATTTCAGAAGGCTTCGTGTACATCACTTTAAAAGTAAATAATAATAGTTATTTTGAACAGAAATTTTACGTTTTTAAAAATTTACCTTGTGCGGCAGACGGAATTATCGGTGAAGATTTTCTTAAAAAATATAAAGGAAAAATTGACTACGAATTAGATTTATTAACTTTAGCAGGAAATAATACGGATAGCGTAACTTTAAATTTAAATGCAGGATCAACAAATAACATTTTAACCGTACCAGCAAGATCAGAAAGTATCCACTACGTACCAACCGACTCTAAAAAGGATTGTATAGTTTTAGCCGAAGAATTGTGTGAAGGAATTTTCTTAGGGAGTGCGGTAGTTAGACCGAAAAAAGGTAAAATTCCAATTAAAATTCGCAACACAAGAGATAGCTCGGTATTGCTTAAAAATTTTGCAGCCCAAACCCACAATTTAGACAAGTATAACATATGTAAATTTGAAAGAAATGCAAATGTAACGGTAGATAGGGTAAAGAAATTGTTAAACTCGCTTGATTTAAAAGATATGACATTGGACGAACAAATTTCAATAGAAAACATATGTGCGAAATACGTTGATATTTTTCACATGCCAGGAGATAAGCTGACATCAACAAACATCTGCAAAGAAAAAATAAGATTGAAAAAGAACGCTACGCCTACGTATATAAAACCATACAGATTGCCACATTCACAGAAAGAAGAAGTCGAAAAACAAGTCCAAAAAATGTTAGAAGACGACGTCATCGAGGAAACCAGATCTGAATGGTCAGCGCCACTTTTGATTGTACCGAAAAAAGGAGACGAAAAAGGTAATAAAAAATGGAGAGTGGTAATTGATTATCGACAGTTGAATACGAAAATTGAAGATGATAAATTTCCACTACCGAATATTACGGAAATCTTAGATTCGTTATCAGGAGCAGTTTATTTCAGTCATTTGGATCTAAGTCAAGGTTACTATCAAGTGGAATTAGAGCAAGAAAGTAGACAGTACACTGCATTTACGACCAACAAAGCGCAGTATCAGCTTAAAAGACTTCCGATGGGGTTAAAGATCAGCCCGCGGAGCTTTTCCAGGGTAATGACCGTCGCAATGTCCGGATTAAATTACGAAAAATGTTTTATTTATTTAGATGATTTAATTGTTTTTGGTAGAAATTTACAAAATCATAACGCTAACTTAATAAATGTTTTTGAAAGGTTAAGGAAAGTAAATTTAAAATTAAATCCGTTAAAATGCGAATTTCTAAAGAAACAGATACTTTATTTAGGTTTTGTTATAACGTCAGAAGGTATCTTACCAGATCCACAAAAAATCCGCGTATTACAAGATTACCCAATACCTAAAAATAGTGACGAAGTAAAACGCTTCGTAGCTTTTGCAAACTACTACCGGAAATACATACAAAAATTTGCCGAAATGGCAGCACCTTTAAACAAGTTGACTAGAAAATATGCAAATTTCGAATGGACAGAAGAATGTCAAAAATCATTTGAGTTTCTGAAGAATGCATTAACAGAACCACCAGTACTAGCGTATCCAGATTTTTCGGAGGAAAACGAATTTATTTTGAGAACGGACGCATCAGGAAGCGCGATAGCGGGAATTTTGTCGAATAAGGACGATAAACCAGTAAGTTTTGCAAGTAGAGGACTAAACAAAAGCGAATTAAATTATGCTACTATAGAAAAAGAACTTTTAGCAATAGTATGGACTATTAAATATTTTCGACCTTATTTATTAGGAAGACATTTCAAAATTTTAACAGATCATAAACCTTTACTTTACTTATTTAACCATTCAAATCCGTCCAGTCGATTAACAAAATTTAGGTTGTTATTGGAAGAATACGATTTTCACGTCGAATATGTGAAGGGAAAAGATAACGTAACGGCGGATGCACTATCAAGAATAACCATAACATCTAAAGATTTGACAGAGATGAACAAAAATATCCTGAACGTAATCACAAGAGCGCAAAGTAAGAAGAAAGGAGTAGAAAAAATTCGTAACAAGGAAGTAAAGTCACCAAACTCAAATATTTCTATAAAGGATAGGCGTCATGAACCTAAACTCGTAGAAATACTTAAGAAACCAAAGGATAGCGTAGAATTCGTACTGGAAACGACTAGAAAAATGGAAACTTTGAGAAAAAGGGAGCACATCAGCACAAAAAGGAATATATTAATATATATACCGTCTCTAGAATCTATTTACATGGATCCAAAAACCTACTCAATGGCAACACGAGATGTTCTATTGAAGGATTTGGAAGTCCTATGTAAAGAAGCAAATATTCCGGAAATAGTAATAATTAAAAATGAGAAAAATGGAAAGTTTATAAAAGAAATAAGCGCTAATATAAAAAATAACTCCAATTGGGCCAGAAGAGGACCTCGACTATGCATAGTACAAGGAGTACAAAGAATAAAAAATAGAGACTCAAAGAAAATAATTTTAAATAATTTCCATTTATTACCGACCGCAGGTCATTGTGCTTTTCAAAGAATTCTGAATAATATTAAAAAACTATTTTATTGGCCAGGCATGGCGGAAGATATAAAAAATTATGTGAAAAAATGTGACAGTTGTCAACGCCAGAAACACACCAGGCATACTAAAGAACCAATGGTTATCACGAGTACAGCAAACTCGGCATTTCAAAAAATATTTTTGGATCTAGTAGGTCCAATAGAAACAGATTGCAATGGTTTTTCTTATATTTTAACACTGCAATGTGATTTAACAAAATTCGTAGAAGCGTATCCCATTAAAGCAAAAGACGCGTTAACCGTAGCAAAATCATTTGTAGACAATTTCATTTTAAGGTACGGTATTCCCAGCGAAATCGCAACCGACAAGGGAACCGAGTTTATTTCAAGTACGATGCAAGAAACTTGCAAATTATTAAAAATAAATCAAATTTCGAGTACTGCTTACCATCATCAAAGCATCGGTAGTTTAGAGAATTCACATAAAGTTTTAGGAGCATTTTTGAGAACCGTTACCAAAAACCAAAGTTTTTCATGGAGCAATTGGCTTCCTTATTATTCATTTGCTTATAACACGACAGTGCATACAGAAACCAAGTACTTACACTCCTTACGAACTCGTTTTCGGTAAAATATGTAATATACCAGGTACCTTAATAGGAAAAATTGAACCATTGTATAATTTTGATAGCTACCCTTTAGAGCTAAAATACCGGTTACAAAAAGCTCAAGAGGACGCTAGGCAAAATTTAATAAACAGTAAGATAAAAAGGAAAATTATGTACGATAGAAATGTTAACCCAGTCAATTATAATAAGAATGACCTAATTTTAATTAAAAGTGAGAGTGGGTCAAAACGAAGTGAAATTTTCAAAGGACCTTATAAAGTGATCGAGGACATCCCTCCAAACGTGAAAATTTTAAACAAAAAAGGTCAAGTGGACATTGTACATAAAAATAGAACAAAACGTTACTTCAATTAAAATATTAAATTTCCAAGTTTACGTTTGTTTACTATATCCAATGTTAACAAGGGCGCCCGCAGGGAGGGGCCAGGGGGGGCCATTGCCCCCCCTGAGAATCAGGATAGTGCGCATAAATTTTTGTCAGGTTTTAGTGTTTTGAAAAATTTAGAATGTCCAAAATGAATAAATATCGGCAATTCCGCATAAACGCCGGGATAAGGTTACGTTAACGAAAAACATGACTACATAAATAACCAAACCCTAGTATTCATGCATGCTAGTATTATTATAGCGAAAGAAACAACGTAATTGACAACAATAAG
This sequence comes from Podabrus alpinus, assembly GCA_932274525.1. Lineage (NCBI taxonomy): Eukaryota > Metazoa > Arthropoda > Insecta > Coleoptera > Cantharidae > Podabrus > Podabrus alpinus. The sequence goes on along the minus strand of OW026454.1, from coordinate 73,127,501 downwards.
CAAGACACTGAAGAGCAAGTGATACTTAGTCTATGGTAATGGTAGGCAGCAAGGCAGGGGTTGCTGCGTTGACTGACTGTACATTCTGTTGACTGACTGTACCCTCTTAAACTGTCACGTACACACGTCGGCGTCAGTCAGTGTCTAGCTGTTGTTGTGTTAAGTCGTATATTCAGTGTAGAAGTGAAATTAATTTTCATTTGGCGATATTGTGTTCAGTGTGATTTTGTTAGCTACAGGACAGTTTAAAATGGACATAAGAAAGTTTTTTAATAAACGTTTAAAAACCGATCACGTCATACATGCTGTTGACAACGATAATCAGTGTAAAGATCTAACAGAAGACAATGTTTGTATCAACTTTGCATCCAGCAGTAATGCAGAACATTCAGTAAACACTAGTAACATTAACGTTGCTGATGTAGGCCTACAAGCAGATTATTGTTCTCAACCATCGACTTCTGCACATACCACCTCATCAACACCTAATATAAAAGGTAATACTAACGACTCGTTTGATATCGGTAACTGCCTTGATAATATCCCGACAAATAATTATGTAATTTACTCAATGTTAACAAACCCATGGAAGCCTGATTCAAGCTACAATTTTAAAGATGATGTAATAGCAGGAAAGCGCCCATTTCTTAGAGAATGGTATAATACATACCCTTGGTTAGCTTACTCCCGAAGTGGAAAAGGTGCTCTTTGCAAGTCATGTGTTTTATTTAAGCCCCGTGTTAGCCATGGAAGCTATCAAAGTGGATTCATCACACGCCCATTCAATAATTATAAAAAGTTTCATGAATATGCTAAATGTCACGCTCTTTCGCAATGGCACCGCGAGGCTGTGGAAAAGTCTAGTAATTTCTTGTCAGTTATGGACGGTGAAAAGCAAAGTGTCGATGTTCTTGTCAATGAAGGGTTAGCTCACCAGATTGAATCAAACAGAAATAAACTGAAACCTATTGTTTCGTCTATAATGTTTTGTGCTACACACGATCTACCATTAAGAGGAAAACAAGATACGCATGCTGTTTTTAACGACCTTTTGCGTTTCAGAGAAGAGTCTGGAGATGTTACTTTAGCAGACCATCTGAAACATGGGCCCAAAAATGCCAGCTACATATCCCATCGAGTTCAAAATGAGTTGATTGAAACTAGCGCAAATGTTTTAAGAAATGAACTGATTGGTAAAATAAATTCAAATGAAATATTTTCCATATTGGCTGACGAGACAATGGATATTTCAGGGGTGGAACAATTGTCCCTTGGTGTTAGATATTTTGACACCTCCGACAAATGTATCAAGGAGGATTTCCTAGGTTTTACACCTTTACAGGATGGTTTGGGTGCTGAAAATGTAGCAAGTGCAATCATCTCTACATTAACATCATGGGGTTTAAACTTAAATAACGTTGTAGGACAGGGCTATGATGGATGTAGTACAATGGCTGGTCATATTACTGGTGTACATAAAAGAATCAATGAAAAATTTCCTATGGCTCTGTATTTCCATTGCTCTAGCCATAAGCTCAATTTAGTCGTCAATGATTTGAATAGGCTACCACAAGTTAGAAATACTGTTGGAACAGTAAAAGAGGTTATTAAGTTTTTTCGTGAAAATGGACAGAGGAGAGCGGTTATTGGGACACTGCAGAAACTGTGTGAAACCAGATGGACTGAAAAGTATAAAGCAATAAGAAAGTTCAATGAACAGTTTGTTGATATAGCTCAAGCTCTAGAAAACTTATCTATGGAAGGAAATAAGGACACGAGGCAGAAAGCATTTCAACTCCACTGTGCTGTAACAACAACATCATTCTTAATATGTATGCAAGTAATAGCTGTGTACTCCAGTAAACTTGAAATCGTAACTCAAATGCTGCAAAGTCCAAGTGTTGACTTATTAAAAGTTTCAACACACATACAAAGGTTAGCTGAAATTTTTAAAAGCGACAGAACAAATAGTGTAGAAGAGTTCGCCAAAATAATGTTGACCGTCGAACAAAATGCTGCAGCTCTGTGTGTTACTCTCACAAAGCCACGAGTCATTGGTGGAACACAAATACATCGATCAAACCAACCATCTGAGACCTTAAATGATTATTTTAGAGTGTCGGTGTTTCTTCCATATTTAGACTCTTTGGTGCAATCCTTGAGTGACAGGTTTTCAGAAAAAAACCAACCTGCTTTTGAAATATTTAACATGCATCCAAAAGTCATGAAAGCCCTTCCCAAAGAAAAATACGAAAGTTCTGTGGTAAAAATTGCTGAAATGTATGGAAAGTTGTTAGACAACTTTAAGGACGAATCAGTCCTATGGTATGACCTGTGGGCAAACACACCAGCTGATTATAAGGACTTGGAGAAAATGCACCTTATAGATGTTCTGCAACACGAACATGTTTTCTTTTTACCGTCAGTTGCTAAGGCACTCAAGATTGCACTGTGTTTACCACCAACAACTTGTACTATTGAGAGGTCATTCAGGTGAGAATAATAGTTAAATTTTTTTTAAATTGCATGCAAATTTACTTAGATTTTATAGGTCTAACTTATTTATTTTTTATTCCATTTCTGCATAATAGTCTTTTAAAATATATACTAAGTCAAGTATACCAGTAGTTGGCAGAAATTTAGTTTACAATGGTTAATTTCGTTTATAGGAGTAAAAATGGTTTATATCTTTAAAATGTTTACTGTTATGTTTCTTTACAGTACTCTGAGACGAGTAAAAACTTGGATAAGGAGCACCATGTCAAACGATCGGCTTACCGGCCTCTGTCTACTGTCTGTTCATAGGAACACAGTAAAACAACAAAAAGATGAGCTAATAGAAAAGACCATCAATGTTTTTGGAATGGATAAGAGAAGAGTACAATTCTTGTTCACGTCATAATATTTTACATCCATTCAGATCATGTCACACCTAAGTTCATTTTGAAGCAAATACATATTACTTTAAAACATTTTTGACTTTTACTTTTTTACTGTAAAGTGGCATACCCCCCAGACCCCCCGGTGGCCTTGCCCCCCCTGGGAAAATATTCTGCGGGCGCCCTTGAATGTTATGCTAGGCTAAGATTTCTTTAATGCAATGTATGTATGCCATTATTATGTGTATGTTTCATTTAACTAGCCTTTTAATTAGTAATTTTTAAACTTTTAATTTTTAAATTAAATTTTAGTAATTAGTAAACCAGTAATTTAACCTATTCCAATAGGTTATGCATGTTATTAAGTTGTAATTTAGTAGTAACATTTAAGAAAAAAAAAAAAAGAGGTGGAGAGTCTACCTGAACTCTACGTAAACACAATTATCTCAAGGCATATGTAAGAGCAAAAGAATTTAAATTCCAAAGGAGATAAATTCTTTTATTCACCGAGGGAGATGTAGTGTGTATCCACCCTTAGTTAAGAACAATTAAGATTAAGCATTATTATTATATATTATTAAGCATATTAGTATTTAGATGAGCATGCAAGTGAAATGAACTGATATAAGCGTATGAAAGCAGATGATAGAGCAGTAGTAGTATGGAAGAGGTAGAGTGCACGAGTTGTGATTGATTAGTCGACGCGTGAATCCTTATAAGAGCGATGTACATAATGTATAAAGTGATAAGTAAATAAAATATAAAAAATGTTACAAAACCAGAGTTCTTAATGAATACAAAGTGAACCAAAGCGACCCAACCTGAACGAGCTTCCCACAGGAGGTAGGAAGTTCCCACATTGGTTTTCTTACACATCGTTTTTCACTGCACAAAGCACTGGCACTTTAAGGCACTAGACTAGGCACTTGATTTCACTGTTCACTGTTCGACTTACTGGACGCGAATGCTGATGCGTTTTGGAACGTAGATTCGGGTTATCAAGTAGATTGTCATATCAAAAATTTGGGAGGGGATCTCGTCAACTGCGCCATCTGGGAATTCTTTACTAACTTCATAAATGTAAGGGTGGAGGTAAGAGTTGGTTTTTGACACCCTTATCCTCAAAAGAGGGTTATGAAATTTGGAACGTAGATTCGGGTCATCAAGTAGATTGTCATATCAAAAATTTGGGAGGGGATCTCGTCAACTGCGCCATCTGGGAATTTTTTACCAACTATTTAACGGTAAGGGTTGGCTTTTGACACCCTTATCCCCAAAAGAGGGTTATGAAATTTGGAACGTAGATTCGGGTCATCAAGTAGATTGTCATATCCAAAATTTGGGAGAGGATCTCGTCAACTGCGCCATCTGGGAATTTCTTACCAACTATTTAAAGGTAAAGGTTGGTTTTTGACACCCTTATTTCCAAAAGAGGGTTATAAAATTTGGAGCATAGATTCCGGTCATCAAGTAGATTATTATATCAAAAATTTAGGAGGAGAGCTCGTCAAATGCGCCTCCTGGAATTTTTTTTATTATTTTGTGTTGTGCTTATCATTGCATAGTTTTGGCCTAAATGAGGTCTATTAACGTAATTTTTACTTTAATTTATTTAATTAGTTTGTATTGGTACCTTCGGTAAGCGCTTTATTGTTTAATTATAAATTTAGAAGCAAAAATAAAAATATTAATATTTTTACCTTGATTTAACTGGTCGATTGTAATGTTTACGAATATGAGTGTCAAACTTCAGCCAGGTGTAATCTGATCATTGTGTAACAAACCGCCCATTCATTTTGTTTATAATCACGATACAAATATTAAATTTATATAAACAACTTCCGACATGAGTAATTGTCATAATAAATTAGCATAAAGAATAATAATATAAAAATAAATTAGGTAAAGAAATTTAAACACCCGGTACATTGATCTAACTAACAAACATTTTGGCTTTTATTTAAAATGTAGGGTGCAAACACCTGTTTTACAAAAAACTCGGCACGGCACCATGAGGGTGCTTAGTTAAATCAATGCAAACGGTGGGAACAAAGTCATTTTTCTAAGTAAGACCCACACGTGTGAGGAAATGGGGGATTAGCCAGTATACCGCCAAAAAGAACAGTTTTAAGAAATATTCAAAATTCTTCATAAGGCGTGATTCCAATCTAATGCCTCATTTGTTTTAACGAGTTTAGTAATTATGTTTTAAATTAAGAAATACAAAATCTGTGGGAAAATTAAACTATTCCCAACCGGATCAGTCACACACGTGCAAGGAAGTAAGTTTTGAGAATATCCAATTTATAAGCCTACCCTCTTTTAAAGTTAAGGGAAAAAGCACCCACGCAATTGGTCAATAAATTCAATTCGAAGGCGTAATCTTAATATTCAGAAACGGGGAGAAGTTAATAAAATACCGCGAGAGCAAATCAAAAAAAAAAGTTCAAGCCCAGTTCGCGAATTCAATAAAGTTCGAAGTCACGTTGAGAGACAGTCCACGAATCCGTCAAAAGTCAAGTTCCGCGTTTGATGCAGTAAACCAAACGGGTGAAGTTTAATTAAGAGTTAACCGAAAACTCGACAAAATCGGTCAAAATCATTTTAAATTAAGTGAAATTAGTCAGTTTAAAAATTATTATTATTATATTTTTACTTCGGCAGTTCGAGAACCGCGAATAAATAAATTCTTAAAGTGATAAAAGGTCAATATTTTAAAATCAATTTACTTGTCTTTAACTTTTAATCAGTCAACGAAACGATTGTGTTAAAACTATAAGTGTAACCAATTGGGATTACCATAAGGATATTCATCTCAAACCTCACTACCCGTAGAGCACAGGATTTTTTGTAATAAATAGGTATTGTGACTTTTAGTTAAATTAATACTTGTAACCAATTTCTCTTTTGTATTATATGTGTGTGGATCTCTTTCACTTGTAGGATCTTGATATAATTGTAATCCTTTGTATAAATCTTATAGAAGGTTTAATTAGTTGTTCAATATATGAAATTATACCAAGTTAAATCTTTAATTGGTCGTTACTCCAGCGATCGACTTTAATTAGTTTGTGTAAGTTATTTCTCTGGGTTTCCCTACGTCTCCCAAAACAATAGTAGAGGCACGTTACCTAAACATCAAACAACAAGGTCCAGTGAAGTTGGAAGGTAGTCAATTTAGAGGTTTTCTTAATTCTATCCTCCGGGCTTTACTCACAAGGTGGTCACACCCGTGAAATCCAAAAGAATTGAGTGGTGGCAGCTATCAACAACAGTAATACAATTGTACTAAAGGACCGAATCAAACCCTTTAATTCAAAACGGGGTTCAGTTTTGTTACATGCTGACAGAGGTGGGATTAAAAATTTACAATAACGCTACTCAGAGTTGTTACATGGTGGCCTGCGGTGGGATTTTTCGGTAATTACGATTTTTCAAAATCAAAAGGAGAGATAACGACATTAACTAATTACAGTCAAATTCAATAAATTATAAAATTTTGTTTGTCATTCAAATAAAACACCACATTACTTTACAAGAAGATTACAGTTAACTTAATTAACAAAAGTAGGTAGAAATACTAACATTTTCAGGGTTATTGTAGTTAGTGTGTTAGAAAAAGAAAGAAAAAGTTATATAATGCCAAACGGTTCGGACGATTTAATTATACCCCTATACGAAGAAGTGACAATGTCGGGTTCAAATCAATCACCACCTACGAGGGTCGAGTCACCACCACCTTCGCGGTTGGTGTTACAATATCCTACGGGAGGATTAAGTCATTTTGTAAATTCTGTAGAGCCTTACGAAGGAACCACTGACCCCATAGATTATTTCGAGGTACTAGAAATTAAGGCAAAAATAGACGCAATAGACGACCCCACTTTAGTAAACATAGTAAGAATTAAATTAAAAGGTAGCGCGTTACAATTTTACAAGTCCGATCCGGGTTTAAAAAAGTTGAGTTTTTCGAACCTGAAAGAACGCCTAATTAAACAATTCAAACGAAGGAAAATTCCCGGAGAAGCGGCCGCCAAATTGCACAACTGCTTCCAGCGACACGATGAGAAGGTAGCAGATTTTGCCACCCGATTAAACCGCCTCGGATCAGAAGCGTTACGTGACGATATCAAGGATGCGGAACAGATCGAAATACCGGGTATAAGCGCGCAAATGAAACGAACAATTTTAACACAATTTAAGTTAGGGCTCCGGAAAGAATTGCAAAGGGACATAGGAGTGAGCTTAATGCGAACCGAACGTCTGACGCTCGACATCGCTGTCGAAATTGCGGAATTCCAAGAAATAAACAATTCTCTAATTAATGCGCGATCAAACTCCGTGTACGCAACCGATATAAATTACCCTCATTACAATGAAACCGAAGACGGTCAATCGCGAATAGAACGTCCAACGCCAAATAGGAACCGAATCCACAACGGGAACTATGGCAATGGAAATAATTATCCTAGCCAGAATTTCAATAACCCTTCCGCGAGTAACCGAAATTATAATAACCATTGGCCGCGACAAAATGTCAACAATCGTATAAACCACCGAGGCCTTCAGGAGAACAATAATTACTCCCAAGACCGTAGAAATAACGGCTATAACAATTATTCTTACAACCACCCCTCCCCGCGAAGTTCGAGTTTCCCTAATAATGGATATCGAGGTAATGGGCGGAATTTTAATAGTGGTAAGTTTCACGCCAACGCGCGGGGAAACTTTAACAATCCAAACAATGGACCACCGCCAGGTAGATCCCTTTATCACCCCACTGCGCAAACCGCGAATCAAAATGACAGTCACTATCCTCAGGAAACGCGGCAGTACGAGAACAACAACTCCCCAAGGACAAATCGGGTGAGCTTTGCGCATCCACCAGAAAACGCGAGCCGAGCTGGTTATTCGCCCCAAGAGCAATCAAAAAACGCGGATCCTGCTATGATCCCCTCTCGATCGTTAGCAGCCGTGAATCGCAATCAATAAATAATTCCGGCAACCATATTTACACTGATAACAATCAAACAAAACCAAATCAACCCCTTTTTGTTCCCCAGGTGACAACCCCTACGAGAACACCCTGTGTTGTCGAATTAATGATAAATAACGTTTACTGTAAAATGTTAATCGACACCGGAGCCAGCGTGTGCTTACTAAAAGATAATGTCATAAATTTAATAGATTTGAAAAGACCTGCTGATGTATTATGCTTTAGCGGAATTTCAGGTTGTCAACAAAAGGCACTCGGCACAATGGTAGTAAATATAGGGTCGAACAAAGTAAGGAGGTTTACTGATTTTGAGTTTGTTATCTGTGAAAATAAACACATACTTCTGGACACAGACGGTATATTAGGTAGGAATTTCTTTAAAACAATTAACGCTAAAATAGATTATGCTAATGACGAATTAATAATTTTAAACGAACGAATACCCATAATTAATTTAGATGAAACGGATCAGGAAAAATATTTAGATTGCAATTCGTATAGAGAGGACTCAAACGAGGAAATATATTATGAAAACGCGGCATTAACCATTGATTGGAATATTAATAATGAATTAAAAATTAAAGATAAAGAGATTGAACCTGTTATGGTAGCAGAAAGAGGTACTAACGAATTAAATGAGTTATCAGAATTATCGGAGATTGTGATAAATGAAGAGGGTATTAAAAATAAGGGTGCAGGTATTTTAAGTAGGTCAGTAGACAAGGTCGAACCCCTCGTAAAAAGGGATCGTCTGTTAAACCGTACGATAGTATCGGAAAGCGAAAGTGGTTTGTTAGGTAATGAGTTAGAAGAAGATGGTAGAGCGCGTAGCCAAAAGGAAATTTGTAGTGTTGATGAAAATGTTTTGATTAATTTAGAGGAAAGTTTAGTTAAAGTCGAAGATAAATACCGACTAAATGAGGGTTTGATTAATATTAATAATGTTGATAAGGAAGTTGTATACGGGTCAGAAGAATTTGGAATTAAAGTCGAGGATAAATGCCGACTAGATAAAGGGTTGATAGAATTTAGTAAAGGTAACGGATTAAACGGTACGGAATTTGAAGGTATAAAAAGGAAACGCGGATTGGATAGTTTAAAAGCGAATTTTAGCATGGTCGAGGATAATTACCGACCAGTATTTGATAATAGTATAGATAAAGAAATAAATGAAGTAAAGTTGAACTTAGAAACGCGGATAAGCGCGAATAATGATAATAATGCATGCACGGAAAGCGTGAAAGTAATTAAACAAAAGAAAGGAGATACAGGAAAAACCACTGGCGCCATAAAGAAAATTAAACGGTACGACACCGAGATAATTGAAGATAAAGTTCACGAGACTTCAACAAAAGAACGGGTTAAACGCGATAATTTAGGATCCATTAATGACACGGTGTTTAAGTCGAGAAAAGGTTTTGATTATGCAACCTCCAATGAACGAGTGATGCATAAATTTGTGGGTTTTGATAGATACGGAAATGAAATAATTTCAGATAAAGGGGTAAACGAAACTAATAAAAGTAATTTTGAAATTAAAAATAACAGTAGTACCAAATTTACAGAGGCGAACTTAGGTTTTTCACTAGACGAATCGAGATCAACGAATCGCGAAGTTCCGCGATTTAAACATTACCAAATCGATTCTGCGATTCTGGGTAAAATGGTAGATTTGAGCGAACCATTACCCTTGTACCAAGCCGATTGGTTAGAAAAAATTCGGATGCAAGGTACATGCGGATTACCTAAACCTTTAAGCAATCAATCGACACCGGTGACACCAACACTTAGCGAAGCGAAAGAACGCGATAACGCGCAAACTGACCCGTATGGGGCAGTGGAAATTTGCACGATACCGCGATTTGAGCCAGCCGGTTTGGGTGTATACCCGGGCGAAAATCTATCGATCCAGGTGACGCCAACACTGGGCGAAACAAAGGGGCGTGAGAACAAGCAAACTGACTCGTATGGGACAGTTGAAAATTGCGAGTTACCACAACCTAGTTCGACAAGTGCAGGTGTAGATCTGGTCGACCGAGAAAGATTGTTAACAGAACCAAGTACTACGCGAAATAAAGAAAATTTGGTAGGTACCCTCCTAGTAGTAAAAGAGGTGATTATACAAAAAAGAAGTGAAAGCGAACTTGAGTTCAGGGTCAAGTTCAGAGCGGCCAAATGCGCACCGTCACCCTGCGAAACATCAAACCTCGTATTAATAGAACAGGATGACACTAATCATCGTGATCTGATTATAGCTTCGGCGGTAGTTAATAACGAGGGCGAACAGGTGGTAACGCGGGTAATTAACCCAAACGGTTATGATGTGAAACTCAACTCGGGTGAACGCATAGGCAAGGTAACCAAAGGTATACGGATACTGGGCAAGGACCAAAGCCACGGCAAGGCGTACGAAATTAATTACATACCAGACCCGCGAGTAACTAGAGATGACATTATGTCTCAACTAGATTTCGCCCATTTAGACAAGGACACCGGCGACCTATTATATAACACCCTACTTGAGTACTTAGACGTTTTTATTACGGACGGAGAACCTTTAACTAGCGTGCGCGGAGTAAAGCATCGTATAATAACCGAAGACGTGCCGCCTGTTGCTAAACGACCTTATCGGGTTCCCTTTCATCAGCGGGAAGTCTTGCAGAAGGAAATAGATAAATTGCTGGAGGCCAATATTATTTATCCGAGTGCGTCAGCTTGGAGCGCTCCCGTTGTAATCGTGGAAAAGAAACTCCCTAACGGCGAATCGAAAGTCCGAATTTGCATCGATTACCGCGGATTAAACGCAGTCACTAAACGCGATTTTTACCCCCTGCCGGATTTGCATGAAACTATAGAACAATATTTCCACAATGCGAGTTTATTCACCACCCTGGACGTCTCCCAAGCGTACCATCAGATAGAAGTCTACGGGCCGGACCGCGAGAAGACCGCGTTCACTACGCCCACAGGCCACTACGAGTACGCCCGCTTGCCATTCGGAATGGCAAACGCTCCTGCTAGTTACCAGAGGTTTATGAACGTAACCCTCTCGGGATTGACGGGAAACATGTGTCTAGTATATCTAGACGATATAATAGTCTACAGCCCGAATGACATAAACGAACACATGCAACGACTAACCGCGGTATTTAATAAATTACGAGAGGCAAACGTCAAACTAAAGCCCAGTAAGTGTAAATTTCTGGTTAGCGAGGTCAAATATTTAGGGCATGTAGTCACGAAAGACGGTCTCAAACCGGACCCCGAAAAGTTGCAGGCATTGAACGAATTCCCAGTGCCGCGATCAGTGAAAGAAGTACGATCATTATTAGGTCTTGCTTCATGGTATCGACGGTTTATCAAGGATTTTTCGAAGATAGCTATGCCCCTAACGAACTTGACCAAAAAGGAGAACAAGTTCGTAATCACACCTGAGGTATTAGAATCCATAGACGCATTAAAATCAGCGGTTACATCAAATGATGTTTTAATCTATCCGGATTTCAATGAGCCCTTTCTATTAACCACAGACGCGTGCGCCACTGGACTAGGCGCCATTTTAAGCCAAAAGCGCGAAGGATTCGAGAAACCAATCGCTTTTGCCAGTCGCAAACTGCAAAAAGCCGAAAGGAATTACACGGTCACCGAATTGGAATGCTTAGCAGTCGTGTTCGGTGTAAAACAGTTTAGAGGATTTCTGTACGGGAAGAAATTCACTGTTATTACGGACCATAGGCCCCTCAAATGGCTACTGAGCGTGAAGGATGTGAGCTCTAGATTAGCACGCTGGAGCATGCTATTAAGTCAGTACGAATTCGAGGTAGTGCATCGTGCCGGCACACAAAACGGGAATGCGGACGCTTTAAGCCGAGCATACGCCACTGAACGTCCAACCTTTCAGGAATTCGTAGCTTTGTCCACAAAGGGAAAACAAATTGATAATAAAAATGTAACCATCGAAACCCCAAGCGCGACGCCCCTGGAGGAAATTAGTTCCCTAATATTGTGTGTAGATTCGAACTTTAACACTAACACAGGTACCTATAAAGAATGGAGCAAAGATTTCGGTCAAATAAACGATCTAAAATTACAAAATAAAGGATTAGGCGAGGTAGCTGAATTAAAACTAACCGAACGCAACGTATATTTTTTAATTATTCAAAGCCCTCAGTATGGTAGTGCCACCTACGAGACGCTGTTTGAAGCATTGGGTGAATTGCTAGACAGGTGTCTAGCGAACAAAGATTTTAATCTGACACTACCAAAGTCGAGTTTACCTCTACCTCCGCTAGATGGAGATACCGTGGTGTCAATGGTTAAGTTTTTGTTTGCAAATACGACCATACGCATCACAATACAAGACGATACTTCGGACATTATAACGGTGAATGCCATAAACACTGAACCGCCTTTTTCACCTGTCTGGGACCGAGAGCGTATAAAGGAAGAACAAACGAAGGACGATTTTTGCAAACAGGTGGTGCAAGGGTTAAGTGAAAGTGAGACCACTGACCTAAAGTACTATTTAGATAGAGACGGGCTATTATATAAAGTAAATCAAAACACCGGACAGGATTTACTAATTATACCTCGAACCTTCGTAAATAAAGCCATTCATGACTTTCATGATTTGCCTATCGCAGGGCATCCTGGTCAAACTAGAACATTACAATTTATTCAAACCCGAATGTACTGGCCAAACATGCAAAAAGATATATTCGAGTACGTAACGTTATGCTTTAAGTGCAATCAGATTAAAACGAGCCCGCATTTTAAAGCAGCGCCTTTACAAAAGTTCCCCCCCTTATCGGAACCCTTCCAAAGAACCGCGATCGATATTGTCGGACCTTTCGTCACATCTGATCATGGAAATAAATATTTAGTGACCTTTCAGGATCATTTTACAAAATATCTGGAAGCTATTCCGGTACCAGATCAGACGGCCGACACAATTGCCCGAGCTTTCGTGTCACACGTAGTTGCGAGGCACGGTACACCCGCGCAGCTTATATCTGATCAGGGAACAAACTTTTTGAGCAAGGTATTCAAAGAGACTTGTGAATTACTTGGCATAGAGAAAATTCAAACAGTGGCTTACCGTCCGGAAAGCAACGGTAGTCTGGAACGTAGCCACCGGGTAATAAAGAATATTCTCGCATGCTACGTAAGCAAAACCCAACGGGACTGGGATTTACACATCCCCTACGTGTTATTCGCCTACCGATCACATGTAAACTCATCCACCGGTTATTCGCCATTTTTCCTTTTACATGGGAGAGATATGACCCTACCCCTTGACAACATATTAAAATCAGAGCGTGTAAAATACGACGTGAGCACAAATTATCCATCCGAAATGATGGCGCGTTTGAATAAAGCTTTTGTCGCGGTCAAGAAAAACATGGAAGACAGCGCTAACGCGCGAAACCGTGTATTTGATCGGAAAACACGCGAGAGGGAATTCCAAACAGGCGACGCGGTGTACTTATACGACCCCGCTAGTAAAATCGGAGTGTCGAGGAAATTAACCTTACACTGGAACGGACCATATCGAGTGATCGACAAGTTAGGTCCAGTGACGTATCGCATACGTAAGATAGGGACCCGCACGGATTTAATAGTGCACATAAACAGGTTGAAACCCTTTCTGAACGCGACCGCGGCGGAACCCCCCCTTCAGGACGATTCCAATGTAAGGGACGACCCGTATCCCATCGAGGAACAGCTCAGCGGTATCCCGGAGCCCGTGTTTCTAGACGAATGGGAAGATGCTCTACCTGAAGGCGACGACTGTTCCGAGGTCGACACACCAAACGATCCCCTAGGCAAATTACCACCGGTCAGCATCGATCAGGCGGTACACCAAAGCGACGCCGAGACGTACATCGAACCAAATCAGCGTCCAACGCGAATTCGAAGAACGGCACGGCGGCCTGAATTCGATTATTATTAAACCCCCCCCCCTGTGCAGACGACGGGAAGTAGAATTTCTCTGCAGTTTGACGTGGACTTGTCGTAAAAGGCGACTGAACATGGCTTTATATAGGAATTTACCACTTACAGTAGTTGCTAGGAAATTAATTAATATAAAATTATCTAATCAAGATTGGAATAAGCCAATTAGACAGGTACTAGGTAAAGAAATGGTATCAAAATAGAACTTAAGCAGCAGGCAAAGTGGAAAAAAAAAATTAAGTAGAAACGACCTAACTAGGCAAATTAACTTCCAAAAACACAGACGAAAACAGCTAATGATAAAGGCAAATAATATAAATACAAGGATCAAGGTAAAATAGTGGGACACGACCGGTTTGTAAATCGAGAGGATTAGATTGATGGAAAAGATATTGGTTAGAGATAAAGAAAGTATGTAAGTAGGGTAGTTGGTCAAGGACCATTGTGGTAATTATAGGTGCCGTCAAAAGGAACGGTTGAATAGGAAAGTCTAGGGTCTTAATATAGACAGAAAGGAAGGGTAGTAAAGGATAGGATATTTTTAAAACATAAAAGTTTTACGAAATCAAACCGGCCGTCACCAAAAATCTTGTAAGGTAAGGGAATTTCGAGCGAATTAAGCCACGAAGTCGAAGTAATAATATTGAGAGGCTGTTGAGATAGTTGACATTTGGGAAAAATTTTAATAAAAAGGTAAATGAAATCTAAGTTAAATAGTCACGAACATAAGTGGAGTAAAAGCATAGAAGAACAGTTTTATTAGGGTTTATGGTAGGATTTATTTGTTTACGTAGGAAAGTTTCACACCCAAGCGGAAGAGATGGAGAGTCGATACCTAGAGAGCACGGGGTACCACACTCTCTTGGTTGAAAAATTTAAATTCATTTACGGTCATAAAGACGATTTATGCCAACATGCGTAATGGTTGCATGAAAATGCAGGCATTTGACATGAGGCAAAATTTTGTATTGGTTATTTGAAACAATTTTATCATCCACAAGCGATGGCTAAAATTATTTCAAGCATAAAGATACTAAAATAATAAATAAATACTTGCATTGTTTTTTTTTATCTTATTGGGTTTGTGTTGATTATATTGTAATTAATTGACTATAATTTGTTTTATTATTCGATTTTTAGTGACTTTATTAGTATTAATTTAATTTGTATTGATTTTTTTTTAATTGTATTTTATTAATTCATTGTATTTTATGTATTTATATTTTTATTGATTTAAATTTTATGCATTGTATATCTATTAATTTGATTTGTGTGAATTTTGACTTACATTTAATTGAAGCGACTTGTGTTTAATGAACTGTGGAAAAGTGTTGAACAAATAAAATGTAAACTTAATGTACAGAGTGCGGCGATAATAGTGCGACAAACTGTTAAATAATTATGGTGACTATTATCGGGACGCGAACATCTTAAGCATTACAAAGTGCAACATAAATAAGTCACGCTCTGGGATGTCAGGCAACAAGGTTTTCTTCGGTGTACCACTGCGAGGATGGAGGAAGCTACAGTTTAGCGACTCCTCTGCGTGAGGGCCACTCAAGAGGAAAAAATTTTTTTTTCTTTATGGGTATGGATGATGGAAGTCACACACTTTGTGAGTTCTTATGGAATGCCAAGGATACAGCGTATATGTACAGGAGGACAGAACTTGAAAGTCATGTCACTCAGGCTTAAATACGTTTGACCATGTTAGGCAATGGTTTGCCAACGTTAATTAATTATTAAACATAGAACCACATATTAATTTGGGTTCAACGGAAAATGGTTTATCTGGATGAATGGTAGCTATACATTGGACGAAACAATGGGCTGTGGTCCGTAATTGGTCAGCCTAGGTGACACTTGTAGAAGGTCACCAGTTGTTCAACAGAACGAACCACGCAATGGCAGCAAAAATTTTGAATGGAATGGAAGGCTTGGAGGTCGAAATTTTCGTGCAACGAGTTGGTTCCACGAATATTCTAGCCCCCCCCTTATATCGCATTCTCAACATTGGATGGAACAGAATCAACCCAGAAGGCAACATCAACAACCTGATAAATCCTTAGCGTGATACCCCGAACCATTAGTGCTTCAGATGAACGTAAAGGACGACTAGTGAATTTCGCGAGTCAATATAGTGCAAAGAAATAAACAATAGTGGTGCGCAGGGACTTATAAGACGCAGAAATATTAGCATTGGGTTAAGATTTATATTCGCACTTTACAATTTTTCTGTATTATTAGTAAGTTTATAATCTTGTTTATTTTAAGTTTGTTTGATTTTAGGCAGAGGGCATGTCCCCACCAAACTACCCTGTCGGAAGAGCGGTTTGGTATTACTTTTTTTTATTAAAAGGATCCGTCGAGTCCTAAAGAACCCGACTGATCTTTTCAAAAGCGTCGGGTGATGTAACAAACCGCCCATTCATTTTGTTTATAATCACGATACAAATATTAAATTTATATAAACAACTTCCGACATGAGTAATTGTCATAATAAATTAGCATAAAGAATAATAATATAAAAATAAATTAGGTAAAGAAATTTAAACACCCGGTACATTGATCTAACTAACAAACATTTTGGCTTTTATTTAAAATGTAGGGTGCAAACACCTGTTTTACAAAAAACTCGGCACGGCACCATGAGGGTGCTTAGTTAAATCAATGCAAACGGTGGGAACAAAGTCATTTTTCTAAGTAAGACCCACACGTGTGAGGAAATGGGGGATTAGCCAGTATACCGCCAAAAAGAACAGTTTTAAGAAATATTCAAAATTCTTCATAAGGCGTGATTCCAATCTAATGCCTCATTTGTTTTAACGAGTTTAGTAATTATGTTTTAAATTAAGAAATACAAAATCTGTGGGAAAATTAAACTATTCCCAACCGGATCAGTCACACACGTGCAAGGAAGTAAGTTTTGAGAATATCCAATTTATAAGCCTACCCTCTTTTAAAGTTAAGGGAAAAAGCACCCACGCAATTGGTCAATAAATTCAATTCGAAGGCGTAATCTTAATATTCAGAAACGGGGAGAAGTTAATAAAATACCGCGAGAGCAAATCAAAAAAAAAAGTTCAAGCCCAGTTCGCGAATTCAATAAAGTTCGAAGTCACGTTGAGAGACAGTCCACGAATCCGTCAAAAGTCAAGTTCCGCGTTTGATGCAGTAAACCAAACGGGTGAAGTTTAATTAAGAGTTAACCGAAAACTCGACAAAATCGGTCAAAATCATTTTAAATTAAGTGAAATTAGTCAGTTTAAAAATTATTATTATTATATTTTTACTTCGGCAGTTCGAGAACCGCGAATAAATAAATTCTTAAAGTGATAAAAGGTCAATATTTTAAAATCAATTTACTTGTCTTTAACTTTTAATCAGTCAACGAAACGATTGTGTTAAAACTATAAGTGTAACCAATTGGGATTACCATAAGGATATTCATCTCAAACCTCACTACCCGTAGAGCACAGGATTTTTTGTAATAAATAGGTATTGTGACTTTTAGTTAAATTAATACTTGTAACCAATTTCTCTTTTGTATTATATGTGTGTGGATCTCTTTCACTTGTAGGATCTTGATATAATTGTAATCCTTTGTATAAATCTTATAGAAGGTTTAATTAGTTGTTCAATATATGAAATTATACCAAGTTAAATCTTTAATTGGTCGTTACTCCAGCGATCGACTTTAATTAGTTTGTGTAAGTTATTTCTCTGGGTTTCCCTACGTCTCCCAAAACAATAGTAGAGGCACGTTACCTAAACATCAAACAACAAGGTCCAGTGAAGTTGGAAGGTAGTCAATTTAGAGGTTTTCTTAATTCTATCCTCCGGGCTTTACTCACAAGGTGGTCACACCCGTGAAATCCAAAAGAATTGAGTGGTGGCAGCTATCAACAACAGTAATACAATTGTACTAAAGGACCGAATCAAACCCTTTAATTCAAAACGGGGTTCAGTTTTGTTACATGCTGACAGAGGTGGGATTAAAAATTTACAATAACGCTACTCAGAGTTGTTACAATTGCAATAATAATTACAACCTTGGATTCCTCGCTAAAATGCTTTTCACAAAATTGTTGTGTTCTAACCAAATTAAATGCTTTGTTGAAAACATAAAAATACTGTTCAAAACTGGTTAAAAATTACACAAAGTGACCTATCGCACCGCCAAGGGAACCAACGATTCGTGCAAAACAAAATGTGTGGTTTATTTTGTTTCTGGTTTTGTGTAAACGTCGAGTCGTTTATGTTCTCAATTTAGAAGGCGAATTAAAGTTTATTATCGCACAGTCGTAATTCAATTACTCGCGAAAATTCAACTGTTCGACAATTTCAGCAAAAAAAGTAAAGCCTGACCTGATTTATAAACAATTCTGTCATTTGACACAATTTGACAGTATTCTAACCTAACTTAAAAAGATTGTTCGTTTTGTTTTACAGAAGCTTTTAGTCACGTAGGCCATAATTAATTTGACTAACTCTTCGGTGACAATAAAATGACTGGTTCTGAAGAGGATTCGTTGTCCTGCGGGCGTTGCCTTGAGCCTTGTAAGAAATGGGAAGAAGAATTCTTGTGCTGCGCGACGTGCAAGAAGTACTCTCACATACCCTGCCTCGCAAACGGTTTCATTCCAGGAGCTCTCCGTGGTGATATTTTCTTTACATACGTTTGTTATGATTGCACCAGTGACGGAATGGAGATATTTCGCAGAAATAACATGCCGTTGTTAGAAGTTATAGTTCTCGTGTTACGAAATCTACAAACTCGTTATCGTCATATCTCTAAAAAGGGTTACTTTCACTATAAAGCACACATTGCTGATTTTTTAGAGAAAAACACTAAAATCATTTTTGGAAAAGACTAGTAAGTTTATTTACTTAAATTTGTCAGACACAAACAACATTTTTTTTACAGTAAAGTGGAGCAAGCTTGGCACGAAGTTGTAGCTGATGTTTTGGCTCTTAACTCCCCTACATTTTTCACCTCGGGTCGAGACGTTTTAAACGTACCAGGATGGTGGGCTTTAACTTATCCTACTTTGCCTCCAAGTTGTATCGGAAAACTGAGTAAGTCGAAAGCATTATTGTGCCTTTTTATTTAAAAGAAAATTTCAGATGCTGAACTAAAATTAAAAAAACTACAAGTTGGGGACAAAATTGAAGAGGACGATTTGTTACGGAGAATTATAGAAACCAAACCGTTTAATCACGTTTTATTTGTAAAACCATTGTCTGTTTCTATTAAAAGGAGGGCATTGGCTATTATCCAAGAAGAAGATGGTACAAGTGAATCACTTTTCGCATCCTATTGCTCGTCGGTGGTTAAATATGAAGATCAAAGAAATGAACCCGCCCCCGCAAAGAAAATGAAGGTGGCGTCGCGGGTATTTTATAAACTGGTGAAGTTTTTAGATCCGTTTTCTCTTTATGGAACTACTACAGGCACAGGTACTGATTAAAAATAGTCCTATTCGTTGATTAAAATGTTTTTGTTATTATAGATTCGATTGGTGAAATGAAATTAACCGGTAATGTTAGAGAAGTTCACATTTATTCGCCTTATACCGGTCGTGTCGTGAAACCGTACATCTTCATAATACCTACGATTAATCCACCGTGGTTAAAATTAATGGATCAAATCAAAAGGAAACATAATTCCAAACAAACTGAAGAGCAGTTGCTATTACAACGCAGAACTTTTGATTTTGTTTATTTGCAACCAGAACTTGTGCCAGCAATCAACGCCCTGTGCAGTCAATTTATGTGGCCTGGAATTGATGGTGAGTAAAAACATACCTCAATGGAGGAGGCAGCAAACTGCCATTAGTTAAAAAATTTCTTAACTTTCTTAAGGCACTTGAAAATTTCTTGCAGCTCTATGCAAACATTTTTCAGATAGTTGTTTTTATCTTTTCAGCATGATCGTAGTAAATCACATGTGAGAATAAAGTTATTGAATTTTTACCTTGGAGTACCAGGTTGAATCTTCTCCAGAAAGGTTGTATCCGAGCTAAATATTTGTAGTTTTGCTGTTGGGGTCTTCATTTTCATAGTTCGAAGTTTTACGGCGAATTTTGCTATTAGAAGTTTATGGTCACTTCAGCACACTGCGCATAGATGCACGCCACCATGTTCGAATCAAAAAATAGTCTATCTGGTTTCGATGTTTTCTATCGACGTTTCTATTCCTCTCTTCTGCTCTTAAATCATAACCCATCCTAAATATAAAAAGCATTGCTGATATCTTCATCAGCGTCACTCATGGGAGCATGCACTTGTACCAAATTTAGAATAACTGATTTGGTGTTTAATAGTAGGTTGTTTTGCATCAACGGAGCGGCGAACAGCGTGGCGTCACAACTAGTTTTGTAAAGGAGGTTCGCATCTACACTTGCACCAAAATTTATGCTTCTAATATAAAGTGCATTGTCATGGTTGTGCGTCGTAAAAGCCGCCCTGAATTTTTCTTTGCAATTGCGGGTACGGTCCCCTGTCTTTGACCACTCCAAATAAATTGAAAATTTCCTATTGCAAAGAGGAAGGTTTATATAGTATACTGATATAATTTAAACCTGCGAATGTATTATCAAAATTTTGAGTAAATCGAATTTGAAGTTTGCAAATTTACATGTAAAATTAACGAGATTCCCGCGCGTCGCTCATTCTGTTGACGGTACGTGCAATATGAATTACCCTAACACTTAGAGTATTTCGCACCGGCAGATGCAGTTCGTCTCTCGTACATGTAACATCGATTATTTTTTGTTTTTACGCAATTTTTTGGGGGTGAAACGTAATAGTTTACTGCCCCATACCGCAACTATACTTTTTAATGCTATTTCAAGGGTCTCTAAGCTCCCGGTTTCATTTACCCGGTTTTTTTTATGGGAGGCGCCTTCTCGTATGTTTACACCTTTTCCAACAGTAATTCAGAAATCGTCAACCGTTATTCAGAAATCGTGAATTGGAATTCAGATTTGTCAACTGATATTCAGAAATTCTGAATTGTAATTCAGATTTGTCAACTGATATTCAGAAATTGTGAATTGTAATTCAGATTTGTCAACTGATATTCAGAAATCGTGAATTGCAATTCAGATTTGTCAACTGATATTCAGAAATTGTGAATTGTAATTCTTAATCCATACCCATAATCTTGGGGAACAAAGACCGGTCAACTTAGAGGAAATCTACGTTTTCCACAAGTCATTCAGAAATCGTCAACCGTTATTCAGATTTGTCAATTGATATTCAGAAATCGTCAACCGTTATTCAGATTATCAATTAATATTCAGAAATCGTCAACGGTTATTCAGATTTGTCAATTGATATTCAGAAATCGTCTAATTCAGAATTTTATAATTCAGAAATCGTCAATTGTAATTCAGAAATAGTCAATTTTAATTCAGAAATCGTCATTATGTAAGCATGGTAACAGTCGTATTACTGAAAGTCTTCTCATATTGAAACCACAAATAACGCAATTGTCTTTAAACTCCATTTCAATTATTACCTTTTCGATTTATTTAAGAATGTATTTTTACTTATATAAGATTAATATTACGATAATCCCTTAATACACAGCAGATAATCCCTTAAGATTAAGGGATTAAATTAATCAACACAGAATCATAACATTCAAATTTTTAGAAAAAAAACCAACTGATGCTTTAATTGAGCTGAACATTTGATACCTTCTGAATTTCATTAAGTACTTTCTAATTTTCATTTGTCGGTTTCTAAATTAAAATTGACGGCTTCTGAATATCAGTTGACAAATCTGAATTACAATTCACAATTTCTAAATATCAGTTGACAAATCTGAATAACAATTCACAATTTCTGAATATAAGTTGACAAATCTGAATTACAATTCACGATTTCTGAATATCAGTTGACAAATCTGAATTACAATTCACGATTTCTGAATATCACTTGACAAATCTGAATTATAATTCACAATTTCTGAATATCAGTTGACAAATCTGAATTCCAATTCACGATTTCTGAATAACGGTTGACGATTTCTGAATTACTGTTGGAAAAGGGTAGATCGGGCCAAGGACACCATAAATGGAGGCGATTGTGCTCGTGCTGCGCAACACTGCACAATACATCATGCAGCAGCCTTATCAATGGAAGATATGCCAGTCGGTCGCTAAGTTATTTGCTAAAGATTTCTTTAACATATTGTTGTGAAATAATTAATGTTTTTCTTATAATAGATATATATAAAAAAATTAATTAAAATATTGTTATTTTTTTAGATTTTTATTAAAGCCTTATTCTGCACTGTAAAAGCCCCACTTTTGCATTTCATTCTAATTTTCATTTGTCTGTTTCTGAATTAAAATTAACGATTTCTGAATTAAAATTGACGATTTCTGAATTAGACGATTTCTGAATATCAATTGACAAATCTGAATAACAGTTGACGATTTCTGAATATTAATTGATAATCTGAATAACGGTTGACGATTTCTGAATATCAATTGACAAATCTGAATAACGGTTGACGATTTCTGAATATCAATTGACAAATCTGAATAACAGTTGACGATTTCTAAATTACTTGTGGAAAAGGTGTAGTATAGTAACCAGAGTCAAAACCGCCCTGGAGGGGTGCAGAGCGGAGCGGAGCGCAGCGGCGCCCCGAAAGGGTAGGTTTTGACGATGGATAAACCTCCTATCGAATGCACACCCCAAAAATCGAAGAAAAATGCGCTACATTTACGTACTTTCAAATTGATTTTTCTCGAAATTTTGATAATACATTCGCAAGTGAAATTTTTACAGTACTCGTATACTCTATAAACCTTCCTCTTTGCAATAGGAAATTTTCAATTTATTTGGGGTGGTCAAAGTTAGGGGACCATCCCCGAAATTGCTAATTAAAAATTGAACCAATGAGAAATGCAAACGAATTTTACACACACATACACAGAATTGGTGTTATATATTATCGATTTTCTGATGTAATCTTGCCCCATTCTTCAGTATCTCCATATATTTCCAAAATATTCTTCTCAATTTCTTAATCTGTCTAGTTCGCATTTAAATTCCTGCCATCAACGCCGTAGCAAGCTCTTCTGACGCCTGAGACAAATTTGAATTTATGCGCCCCCCTCCCAAAAGATTCTTATCATTTCGCGGCGCTGACTTAGAGTAATGAAAACAAATTGATGCTTATCAGGAACTCATTTAGGACCAACGGGTCTGGGGGTTATAGAATACCCCCCAGGTACACTTAATTTATTGCGAAAGAAAAACTTGCACTTTTACGTCCCTCGGTATTAATATCCCCTGCTGCTCCCCCCTCCCAGATAACAAACGAAAATTGCAAAAGATTCAACGAAACATAATAAATTTTGATGGTTCTGCATAATGGCAAGTGTACCGGGGGGTATTCCACAGTTGTGTAATATCGTTGGGAACTTCTGAAGATCTTATATAAAATACGCATAGTATGTCAGAATCACCGTTTCCATGGTAACGGAATCCCCCCCCCCCGAATATGAAGATTAATTTTATCGGTAGGAATTTTTTTTTTCAATTTAAATATACCTATTTGAATAACTGTCGCGATGATAATGTGATAGTTTTATCGGTTACCCAGCGAGTTAAAGGGAAATAAAAACGAACGCGGGGTTGGAATCAACTTTCCTAAAATCCCCTATCTTATCATTGGACCAAATTTGAAGAGGAGAAAATTCTCTACAAAACGAGGTTTCACCTTGTTTTGTTTTGTTCACCTTCGATGGTAAAGTTTAAATGTACGAAAAAATTATTCAGAATATGAATTATTCAAAACCTTTTTCAATTGTTTTCTTTGGATTTTCTTTTTATTTCATAAATACATACTTAGTATGATGTAGGTAAATTTTGTTAATATGTTTTATAGAGAATTTTGTACTCTTCAATTTTGATTTGATGATAATTTTCTCTAAAAATGAAGATAAGGGAGTTATACGCCAAAAACTACTGTAGAGGATTAAAATCTCCACTTGGGGAAATGGCCGACAGGGAACTTTAGGCGATTTTGCAAATGACATCGTGGTAAAATTTTCGAATTAGGTCAAATTTGAATATATGCGCCCCCCTCCCATAGACCAAGAGCCTGTGTTACCGTTTTAGGTAGTGATCGGTTTACGCCCATTGACCACCTAAACTTGTATTATCGATGTCGACGATGCTACAGAGATGCTCGCCATCCCTGATTTCCGGGGCGAAGTGGGAGGGCCGGGCTTATCAACTTGTTATCAACAAGTTAATAGAAAATTTTCATAAGTTTACGACTGAGGGTAGTGGGAAAGCAAAGAATTCAGTAAAATAATCCGACGCTCGCCGGTCGTCAGTCGTCTACGACGTGGCGTTCACCCGCTGCAGTCCTCGGAAGATGTCAAAAATAGAAAAAAATAAAAATTTCGAGTTTACGACTGACAATGGGGGGGATCTTACCATTAGCCTTTGAACGACACGAACCCCGTCCGCCAGCCTTTTTCAATGGGACGCAAGCGCGCCGGGCCCACCGATTTGGGACTAATGCCCAGGTATACTTTTTATGATAGGTTTATATTCCAAAATGTATGTATAATTTATCTGCAATGTATAAATCGAGAATCTATAACTGTCAGTCAAATACCATGGGGAAAAAAGGTACTGGGCCCTTCAAAAGTTACACAAATATCCATGTATACGTCAATATTATAAGTTGATGCTTGAAAAAATTACACAATGTTAGGAGTACCACGTGAAACAAGAATTCATCACCCGCGGTAATGTAAAGTGTGGCGAAGGCCTGCTAAAAATTAACAACATACGTCATTTCAGTGATAATGTTCAGTGATCAATTAGGTTTATTATCCGATGTATCCCGATATACAGAAACGACGCTCAAACGTTATGAATAGCGATATGGTAACGCACGTTTTGTTATTTTCTATGCCTGTGCGCATGATCTCCGCGCAGTGTGGCAGATGTTTCAACAATAACGGTTCAAAATTACTTTTTGAACTGCGATTTAGTGAAAATTTTGCAGCAACAACTGCATGATGGTAAGATAAGAATTTGTATCCGTGTATCATAACTGGAGGAAATAATTATAGCCTCACTTGCGTTTTTTAAGACAAAATCAGTTATTATAATTTTATTGGATCTAAATAATTTTTTTCGATTAATACTCATAGAAACACAATAACTCACAACATTGTTTAATAATAATTTATTAAAAAGTATAATTAATTTTAATTAAAACAATAATTATTTATATAATTCAGGGCTAAAATTTTAAAATCTTTCCTAAATTCCTAAAAATTTTCCTAAAATTATTGCAAAAAGTACTAAATTCCTAAAATTATTTAAATATTTCAATGTTTTTTCAAAATTTAAATGAAAGAAAATTAATTTAAAACATTAAAATTTTTTTTTAAGTTTGGTAAAGGAATTTTTACACTAAAATTTTAGGAATTAGAGTGGGAGCCATGATCCCATGATAATTAAACGGAAATAATTATAGCCTCGCCCAATATTTTATTTTTAATTTACTTTTAAATTTTTTTTTAATAATGGGTATGGCCACCATCTTTCCGTATAACTTCAAACAAGCGGTTGGGCATTGTTATAATTAAATTTTGGATTATCTCCGGCGATATTTCATTCCACACGTCCCGTATCCGTTGCTTTAAATTTAAATCACACTAATAACCTCCAAAACCTATCCTAACCCAGACATAAAAAATTTGTCAATGTTGTGGCATGCGTCCTATATTTGCGATTGACAGGGCTTTATCCATACTAAAAACAGCTGACAGATGTATTTTTACCTTCACGTGCTGACGTTCTAAATATATTTTTCATTGTCAGTCATAAACAGTTCGTAAAAGGTACAGAAATCCGGAAATTGGAAGAATACAGATCAAGGCGCTTCGCGCGGCGCCTCACGCCGCGCTACATTTGTTGACTGACAACATTCCACCGACACATGAGATGACTGACACATGAATTCATCGATCCAGGAGGTCCAATTCAGGTATGCATCGAAGTGCCAGTCGTCAAATTACACTATTGAAGAAATTAGGGGCGATATTTCAATATAGTCATATTTGACCTGCATCGAGCAATTGCAGCGTACGTGCTAGTTTAGCCACTGTGATGTTTGAATTTAAATATTTATAAGTTGATATCTGCAAGTACCAACATAAAACCACTAAACTAGTTAATGGTCTGCAGGAATGTAAATAACTAAGACAGATTCGTTCTGGTCATCGAACAAGCAAGTTATATTCGTTATATTGTAAATATTGTAATTGTAATTATATTTATTATTATAAATAAATTAGTTAATTAAACATCGTTAGTCGATACATAACAATTGGCGACGGGAAAATTGGAAAAAGTGACTGTAAGTACATTTGAGAATTGTAACACGTGGTTAGTTATTTTTGTGTTCACGTGATTGTGTTGTTTTGATTTTGAAATGTCGACATCGACCGTACAGTATATGTCTTTACTGGGTAAATTGCCAGAATTTAAGCAACAAGACAATTTAATAATTTTCAAGGCGAAACTTTCGCAATATTTTATTGCAAACGAAGTGGCAGAAGAAAAGAAAATCGCAATTTTGTTAACGGCACTCGACTCCGATGTATACGAAACGTTAAGCAATTTATGTAATCCAAAATCACCTGAAACACAAACATTAATCGAATTATGGGAAAAACTCGAGACGCATTATTGTATAAAGGATTCGATTTTTAACGAACGTTCAAGATTTCACAAAGCGAAACAAGAGGCGGAAGAAAACGTAGTGGAATGGTACGCTCGGGTAAAGAAACTATCGGTAAATTGTAAGTTCGGTAACTGTTTAAGTGATTTTGAGAAAGACAAATTTGTTATGGGGTTGAAAGACAGTTCGGTGTACGATCGCGTAAGTGAAGTGGATCCGACAGTAACAACATTGGAGGTCATATACAATATAGCTATAAAAAAAGAACAAGCTTTGAAGAGCTCACGAGATGCAAGGCAAATGGATCTACAAATCAAAGAGGAGACGTGCTACAAGTTAAACAACAGAGGGAAGCAAAATCAACCGAACGGTGCGAAAAGAGAAGAATTCACTCAAGTAAACCGTTCTTCTGGATGTTCCTGTTGTGGTGAAGATGGTCACAGGTGGGATGCCTGTAGGTTAAGGCAATCGAAGTGTTACAATTGTGGCAGGAGAGGACACATATCGAGAATGTGTAAACAAAGACGAACGAACTATTTGGAAATCGCAAAGAGGGAGGAAGACCCAAGAAGTAATGTGTGTATAAATAAGGTTAATGAAATTATTAAAATAAATAATGAATTCTATGCGGATGTATTTATAGATAAAATTCCTATTAAAATGGAGATTGATTCTGGGGCGGCAATTTCAGCAATGTGTTGGCCAACCTATATGAAATATTTTAGGCACATACCCTTACAAAAAAGTTATACAACGTTAAAATACTATAACGGTACTTCGTTTGCAACTGCTGGACAAATTTCGGTCACGTTAAGTTTGGGTAAAGTTCAGAAACCAGTTAAGTTATTAATAATTAAAGGAAACGATGCTGCTCCCCTACTAGGAAGAGACATAATGGAAATGTTTGGCATTACAGTAACAATTAATAACATACTGAAGAACGGGAGATCTGAAGCCGTAGAAAATTTGTTAGTAAGGTACAAAGAACTTTTTGAAAACAAGTTGGGCTGCTTTAAGTTTGAGAAAGTAAAGTTAACAATTGTAAAGGAGGCAGTACCAAAGTATTTAAAACCACGACCCTTACCCTTTACATATAAAACCAAAGTCAGCAACGAGTTGGAACGTTTAGAAAAGGAAGGGGTAATTACACCGATTAGTAATTCCGAGTGGGGGACACCATTGGTTCCAGTCTTAAAGGCGGACGGTTCAATTCGACTATGTGCCGATTATAAAATCACTGTAAACCCGGTTATAGCCGATGATAAGTACCCATTGCCAAATATTCAGGAATTATTCACATCCCTGGAAGGCGGAGAACGATTTTCGAAGTTGGATTTGAGTCATGCATATAATCAATTAGAATTGGATGAGGATTCAAAACTTCTATTGGCATGGAGTACTCACAAAGGTTCATATAAGATGGAAAGATTACCTTTCGGGACCAAACCGGCATGCTCGATATTTCAAAGGATAATAGAGAAGACACTAAGGGGGTGCGAAAACACGGAGGTTTTGCTAGATGACATTGTGGTGACTGGAAGAAGCGATGAAGAACATTTACAAAATATAGAAAACGTGTTCAAAAGGTTGTCGGTTGCAGGTTTTAAATTGAAAAAGGAGAAATGTGTTTTCTTTCAAGAGGAGATTAAATACCTGGGCCACGTAATAAGTAAGGAAGGATTAAAGAAGGACCCTTCAAAAATTGATGCGATTGTAAATTGTAAAACACCGGAGACCTTGACGCAATTGAGAGCCCTTTTAGGTATGATTAACTATTATTCTCGATTTATCGAAAACAGCACGGAGTTGCTGCATCCGCTTTACGAGTTGTTAAAATGCAGCAACGACAAACAACAACTTCAGTGGAATAAACAATGCCAGGCAGCATTTGATAAGGCGAAAGAAGCAATGACATCAGATAGAGTGCTAGTGCACTACAATCCGGAATTGCCTGTTAAAGTTAGCTGCGACGCAAGTGCATATGGAATAGCTGGGGTTTTATCACATGTTTACGAGGATGGTACAGACCGACCCATCTGTTATGTTTCACGCACACTCAATGTCAGCGAGAAAAATTATTCGATGTTGGATAAGGAAGCCCTAGCAATAGTTTACTCAGTTAAGAAATTTTTTCAGTACCTGGTGGGTAAAAGGTTCATCTTGACAACGGATCATAAACCATTAATATATCTGTTTGGAAACAAAAAAGGTATGCCAGCAATGGCGGCTGGAAGATTACACAGGTGGGCAATTTTTTTAAACAATTTTGATTTCGAGATCAAGTATATCCAAGGTAAGGACAACACCAATGCAGATGGCTTGTCAAGATTGCCACTAGATGAATCTCCGCACGTAAAGGAAGAGTTTAATCACATAAACTTTATAGAAAGCGATTTCCAAGCACCAATTTCGGCAACAAATATAAAGGAATGTTTAAAGGACGATCCAATATTGTCAAAAGTATATCTAGAAATAAAGAACGGTTGGAAGGATTACACTGCGCAACAGGATCCAAGTTTCAGCCCATACATAAGCCGACAAAGAGAACTGACGCTGGAAGAGGGCGTAATAATGTGGGGACATAAGGTAGTGATTCCGTTAAAATTTCGGAAGAAATTATTAGAAGAACTCCATGTAGCACATAGTGGTGTGGTAAAGATGAAGAGTAGAGCACGATCGTATTTTTGGTGGCCAAAAATGGATACCGAAATAGAACTGATGGCAAAAACCTGCGAAATATGCAATCAGTACAGACCAAGCCCCCCAAAGTCAGAAGTTCTGCGATTCCAGGAAGCAAGAGCAGTGTTCGAAAGAGTGCATGTAGATTTTTTTGGCCCAGTTCAAGGAAAAATGTATTTGGTGTTAGTGGACGCATATAGCAAATGGCCTGAAGTAGTACACATGAGCCCTACTACTGCAGAGGCAACAATAGATGTCTTGCGACAGATTTTTTCTAAATTTGGAATTCCAAAACAAATAGTGTCGGATAATGGCCCACAATTTGCATCGGGGGAATTTAAAAGTTTCTGTGGAGCAAATGGCATTGTCCATAGTTTAAGCCCCCCGTACCACCCAGCTTCAAATGGCGCAGCAGAGAACGCAGTGAAATCAATTAAAGTGGCATTACAGAAAGCTTTAGAAGACCCAAAGAATTTGCATGTATCAACAAGCCGTATACTAGCAAGATATCTGTTGATATATCGTTCTACAGAACACTGTACAACAAAGGCAACCCCTGCATATAGAATGTTCAATCGACAGATAAGAACGAGGTTTGATGCACTTAGGCCAGTGAAGAAAGAAGTTGTAGATCACGAAATAATGAGAAGGGGAAGAAATGAGTTATTTAACGAAGGAGATGAAGTTTTTGTAAAAGATTATAGAAACAGAAACAAGACATTCTGGATTAGGGCGAAAATTGGTAAAGTGCTAGGAGTAAGAACATAATTATGCAAAGTACCAGGCTACAGTATATGGTGGAAAAGGCATTTGGACCAGATATTTAAGGCAGTTCCCAAACGAGGAGGCGAACAGGAAGAGCCTCTACATCAGGAGACTACATCAAGTGAAATACGAACCGAGACGAACCAAGGAAGTGAGCGAGAACAGGTAGAAGACGGAAAGACCTTACAGTCCGAGGAGCATCAGGAAAAAGGCAATACTCCAATGGATATCACAAGGAAAGAAGAAAATGACATGCCGAGAGAAGAAACCCCCGAGGTTAGCGTTGCAGATCGTCCTCGAAGGAATATTGTAAAGCCAGCGAGATATTTAGATTAGGTAGATGAAAAGACTAAGAGGGAAAGAGTGTGATGTTTGAATTTAAATATTTATAAGTTGATATCTGCAAGTACCAACATAAAACCACTAAACTAGTTAATGGTCTGCAGGAATGTAAATAACTAAGACAGATTCGTTCTGGTCATCGAACAAGCAAGTTATATTCGTTATATTGTAAATATTGTAATTGTAATTATATTTATTATTATAAATAAATTAGTTAATTAAACATCGTTAGTCGATACATAACAGCCACCAATTGAGCTTATCCATACTATGGACGGCTGAGAATTGTGTTTTCATCTTCACGTGCTTACGTCGTAACTACATTTTTGATTGTCAGTCATAAACATATAAAAATTCATAAGTGGTAGCCGTGCTCTTGTAAAGCCTTATAAAGCCTAATTCCACGAAGTTGTTTTTACGACTGACAAGATTTACGATACATGTTGGATGACTGTTGATTGCATTTTCCGATTAGACAGTTGCAATTGAACGTAATTTTGAAACAGTCAGCCGTAAACCTATCATAAAAAGTATACCTGGGCATTAGTCCCAAATCGGTGGGCCAGGCGCGCTTCCGCCCCATTGAAAAAGGCTGGCGGACGGGGTTCGTGTCTTTCAAAGGCTAATGGTAAGATCCCCCCCCATTGTCAGTCGTAAACTCGAAATTTTTTTTTTTTTCTATTTTTGACATCTTCCGAGGACTGCAGCGGGTGAACGCCACGTCGTAGACGACTGACGCCCGGCGAGCGTCGGATTATTTTACTGAATTCTTTGCTTTCCCACTACCCTCAGTCGTAAACTTATGAAAATTTTCTATTAACTTGTTGATAACAAGTTGATAAGCCCGGCCCTCCCACTTCGCCCCGGAAATCAGGGATGGCGAGCATCTCTGTAGCATCGTCGACATCGATAATACAAGTTTAGGTGGTCAATGGGCGTAAACCGATCACTACCTAAAACGGTAACACGGGCTCTTGGTCTACCAGAAAGATTCTTATCTGTTTGAAAATTTTAAACTATTTTTTATTGGGTTTTGTTAAGGATTAGCACCCCCATTGCGATGGTGCCTGAGGCAAATGCCTCAGTCGCC
The DNA here is from genome assembly GCA_932274525.1 of Podabrus alpinus. Taxonomy (NCBI): domain Eukaryota; kingdom Metazoa; phylum Arthropoda; class Insecta; order Coleoptera; family Cantharidae; genus Podabrus; species Podabrus alpinus. Next base: position 73,096,059 of record OW026454.1, on the reverse strand, counting down.
TCACCCTTGCTACGGCGCTGGGCACAGATTTAAAACATGAAAAGTTTTGGTTAGACAAATGGTTACAAATGAGACAGTAGAAAATGTATTTTGTCATTGTGATTGGCTAACCAATGTTTATGTTATGTTTATAAGGGCACGTGCTCTTCTATCCAAAATCGGAAACGACAATATTTAAAAATAATTATAAAAGTAATACCTAATTTTCAATGGGTACAAAGGTAAAAATAAGTACAAAGGTAAATAAACAAAGGTTAAAATTCAAAATTGCAATTTTGTTTTAAAAAATATTGAAAAACTCCGTAGGTGGCCCCAAAAACTGGGTGAAAGTTTACAATTTCATGACCTCCCAGAAGTGCGACCCAAATCGTATATACGTTACTATTTTATTAATTCGATACATAATTGCACATTATTGTACTTGATTTATTACAAACGTCAAAATTTAATTACCTACTGGTCGAAAACGATCTGCGACCTATATATTTTTTCCAGAAATACAAATTTAAATATAAGAGGATCAAAATGCGCCTACAAAATTAAAAATCCATTCAGGATTTCCGGCTTCTACCCTTCAAATCTTCACGTCGATCGGACAAAATCCCTGAAAGGAGTAGGGAAAAACACACTGAACAATTTCACGGATCACAAAACTCGGTCACCCCACCCTCTGCTGTCTACAAAATAGACCCCCCCCCGGTCGTGTAATATCAATTTTTATCGTTGGGAACTTCTGAAGATCTTATATAAAATACGCATAGTATGTCAGAAACACCGTTTCCATGGTAACGTAACGGATTAACCCCCGGCCCCCCGAATATGGAGATTATTTTTATGGGTAGGAATTTCCCCCCCCCCCCCACCAGTGATGCCAACCCGTACTATAATTATAGTACGCATACTATAATTTTACCTTCTGTGCTGTACAACTGGGATCCACGTCTTTACGCCTAACACACTTACGCCTAAGTCAATACGCCTATTCCTTTACGCCTAAAGGAATTTATGCCTAATGGTTTTAATGCCTAAAACCGACTACGCCTAAAACTTGAACGCCTAACGCAATTACGCCTAATCCTTTACGCCTAAAACATTTACGCGTAATGCTGAAAATTTTCTAAAAATCATACAAACATAAAAAAAATTTAAAAGCCGAGATAATATGAGATTTATAGTAAAAGTTTATTAATAGTACAAGCCCTTACTTCTAAAAAATTTATACTTAATCAATTTTTTAATGTTTACCAGTTGATACTTATTTTCATAGTTTATTATTTTTTCAATAATTTACAATAATTAATTAATCGTAATAATAATTTATTTACAAGCAAAAAAAGTACAAATGTTAAACAGCTTGAAGCTCAAAGTTGTGCGCGATGCCTCGAAGGTAAACGTCGATTTCGAAGTTCAATGGACCTAGACCATCCCCATAGGACTCCACGATTCTCTTGATGTTGGCAGCGGTTCTTCGGTAGCGCACACGACCTGTTGGAGGTTCCAATCCTGCCACGTACTGCTCAATTTTCAATTCATTTGCACTCTGTTCCATTTTTAACACCTCTATAAATTTCCAAATAGAGGGATGTCATGCACTCAATAAAGAATGAAAACCCCGGTGCCACCCTTCAACCGAGTTGTTTGTCTTGGGGAGGTCATTCAAACTGGCCTCGTAATAGTTCCAGAGTTGGATGGAACCAATCTTGGGTTTTTTTCGGGTTCCGTTGTTACGAAGCCGGCCAATCCAGTTATCCTCAAAATATTAAAGAAAAGGGTCGAGAATATCTCCATTATCAACATAAAATGGAGATTCAGTTAATTGTACGAATGCCATAACTACATCATCGGGAGGGACGAAAGCAAGTGCAGCCAACTTTCTTACATGAAAGTAACAAGAAGTAACCGTTTTGAACATATTAAAAATAATAGCCAAAATTCCATCAAAATCGGAGCAGTGGTTTTATGTTTGTACGATTTTTAGAAAATTTTAAGCATTAGGCGTAAATGTTTTAGGCGTAATTGCGTTAGGCGTTCAAGTTTTAGGCGTAGTCGGTTTTAGGCATTAAAACCATTAGGCATAAATTCCTTTAGGCGTAAAGGATTAGGCGTATTGCCTTAGGCGTAAGTACGTGATACCGTACAACTGAAGGTACAAATTATAGAATGCCTACTATAATTATAGTATATAGGGTTGGCATCGCTGCCCCAGACCCTCCGGTCATGTGATATCGATTTTTATCGTTAAGAACTTCTGAAGATCTTAAATAAAATACTCATAGTATGTCAGAATCGCCGTTTCCATGGTAACGTAACGCAATACCCCCTCCCCGAATATGAAGATTATTTTTATCAGTAGGAATTTTCCTTTTCTATTTAAATATATTTGAATAATTGTCTCGATGATAATGTGATATTTTTGCCGATTACCCAGTCAGTTAAAGGGAAATTTAGAAGAACGCGGGGGTTAGAAACAACTTTCCTAAAATCTCCTGTCTTACCCCTAGTCATTGCACCAAAATTGAAGAGGAGAAAATTCCCTACAAAATGAGGTTTCAGAATTTACTTCAGATCTGAAGTAAAGCTTGAAACCTTGTTTTGTTCACCATGGATGGTGAAGTTTAAATGGACGAAATTTTTATTCAGAATAAGAATTATTCAAAACTTTTTTCAATGTTTTCTCTGGATTTTCTTTTTACTTCATAAATACTTAGTGTGATGTATGAAAATTTTGTTAATCTGTTTTACGGAGAATTTTGTACTCTTCAATTTTGACTTGATGATAATCTTCTTCTATCTATCTAAATATATAAAAGAGCTTGTCTGTTTGCTTGTTCGCTATACGTTCCTAGACCCTTTGACCGATCGGTCAACCAAATTTTACACAGTTATTCTGTAGGTTCCGGCGCAACTATTCGTGCATAAATGGAGAAAAATTCGCACGGGGAATAAAGTTATTCGCGTTTTTCGATTTTTTTTTGACACACCCTATACGGATACCCTTACTTTACCTGTCAAACCCTTCGTTTGCCAGGTAAAAAACCCTTACTTTACCTGGCCATTCTTGCTCACACCGCTTTCGCTAGATGGTGCACTTAATCTATCATATACATAAGTGTACTGATTGGTGGTCAAAAATCTAAATATATTTTTTAAAATCGATCAGTTATCCCACCCTGTAATGTACGGAAAGTAGTTGTATTTTTTAAAAGCGATCAGTTATCCCACCCTGTATGTACGGAAAATGGTTGGTAGGCATAATACTATAATAACCACTGGCAATCACGGACTAGCAGTCAAGGCAGCCGAAGGCATATAAATATAATCTATTATGGTCCGCCCTGTGAGGCCGAAGGCCGAACAACTATGGCCTTCACGGATCTACGAGGCTTGTCCAGAAAGTAAGTACCGTTTTTAAATTACGCCGCCGTAGCACTGCGGTCGCCGTTTAGCGCATGCGCGCCAGGTAGCTATATCTGTTGGGAAGCTACAGACGCCATTACGGAACCATCCGATCGAGTCTACATCTGTTTGCGTGATTTTAAAATGCCGCACCTATTGAGAATCCCGCCGACTGCGAAGTGCGTGATGTAATACGTTTTCTCAGTACTAAAGGCTTCAAAGCAGCTGACATTCATCGCCAAATCAGTGATGTTTATGGTGAAAACATTATGAGTGCTGGAATGGTGCGGAAATGGGTTAGGGCCTTTAAAGATGGCCGCACAAACATTCATGATTAGGAACGATGATGAGACCGTTCCTCATCATGAATGTTTGTGCGGCCATCTTTAAAGGCCCTAACCCATTTCCGCACCATTCCAGCACTCATAATGTTTTCACTATAAACATCACTGATTTGGCGATGAATGTCAGCTGCTTTGAAGCCTTTAGTACTGAGAAAACGCACGCACTTCGCAGTCGGCGGGATTCTTAATAGGTGCGGCCTTTTTAAAAATCACGCAAACAGATGTAGACTCGATCGGATGGTTCCGTAATGGCGTCTGCAGCTTCCCAACAGATGTAGCTACCTGGCGCGCATGCGCTAAACGGCGACCGCAGTGCTGCGGCGGCGTAATTTAAAAACGGTACTTACTTTCTGGACAAGCCTCGTATTATGGTCCTCCCCCTGTGAGGCCGAAGGCCGAACAACCACTGGCAATCACCGACTAGCAGTCAAGGCAGCCGAAGGCATATAAATATAATCTATTTTGGTTCGCCCTGTGAGGCCGAACAACTATGGCCTTCACGGATCTATTATGGGTGTAGATGGCTAAGGGCGGCCATTTTCACTAAAATTGAAAGTAAGCGAGTTATAGACGAAAAACTACTGTAGAGGATTAAAATCCCCATTTGGGGAAAAGGCTAGCAGGGAATTTTAGGCGAAGTTGCAAATAAAATCGTGGTCAAATTTTGGAATTCAGTCAAATTTGAATATATGAGCCCCAAAAGAGACTTATCTTTTTGAAAATTTTAAACTATAATTTATTTGATTTTGTCAAGGTTTAGCGCCCCCATTGCGATGGCGCCTGAGGCAAAAGCCACATCAAAAGACTGAGGCAGAAGCCTCAGTCGCCTCACCCTTGCTACGGCTCCACCTGCTGTAATGGCTCTTCTATCTCGTCTTATCCTCTTTGGTGTTCTGATAATTTTTTCTTTGTTTCATTAGTACCAATAAGGCACGGCATCCCTTTAATAAAGCAAAATCGTGTGCATAATGATTCTTTAAAATGAGACATGATATTATCAACTGTGATGTACAATATGGCCATTTTTGAGCCACATAAATAAATTCAATTGTTTGACAACTGACTCGTTTACGTTGAGCTATACTCAGAGCCCTGGTATTGTTCTTTACTAAACCCGTCTGTTGTCTTGAACAAGATTATGCTAAAATTCTAAACATTAATTTTGTTTCAGTGTCAGCTGCTTTGGAGTATCCCGATTTTACTTGCGTTGTCTTATATGGGAAACTGATAGTGGCTTTTGGAATTCTGGTACCGGATACTGCACATGCCCAGAGCTACCTACCTTTAATCTTCACGCGTCCATATTGGAGAAATGCCGGAATTGGCCGGTACATGCTGTATCATCTTTGTCAGGTAATTGACACCTTTCATATTTCATTCGAATTTATGTGAAATAATAATTGCAGACAAATCGTCCTCGAGATGTTACCGTACATGTTTCGAAAAATAGTGACTCCGTTTTTCTTTTTAATAAGTTTAACTTCGTAAAGGAACGAGTCGATGACAACTTTTATACCAAATATGGTCAGATTGATAAGACCCAAAGTGATGACGCTTTTTTTTTTAGTTTAAAAACTTAAAAAGTTTATTTATGATATATTTATATTTTATTTGTAATATAATTTCATATTTAATTTCAAAACTGTAATTATATAGGTATATAATATTTATGTTCTTAGGGTTAGTTCCGACGGATGCGGCTTTTAGTTTTGCAAGTAACTTCTGATTGGTCAAATATTTGAATCAGATGTTGGCGGTAATTAATTTCATTATAAAAACATAACCGTTCATTTGCAAATTCGTTGCTGTTGGGGCTAGCCTTTATTTTTTCTTGAATAAATGTTGAACAAGATTCAAGTTTGACAACCACTGGAGTTTTTAAATTAACCTAAAAATTTTAACCCTACTTTTTTTGGATGGAACTTCAAAATGAATTTTATTAAAATTTCAAACGAAGAATTTAGTTTGGACACAGTAATAACTCTTATAAACCAACAGACCGATTCGCTTTCGATTTTAACTAGCACCAAAGGTGACGAATTCTTAGGACCCTTGGTGGATTGGAGCGATTTTGAGTATGAAACTGAAATTACTCAATTTTTCGAAAATATCTGTCTAGAAATTCGGCAAAAATGGACCACTCTAAACAATATCGCACTCTTCTACAGGTAATTTTTCGTTTTAGGAAGGTAAATAAATAGCGTTCTCAATTCTGTAGGTTTGGTTTAATTCCCGGTAATCAATTGAACATGGTTATAGCAGTCACTTCGAGTCAAGATGTCGATGCAGTTCAAGCAACCGAATGGTGTTCGCACCATATTAAGGAAAATCTGCCGGTGATGTCGTTACAAGGTAACTTTTTTTTTTAAGATTACGTAAAACTAAAAATTCTTATTGTAGATTTGGAAATTAATTATGATTTGAACACCTATTCGGACATGATTAACGTGAGAGTTGGAGTGGATGAACTTAATCGGAGGCTCAATAAATTTGCAGACAAGGCTTGTTCTCAATTAAACGTACACAATAATGTTACCTTTATTGACCAGGAAAATGTAAATCACGATTCATGTGCACGTGTCAATGCACTATTTACAAAGCGGCAGTATTCTAATGGTTACACGATGGGCAAGTAGTAATTTTTTGGATAATTTTAGTTCGTAACTAAAATTCATGTTATAGTGAACCAAAAAGATCTAACTAACTGTGTACGAGTTAAAATGGAAGAGGAAGATTGTGACGTTGACATGTGTGATGATAACGTGGTAGATGAGAGTATTTTCAAGAGACTGAAAGATGCTGAAGATCGTTTGATGAACGTGGAATCAATTTCACCTCTAAATGTTGGATATTGGGTAAGAGAACAAAAATTGAAGGTTGATGATGGGACAACAATTTTTAGGACGAAACTGTTTGTGTGGAAAGGACTTCTTACAAAAGGAAAGAATGGTCGATTGACAATGTAGATGGCATGATTGCTGTATTAGAATCACGTCAAGCGAAAATACCTAAGCTGGACGAAACGTGAGACGTATGAAATTTTATTTGTAAATTGATTAGAGTAAATATGTTTTATCTAAATAAAGTTACAATTTTTTGTTGCAATTTATCGTTCATTTTATTCCACCCGAATTCTAGCATTTGAGCACCGATGTGGTTCTTACAGAGCGGAGGATTGCAAAGTGTGGTTGCGGCATTTAATCGAAACATGCGCTACTGAAGGAATTCAACATCCCACATTCATCATTGCTAACGCCCCTGTGCTTTCGAATCTTGAGAGTTTGAGAGAAAGACCAGAAGAAGACATCGAAATAGTGCGTTTGGCTCCTTACTTGTTCCTATTGAATCCGATCGAATTACTATGGAGTTCTTTTCTTTTTTTTGTTTTCATTTACTCCAAATCGGTTTTCATGTTTTCAAATCTTTTCATTTTGTTCCAAATTTGTTTTCACTATTTCAAATCTGTTTTCATTTGCTCCAAATAATATTGTAAACGGTTTAGTATTGTCTTAATGAACACCCTGTAATATAATAAAACGTCCGTTCAGTTACAAGTTAGTTTAATGACTCCTTGATACATTGCTAAGTAACATAGACATTGCTAAGTAACATACATTATGTCACATGCCCTTTCTTTTTTTTTTTAAAGCTAATGCAAAATACAAAATTCAAAATACAAATTATTTGGAATCTAAACAATTATTATTGATTCAAAACGTAGTCTTTTAGATAGCCCGGCTTTGAAGTTAATCGTCTTGGCCTGTCTTTTGCTGTCGAATCTTCTTTTCTGACACTTTTATTTAACTCACTTATTTCCGATTTCGGATTAGGAATTTTCTCTGCTTCCCCTTCAACTCCCGTTTCGCGGAAACTTGCATTTAAACCATTTGTTATTTCACTTTGTCCTTCTGGTTCTTTATTTAAATCGCTTGCACTTTTATTTAAATCAATTTCACTTTCTTGTTGACGTAATGGTCTCAGGTGTATTCTATTACGCCTTGATGGTGTACCATCTTCCGTTATTATTTTGTAGATACGAATCTGGATGTTCTGTTTCATTTATAATTTTCGCTTGAACCCAATTTCTTCTATCTTTTTGGACTAAAACATCCTGATTTTCTTCAAAATCTTGTAGAACAACCGATGATCTGTCGTAATATTGTTTTTGCTTCTCTTGCTTCTTTTTGATTGCTTGCAGTGGTCCGCTACAATCGTATTTTGGTGTTAGACTTGCTTTTATCATCAGCAAATCTGATCTTAATTTTCTTCCTTGTAGTAATTCTGAAGGTGATGGTATCATGTTATCTTTTGGCGTCGTGTTGTAATTTAATATCGCATTTGGTATGCTATTATTAAACGCGGTTGATTTAATTATCAATCCTTTTACAGTTTGCACTGCACGTTCCACTAACCCATTCGATCTTGGGTAGGTTGGACTTGATGTGTTATGTTTTATGTCGTAATACTTCATAAATTCTGCAAAGCTTGTTGAACTAAATGGGGGTCCATTGTCACTTATAATTTCTTGCGGTATTCCAAAATATGAAAATGTCTCTTCTATTATTTTGCTAATTGACTTGGAATCTTTCGACATCACTTTTTTAATTACGATGAATTTTGAAAAATAGTCAATTATTATTAAATAATCTCTTGAATTGATGTGAGCGAAGTCCATTCCGATTTTACTCCATGGTAAATCTGAGATTTCGTGATTTCTAAGCGGTTGCTTAGTGTTCGATTTCGCATATTTCTGGCAAATTTTACACTGTAATACGAATTCCTCGATGTCCTTTGACATTCCGGGCCAGTATACTAAAGATTTAGCTTTATTTTGACACGCCGTTACACCTTGATGTGAGCTGTGTATTTTCTTTAGAACTTTTTCTACTTCGTTATGTGGTATAATTACTTTTACGCCCCTGCATAAAATGCCGTCTGCGTAATGTAATTCTTCTTTAATATCCCAGAATTTCTTTGCATTCGTTTTAATCGATTTCTTGTGAGTTGGCCACCCAAAGTTAGTAGTATAGTTAATTACTTCCTTCATGATGTTGTCGTTTTCTGTTGACCTTCTCAATTCTTCTAATCTTTCTTGCGACGCACAGACAATTGCATTTACTGTTACGGTCCGACCTTCTAGGTAATCAGTTTTCATCGTTCTATTTTTGATCGGGTCGCGTGACAATGTGTCTGCGATGCATAAATCTTTCCCTGGCACATATTCCAACGTGTAGTCGTATCTCATAATTTTTAAAACCATTCTTTGGAGTCTTGGTGATAATAATTCCATTGGTTTATTTACTATGCTGACCAGTGGTTTATGGTCCGTTTGGATCAATACCTTTCTACCGAACGTATAAATGTGATAACTTGTTAGACCGTGCAATATTGCTAACAGTTCTTTTTCGATTTGAGCGTACCTTTTTTGTGTTTCTGTGAGGGATACCGAACTGTACCCTACGGGTTGATTATCTTGTATTACCATCGCTCCCAAACCATAGCTGCTTGCGTCTACTGATAAGCAAAGTGGTTCCTTTGGATCGTAGAATTTTAAAACTGGAGCTTTACTTATTTTTTCTTTCAAAATCTTAAAGCATTTCTCTTCGTTTTCTCCCCACACAAATTCGTTTTTGTTACTCAATAATGTACGTAGGGTACTTTTGTGTGCTGCGATAAATTAGGTATAAATTTCCTTAAATAATTTATCATTCCTAGTACCCTCTGTAATTCTTTTTTATTTTCGGGACTTTGCAATGCATTAATTGCATCAACTTTCGTTCTTTCTATCGAAATTCCATTTTCCGATACTCTGTGTCCCAAATATTTAACTTCCGTTTTAGCTAACTGCATCTTGCTTTTGCTAAACTTCACGTTGAATTTTTTGCTCTTTTCAACGCTTCTATTAATCTTCCGTTGTGTTCTTCTTCGGTTCCTCCGAAAATTAGCACGTCGTCTATGTATGGTATTACACCATCTAGGTTTTCAAAAACCCTATTAATTAGTTTTTGATAAACTTCTGGCGCGCTGTTTATACCATAAGGCATAGTTTTGTATCGATACCTTCCAAATGGAGTGGCTATCGTACATAAATTCGAACTTGGTTCATCGATTGGTACTTGTAGAAACGCCGTCGTTGCATCTAATACCGTGAAGTATTTTGCTCCGTTCAATTCCGCTAAAACGCTATCTACTGTAGGGAGCGAATAGTGCTCTCTCTTGATATTTTTATTTAGTGGTCGCGGATGCATACATACCCTTATCGAACCGTTGGGCTTGTTAACGATCACTATTGGGTGAACCCAATCTGTTGGTTCGTTTACAACTTCCAAGATTTGGTTTTCTACCAACTTTTCTAGTTCGTCTTTTAATTTTTGTTTTAGAGACAAAGGAACTCTTCTGGCTGGTGTTATCGTTGGTGTTGCGTTTTCTTTCAACGTGATGTGATAAGGATTGCTTTTAATTCGCGAAGCTTTTTTATCGAATACTTCCTCGTACCTATAGCTATGATTTCCGACGCCTTACTATTTTTAATAACATTAACACTTGTGGTAGGTATGAAACCAAATCCAGCTGTGTCATCTAGTCCTAGTATACACTCGCCGCCTTTATCAGCTATAAAGAAGTCTAAATATCGAATACTTCCTTCGTGTTCGCATTTTAACTTGCATTTTCCTTTAATTTTAATAGCATGTCCTGAATATGACTTTAACTTTGTTTTTGTTTGCGTCATTTCCGGCTTACTGGGTATTGATTCGTAAATCTTTTCTGAAATTATGTTGACTTCCGACCCTGTATCTATTTTAAACCCAATGGGTTTGCCACATACTTTTAAAATTTCTCGCCATGTGATGCTACTAACTGTCTTGTTCCGTCTTCTTACTGCCAAAATGTGTTCTTCTTCGTCCGAGCTATTGCCTTCGCATACTTCTTTGACGCGTTTCTGGTTTCTGCAAACACTGGCGAAGTGATTTTTCCCCTTGCACTTGAGACATGTTTTCCCGTTGCAGGACACTTTTTCTCACCACTGTGAATGAAACCGCACATTTTGCACTTAAGATTAACTTTTGCGCTTTGTTTTTTGTTCACAAACTTTGTTTTTTGTTTACTTACGATGCTGACTTCTTGTGCACTCGCGCTCGTAATTTCAATTACTTGCTTGCGGCTTTCTTCACTTGAACGACAATGGTCTAATGCCTTTGTTAATTTCAAATCTGAGTCTCGCAATAAACGCTCTTGCACAGTTTTGTCTTTAATGCCTAGCACTAACCTATCGCGAATTAAAAATTCAGTTTGTTCCCCAAAGTTGCACTGAGCCGCGAGTTTTCTCAACTCGGTCACGTATTTATCGACTGGTTCATCTTGCTTTTGGGACCTCGAGAAAAATTTAAAACGGTCAAACACGACATTTTTACGCGGCTGACAGTAGTGATCGAATTTTTTGACAACGTCGTCAAATTTCTCTTCACTCTCATCCGCGTTGTATTGAAACGTTTCAAATATGTCGACTGCTTCATCACCCCATTACGTTCATGAGGATCGCAATTTTTTGTTTGTCGCTTTTCCCATTTTTTTCGCTGGCTTCTAAGTAGAAGTTAAACTTCCTCTTGAACTTCTCCCAATTGCTTGCTATGTTTCCTTCGAAGATCATTTCCCCAGGAACTCTAGCACCAGTATCTTGCATTTTCACTGTTTTTAGTCACCGTGTCAATTCGTATTGAATTGTTTTACCGCTGCCACCATGTAATATTATAATAAAACGTCCGTTCAGTTACAAGTTAGTTTAATGACTCCTTGATACATTGCTAAGTAACATACATTATGTCACACACCCCACCCACCAAAAGTCTTCTAAACTCTCATGTTGCCGACTCCTCCAAATAAATGAAGGTTTTAGCCAATCCCCCAATCGATTTTTCGCCTATAGCTCGCTTATTTTCACCTTTATCAAAAATTATTATTCGACTAAATTGTAGACCATGAAATTTTCTTCAATAAGTATTTTTTTTCCAAATTTTTCTATGGCATCCTATTCTGAAATAACCTTCACTGCCACGGTATAAAATGGCAACCAAATTCTGATTTTAATATTTATTTTGGAAACCATCCATGTTATCAAAAAATGTTCCAAACAAGAAATATTTTGCGTGATATTATCTACATCTTTTGTTCTTAACGTTTTTTTTTTGATAAAACTAAAAAACCATAATTTATCCTTAAATTAAAGTTTTTACTATTAAACTATTGTGTTAATTAGATGCAATGGTAAACTCAAAGAGAACTATTATGGATGAGATATATTGATTAAGATTACACTGTATACAACTTATGTACAAATTGTGGTTGATAAACATTTACTACTAGCTGACCCGGCAGACGTTGTCCTGCCCAAATTTCTTATATTTGCCTACATGTATTTTTAGATCCAATCCGCATAATGACCTTGCGACTTATTTGGTCGTCGCAAATACCAAACGTATTACAATTAATTCGTTGACATCAATGTTTTTCGCAGCCAATATAGCACATTCGCTCAACCAATATTTTTTGTTGATACGTTCTGTCCAGTGCCTCCAGTGACCTCTTGTGGGCCATCGTGCATTCGTCCCTAACGATCAATTTGCATATCTGTAGAATCTTCGCCATTGCGCTGTTTTTAGCGATGTTGCAAGCTGGTGTTTCGTTGATTTGCATGTTCAGTGGCAATTTCAAGGCAGAATGTGCAGTTCGTCCGCCTTCCAACAAAGTCGCTGCTATTCCAGATGAAGCCAATGCTAGGGCAACTTCATTCTGCGATCGAATCCTCGCCAAAAAGCAATGAAATTAAGAACGTTTTTCCAGTCCCTCCGGGAGCATCCAGGAAGTAAATTCCGCCAGTTCCATTGTTCACAGCTTCTATCAAAGAGTCGTACGCGGTCTTTTGTTGTTGATTCAATCGCGAAACATTTGTACGCACTGCTTCGGCTAATGCTTCGGTGTCGTATTGTTGTTCTCTTCGTAACTCGTGGTTAAATGCATCGTGCATTGAACGATTGGGTGATATCATGCCCAAACACGGCAACAATTTATTCGCCATCAATAAACACATATCTTCTATCATGATCAATGTCTCATTGTGAATTTCTGCAGTCACTTGCAATGTAGGATTTAAAGTTTGGCGACGCACACGATACAAAACATCCTCAGACATGTCGTCCTTATATTTGACCCACAAACCGTTCGGATTGTAAGGGAAACATGTGGATATGATAATCGCAAACAGTGTGCGAATTTGATGCGGTGATGAAGATATGACGGAATCTTTGAGCGTATTGTCCCAATGCGAATCGTTCTCGAGCAACTGTAAGAGTTGACACGCCTCACGGTAAGTCGCACACAGATGACCATTAACGGTTCTTAGTTGTTGAAACGACGTAGGACCACGAACATTCACCAACAACAATCGAAGATAGTAACATTCGTCGTTATTTGGATGCACAGTGTAGATGCGACCCAGAGCGTCTGAAGCAAATACATTTGGATGTCCTTCAACTGGTGTACCTTGTTTTCGACGCTGAAAAGATTTCGATGATGCGTTCCATGTGTAGTAGCGTGGCATTTCAGCATACAGCAAAGTGAGAGCGAAAGCATCTGCTTGACAAACCGAGAAGAAGCTTGTCAATGTTGTCGACGGTGGCCGTGCCGCTCTATCCGCTGCGTTATCAGGATTGAAATACACTCGTTGTCCGTTTTCCAGATGTACTGCCAAATGTACAACAGTGGGATATCTTTCATGAATGGCGAATGAAAAAATGCGCCAAATTGCTTCGTTACTACTAACATAGCGGCCCAATTGGTATTGAGTGACTTCATCTTTGGAATTCTCCGCATCAACTCCAATCACAGCCATGTCACTTCCTTTGGTCACATACTTACAGATATATTTGATGGATTTCACGGAATGGCAAGATTCGACGTTGATGTGCCCTTTGAATGTCTTCGATAGTAATGGCGAATACGGAACAACCCAACGATTATCTACTTCAATTTCCTGTTGATTAACTTTCACAATTGTTGATCTTCCATTGTCCGCAGTCGATCGGCGACGATACATTGGATTACCATCATTTCCGGTAATTGTTTCTGCAACTAATGCCCTTGGATACCGCTTCAAACATTTTCCGTCGACCATACACGGAGAATTGTTATTTAATGTTCCACAGGGGCCATGAATCATGTTCTTAGTAATAACCTCATGCAAGACTGCATCTTCTTCTTCATTGGGAATTTCTGCTGATATTACATCATCGATTTCATTCGGTCTTATCTTCTCAATCAACCAAATGAGAATATGTGCGTGTGGCAATCCGCGTTTCTGCCACTCCACTGAATACATCCAACAGCGCGTTTCGCCGAACACGCGATGCTTCACAATTAAATTCATCAATGATTTCAATTTTTGTTTGAAGACTCTCGCTGTGATGTCATGGCGATCGATGGGTGATTGGCCAGGGAATAACTCGTGTCGAATTTCTATCCACTGCGGATTGCAAGTGAACGTGATGAACAAATCTGGGGTGCCGTAATGGCGAACATAGGACATGGCATCTTGAGCGTATTCATGCATATGTCGTGGACTTCCGACGTACGTTGCTGGGAGAATCGTCATGCGGCCAATATTCTGTGCGTTTCCGTCAGTATTGATGGCATCTCGAAGGTGAATATACTCTTCAGAACGGAGGTTTGTCTGGTTCAATCTGATAAATAGCAACCGTTCAGTTTCAATTTTGACGTACATATCGACAGCATATTGGTGAAATAGACAGCGACATTTCAATATGTGATTGTCCTCATTTTCACGAACCATCAATCGATATGAATAGTAGTTCATTGAACTGACTTTTTTGTTCGTTTCAGCGCCTGTAAGCGGATTTACCATCTTGTGCGAGAAATCATAACCGTCTTCACCTTGCCAAAATATGATGGGATATTGTAACGCATCATATGATCGGTGCGTTTCGTACACACGCTGCAGCTGATCGTTTCGCCGTTGCAGAACGATATCACGTGATTCCAAATTTTCTCCAACGACGACAATGGCGACATCATCAATTGTTGTCGCATTGAAACGTCTTGCGTGTTCTCCCGCAGGCATCCTATCGGCTCTGATTACAATTTTGTGATTATCAGTTGGCATGCGGTCCAGTGCGGTTTTAAACAATGCAATCAATTCATTGTGTTGATGAAAAAAAGTTTGAAGTTGTTCCACGATTGGTCTTTGCACCGAACTGTTGTGTGCACAACGTTGATCTACTTCTTGTGGTGAATTTCCCATGAAAAATATCTGCAGAAATTTAAAGCTTGCATCCGGAGGCGGCAATAGCGAACCTGCTCGATGATATATTTGTCCTTGAATCTGTAAATGTTAATGTATGTTAATAGTGTTGTTGTCAAATAATGTTTAAATAAGATTGTGTAATAATTACCTTGAAAGTGGGCATGAAATTGTCCCGCACCACATTTATTGCGCCAAATGAAGTCATTTGGAAACAACTGTTGTATTTCTGAATTTGTGTTAGGAAATGTTTGGAATTTGTGCTTGCTCCAGAAACCAATGAGCGCAATGGTTCTGGTGGGGGGACCAATGGCGCCAATTTGACTTTTCCACTTGCGCAACACAATCCAGGGGCTTCAGTTTTGTATTTCAATGTCTTACAATGTGGGCACACAACGCTCATGGATCCAATAGCAACGGATTGGTCTGCACCGTAATCAATTGTCACGTTGTAACGGAAAGCAGCTCGATGAGTATTCAACGCAACATTTCTTGGCCTTCTTGCACTATTCCGTTCAATTTCATTTTCCTCGCGTTGCACTGCAGTTCGATTATTTCGAATATATCTTTGGGTTGCAGCATTGCGAGTTCTGCGACCTAAATTACTCCGTCTTATTTGCGGCATTCTGTTCGTTTTAATTATCAGTATTATTTTGAGTGTTTTAAATATTTTGGTTTTATTTTACTCCATGCAATGAAGTATCTATATATATATCTATATATATAAAAGAGCTTGAAAAATGTTATTCGCTTTTTTCGATAAATCAAATCACAAGTCTTGCAAACAAAAAATTTAATTTGTCAAAAATCGAAATATTCTGACATACTGTCAGTGATTCAAAACACTGTCAACAGACATACTGTCAGTGATTCAAAACACTGCCAACTGCCAAATAATTACAAAATCCGTTGACGGCGAAATATTTAAGATGGGGGTTCGGGGGCGACGGAGAGAGAGCAAAAACCATCTCTTCCGACTTCCCAAAAACGAAGAATTTTAAAATTGCGTTTTTTTGAAAATATGCAGCAATCTTTCGAAACTTGAAAATAATAGTGAACAACTATGGCCTTCACGGATCTATTATGGTCCGCCCTGTGAGGCCGAAGGCCGAACAACTATGGCCTTCACGGATCTATTATGGTCCGCCCTATGAGGCCGATGGCCGAACAACTATGGCCGTCACGGATGTATTATGGTCCGCCCTGTGAGGCCGAAGGCCGAACAACTATGGCCTTCGCGGATCTATTATGGTCCGCCCTGTGAGGCCGAAGGCCGAACAACGATGGCCTTCATTGATCTATTATGGTCCGCCCTGTGAGGCCGAAGGCCGAACAACCATGGCCTTCACGGATCTATTATGGTCCGCCCTGTGAGGCCGAAGGCCAAACAACTATGGCCTTCACGGATCTATTATGGTCCGCCCTGTGAGACCGACGGCCGAACAACTATGGCCTTCACGGATCTATTATGGTCCGCCCTGTGAGGCCGAAGGCCGAACAACTATGGCCTTCGCGGATCTATTATGGTCCGCCCTGTGAGGCCAAAAGCCGAACAACGATGGCCTTCATTGATCTATTATGGTCCGCCCTGTGAGGCCGAAGGCCGAACAACCATGGCCTTCACGGATCTATTATGGTCCGCCCTGTGAGGCCGAATGCAGAACAACTATGGCCTTCACGGATCTATTATGGTCCGCCCTGTGAGGCCGAAGGCCGAACAACTATGGCCTTCGCGGATCTATTATGGTCCGCCCTGTGAGGCCGAAAGCCGAACAACGATGGCCTTCATTGATCTATTATGGTCCGCCCTGTGAGGCCGAAGGCCGAACAACTATGGCCTTCACGGATCTATTATGGTCCGCCCTGTGAGGCCGATGGCCGAACAACTATGGTCTTCACGGATCTATTATGGTCCGCCCTGTGAGACCGACGGCCGAACAACTATGGCCTTCACGGATCTATTATGGTCCGCCCTGTGAGGCCGAAGGCCGAACAACTATGGCCTTCGCGGATCTATTATGGTCCGCCCTGTGAGGCCGAAAGCCGAACAACGATGGCCTTCATTGATCTATTATGGTCCGCCCTGTGAGGCCGAAGGCCGAACAACCATGGCCTTCACGGATCTATTATGGTCCGCCCTGTGAGGCCGAATGCCGAACAACTATGGCCTTCATGGATCTATTATGGTCCGCCCTGTGAGGCCGAAGGCCAAGCAACTATGGCCTTCACGGATCTATTATGGTCCGCCCTGTGAGACCGACGGCCGAACAACTATGGCCTTCACGGATCTATTATGGTCCGCCCCCTGTGAGGCCGAAGGCCGAACAACCACGGCCTTCACGGATCTATTATGGTCCGCCCTGTGGGGCCGAATGCCGAACAAGTATGGCCTTCACGGATATATTATGGTCCGCCCTGTGAGGCCGACGGCCGAACAACTATGGCCTTCACGGATCTATTATGGTACGCCCTGTGAGGCCGAAGGCCGAACAACTATGGCCTTCTCGGATCTATTCTGGATCTAGATGGCTAAGGGCGGCGAATGCCGCCCGTGCCAGCTAGTATCTTATATAGCTACATGCCAGTTAGAAATATTACCAACTAAAATTTGATTCTTTAAGTTAGTGAGTGACTGTTACTGTCGAATCAAAAAAGCACTTTCAGTTTTTCATAAGGTGACCCGACAGACGAATTGAATTAAAGCAATTGCCTCACCCTGGGAGAACCGCCTACGCGAGGTAAATTTTTGCAAAATGCTTTTTTCCTTATTTGCTTTTTTTCTAAATCACCCCAGTATTGAGGCGAACAAAACAAAAATACGTTATCAAACCTCACTATGTGACAGAGCCGTACTAACTGTTATCGTGTCGCCAATCAAAACCTAATAACCAAATTACAAATTAATTTAAAAAAAAATAACAAACCTTGTAATGCTACACCAGCATTATCTGCCTGATTTATATCAATCACCGGATCAAATATAAACATATTATCAATAGGTAGCGCTACTAAATAAATTGACAGGCGTAATATATTAATTTATTCGTGGTTTTCATTTGGTTTTAAAGTAATTTTTTTATGACTTCCAAATTAGAGCCGCCATCTGTTGATCACTTATTTAACTAAAATGAACTTTCAGTTTTACCCGAATTTTCCAATTTCCGAACAACTTTTCCAGCATTTCATTACCTAACAACCTTATTCGGAGTATATATTACGAACATTAAAAAAAAAATAACAAAATCGGTCCAAGTCGCCACTGTAGATAAAAAATCATAGTATAGATGAAAAAATAGTATTGTTCATCGGCGCAATAACGATGAACCATTTTTGATCCAAGGGATAATTGATTCACTTTGTGGTACAAAGTGAACAAAAGCTACGATTCACAATCTATTCTGTGCAGCTTATATAGACCTTTTGCAATGTCTTTATAAGTTACTTGCCTGTAGGTACTTAAGGTCGCGCCACCTATTGACGGTATAAAAAGCACTTTCAATTTTTCCCGAATTTTACAACTTCCCGGGCAACTTTTCCAATTTTTTTTACGTAAGAACCATCTACGGACTATTACAAACACTTTTTAAAAAAATTAACAAAATCGGTCCAGCCGCTATCATGTGATGCCGTGACAAAGGTTTTCACATTCATTTTTATTTATATAGATAGATAACGACTTACGCACACGGAATCTACTTTACGATTCACTTGTGTATATAATCGCATGCGCACATTAATAACTTACAATAAATTCATAATGTTCATAACTTAATACTCCCACTAATTGAAAGTTAAAATTAATCAAACAAAATACATGCTAAATTGATTAAAAAATATAAAAGAAAATTAATAATTATTCATGAAAACTTCTCATTTCATTGTAGCTTCACATATTCCGAATTGTGATTTTAAATTATTAAATTTGTCTTTACTAATCGGTTTAGTTGTAATATCAGCTAATTGTTCTTCAGAAGGTACATAAACAACTTTAACATCACCATTTTCACTGTTTTCACAAATAAAATGATATTTAATATCTATGTGTTTGGTACGTTTATGGTGTTCTGAGTTTTTCACAAGCTGTATTGCACTTTTATTGTCTACACACAAAATTGTTGGACCGTCTTCTAATTCTTCTAGGTTTTGTAGAAGATGACGTATCCAAATTGCCTCTCTCGTTGCATTTGAAGCTGCTATGTACTCAGCCTCCGTAGTAGATAGTGCAACTGTTTGCTGTCGTTGACTAGACCAAGTAACAGCTCCACCATTTAACTTCAAAATATATCCAGAAGTTGATTTCCTTGTATTTGGATCACCTGCAAAATCAGAATAACCTACCAATTTCGGACATTCTTGATCTATTGCTCCGTATTTGATACCGAAATGCGATGCTTTTATCAAATACCGAATGATTCTTTTTACAGCATTCCAATGCGATGCATTGTGTTTATTTAGAAACCTGCTGACCAAACTTATTGCATAACTTATGTCAGGTATAGTTACAATGGCGATAAACATTAAAGCTCCCACTGCTTCGCGATAAGGAACAGCTTGCATTTCTTGTGACTCATCTGTTGCGGTGGTCAGGATTACATTTGCGTCTACCGGCACATTTATTGGTTTCGCATCGTTCATTTTAAACCGTTTTATAACTTGGCGTATATAATTCGCCTGATAAATAAAAAAAGTTTTATTATCGCGATCACGCACAATTTCTAGTCCAACAAAATAGTTCGGAGAATCACTAACCGTTACTTCAAATTACAATTCATAATGTTCATAACTTAATATAAACAATCAGCCAATCACCATCTGCGTTTTTATCTGACTGAATATCATAAACTAAAGCTCTGGAGAAAAAAATGCTAATGACGCAAGATATAGATAATATTATATAGAACATTTTTTGTTTGAAACATTTTTTGATCCTTTCAATCGAACGTACCGGCGAATTATAGATGAAATGTAGAGTAAAAGTTTTTTCGAAATTCCCTTTCCTGGCCTTCAAAATTCAAATTTGGATTTTGCTCAAAAAGCACCCTAAATGTGCGTCGGCACCGCATTACCTTACAATTATTAAGTTCGTACAGCACTGTTGCAATTTAGATCTTTTGAACCCCAAAGGTAAAAAAGTTTGAGTCTGCAAAAGATTGTGATAATGAGTGACATTTCATCACCCCCCTCCCAATCGCGAATTTTCTAATGAAATTATTATCAAACGTTTGAGGTCCAAGAGCTTTCATTAAAATCGTTTCAACCACACACATCGCGAAGTTATTTGCAAAAACTTGGGGTGGGGGGTTGTAGGAACGACATCATCTCCCATTGCGAATTTTATTATAAAATTGTTGTCAATTGATAGAATGTCATTTAAGCTCCAATGAGCTGCAATTTAGGTCTTTTGAGCCCCAAAGGTAAATAAGTTAGAGTCTTTAAAAGATTGTGATAATGAGTGACATTTCATCACCCCCCACCCCCCAATCGAAAATTTTCTAATTAAATTAGTATCAAACGTTTGAGCTTTGTTTGAGGTCCAATGAGCTTCCATTAAAATCGTTTTAACTGCACTAAGATTCCCTAAAATCTAAAAAGAACTGGGAACTTTTGAGGGGTGTTGACCAAATTTCAGTTTTCCCAGATTTTTTGCAGCGCTAGTTATTTTTTTTGACATCTTTACTTGGACTAGGAGGAAAATTTTAAAAAGTCGCTGCCGTGGAGAATTTTATGCTCTTCAATTTTGGTCTGATGGGAATTTTCCTTAAAACTGAAATTAAATGAGTTGCAAGCAAAAATTCCCAAAAATTTCACTGGGTCGAATTCTCCTCACTATTGTACCCGCAACATTTTTGCACGATTTACAACATATTACATCATAATAATTCTCTGTTCCCCGTTTCTTTACAAAATTATCAAGTGGATAACGGTGGTGAAACTTGTTTTCCTCCCCTTTAACTTCATGTTTTACGAGTCTATAATGATGCCAATTTTTCAGGTTTCAGAAGGATCATAATATGATGAAAGAATTGCTGCAAGTGCTCCATTGGTGAACTACGAGTTCCCCACCGGCTATCACCAAGATTTTGGGTACGAAAGATGTAAATTAGCGGAAGGATTATTCGATCATGCGATGTTGGGTGCTGGTTACATTGCTGCAACCTCTGCTGGAATGTGTGATGTCGATGTGAGACCCGCTTTATACAGTTCAGTGGTTTTAACCGGCGGCAACTCGCTGGTCCAGGTAAGTCACTTTTTAAAATATTGTGAGAACCAAATTTGATTGTGCGTGAAGAGTTTTAGTGAACGATTAAGTCGAGATTTGTCATCGAGAACTCCGGGCTCGATGAGGTTGAAACTGATTGCTGCTAATGGAACAGTGGAACGAAGGTTTGGTGCATGGGTGGGTGGATCTATATTGGCATCAATCGGCACATTCTAGCAAATGTGGATATCGATGCAGGAGTATCAAGAGTCCGGAAAGTCACAAATTGATCGAAAGTGTCCTTAATGAGCCCGTAACTTATTTTTACTTAAAATTTTAGTTTTAATTTAAGTCGTATTGATTTTTTTCGATTGTAATGACATGTTTTATGAGAGTATTTTTGTAGATGATTCGTAATAACAATTTTTAACCATTTAAAATGGAATTTTATGCAGTCAAGTTGTTTACCTTTTTGCCAGCATTTCTTAAAAGTCTTTGAATATGGCGCGTATTGTGGTTGGTTCAAAGGTAATTGTTGGTTTTATTGTATGATTCCAGAAAGAGCTTTTTTAAATTAATCCAGGACAGAAAGCTGGAGGAAAAATTTTTATTTCTAAGTTTTGGAAGGCGTCCATTTGGCTTCAGGTCAGCATTTTATAATTTTTTATCCCCCCTCCCAAATATCAAGACTGAACACTTAAAGATCCGACTACTCATCCCTTAAATTTTAAATTGAAATTTTTACTGGTTTCTTCTAAGGATCTTAAGGTACAATATTTCATGGTGTAGAAGTTCTTTTGTTTTTATTATTTATTAGTTGGTCTACTAAAAAACCGAATCTAAAGCTAATTCTATTCTATTGGCAATTTACATTACCGTTGGTGGCGCCACCAGCAACAACAACATGGCTGTGTTTGGACGTATATTTTGAAATTCAAAATTATATTCTGGTGAAAATTTGCAAACATTTCATAATGTTAAATTTATTGTAATATGTTTTTTATTAATTAGTTGATTTTGATATGTTTTGGGCCTGAAGAAAGAATTTTTATTTCCATTTAATACGTCACTTACTAATTTTAAATTATCCCACTTGGTGGCGTTTGCTTAATGTAAATTGCGAAGATGTTTTGTTATAAAAATATTGTTATAAAAATAAAATATTGGGTCTAATAAAAGTTTAGCTTTATCTGAAACCAAAAACAAAATATTTTCTGTTAATAGGTGGGTGTAGCTCGTGATTGAACGAAGGATCTGAAAATAATTTAAATTCTTGGAAGAGTTGTATGCAAAAAAGTACAATTTTCGGTCAAATTTAGTGACAAAACGAGTGACAGACGTCAAAAAATTTTGACAATCTTTAGTACCATAAAAAGTGCCATATTTCGCCACCGTAATCGCTGGCATCGAATTTTTAAAAATTCAAATCACTTGCACATAGCCTATACTTATGGTGACCATATGTACTTCTTTTAGTAGGACAGTACTCTTTTTTAGAACGATGTCCTATGTACCTAAAAACTTCTCCAAGTACATACAAATGTACTTATTTTTTCATTTGAAATATTTAAATTTAAAATTCAATCACAATGAAGCCTGGGGGGTGCCAGACTTCATTGTGGGGGAAACAGACGTGCATTCATGGCTGTTTCCTTGAGTGCGACCACTAAAAAACAAGAAAAAGGTCATCAATCCCAGCTTTAGGTACGCCATTGACGTTTTTTTAAGTTT